>JAUJEF010000063.1:0-679134 GCA_030444885.1 Citrus sp. QX-2021 | reverse complement strand
CCGTCCGAAGGCCGGGGTGCCAAGTTCGTCCAGCGGAAAAAGGCCACAAAAACGGGTGGGCTATAGCCTTGTGCGGTGGGGCCTGCCAACTTCGTCCGCCAGACTCGGAATGGCGCGAGACTGAGCGAGGGGCCTCCGTGTACCAAAAATAGGCCGTGGGCACAGCCGCGCCCGAAAATAACCGCCCGAAGGCCGGGGCGCCAAGTTCGTCCATTGGAAAAAGGCCACAAAAACGGGTGGGTATAGCCTTGTGCGGTGGGGCCTGCCAACTTCGTCCGCCAGACTCGGAATGGCGCGAGACTTTGCGAGGGGCCTCTGTGTGACAAAAATAGGCTGCGGGCACAGCCGTGTCCGAAAATAACCACCCGAAGGCCGGGGCGCCAAGTTCGTCCAGCGGAAAAAGGCCACAAAAACGGGTGGGCTATAGCCTTCGGGGGGTGGGGCTGTCCATTTTCGTCCGCCAGACTCGGAATGGCGCTAGACTTTGCGAGGGGCCTCCGTGTGCCAAAAATAGGCTCCGGGCACAGCCGCGCCAAAAAATAACCATCCGAAGGCCGGGGCGCCAAGTTCGTCCAGCGAAAAAAGGCCACAAAACCGGGTGGGGTATAGCCTTGGGGGGTGGGGCTGGCCAACTTCGTCCGCCGGATTCGGAATGGCGCAAGAATTTGAAAGGGGCCTCCGTGTGCCAAAAATAGGCCGCGGGCACAGCCACGCCCAAAAATACCCACCCGAAGGCCGGGGCGCCAAGTTCGTCTAGCGGAAAAAGGCCACAAAAACGGGTGGGCTATAGCCTTGGGGGGTGGGGCTGGCCAACTTCTTCCGCCGGACTCGGAATGGCGCGAGACTTTGCGAGGCGCCTCCGTGTCCCAAAAATAGGCCGCGGGCGCAGCCGCGCCCAAAAATACCCGCCCGAAGGCCGGGGCGCCAAGTTCGTCCAGCGGAAAAAGGCCACAAAAACGGGTGGGCTATAGCCTTGGGGGGTGGGGCTGGCCAACTTCGTCCGCCGGACTCGGAACGGCGCGAGACTTTGCGAGGCACCTCCGTGTGCCAAAAATAGATCGCGGGCGTAGCCGCGCCAAAAAAAAGGCACCCGAAGGCCGGGACGCCAAGTTCGTCCAGCGGAAAGAGGCCACAAAAACGATTGGGCTATAGCCTTGGGGGGTGGGATGGCCAACTTCGTCCGCCGGACTCGGAATGGCACGAGACTTTGCGAGGCGCCTCCGTGTGCCAAAAATAGGCCGCGGGCACAGTCGCGCCCAAAAATACCCGCCCGAAGGCCTGGGCGCCAAGTTCGTCCAGCGGAAAAAGGCCACAAAAACGGGTGGGCTATAGCCTTGGGGGGTGGGGCTGGCCAACTTCGTCCGCCGGAGTCAGAATGGCGCGAGACATTGCGAGGTGCCTCCGTGTGCCAAAAATAGATCGCGGGCACAGCCGCGCCAAAAAATACCCGCCCGAAGGCCGAGGTGCCAAGTTCGTCCAGCGGAAAAAGGCCACAAAAACGGGTGGCCTGTAGCCTTGGGGGTTGGGGCTGGCCAACTTCGTCCGCCGGACTCAGAATGGCGCGAGACTTTGCGAGGCGCCTCCGTGTCCCAAAAATAGACTGCGGGCACCGCCGCGCCAAAAAATACCCGCCCGAAGGCCGGGGTGCCAAGTTCGTCCAGCGGAAAAAGGCTACAAAAACGGGTGGGCTATAGCCTTGGGGGGTGGGGCTGGCCAACTTCGTCCGCCGGACTCGTAATGGCGCGAGACTTTACGAGGCACCTCCGTGTCCCAAAAATAGGCCGCCGGTACAGCCGCGCCCAAAAATACCCGCCCGAAGGCAGGGGCGCCATGTTCGTCCAGCGGAAAAAGGCCACAAAAACGGGTGGGCTATAGCCTTGGGGGGTGGGGCTGACCAACTTCGTCCGTCCGACACGGAATGGCGCGAGACTTTGCGAGGTGCCTCCGTGTGCCAAAAATAGATCGCGGGCACAGCCGCGCGAAAAAATACCCGCCCGAAGGCCGAGGTGCCAAGTTCGTCCAGCGGAAAAAGGCCACAAAATCGGGTGGCCTGTAGCCTTGGGGGTTGGGGCTGGCCAACTTCGTCCGCCGGACTCGGAATGGCGCGAGACTTTGCGAGGCACCTCCGTGTGCTAAAAATAGGCCGCGGACATAGCCGCGGCCAAAAATACCCACCCGAAGGCCGGGGCGCCAAGTTCGTCCAGCGGAAAAAGGCCACAAAAACGGGTGGGCTATAGCCTTGGGGGGTGGGGCTGGCGAACTTCGTCCGCCGAACTCGGAATGGCACGAGACTTTACGAGGCACCTCCGTTTCCCAAAAATAGGCCGCGGGCACAGCCGCGCCCAAAAATACCCGCCCGAAGGCCGGGGCGCCAAGTTCTTCCAGCGGAAAAAGGTCACAAAAACGGGTGGGCTATAGCCTTGGGGGTTGGGGCTGGCCGACTTCGTCCGCCGTACTCGGAATGGCGCGAAACTTTGCGAGGCACCTCCGTGTGCCAAAAATAGGCTGCGGACACAGCCGCGCCCAAAAATACCCACCCGAAGGCCGGCGCGCCAAGTTCGTCCAGCGGAAAAAGGCCATAAAAACGGGTGGGCTATAGCCTTGGGGGGTGGGGCCGGCCAACTTCGTCCGCCGGACTCGGAATGGCACGAGATTTTACGAGGCACCTCCGTGTCCCAAAAATAGGCTGCGGGCACAGCCGCGCCCAAAAATACCCTCCCGAAGGCCGGGGCGCCAAGTTCGTCCAGCGGAAAAAGGCAACAAAAACGGGTGGGATATAGCCTTGGGGGGTGGGGCTGACCAACTTCGTCCGTCCGACTCGGAATGGCGCGAGACTTTGCGAGGCGCCTCCGTGTGCCAAAAATAGATCGCGGGCACAGCCGCGCGAAAAAATACCCGCCCGAAGGCCGAGGTGCCAAGTTCGTCCAGCGGAAAAAGGCCACAAAAACGGGTGGGCTATAGCCTTGGGGGGTGGGGCTGGCCAACTTCGTCCGCCGGACTCGGAATGGTGCGAGACTTTACGAGGCACCTCCGTGTCCCAAAAATAGGCCGCGGGCACAGCCGCGCCCAAAAATACCCGCCCGAAGGCCGGGGCGCCATGTTCGTCCAGCGGAAAAAGGCCACAAAAACGGTTGGGCTATAGCCTTGGGGGGTGGGGCGGGCCAACTTCGTCCCCCGGACTCGGAATGGCGTGAGACTTTGCGAGGCGCCTCCGTGTCCAAAAAATAGGCCGCGGGCACAGCCGCGCCCAAAAATACCCGCCCGAAGGCCGCGGCGCCAAGTTCGTCCAGCGGAAAAAGGCCACAAAAACGGGTGGGCTATAGCCTTGGGGGGTGGGGCTGGCCAACTTCGTCCGCCGGACTCGGAATGGTGCGAGACTTTGCGAGGCACCTCCGTGTCCCAAAAATAGGCCGCGGGCACAGCCGCGCCCAAAAATACCCGCCCGAAGGCCGGGGCGCCATGTTCGTCCAGCGGAAAAAGGCCACAAAAACGGTTGGGCTATAGCCTTGGGGGGTGGGGCGGGCCAACTTCGTCCCCCGGACGCGGAATGGCGTGAGACTTTGCGAGGCGCCTCCGTGTCCAAAAAATAGGCCGCGGGCACAGCCGCGCCCAAAAATACCCGCCCGAAGGCCGCGGCGCCAAGTTCGTCCAGCGGAAAAAGACCACAAAAACGGGTGGGCTATAGCCTTGGGGGGTGGGGCTTGCCGACTTCGTCCGCCGGACTCGGAATGGCGCGAGACTTGGCGAGGCACCTTCGGGTCCCACAAATAGGCCGCGGGCGCAGCCGCGCCCAAAAATACCCACCCGAAGGCCGGGACGCCAAGTTCGTCAAGCGGAAAAAGGCCACAAAAACGGGTGGGTTATAGCCTTGGGGGGTGGGGCTGGCCGACTTCGTCCGCCGGACTCGGAATGGCGCGAGACTTGGCGAGGCGCCTTCGGGTCCGACAAAGAGGCCGCGGGCGCAGCCGCGCCCAAAAATACCCACCCGAAGGCCGGGACGCCAAGTTCGTCAAGCGGAAAAAGGCCACAAAAACGGGTGGGTTATAGCCTTGGGGGGTGGGGCTGGCCAACTTCGTCCGCCGGACTCGGAATGGCGCGAGACTTTGCGAGGCGCCTCCGTGTCCTAAAAATAGTCTGCGGGCACAGCCGCGCCCAAAAATACCTGCCCGAAGGCCGGGGCGCCCTGTTCGTCCAGCGGAAAAAGGCCACAAAAACGGGTGGGCTATAGCCTTGGGGGGTGGGGCCTGCCAACTTCGTCCGCCGGACTCGGAATAACGCGAGACTTTTCGAGGCGCCTCCGTGTCCCAAAAATAGACCGCGGGCACAGCCGCTCCCAAAAATACCCGCCCGAAGGCCGGGGCGCCAAGTTCGTCCAGCGGAAAAAGGCCACAAAAACGGGTGGGCTGTAGCCTTGGGGGGTGGGGCTGGCCAACTTCGTCCGCCGGACTCAGAATGGTGCGACACTTTGCGAGGCGCCTCCGTGTCCCAAAAATAGACTGCGGGCACAGCCGCGCCAAAAAATACCCGCCCGAAAGCCGGGGTGCCAAGTTCGTCCAGCGGAAAAAGGCCACAAAAACGGGTGGGCTATAGCCTTGGGGGGTGGGGCTGGCCAACTTCGTCCGCCGGACTCGGAATGGTGCGAGACTTTACGAGGCATCTCCGTGTCCCAAAAATAGGCCGCGGGCACAGCCGCGCCCAAAAATACCTGCCCGAAGGCAGGGGCGCCATGTTCGTCCAGCGGAAAAAGGCCACAAAAACGGGTGGGCTATAGCCTTGGGGGGTGGGCCTGACCAACTTCGCCCGTCCGACTCGGAATGGCGCGAGACTTTGTGAGGCGCCTCCGTGTGCCAAAAATAGATCGCGGGCACAGCCGCGCCAAAAAATACCCGCCCGAAGGCCGGGGTGCCAAGTTCGTCCAGCGGAAAAAGGCCACAAAAACGGGTGGGCTATAGCCTTGGGGGTTGGGGCTGGCAACTTCGTCCTCCGGACTCGGAATGGCGCGAGACTTTACGAGGCGCCTCCGTGTCCCAAAAATAGACCGCGGGCACAGCCGCTCCCAAAAATACCCGCCCGAAGGCCGGGGCGCAAAGTTCGTCCAGCGGAAAAAGGCCACAAAAACGGGTGGGCTATAGCCTTGGGGGGTGGGGCTGGCCCACTTCGTCCGCCGGACTCGGAATGACGCGAGACTTTGTGAGGCGCCTCCGTGTGCCAAAAATAGACCGCGGGCACAGCCGCACCCAAAAATACCCGCCCGAAGGCCGGGGCGCAAAGTTCGTCCAGCGGAAAAAGGCCACAAAAACGGGTGGGCTATAGCCTTGGGGGGTGGGGCTGGCCAACTTCGTCCGCCGGACTCAGAATGGCGCGAGACTTTGCGAGGCGCCTCCGTGTCCCAAAAATAGACTGCGGGCACAGCCGCGCCAAAAAATACCCGCCCGAAGGCCGGGGTGCCAAGTTCGTCCAGCGGAAAAAGGCTACAAAAACGGGTGGGCTATAGCTTTGGGGGGTGGGGCTGGCCAACTTCGTCCGCCGGACTCGTAATGGCGCGAGACTTTACGAGGCACCTCCGTGTCCCAAAAATAGGCCGCGGGCACAGCCGCGCCCAAAAATACCCGCCCGAAGGCAGGGGCGCCATGTTCGTCCAGCGGAAAAAGGCCACAAAAACGGGTGGGCTATAGCCTTGGGGGGTGGGGCTGACCAACTTCGTCCGTCCGACACGGAATGGCGCGAGACTTTGCGAGGTGCCTCCGTGTGCCAAAAATAGATCGCGGGCACAGCCGCGCGAAAAAATACCCGCCCGAAGGCCGAGGTGCCAAGTTCGTCCAGCGGAAAAAGGCCACAAAAACGGGTGGCCTGTAGCCTTGGGGGTTGGGGCTGGCCAACTTCGTCCGCCGGACTCGGAATGGCGCGAGACTTTGCGAGGCACCTCCGTGTGCTAAAAATAGGCCGCGGACATAGCCGCGGCCAAAAATACCCACCCGAAGGCCGGGGCGCCAAGTTCGTCCAGCGGAAAAAGGCCACAAAAACGGGTGGGCTATAGCCTTGGGGGGTGGGGCTGGCCAACTTCGTCCGCCGAACTCGGAATGGCACGAGACTTTACGAGGCACCTCCGTTTCCCAAAAATAGGCCGCGGGCACAGCCGCGCCCAAAAATACCCGCCCGAAGGCCGGGGCGCCAAGTTCTTCCAGCGGAAAAAGGCCACAAAAACGGGTGGGCTATAGCCTTGGGGGTTGGGGCTGGCCGACTTCGTCCGCCGTACTCGGAATGGCGCGAAACTTTGCGAGGCACCTCCGTGTGCTAAAAATAGGCTGCGGACACAGCCGCGCCCAAAAATACCCACCCGAAGGCCGGGGCGCCAAGTTCGTCCAGCGGAAAAAGTCCATAAAAACGGGTGGGCTATAGCCTTGGGGGGTGGGGCTGGCCAACTTCGTCCGCCGGACTCGGAATGGCACGAGACTTTACGAGGCACCTCCGTGTCCCAAAAATAGGCTGCTTGCACAGCCGCGCCCAAAAATTCCCGCCCGAAGGCCGGGGCGCCAAGTTCGTCCAGCGGAAAAAGGCAACAAAAACGGGTGGGATATAGCCTTGGGGGGTGGGGCTGACCAACTTCGTCCGTCCGACTCGGAATGGCGCGAGACTTTGCGAGGCGCCTCCGTGTGCCAAAAATAGATCGCGGGCACAGCCGCGCGAAAAAATACCCGCCCGAAGGCCGAGGTGCCAAGTTCGTCCAGCGGAAAAAGGCCACAAAAACGGGTGGGCTATAGCCTTGGGGGGTGGGGCTGGCCAACTTCGTCCGCCGGACTCGGAATGGTGCGAGACTTTACGAGGCACCTCCGTGTGCCAAAAATAGGCCGCGGGCACAGCCGCGCCCAAAAATACCCGCCCGAAGGCCGGGGCGCCATGTTCGTCCAGCGGAAAAAGGCCACAAAAACGGTTGGGCTATAGCCTTGGGGGGTGGGGCGGGCCAACTTCGTCCCCCGGACTCAGAATGGCGTGAGACTTTGCGAGGCGCCTCCGTGTCCAAAAAATAGGCCGCGGGCACAGCCGCGCCCAAAAATACCCGCCCGAAGGCCGCGGCGCCAAGTTCGTCCAGCGGAAAAAGGCCACAAAAACGGGCGGGCTATAGCCTTGGGGGGTGGGGCTGGCCAACTTCGTCCGCCGGACTCGGAATGGCGCGAGCCTTTGCGAGCGGCCTCCGTGTGCCAAAAATAGGCCCCGGGCACAGCCGTGCCCAAAAACAACCGCCCGAAGGCCGGGGCGCCAAGTTCGTCCAGCGGAAAAAGGCCACAAAAACGGGCGGGCTATAGCCTTGGGGGGTGGGGCTGGCCAACTTCGTCCGCCGGACTCAGAATGGCGCGAGAGTTTGCGAGCGGCCTCCGTGTGCCAAAAATAGGCCCCGGGCACAGCTGCGCCCAAAAATAACCGTCCGAAGGCCGGGGCGCCAAGTTCGTCCAGCGGAAAAAAGCCACAAAAACGGGCGGGCTATAGCCTTGCGTGGTGGGGCTGGCCAACTTCGTCCGCCGGACTCGGAATGGAGCGAGACTTTGCTAGCGGCCTCCGTGTGCCGAAAATAGGCCCCGGGCACAGCCGCGCCCAAAAATAACCGCCCGAAGGCCGGGGCGCCAAGTTCGTCCAGCGGAAAGAGGCCACAAAAACGGGTGGGCTGTAGCCTTGGGGGGTGGGGCTGGCCAACTTCGTCCGCCGGACTCGGAATGGCGCGAGACTTTGCGAGCGGCCTCCGTGTCCCAAAAATAGGCCCCGGCCACAGCCGCACCAAAAATAACCACCCGAAGGCCGGGGCGCCAAGTTCGTCCTGCGGAAAAAGGCCACAAAAACGGGTGGCCTATAGCCTTGGGGGGTGGGGCTGGCCAACTTCGTCCGACGGACTCGGAATGGCACGAGACTTTGCTAGCGGCCTCCGTGTGCCAAAAATAGGCCCCGGGCACAGCCGAGCCCAAAAATAACCGCCCGAAGGCCGGGGCGCCAAGTTTGTCCAGCGGAAAAAGGCCACAAAAACGGGTGGGCTATAGCCTTGGAGGGTGGGGCTGGCCAACTTCGTCCGCCGGACTTGGAATGGCGCGAGACTTTGCGAGCGGCCTCCGTGTGAAAAAAATAGGGCCCGGGCACAGCCGCGCCCAAAACAAACTGCCCGAAGGCCAGGGCGCCAAGTTCGTCCAGCGGAAAAAGGCCACAAAAACGGGTGGGCTATAGCCTTGGGGGGTGGGGCTGGCCAACTTCGTCCGCCGGACTCGGAATGGTGCGAGACTTTGCGAGCGGCCTCCGTGTACGAAAAATAGGCCCCGGCCACAGCCGCGCCAAAAATAACCGCCCGAAGGCCGGGGCACCAAGTTCGTCCTGCGGAAAAAGGCCACAAAAACGGGTGGCCTATAGCCTTGGGGGGTGGGGCTGGCCCACTTCGTCCGCCGGACTCGGAATGGCGCGAGACTTTGCGAGCGGCCTCCGTGTGCCAAAAATAGGCCCCGGGCACAGCCGCGCCCAAAAATAACCGCCCGAAGGCCGGAGCGCCAAGTTCGTCCTGCGGAAAAAGGCCTCAAAAACGGGTGGGCTATAGCCTTGGGGGGTGGGGCTCGCCAACTTCGTCCGCCGGACTTGGAATGGCGCGAGACTTTGCGAGCGGCCTCTGTGTGCCAAAAATAGGCCCCGGGCACAGCCGCGCCCCAAAATAACCGCCCGAAGGCCGGGGCGCCATGTTCGTCCTGCGGAAAAAGGCCACAAAAACGGGTGGGCTATAGCCTTGGGGGGTGGGGCTGGTCAACTTCGTCCGCCGGACTCGGAATGGCGCGAGACTTTGCGAACGGCCTCCGTGTGCCAAAAATAGTGCCCGGGCACAGCCGCGCCAAAAATAACCGCCCGAAGGCCGGAGCGCCAAGTTCGTCCAGCGGAAAAAGGACACAAAAACGGGCGGGCTATAGCCTTGCGTGGTGGGGCTGGCCAACTTCGTCCGCCGGACTCGGAATGGAGCGAGACTGTGCTAGCGGCCTCCGTGTGCCGAAAATAGGCCCCGGGCACAGCCGCGCCCAAAAATAACCGCCCGAAGGCCGGGGCGCCAAGTTCGTCCAGCAGAAAAAGGCCACAAAAACGGGTGGGCTGTAGCCTCGGGGGGTGGGGCTGGCCACTTCGTCCGCCGGACTCGGAATGGCACGAGACTGTTCGAGGCACCGCCGTGTGCCAAAAATAGGCCGCGGACACAGCCGCGCCCAAAAATACCCGCCCGAAGGCCGCGGCGCCAAGTTCGTCCAGCGGAAAAAGGCCACAAAAACGGGTGGGCTATAGCCTCGGGGGGTGGGGCTGGCCTACTTCGTCCACCGGACTCGGAATGGCGCGAGACGTTGCGAGGCGCGTCCGTGTGCCAAAAATAGGCCGCGGGCACAGCCGCGCCCAAGAATACCCGCACGAAAGCCGCGCCCAAGAATACCTGGACGAAGGCCACGACGCCAAGTTCATCCAGCGGAAAAAGGACACAAAAACGGGTGGGCTATAGCCTTGGGGGGTGGGGCCGGCCAACTTCTTCCGCCGGACTCGGAATGGCGCGAGACTTTACGAGGCACCTCCGTGTGCCAAAAATAGGCCGTGGGCACAGCCGCGCCCAAAAATACCCGCCCGAAGGCCGCGGCGCCAAGTTCGTCCAGCGGAAAAAGGCCACAAAAACGGGTGGGCTATAGCCTTGGGGGTGGGGCTGGCCCACTTCGTCCGCCGGACTCGGAATGGCGCGAGACTTTGTGAGGTGCCTCCGTGTGCCAAAAATAGGCCGCGGGCACAGCCGCGCCCAGAAATACCCGCCCGAAGGCTGCGGCGCCAAGTTCGTCCAACGGAAAAAGGCCACAAAAACGGGTGGACTATAGCCTCGGGGGGTGGGGCTGGCCAACTTCGTCCGCCGGACTCGGAATGGCGCGAGACTGTACGAGGCGCCGCCGTGCGCCAAAAATAGGCCATGGCCACAGCCGCGCCCAAAAACACCCGCCCGAAGGCCGCGGCGCCAAGTTCGTCCAGCGGAAAAAGGCCACAAAAACGGGTGGGCTATAGCCTTGGGGCGTGGGGCTGGCCAACTTCGTCCGCCGGACTTGGAATGGCGCGAGACTTTGCGAGGCGCCTCCGTGTGCCAAAAATAGGCCGCGGGCACAGCCGCGCCCAAAAATACCGGCCCGAAGGCCGCGGCGCCAAGTTCGTCGAGTGGAAAAAGGCCACAAAAACGGGTGGGCTATAGCCTTGTGGGGTGGGGCTTGCCAACTTCGTCCGCCGGACTCGGAATAGCGCGAGACATTGCGAGGGGCCTCCGTGTGACAAAAATAGGCCGCGGGCACAGCCGCGCCCAAGAATACCCGCCCGAAGGCCGCGGCGCCAAGTTCGTCCAGCGGAAAAAGGCCACAAAAACGGGGGGGCTATAGCCTCGGGGGGTGGGGCTGGCCAACTTCGTCCGCCGGACTCGGAATGGCGCGAGACTGTTCGAGTCACCGCCGTGTGCCAAAAATAGGCCGCGGGCACAGCCGCGCCCAAAAATACCCGCCCGAAGGCCGCGGCGCCAAGTTCGTCCAGCGGAAAAAGGCCACGAAAACGGGAGGGCTATAGCCTCGGGGGGTGGGGCTGGCCTACTTCGTCCGCCGGACTCGGAATGGCGCGAGACGTTGCGAGGCGCATCCGTGTGCCAAAAATAGGCCGCGGGCACAGCCGCCCCTAAAAATACCCGCCCGAAGGCCGCGGCGCCAAGTTCGTCCAGCGGAAAAAGGCCACAAAAACGGGAGGGCTATAGCCTTGGGGGGTGGGGCCGGCCAACTTCTTCCGCCGGACTCGGAGTGGCGCGAGACTTTGTGAGGTGCCTCCGTGTGCCAAAAATAGGCCGCGGGCACAGCCGCGCCCTGAAATACCCGCCCGAAGGCTGCGGCGCCAAGTTCGTCCAATGGAAAAAGGCCACAAAAACGGGTGGGCTATAGCCTCGGGGGGTGGGGCTGGCCAACTTCGTCCGCCGGACTCGGAATGGCGCGAGACTGTTCGAGTCACCGCCGTGTGCCAAAAATAGGCCGCGGGCACAGCCGCGCCCAAAAATACCCGCCCGAAGGCCGCGGCGCCAAGTTCGTCCAGCGGAAAAAGGCCACGAAAACGGGTGGGCTATAGCCTCGGGGGGTGGGGCTGGCCTACTTCGTCCGCCGGACTCGGAATGGCGCGAGACGTTGCGAGGCGCATCCGTGTGCCAAAAATAGGCCGCGGGCACAGCCGCCCCTAAAAATACCCGCCCGAAGGCCGCGGCGCCAAGTTCGTCCAGCGGAAAAAGGCCACAAAAACGGGAGGGCTATAGCCTTGGGGGGTGGGGCCGGCCAACTTCTTCCGCCGGACTCGGAGTGGCGCGAGACTTTGTGAGGTGCCTCCGTGTGCCAAAAATAGGCCGCGGGCACAGCCGCGCCCTGAAATACCCGCCCGAAGGCTGCGGCGCCAAGTTCGTCCAATGGAAAAAGGCCACAAAAACGGGTGGGCTATAGCCTCGGGGGGTGGGGCTGGCCAACTTCGTCCGCCGGACTCGGAATGGCGCGAGACTGTTCGAGTCACCGCCGTGTGCCAAAAATAGGCCGCGGGCACAGCCGCGCCCAAAAATACCCGCCCGAAGGCCGCGGCGCCAAGTTCGTCCAGCGGAAAAAGGCCACAAAAACGGGTGGGCTATAGCCTTGGGGGTGGGGCTGGCCCACTTCGTCCGCCGGACTCGGAATGGCGCGAGACTTTGTGAGGTGCCTCCGTGTGCCAAAAATAGGCAGCGGGCACAGCCGCGCCCAGAAATACCCGCCCGAAGGCTGCGGCGCCAAGTTCGTCCAACGGAAAAAGGCCACAAAAACGGGTGGGCTATAGCCTCGGGGGGTGGGGCTGGCCCACTTCGTCCGCCGGACTCGGAATGGCGCGAGACTTTGTGAGGTGCCTCCGTGTGCCAAAAATAGGCCGCGGGCACAGCCGCGCCCAAAAATACCCGCCCGAAGGCCGCGGCGCCAAGTTCGTCGAGCGGAAAAAGGCCACAAAAACGGGTGGGCTATAGCCTTGGGGGTGGGGCTGGCCCACTTCGTACACCGGACTCGGAATGGCGCGAAAATTTGCGAGGCGCCGCCGTGCGCCAAAAATAGGCCGCGGGCACAGCCGCGCCCAACAATACCCGCCCGAAGGCCGCGGCGCCAAGTTCGTCGAGCGGAAAAAGGCCACAAAAACGGGTGGGCTATAGCCTTGGGGATGGGGCTGGCCCACTTCGTCCACCGGACTCGGAATGGCGCGAGAATTTGCGAGGTGCCTCTGTGTGCCAAAAATAGGCCCCGGGCACAGCCGTGCCCAAAAATACCCGCCCGAAGGCCGCGGCGCCAAGTTCGTCCAACGGAAAAAGGCCACAAAAACGGGTGGGCTATAGCGTCGGGGGGTGGGGCTGGCCAACTTTGTCCGCCGGACTCGGAATGGTGCGAGACTGTGCGAGGCGCCGCCGCGTGCCAAAAATAGGCCGCGGGCACAGCCGCACCCAAAAATACCAGCCCGAAGGCCGCGACGCCAAGTTCGTCCAGCGGAAAAAGGCCACAAAAACGGGTGGGCTATAGCCTTGGGGGGTGGGGCTGGCCAACTTCGTCTGCCGGACTCGGAATGGCGCGAGACTTTGCGAGGCGCCTCCGTGTGCCAAAAAAAAGCCGCGGGCACAGCCGCGCCCAAAAATACCCGCCCGAAGGCCGCGGCGCCAAGTTCGTCCAGCGGAAAAATGCCACAAAAACGGGTGGGCTATAGCCTCGGGGGGTGGGGCTGGCCTACTTCGTCCGCCGGACTCGGAATGGCGCGAGACTTTGCGAGGCGCCTCCGTGTGCCAAAAATAGGCCGCGGGCACAGCCGAGCCCAAGAATACCCGCACGAAAGCCGCGCCCAAGAATACCTGCACGAAGGCCACGACGCCAAGTTCATCCAGCGGAAAAAGGACACAAAAACGGGTGGGCTATAGCCTTGGGGGGTGGGGCCGGCCAACTTCTTCCGCCGGACTCGGAATGGCGCGAGACTTTACGAGGCACCTCCGTGTGCCAAAAATAGGCCGCGGTCACAGCCGCGCCCAAAAAGACCCGCCCGAAGGCCGCGGCGCCAAGTTCGTCCAGCGGAAAAAGGCCACAAAAACGGGTGGGCTATAGCCTTGGGGGTGGGGCTGGCCCACTTCGTCCGCCGGACTCGGAATGGCGCGAGACTTTGTGAGGTGCCTCCGTGTGCCAAAAATAGGCCGCGGGCACAGCCGCGCCCAGAAATACCCGCCCGAAGGCTGCGGCGCCAAGTTCGTCCAATGGAAAAAGGCCACAAAAACGGGTGGGCTATAGCCTCGGGGGGTGGGGCTGGCCCACTTCGTCCGCCGGACTCGGAATGGCGCGAGACTGTGCGAGGCGCCGCCGTGCGCCAAAAATAGGCCGCGGGCACAGCCGCGCCCAAAAATACCCGCCCGAAGGCCGCGGCGCCAAGTTCGTCCAGCGGAAAAAGGCCACAAAAACGGGTGGGCTATAGCCTTGGGGCGTGGGGCTGGCCAACTTCGTCTGCCGGACTTGGAATGGCGCGAGACTTTGCGAGGCGCCTCCGTGTGCCAAAAATAGGCCGCGGGCACAGCAACGCCCAAAAATACCGGCCCGAAGACCGCGGCGCCCAGTTCGTCCAGCGGAAAAAGGCTGCAAAAACGGGAGGGCTATAGCCTTGGGGGGTGGGGCTGGCCAACTTCGTCCGCCGGACTCGGTATGGAGCGAGACTTTGCGAGGCACCTCCGTGTGCCAAAAATAGGCCGCGGGTAAAGCCGCGCCCAAAAATACCTGCCCGAAGGCCGCGGCGCCAAGTTCGTCGAGCAGAAAAAGGCCACAAAAACGGGTGGGCTATAGCCTTGGGGCGTGGGGCTGGCCAACTTCTTCCGCCGGACTCGGAATGGTGCGAGAATTTACGAGGCACCTCCGTGTGCCAAAAGTAGGCCGTGGGCACAGCCGCGCCCAAAAATACCCGCCCGAAGGCCGCGGCGCCAAGTTCGTCCAGCGGAAAAAGGCCACAAAAACGGGTGGGCTATAGCCTTGGGGGGTGGGGCTGGCCAACTTCGTCCGCCGGACTCGGAATGGCGCGAGACTTTACGAGGCGCCTCCGTGTGGTAAAAATAGGCCGCGGGCACAGGCGCGCCCAAAAATACCCGCCCGAAGGCCGCGCCGCCAAGTTCGTCCACCGGAAAATGGCCACAAAAATGGGTGGGCTATAGCCTTGGGGGGTGGGGCTGGCCAACTTCGTCCGCCGGACTCGGAATGGCGCGAGACTTTGCGAGCGGCCTCCGTGTGCCAAAAATAGGCCCCGGGCACAGCCGCGCCCATAAATAACCGCCCGAAGGACGGGGCGCCAAGTTCGTCCTGCGGAAAACGGCCACAAAAACGGGTGGGCTATAGCCTTGGGGGTTGGGGCTGGCCAACTTCGTCCGCCGGACTCAGAATGGCGCGAGACTTCGCGAGCGGCCTCCGTGTGCCAAAAATAGGCCCCAGGCACAGCCGCGCCCAAAAATAACCGCCCGAAGGACGGGGCGCCAAGTTCGTCCAGCGGAAAAAGGCCACAAAAACGGGGGGGCTATAGCCTTGGGGGGTGGGGCTGGCCCACTTCGTCTGCCGGACTCGGAATGGAGCCAGACTTTGCGAGGCGCCTCCGTGTGCCAAAAATAGGCCGCGGGCACAGCCGCACCCAAAAATATACGCCCGAAAGCCGTGGCGCCAAGTTCGTCCAGCGGAAAAAGGCCACAAAAACGGGTGGGCTATAGCCTTGGCGGGTGTGGCTGGCCAATTTCGTCCGCCGGACTCGGAATGGCGTGAGACTTTGCGAAGTCCCTCCGCGTACCAAAAATAGGCCACGGGCACAGTCGCGCCAAAAAATACCTGCCCGAAGGCAGCGGCGCGAAGTTCGTCCAGCGGAAAAAGGCCACAAAAACGGGTGGGCTATAGCCTTGGGGGTTGTGGCTGGCCCACTTCTTCCGCCGGACTCGGAATGGCGCGAGACTTTGCGAGCGGCCTCCGTGTGCCAAAAATAGGCCCCGGGCACAGCCGCGCCCATAAATAACCTCCCGAAGGCCGGGGCGCCAAGTTCGTCCAGCGGAAAAAGGCCACAAAAACGGGTGGGCTATAGCCTTGGCGGGTGGGGCTGGCCAATTTCGTCCGCCGGACTCGGAATGGCGCGAGACTTAACGAAGTGCCTCCGCGTACTAAAAATAGGCCACGGGCACAGCCGCGCCAAAAAATACCTGCCCGAAGGCAGCGGCGCGAAGTTCGTCCAGCGGAAAAAGGCCACAAAAACGGGTGGGCTATAGCCTTGGGGGTTGGGGCTGGCCGACTTCGTCCGCCGGACTCGGAATGGCGCGAGACTTTACGAGGCGCCTCCGTGTGGTAAAAATAGGCCGCGGGCACAGGCGCGCCCAAAAATACCCGCCCGAAGGCCGCGCCGCCAAGTTCGTCCACCGGAAAATGGCCACAAAAATGGGTGGGCTATAGCCTTGGGGGGTGGGGCTGGCCAACTTCGTCCGCCGGACTCGGAATGGCGCGAGACTTTGCGAGCAGCCTCCGTGTGCCAAAAATAGGCCCCGGACACAGCCGCGCCCATAAATAACTGCCCGAAGGACGGGGCGCCAAGTTCGTCCAGCGGAAAACGGCCACAAAAACGGGTGGGCTATAGCCTTGGGGGTTGGGGCTGGCCAACTTCGTCCGCCGGACTCGGAATGGCGCGAGACTTTGCGAGGCGCATGCGTGTGCCAAAAATAGGCCCCGGGCACAGCCGCGCCCAAAAATAACCGCCCGAAGGCCGGGGCGCCAAGTTCATCCAGCGGAAAAAGGCCACAAAAACAGGTGGGCTATAGCCTTGGGGGGTGGGGCTGGCCCACTTCGTCCGCCGGACTCGGAATGGAGCCAAACTTTGCGAGGCGCCTCCGTGTGCCAAAAATAGGCCGCGGGCACAGCCGTACCCAAAAATATACGCCCGAAAGCCGTGGCGCCAAGTTCGTCCAGCGGAAAAAGGCCACAAAAACGGGTGGGCTATAGCCTTGGGGGGTGGGGCTGGCCAACTTCGTCCGCCGGACTCGGAATCGTTCGAGACTTTGCGAGCGGCCTCCGTGTGCCAAAAATAGGCCCCGGGCACAGCCGCGCCCATAAATAACCTCCCGAAGGCCGGGGAGCCAAGTTCGTCCAGCGGAAAAAGGCCACAAAAACGAGTGGGCTATAGCCTTGGGGGGTGGGGCTGGCCAACTTAGTCCGCCGGACTCGGAATGGCGCGAGACTTTGCGAGCGTCCTCCGTGTGCCAAAAATATGCCCCGGGCACAGCCGCACCCAAAAATAACCGTCCAAAGGCCGGGGCGCCAAGTTCGTCCAGCGGAAAAAGGCCACAAAAACGGGTGGGCTATAGCCTTGTGGGGTGGGGCTGGCCAACTTCGTCCGCCGGACTTGGAATGGCGCGAGACTTTGCGAGCGGCCTCCGTGTGCCAAAAATAGGCCCCGGGCACAGCCGCGCCAAAAAATAACCGCCCGAAGGTCGGGGCGCCAAGTTCGTCCAGCGGAAAAATGCCACAAAAACGGGTGGGCTATAGCCTTGGGGGGTGGGGCTGGCCAACTTCGTCCGCCGGACTCGGAATGGCGCGAGACTTTACGAAGTGCCTCCGCGTACCAAAAATAGGCCACGGGCACAGCCGCGCCAAAAAATACCTGCCCGAAGGCAGCGGCGCGAAGTTCGTCCAGCGGAAAAAGGCCACAAAAACGGGTGGGCTATAGCCTTGGGGGTTGGGGCTGGCCGACTTCGTCCGCCGGACTCGGAATGGCGCGAGACTTTACGAGGCGCCTCCGTGTGGTAAACATAGGCCGCGGGCACAGGCGCGCCCAAAAATACCCGCCCGAAGGCCGCGGCGCCAAGTTCGTCCACCGGAAAAAGGCCACAAAAACGGGTGGGCTATAGCCTTGGGGGGTGGGGCTGGCCAACTTCGTCCGCCGGACTCGGAATGGTGCGAGACTTTGCGAGCGGCCTCCGTGTGCCAAAAATAGGCCCCGGGCACAGCCGCGCCCATAAATAACCGCCCGAAGGACGGGGCGCCAAGTTCGTCCAGCGGAAAAAGGCCACAAAAACGGGTGGGCTATAACCTTGGGGGTTGGGGCTGGCCAACTTCGTCCGCCGGACTCGGAATGGCGCGAGACTTCGCGAGCGGCCTCCGTGTGCCAAAAATAGGCCCCAGGCACAGCCGCGCCCAAAAATAACCGCCCGAAGGGCGGGGCGCCCAGTTCGTCCAGCGGAAAAAGGCCACAAAAACGGGTGGGCTATAGCCTTGGGGGGTGGGGCTGGCCAACTTCGTCCGCCGGACTCGGAATAGAGCCAGACTTTGCGAGGCGCCTCCGTGTGCCAAAAATAGGCCGCGGGCACAGCCGTACCAAAAAATATACGCCCGAAAGCCGTGGCGCCATGTTCGTCCAGCGGAAAAAGGCCACAAAAACGGGTGGGCTATAGCCTTGGCGGGTGGGGCTGGCCAATTTCGTCCGCCGGACTCGGAATGGCGCGAGACTTTGCGAAGTGCCTCCGCGTACCAAAAATAGGCCACGGGCACAGCCGCGCCAAAAAATACCTGCCCGAAGGCAGCGGCGCGAAGTTCGTCCAGCGGAAAAAGGCCACAAAAACGGGTGGGCTATAGCCTTGGTGGTTGGGGCTGGCCGACTTCGTCCGCCGGACTCGGAATGGCGCGAGACTTTACGAGGCGCCTCCGTGTGGTAAAAATAGGCCGCGGGCACAGGCGCGCCCAAAAATACCCGCCCGAAGGCCGCGGCGCCAAGTTCGTCCACCGGAAAAAGGCCACAAAAACGGGTGGGCTATAGCCTTGGGGGGTGGGGCTGGCCAACTTCGTCCGCCGGACTCGGAATGGCGCAAGACTTTGCGAGCGGCCTCCGTGTGCCAAAAATAGGCCCCGGGCACAGCCGCGCCCATAAATAACCGCCCGAAGGACGGGGCGCCAAGTTCGTCCAGCGGAAAAAGGCCACAAAAACGGGTGGGCTATAGCCTTGGGGGTTGGGGCTGGCCAACTTCGTCCGCCGGACTTCGAATAGCGCGAGACTTCGCGAGCGGCCTCCGTGTGCCAAAAATAGGCCCCAGGCACAGCCGCGCCCAAAAATAACCGCCCGAAGGGCTGGGCGCCCAGTTCGTCCAGCGGAAAAAGGCCACAAAAACGGGTGGGCTATAGCCTTGGGGGGTGGGGCTGGCCAACTTCGTCCGCCGGAGTCGGAATCGTTCGAGACTTTGTGAGCGGCCTCCGTGTGCCAAAAATAGGCCCCGGGCACAGCCGCGCCCATAAATAACCTCCCGAAGGCCGGGGAGCCAAGTTCGTCCAGCGGAAAAAGGCCACAAAAACGGGTGGGCTATAGCCTTGGGGGGTGGGGCTGGCCAACTTAGTCCGCCGGACTCGGAATGGCGCGAGACTTTGCGAGCGTAATCCGTGTGCCAAAAATATGCCCCGGGCACAGCCGCACCCAAAAATAACCGTCCAAAGGCCGGGGCGCCAAGTTCGTCCAGCGGAAAAAGGCCACAAAAACGGGTGGGCTATAGCCTTGTGGGGTGGGGCTGGCCAACTTCGTCCGCCGGACTTGGAATGGCGCGAGACTTTGCGAGCGGCCTCCGTGTGCCAAAAATAGGCCCCGGGCACAGCCGCGCCAAAAAATAACCGCCCGAAGGTCGGGGCGCCAAGTTCGTCCAGCGGAAAAATGCCACAAAAACGGGTGGGCTATAGCCTTGGGGGGTGGGGCTGGCCAACTTCGTCCGCCGGAGTCGGAATCGTTCGAGACTTTGTGAGCGGCCTCCGTGTGCCAAAAATAGGCCCCGGGCACAGCCGCGCCCATAAATAACCTCCCGAAGGCCGGGGAGCCAAGTTCGTCCAGCGGAAAAAGGCCACAAAAACGGGTGGGCTATAGCCTTGGGGGGTGGGGCTGGCCAACTTAGTCTGCCGGACTCGGAATGGCGCGAGACTTTGCGAGCGTAATCCGTGTGCCAAAAATATGCCCCGGGCACAGCCGCACCCAAAAATAACCGTCCAAAGGCCGGGGCGCCAAGTTCGTCCAGCGGAAAAAGGCCACAAAAACGGGTGGGCTATAGCCTTGTGGGGTGGGGCTGGCCAACTTCGTCCGCCGGACTTGGAATGGCGCGAGACTTTGCGAGCGGCCTCCGTGTGCCAAAAATAGGCCCCGGGCACAGCCGCGCCAAAAAATAACCGCCCGAAGGTCGGGGCGCCAAGTTCGTCCAGCGGAAAAATGCCACAAAAACGGGTGGGCTATAGCCTTGGGGGGTGGGGCTGGCCAACTTCGTCCGCCGGACTCGGAATGGCGCGAGACTTTGCGAGGCGCATGCGTGTGCCAAAAATAGGCCCCGGGCACAGCCGCGCCCAAAAATAACCGCCCGAAGGATGGGGCGCCAAGTTCGTCCAGCGGAAAAAGGCCACAAAAACGGGTGGGCTATAGCCTTGGGGGGTGGGGCTGGCCCACTTCGTCCTCCGGACTCGGAATGGAGCCAGACTTTGCGAGGCGCCTCCGTGTGCCAAAAATAGGCCGCGGGCACAGCTGTACCCAAAAATATACGCCCGAAAGCCGTGGCGCCAAGTTCGTTCAGCGGAAAAAGGCCGCAAAAACGGGTGGGCTATAGCCTTGGCGGGTGGGGCTGGCCAATTTCGTCCGCCGGACTCGGAATGGCGCGAGACTTTACGAAGTGCCTCCGCGTACCAAAAATAGGCCACGGGCACAGCCGCGCCAAAAAATACCTGCCCGAAGGCAGCGGCGCGAAGTTCGTCCAGCGGAAAAAGGCCACAAAAACGGGTGGGCTATAGCCTTGGGGGTTGGGGCTGGCCGACTTCGTCCGCCGGACTCGGAATGGCGCGAGACTTTACGAGGTGCCTCCGTGTGGTAAAAATAGGCCCCGGGCACAGGCGCGCCCAAAAATACCCGCCCGAAGGCCGCGGCGCCAAGTTCGTCCACCGGAAAAACGCCACAAAAACGGGTGGGCTATAGCCTTGGGGGGTGGGGCTGGCCAACTTCGTCCGCCGGACTCGGAATCGTGCGAGACTTTGCGAGCGGCCTCCGTGTGCCAAAAATAGGCCCCGGGCACAGCCGCGCCCATAAATAACCGCCCGAAGGACGGGGCGCCAAGTTCGTCCAGCGGAAAAAGGCCACAAAAACGGGTGGGCTATAGCCTTGGGGGTTGGGGCTGGCCAACTTCGTCCGCCGGACTCGGAATGGCGCGAGACTTCGCGAGCGGCCTCCGTGTGCCAAAAATAGGCCCCAGGCACAGCCGCGCCCAAAAATAACCGCCCGAAGGCCGGGGCGCCCAGTTCGTCCAGCGGAAAAATGCCACAAAAACGGGTGGGCTATAGCCTTGGGGGGTGGGGCTGGCCAACTTCGTCCGCCGGACTCGGAATGGCGCGAGACTTTGCGAGGCGCATGCGTGTGCCAAAAATAGGCCCCGGGCACAGCCCCGCCCAAAAATAACCGCCCGAAGGCAGGGGCGCCAAGTTCATCCAGCGGAAAAAGGCCACAAAAACGGGTGGGCTATAGCCGTGGGGGGTGGGGCTGGCCCACTTCGTCCGCCGGACACGGAATCGTGCGAGACTTTGCGAGCGGCCTCCGTGTGCCAAAAATAGACCCCGGGCACAGCCGCACCCATAAATAACCTCCCGAAGGCCGGGGAGCCAAGTTCGTCCAGCGGAAAAAGGCCACAAAAACGGGTGGGCTATAGCCTTGGGGGGTGGGGCTGGCCAACTTAGTCCGCCGGACTCGGAATGGCGCGAGACTTTGCGAGCGTCCTCCGTGTGCAAAAAATATGCCCCGGGCACAGCCGCACCCAAAAATAACCGCCCAAAGGCCGGGGCGCCAAGTTCGTCCAGCGGAAAAAGGCCACAAAAACGGGTGGGCTATAGCCTTGTGGGGTGGGGCTGGCCAACTTCGTCCGCCGGACTTGGAATGGCGCGAGACTTTGCGAGCGGCCTCCGTGTGCCAAAAATATGCATCGGGCACAACCGCGCCAAAAAATAACCGCCCGAAGGTCGGGGGGCCAAGTTCGTCCAGCGGAAAAATGCCACAAAAACGGGTGGGCTATAGCCTTGGGGGGTGGGGCTGGCCAACTTCGTCCGCCGGACTCGGAATGGCGCGAGACTTTGCGAGGCGCATGCGTGTGCCAAAAATAGGCCCCGGGCACAGCCCCGCCCAAAAATAACCGCCCGAAGGCCGGGGCGCCAAGTTCATCCAGCGGAAAAAGGCCACAAAAACGGGTGGGCTATAGCCTTGGGGGGTGGGGCTGGCCCACTTCGTCCGCCGGACTCGGAATGGAGCCAGACTTTGCGAGGCGCCTCCGTGTGCCAAAAATAGGCCGCGGGCACAGCCGTACCCAAAAATATACGCCCGAAAGCCGTGGCGCCAAGTTCGTCCAGCGGAAAAAGGCCACAAAAACGGGTGGGCTATAGCCTTGGCGGGTGGGGCTGGCCAATTTCGTCCCCCGGACTCGGAATGGCGCGAGACTTTGTGAAGTGCCTATGCGTACCAAAAATAGGCCACGGGCACAGCCGCGCCAAAAAATACCTGCCCGAAGGCAGCGGCGCGAAGTTCGTCCAGCGGAAAAAGGCCACAAAAACGGGTGGGCTATAGCCTTGGGGGTTGGGGCTGGCCGACTTCGTCCGCCGGACTCGGAATGGCGCGAGACTTTACGAGGCGCCTCCGTGTGGTAAAAATAGGCCGCGGGCACAGGCGCGCCCAAAAATACCCACCATGAAGGCCGCGGCGCCAAGTTCGTCCAGCGGAAAAAGGCCACAAAAACGGGTGGGCTATAGCCTTGGGGGGTGGGGCTGGCCTACTTCGTCCGCCGGACTCGGAATGGCGCGAGACTTTACGAGCGGCTCCGTGTGCCAAAAATAGGCCCCGGGCACAGCCGCGCCCATAAATAACCGCCCGAAGGACGGGGCGCCAAGTTCGTCCAGCGGAAAAAGGCCACAAAAACGGGTGGGCTATAGCCTTGGGGGTTGGGGCTGGCCAACTTCGTCCGCCGGACTCGGAATGGCGCAAGACTTTGCGAGGCGCCTCCGTGTGCCAAAAATAGGCCGCGGGCAGAGCCGCGCCCAAAAATAGCCGCCCGAAGGCCGCGGCGCCAAGTTCGTCCAGCGGAAAAAGGCCACAAAAACGGGTGGGCTATTGCCTTGGGGGTGGGGCTGGCCAAATTCGTCCGCCGGACTCGGAATGCCACGAGACTTTGCGAGGCGCCTCCGTGTGCTAAAAATAGGCCGCGGCCACAGCCGCGCCCAAAAATACCCGCCCGAAGGCCGCGGCGCCAAGTTCGTCCAGCGGAAAAAGGCCACAAAAACGGGTGGGCTGTAGCCTTAGGGGGTGGGGCTGGCCAACTTCGTCCGCCGGACTCGGAATGGCCCGTGACTTTGCGAGGCTCCTCCGTGTGCCAAAAATAGGCCGCGGGCACAGCCGCGTCCAAAAATACCCGCCCGAAGGTCGCGGCGCCATGTTCGTCCAGCGGAAAAATGGCACAAAAACGGGTGGCCTATAGCCTTGGGGAGTGGGGCTGGCCAACTTCGTCCGCCGGACTCGGAATGGCGCGAGACTTTGCGAGCGGCCTCCGTGTGCCAAAAATAGACCCCGGGCACAGCCGCACCCACAAATAACCTCCCGAAGGCCGGGGAGCCAAGTTCGTCCAGCGGAAAAAGGCCACAAAAACGGGTGGGCTATAGCCTTGGGGGGTGGGGCTGGCCAACTTAGTCCGCCGGACTCGGAATGGCGCGAGACTTTGCGAGCGTCCTCCGTGTGCCAAAAATATGCCCCGGGCACAGCCGCACCCAAAAATAACCGCCCAAAGGCCGGGGCGCCAAGTTCGTCCAGCGGAAAAAGGCCACAAAAACGGGTGGGCTATAGCCTTGGGGGGTGGGGCTGGCCAACTTCGTCCGCCGGACTTGGAATGGCGCGAGACTTTGCGAGCGGCCTCCGTGTGCCAAAAATAGGCCCCGGGCACAACCGCGCCAAAAAATAACCGCCCGAAGGTCGGGGGGCCAAGTTCGTCCAGCGGAAAAAGGCCACAAAAACGGGTGGGCTATAGCCTTGGGCGGGGGGGGGGGCTGGCCCACTTCGTCCGCCGGACTCGGAATGGCGCGAGACATTGCGAGGGGCCTCCGTGTGCCAAAAATAGGCCGCGGGCAAAGCCGTGCCAAAAAATAACCGCCCGAAGGCCGGGGCGCCTAGTTCGTCCAGCGGAAAAAAGCCACAAAAACGGGTGGGCTATAGCCTTGGGGGGTGGGGCTGGCCAACTTCGTCCGCCGGACTCGGAATGGCGCGAGACTTTGCGAGGGGTCTCCGTGTGCCTAAAATAGGCCGCGGGCACAGCCGTGCCCAAAAATAACCACCCGAAGGATGGGGCGCCAAGTTCGTCCAGCGGAAAAAGGCCACAAAAACGGGTGGGCTATAGTCTTGGGGGGTGGGGTTGGACAACTTCGTCCGCCGGACTCGGAATGGCGCGAGACTTTGCGAGGGGCCTCCGTGTGCCAAAAATAGGCCGCGGGCACAGCCGTGCCAAAAAATAACCGCCCCAAGGCCGGGGCGCCAAGTTCGTCCAGCGGAAAAAGGCCACAAAAACGGGTGGGCTATAGCCTTGGGGGGTGGTGCTGGCCAACTTCGTCCGCCGGACTCGCAATGGTGCGAGACTTTACGAGGTGCCTCCGTGTGCCAAACATAGGCCTCGGGCACAGCCGCGCCCAAAAATAACCGCTCGTAGGCCGGGGCGCCAAGTTCGTTCAGCGGAAAAAGGCCACAAAAACGGGTGGGCTATAGCCTTGGGGGGTGGGGCTGCCCAACTTCGTCCGCCGGACTCGGAATGGCGAGAGACTTTGCGAGGGCCCTCCGTGTGCCAAAAATAGGCCGCAGGCACAGCCACACCCAAAAATAACAGCCCGAAGGCCGGGGCGCCAAGTTCGTCCAGCGGAAAAAGGCCACAAAAACGGGTGGGCTATAGCCTTGGGAGGTGGGGCTGGCCAACTTCGTCCGCCGGACTCGGAATGGTGCGAGACTTTACGAGGGGACTACGTTTGCCAAATATAGACCTCGGCACAGCCGCGCCCAAAAATAATCGCCCGAAGGCCGGGGCGCCAAGTTCGTCCAGTGGAAAAAGGCCACAAAAACGGGTGGGCTATAGCCTTGGGGGGTGGGGCTGGCCAAGTTCGTCCGCCGGACTCGGAATGGGGTGAGACTTTGCGAACGGCCTCCGCGTGCCAAAAATAGGCCGCGGGCAGAGCCGCGCCAAAAATAACCCCCCGATGGTCGGCGCGCCCAAACCCCCCGCGGAAAAAAAGCCAAAAAACGGGTGGGCTATAGCCTTGGGGGAAGCGGCTGGCCGACTTCGTCCGCCGGACTCGGAATGGGGTGAGACTTTGCGAGCGGCCTCCGCGTACCAAAAATAGGACGCGGGCACAGCCGCGCCCAAAAATAACCCCCCGAAGGTCGGCGCGCCCAAACCCCCCTGCGGAAAAATGGCCATAAAACGGGTGGGCTATAGCCTTGGGGGTAGGGGCTGGCCCACTTCGTCCGCCGGACTCGAAATGGGGCGAGACTTTGCGAGCGGCCTCCGCGTGCCAAAAATAGGCCGCGGGCACACCCGCGCCCAAAAATAACCGCCCGAAGGCCGGGGCGCCAAGTTCGTCCAGCGGAAAAATGGCCAAAAAACGGGTGGGCTATAGCCTTGGGGGGAGGGGCTGGCCAACTTCTTCCGCCGGACTCGGAATGGGGCGACACTTTGCGAGCGGCCTCCACGTGCCAAAAATATGCCCCGGGCACGGCCGCGCCCAAAAATAACCGCCCGAAGGATGGGGCGCCAAGTTCGTCTAGCGGAAAAATGGCCAAAAAACGGGTGGGCCATAGCCTTGGGGGGAGGGGCTGCCCAACTTCGTCCGCCGGACTCGGAATGGGGCGAGACTTTGCGAGCGGCCTCCGCGTGCCAAAAATAGGCCGCGGGCACAGCCGCGCCCAAAAATAACCCCCCGAAGGCCAGGGCGCCAAGTTCGTCCAGCAGAAAAATGGCCAAAAAACGGGTGGGCTATAGCCTTGGGGGGAGGGGCTGGCCAACTTCGTCCGCCGGACTCGGAATGGAGCGAGACATTGCGAGCGGACTCCGCGTGCCAAAATTAGACCGCAGGCTCAGCCGCGCCCAAAAATAACCCCCCGAAGGTCGGCGCGCCCAAACCCCCCTGCGGAAAAATGGCCATAAAACGGGTGGGCTATAGCCTTGGGGGTAGGGGCTGGCCCACTTCGTCCGCCGGACTCGAAATGGGGAGAGACTTTGCGAGCGGCCTCCGCGTGCCAAAAATAGGCCGCGGGCACAGCCGCGCCCAAAAATAACCGCCCGAAGGCCGGGGCGCCAAGTTCGTCCAGCGGAAAAATGGCCAAAAAACGGGTGGGCTATATAGCCTTGGGGGGAGGGGCTGGCCAACTTCTTCCGTCGGACTCGGAATGGAGCGAGACTTGGCGAGCGGACTCCGCGTGCCAAAATTAGGCCGCAGGCTCAGCCGCGCCCAAAAATAACCCCCCAAAGGTCGGCGCGCCCAAACCCCCCAGCGGAAAAATGGCAAAAAAACGGGTGGGCTATAGCCTTGGGGGGAGGGGCTGGCCAACTTCGTCCGCCGGACTCGGAATGGGGCGAGGCTTTGCGAGCGGCCTCCGCGTGCCAAAAATAGGTCGCGGGAACAGCCGCGCCCAAAAATAACCTCCCGAAGGCCGGGGCTCCAAGTTCGTCCTGCGGAAAAATGGACAAAAAACGGGTGGGCTATAGCCTTGGGGGGAGGGGCTGGCCAACTTCGTCCGCCGGACTCCGAATAGGGCGAGACTTTGCGAACGGCCTCCGCGTGCCAAAAATAGGCCGCGGGCACAGCCGCGCCCAAAAATAACCCCCCGAAGGTCGGCGCGCCCAAACCCCCCGCGGAAAAATGGCCAAAAAATGGGTGGGCTATAGCCTTGGGGGGAGGGGCTGGCCAACTTCGTCCGCCGGACTCGGAATGAGGTGGGACTTTGCGAGCGGCCTCCGCGTGCCAAAAATAGGCCACGGGCACAGCCGCGCCCAAAAATAACCCCCGAAGGTCGGCGCGCCCAAACCCCCCAGCGGAAAAAGGCCACAAAAACGGGTGGGCTATAGCCTTGCGAGGTGGGGCTGGCCAACTTCGTCCGCCGGACTCGGAATGGCGCGAGACTTTGCGAGGCGCCTCCGTGTGCCAAAACTAAGCCGCGGGCACAGCCGCGCCCAAAAATACCTTCCCGAAGGCCGGGGCGCCAAGTTCGTGCAGCGGAAAAAGGCAACAAAAACGGGTGGGCTATAGCCTTGGGTGGTGGGGCTGGCCAACCTCATCCGCCGGACTCGGAATGGCGCGAGACTTTGCGAGGCGGCTTCGTGTGCCAAAACTAAGCCGTGGGCACAGCCGTACCCAAAAATACCTTCCCGAAGGTCGGGGCGCCACGTTCGTCCAGCGGAAAAAGGCCACAAAAACGGGTGGGCTATAGCCTTGGGGGGTGGGGCTGGCCAACTTCGTCCGCTGGACTCGGAATGGCGCGAGACTTTGCGAGGCACCTCCGTGTGCCAAAAATAGGACGCCGTCACAGCCACGCCGAAAAATACCCGCCGGAAGGGCGGGGCGCCAAGTTCGTCCAGTGGAAAAAGGCCACAAAAACGGGTGGGCTATAGCCTTGGGTGGTGGGGCTGGCCAACTTCGTCCGCCGGACTCGGAATGGTGCGACACTATGCGAGGCACCTCCGTGTGCCTAAAATAGGCCGCGGGCACAGCCGCGCCCAAAAATACCCGCCCGAAGGCCGGGGCGCCAAGTTCGTCCAGCGGAAAAAGGCCACAAAAACGGGTGGGCTATAGCCTTGGGGGGTGGGGCTGGCCAACCTCATCCGCCGGACTCGGAATGGCGCGAGACTTTGCGAGGCGGCTTCGTGTGCCAAAACTAAGCCGTGGGCACAGCCGCACCCAAAAATAACTTCCCGAAGGCCGGGGCGCCACGTTCGTCCAGCGGAAAAAGGCCACAAAAACGGGTGGGCTATAGCCTTGGGGGGTGGGGCTGGCCCACTTCGTCCGCCGGACTCGGAATGGCGCGAGACTTTGCGAGGCGCCTCCGTGTGCCAAAACTAAGCCGCGGGCACAGCCGCGCCCAAAAATACCTTCCCGAAGGCCGGGGCGCCAAGTTCGTCCAGCGGAAAAAGGCCACAAAATCGGGTGGGCTATAGCCTTGGGGGGTGGGGCTGGCCAACTTCGTCCGCCGGACTCGGAATGGCGCGAGACTTTGCGAGGCGTCTCCGTGTGCCAAAACTAAGCCGCGGGCACAGCCGCGCCCAAAAATACCTTCCCGAAGGCCCGGACGCCAAGTTCGTCCAGCTGTAAATGGCCACAAAAAAGGGTAGGCTATAGCCTTGGGGGGTGGGGCTGGCCAACTTCGTCCGCCGGACTCGGAATGGCGCGAGACTTTGCGAGGCGCCTCCGTGTGCCAAAAATAGGCCGCGGGTACAGCCGCGCCCAAAAATACCCGCCCGATGGCCGGGGCGCCAAGTTTGTCCAGCGGAAAAAGGCCACAAAAACGGGTGGGCTATAGTCTTGGGTGGTGGGGTTGGCCAACTTTGTCCGCCGGACTCGGAATGGCGAGAGACTTTGCGAGGGCCCTCCGAGAGCCAAAAATAGGCCGCGGGCAGAGCCACGCCCAAAAATAACAGCCCGAAGGCCGGGGCGCCAAGTTCGTCCAGCAGAAAAATGGCCAAAAAACGGGTGGGCTATAGCCTAGGGGGGTGGGGCGGGCCAACTTCATCCGCCGGACTCGGAATGGGGCGACACTTTGCGAGGGGCCTCCGTGTGCCAAAAATATGCCGCGGGCACAGCCGCGCCCAAAAATAACCGCCCGAAGGCCGGGGCGCCAAGTTCGTCCAGTGGAAAAAGGCCACAAAAACGGGTGGGCTATACCTTGGGGGGTGGGGCTGGCCAAGTTCGTCCGCCGGACTCGGAATGGGGTGAGACTTTGCGAACGGCCTCCGCGTGCCAAAAATAGGCCGCGGGCACAGCCGCACCAAAAATAACCCCCCGATGGTCGGCGCGCCCAAACCCCCCGCGGAAAAATGGCAAAAAAACGGGTGGGCTATAGCCTTGGGGGGAGCGGCTGGCCGACTTCGTCCGCCGGACCCGGAATGGGGTGAGACTTTGCGAGCGGCCTCCGCGTACCAAAAATAGGCCGCGGGCACAGCCGTGCCCAAAAATAACCCCCCGAAGGTCGGCGCGCCCAAACCCCCCTGCGGAAAAATGGCCATAAAACGGGTGGGCTATAGCCTTGGGGGTAGGGGCTGGCCCACTTCGTCCGCCGGACTCGAAATGGGGCGAGACTTTGCGAGCGGCCTCCGCGTGCCAAAAATAGGCCGTGGGCACAGCCGCGCCCAAAAATAACCGCCCGAAGGCCGGGGCGCCAAGTTCGTCCAGCGGAAAAATGGCCAAAAAACGGGTGGGCTATAGCCTTGGGGGGAGGGGCTGCCCAACTTCGTCCGCCGGACTCGGAATGGAGCGAGACTTTGCGAGCGGACTCCGCGTGCCAAAATTAGGCCGCAGGCTCAGCCGCGCCCAAAAATAACCCCCCGAAGTTCGGCGCGCCCAAACCCCCCTGCGGAAAAATGGCCATAAAACGGGTGGGCTATAGCCTTGGGAGGAGGGGCTGGCCAAGTTCGTCCGCCGGACTCGGAATGGGGCCAGACTTTCCGAGGGGCCTCCGTGCGCCAAAAATAGGCCGCGGGCACAGCCGTATCCAAAAATAAGTACCCGAAGGTCCGGTCCCCAAGTTCGTCCGTCGCAAAAATGGCGAAAAAACGGGTGGGCTATATAGCCATGGGGTGAGGGGCTGGCCAAGTTCGTCCGCCGGACTCGGAATGGGGCCAGACCTTGCGAGGGGTGTCCGTGTTCCAAAAATAGGCCACGGGCATAGCCGCGCCCAAAAATAAGCGCCCGAAGGTCCGGTCCCCAAGTTCGTCCGCCGCAAAATAGCCCAAAAAATGGGTGGGCTATAGCCTTGGGGGGACGAGCTGGCCAAGTTCGTCCGCCGGACTCGGAATGGGGTCAGACTTTACGAGGGGCCTCCGCGTGCCAAAAATAGCCCATAAGCACAGCCGTGCCCAAAAATAAGTGCCCGAAGGTCCGGTACCCAAGTTCGCCCGCCGCAAAAACGCCCAAAAAACGGGTGGGCTACAGCTTTGGGGGGAGGGGCTGGCCATGTTCGTCCGCCGGACTCGGAATGGATCGAGACTTTGCGAGGGGCCTCCGAGAGAAAAAAATAGGCGGCGGGCACAGCCGCACCAAAAAATAAGCACCCGGAGGTCCGGTCCCCATGTTCGTCCGCCGCAAAAATGCCCAGAAAACGGGTGGGCTATAGCCTTGGGGGCAGGGGCTGGCCAAGTTCGTCCGCCGGACTCTGAATGGGGCTAGACTTTATGAGGGGCCTTCGTGTGCCAAAAATAGGCTGTGGGCACAGCGGCGCCCAAAAATAAGCGCCCGAAGGTCCGGCCCCCAAGTTCGTCTGCCGCATAAACGCCCAAAAAACTGGTAGGCTATAGCCTTGGGGGCAGGGGCTGGCCAAGTTCGTCCGCCGGACTCGGAATGGGCCAGACTTTGCGAGGGGCCTCCGTATGCCAAAAATAGGCGGCGGGCACAGCCGCACCAAAAAATAAGCACCCGGAGGTCCGGTCCCCATGTTCGTCCGCCGCAAAAATGCCCAAAAAATGGGTGGGCTATAGCCTTGGGGGGAGGGGCTGGCCATGTTCGTCCGCCGGACTCGGAAAGGGGCCAGACTTTGCGAGGGGCCTCCGTGCACCAAAAATAGGCCGCGGACACAGCCGCGTCCAAAAATAATCGCCCGAAGGTCCGGTCCCCATGTTCGTCCGCCGAAAAAATGCCGAAAAAATCGGTGGACTATAGCCTTGGGGGGAGGGGCTGGCCAAGTTCGTCCGCCGGACTCAGAATGGGGCCAGACTTTGCGAGGGGCCTCCGTGCGCCAAAAATAGGCCACGGGCACAGCCGTATCCAAAAATAAGCACCCGAAGGTCCGGTCCCCAAGTTTGTCCGCCGCAAAAATGGCGAAAAAACGGGTGGGCTATATAGCCTTGGGGGGAGGGGCTGGCCAAGTTCGTCTGCCGGCCTCGGAATGGGGCCAGACCTTGCGAGGGGTGTCCGTGTTCCAAAAATAGGCCACGGCCACAGCCGCGCCCAAAAATAAGCGTCCGAAGGTCCGGTCCCCAAGTTCGTCCGCCGCAAAAATGCCCAAAAAACGGGTAGGCTATAGCCTTGGGGGCAGGGACTGGCCAAGTTCGTCCGCCGGACTCGGAATGGGGACAGAATTTGCGAGGGGCCTCCGTGCACCAAAAATAGGCCGTGGGCACAGCGGCGCCCAAAAATAAGCGCCCGAAGGTCCGGGCCCCAAGTTCGTCCGCCGCATAAACGCCCAAAAAACGGGTAGGCTATAGCCTTGGGGGCAGGGGCTGGCCAAGTTCGTCCGCCGGACTCGGAATGGGGCCAGAGTTTGCAAGGGGCCTCCGTACGCCAAAAATAGGACGCGGGCACAGCCGTACCAAAAAAATAGCACCCAAAGGTCCGGTCCCCAAGTTCGTCCGCCGCAAAAATGCCCAAAAAATGGGTGGGCTATAGCCTTGGGGGGAGGGGCTGGCCATGTTCGTCCGCCGGACTCGGAATGGGGCCAGACTTTACGAGGGGCCTCCGTGCGCCAAAAATAGGGCACGGGCACAGCCGCGTCCAAAAATAAGCACCCGAAGGTCCCGTCCCCATGTTCGTCCGCCGCAAAAATTCAGAAAAAAACGGTGGACTATAGCCTTGGGGGCAGGGGCTGGCCAAGTTCGTCCGCCGGACTCGAAATGGGGCCAGACTTTGTGAGGGGCCTCCGTGCGCCAAAAATAGGCCGCGGGCACAGCCGCGCCCAAAAATAAGCGCCCGAAGGTCCGGACCCCATGTTCGTCCTCCGGAAAAATGCCGAAAAAACCGGTGGACTATAGCCTTGGGGGGAGGGGCTGGCCATGTTCGTCCGCCGGACTCGGAATGGGGACAGACTTTACGAGGGGCCTCCGTACACCAAAAATAGGCCGCGGGCACAGCCGCACCAAAAAAGAAGCACCCGAAGGTCCGGTCCCCAAGTTTGTCCGCCGCAAAAATGCCGAAAAAATGGGTGGGATATAGCCTTGGGGGGAGGGGCTGGCCAAGTTCGTCCGCCGGACTCGGAATGGGGCTAGACTTTGCGAGGGTCCTCCATGCTAAAAATAGGCGGTGGCCACAGCCGCGCCCGAAGGTCCGGTCCCGAAGTTCGTCCGCCGCAAAAATGGCGAAAAAAGGGGTGGGCTATAGACTTGGGGGGAGGGGCTGGCCAAGTTCGTCCGCCGGACTCGGAATGGGGGCAGACTTTGCGAGGGTCCTCCATGCTAAAAATAGGCGGCGGCCACATTAAGGACCCGAAGGTCCGGTCCACAAGTTCGTCCACCGCAAAAATGCCCAAAAAACGGGTGGGCTATAGCCTTGGGGGGAAGGGCTGGCCAAGTTCGTCCGCCGGACTCGGAATGGGGCCAGTCTTTTTGAGGGGCCTCCGTGTGACAAAAATAGGCCACGGGCACAGCCGTGCCCAAAAATAAATGCCCGAAGGTCCGGTCCCCAAGTTCGTCCGCCGCAAAAATGCCCAAAAAACGGGTGGGCTATAGCCTTGGGGGGAGGGGCTGGCCAAGTTCGTCCGCCGGACTCGGAATGGGACCAGACTTTATGAGGGGCGTCCGTGGGCCAAAAATAGGCCGTGAGCACAGCCGCGCCAAAAAATAAGCACCCGAAGGTCCGGTCCCCAAGTTCGTCCGCCACAAAAATGCCCAAAAAATGGGTGGGCTATAGCCTTGGGGGGAGGGGCTGGCCAAGTTCGTCCGCCGGACTCGGAATGGGGCCAGAGTTTGCGAGGGGCCTCCATGCACCAAAAATAGGCCACGGGCACAGCCGCATCCAAAAATAAGCACCCGTAGGTCCGGTCCCCAAGTTCGTCCGCCGCAAGAATGGCGAAAAAACGGGTGGGCTATATTGCCTTGGGGGGAGGGGCTGGCCAAGTTCGTCCGCCGGACTCGGAATGAGGCCAGACTTTGCGAGGGGTCTCTGTGTACCAAAAATAGGCCGCGGGCACAGCAGCTCCCAAAGAAAAGCTCCCGAAGGTCCGGTCCCCAAGTTCGTCCGCCGCAAAAATTCCGAAAAAATGGGTGGGCTATAGCCTTGGGGGGAGGGGCTGGCCAAGTTCGTCCGCCGGACTCGGAATGGGGCCAGACTTTGTGAGGGGCTTCCGTGTTTCAAAAATAGGCCGAGGGCACAGCCGTGCCCAAAGAGAAGCCCCTGAAGGTCCGGTCCCCAAGTTCGTCCGCCGCAAAAATGCCCAACAAATGGGTGGGCTATAACCTTGGGGGGAGGGCCAGGCCAAGTTCGTCCGCCGGACTAGGAATGGGCCAGACTTTGCGAGGGGCCTCCGTGTGCCAAAAATAGGCCGCGGGCACAGCCGCACCCAAAGAGAAGCACCCAAAGGTCCTGTCCCCAACTTTGTCTGCCGCAAAAACGCCCAAAAATCGGTGGGCTATAGCCTTGGGGGGAGGGGCTGGCCAAGTTCGTCCGTCGGATTTGGAATGGGGCCAGACTTTGCGAGGTGCCTCCGCATTCCAAAAATAGGCCGCAGCCGCATTCACGCCCAAAAATAAGCGCCCGAACGTCCGGTCCACAAGTTCGTCCGCCGCAAAAACGCCCAAAAAACGGGTGGGCTACAGCCTTGGGGGGAGGGCTGGCCAAGTTCGTACGCCGGACTCGGAATGGGGCCAGACTTTGCGAGGGGCCTCCATGAGCCAAAAATAGGCCATGGGCATGGCCGCACCCAAAAATAAGCGCCCGAAGGTCCGGTCCCCAAGTTCGTCCGCCGCAAAAATGCCCTAAAAAACGGGTGGGCTATAGGCTTGGGGGGAGGGGCTGGCCAAGTTAGTCCGCAGGACTCGGAATGGGGCCAGACTTTACGAGGGGCCCCCGTGTGCCAAAAATAGGCCACGGCCAAAAAATAAGCACCCCAAGGTCGGGTCCCCAAGTTCATCCGCCGCAAAAATGCCCAAAAAACGGTAGGCTATAGCCTTGGTGGAGGGGCTGGCCAAGTTCGTCCACCGGGCTCTGAATGGGGCCAGACTTTGCGAGGGGACTCCGTGTGCCAAAAATAGACCGCGGGCACAGCCACGCCAAAAGAGAAGCGCCCAAAGGTCCGGTCCCCAAGTTCGTCCGCCGCAAAAATGCCCAACAAACGGGTGGGCTATAGCCTTGGGGGGAGAGGCTGGCCAAGTTCGTCCGCCAGACTAGGAATGGGGCCAGACTTTGAGAGGGGCCTCCGTGTGCCAAAAATAGGCCGTGGCACAGCCACACCCAAAGAGAAGCGCCCGAAGGTCCGGTCCCCAAGTTCGTCCGCCGCAAAATGCCCAAAAAACGGGTGGGCTATAGCCTTGGGAGGAAGGGCTGGCCAAGTTCGTCCACCGGACTCGGAATGGGGCCAGTCTTTTTGAGGGGCTTCCGTGTGACAAAAATAGGCCACGGGCATAGCCGTACCCAAAAATAAATGCCCGAAGGTCCGGTCCCCAAGTTCGTCCGCCGCAAAAATGCCCAAAAAACGGGTGGGCTATAGCCTTGGGGGGAGGGGCTGGCCAAGTTCGTCCGCCGGACTCGGAATGGGGCCAGACTTTACGAGGGGCGTCCGTGGGCCAAAAATAGGCCGCGAACACAGCCGCACCCAAAGAGAAGTGCCCGAAGGTCCGGTCCCCAAGTTCGTCCGCCGCAAAAATGCTCAAAAAACGGGTGGGCTATAGCCTTGGGGGGAGGGGACGGCCAAGTTCGGCCGCTGGACTCGGAATGGGGCCAGACTTTACGAGGGCTCTCCGTGTGCCAAAAATAGGCCGCGGGCACAGCCGCGCCCAGAGAGAAGCGCCCGAAGGTCCGGACCCCAAGTTCGTCCGCCGCAAAAATGCTCAAAAAACGGGTGGACTATAGCCTTGGGGGGAGGGGCTGGCCATGTTCATCCGCCGGACTAGGAATGGGACAAGAATTTACGAGGGGCCTCCGTGTGCCAAAAATAGGCCGCGGGCACAGCCGCACCCAAAGAGAAGCGCCCGAAGGTCCGGTCCCAAAGTTCGTCCGCCGCAAAAATGCTGAAAAAACGGGTGGGCTATAGCCTTGGGGGGAGGGGCTGGCCAAGTTCGTCCGCCGGACTTGGAATGGGGTCAAACTTTGCGAGGGGCCTCCGTGTGCCAAAAATAAGTGCCCGAAGGTCCGGTCCCCAAGTTCGTCCGCCGCAAAAATGCCCAAAAAACGTGTGGGGTATAGCCTTAGGGGGAGCATCTGGCCAAGTTCGTCCGCCGGACTCGGAATGGGGCCAGACTTTGCAAGGGGCCTCCGTGTATCAATAATAGGCCGAGGGCACAGCCGTGCCCAAAGAGAAGCCCCCAAAGGTCCGGTCCCCAAGTTCGTCCGCCGCAAAAATGCCTAACAAACGGGTGGGCTATAGCCTTGGGGAGAGGGGCTGGCCAAGTTTGTCCGCCGGACTCGGACTGGGGCCAGACTTTGCGAGGGGCCTCTGTGTGCCAAAAATAAGCGCCCGAAGGTCCGGTCCACAAATTCGTCCTCCGCAAAATGCCCAAAAAACGGGTGGGCTATAGCCTTGGGGGGAGGGGCTGGCCAAATTCGGCCGCTGGACTCGGAATGGGGCCAGACTTTACGAGGAGCCTGCGTGTGCCAAAAATAGGCCGCGGGCACAGCCGCGCCCAAAGAGAAGCGCCCGAAGGTCCGGTCCCCAAGTTCGTCCGCCGCAAAAATGCCCAAAAAACGTGTGGGCTATAGCCTTGGGGGGAGGGGCTGGCCATGTTCGTCCGCCGGACTCGGAATGGGGCCAGACTTTGCGAGGGGCATCCGTGTGCCAAAAATAGGCCGCGGGCACAGCTGCGCCCTAAAATAAGCGCCCGAAGGTCCGGTCCCCAAGTTCGTCCCCCGCAAAATATGACCAAAAAATGGGTGGGCTATAGCCTTGGGGGGAGGGGATGGCCAAGTTCGTCCGCCGGACTTGGAATGGGGCCAGACTTTGCGAGGGGCCTTCGTGTGCCAAAAATAGGCCGCGGGCACAGCTGCGCCCAAAAATAAGCGCCCGAAGGTCCGGTCCCCAAGTTCGTCCGCCGCAAAAACGCCCAAAAAACGGGTGGGCTATAGCCTTGGGGGGAGGGGCTGGCCAAGTTCGTCCGCCTGACTCGGAATGGGGCCAGACTTTTCGAGGGGCCTCCGTGTGCAAAAAATAGGCCGTGGACACAGCCGCGGCCAAAAAAAAGAGCCCGAAGGTACGGTCCCTAAGTTCGTCCGCCGCAAAAATGCCCAAAAAACGGGTGTGCTATAGTCTTGGGGGTAGGGGCTGGCCAAGTTCGTCCGCCTGACTCGGAACGAGGCCAGATGTTGCGAGGAGCATCCGTACACCAAAAATAGGCCGCGGACACAGCCGCGGCCAAAAATAAGCGCCCGAAGGTACGGTCCCCAAGTTTGTCCGACGCAAAATATGCCCAAAAAACGGGTGTGCTATAGCCTTGGGGGGAGAGGTTGGCCAAGTTCGTCCCCCGGACTCGGAATGGGGCCAGACGTTGCGAGGGGCCTCCGTGTGCCAAAAATAGGCCGTGAGCACAGCTGCGTCCAAAAATAAGCGCCCGAAGGTCCGGTCCCCAAGTTCGTCCGCCGCAAAAACGCCCAAAAAACGCGTGGGCTATAGCCTTGGGGGGAGGGGCTGACCAAGTTCGTCCGCCGGACTCGGAATGGGGTCAGACTTTGGGAGGGGCCTCCGTGTGCCAAAAATAGGCCGCGGGCACACCTGCACCCAAAAATAAGTGCCCAAAGGTCCGGTCCCCAAGTTCGTCCGCCGCAAAAACGCCCAAAAAACGGGTGGGCTATGGCCTTGGGGGGAGGGGCTGGCCAAGTTCGTGCGCCTGACTCGGAATGGGGCCAGACTTTGCGAGGGGCCTCCGTGTGCCAAAAATAGGCCGCGGGCACAGCCGCGCCTAAAAATAAGCGCCCAAAAGTCCGGTCCCCAAGTTCGTCCGCCGCAAAAACGCCCAAAAAACGGGTGGGCTATGGCCTTGGGGGGAGGGGCTGGCCAAGTTCGTGCGCCTGACTCGGAATGGGGCCAGACTTTGCGAGGGGCCTCCGTGTGCCAAAAATAGGCCGCGGGCACAGCCGCGCCTAAAAATAAGCGCCCAAAAGTCCGGTCCGCAAGTTCGTCCGCCGCAAAAACGCCCAAAAAACGGGTGGGCTATAGCCTTGGGGGGAGGGGCTGGCCAAGTTCGTCCGCCGGACTCGGAATGAGGCCAGACTTTGCGAGGGGCCTCCGTGTGCCAAACACAGGCTGCGGACACAGCCGCGCTGAGATATAAGGACCCGAAGTTACGGTCCCCAGGTTCGTCCGCCGCAAAAATGCCCAAAAAATGGGTGGGCTATTGCCTTGGGGGGAGGGGCTGGCCAAGTTCGTCCGCCTGACTCGGAATGGGGCCAGACTTTGCGAGGGGCCTCCGTGTGCCAAAAATAGGCCGCGGGCACAGCCGCACCCAAAAATAAGCTCCCAAAGGTCCGGTCCCCAAGTTCGTCCATCGCAAAAATGCCCAAAAAACGAGTGGGTTATAGCCTTGGGGGGAGGGACTGGCCAAGTTCGTCCGCTGGACTCGGAATGGGGCCAGACTTTGCGAGCGGCCTCCGTGTGCGAAAAATAGGCCGCGGGCACAGCTGTACCCAAAAATAAGCGCCCGAAGGTCCGGTCCCCAAGTTCGTCCGCCGCAAAAATGCTCAAAAAACGGGTGGACTATAGCCTTGGGGGGAGGGGCTGGCCATGTTCATCCGCCGGACTAGGAATGGGACAAGAATTTACGAGGGGCCTCCGTGTGCCAAAAATAGGCCGCGGGCACAGCCGCACCCAAAGAGAAGCGCCCGAAGGTCCGGTCCCAAAGTTCGTCCGCCGCAAAAATGCTGAAAAAACGGGTGGGCTATAGCCTTGGGGAGGGCTGGCAAGTTCGTCATGGCCGGACTTGGATTGGGGTCAAAATTTGCGAGGGGCCTCCGTGTGCCAAAAATAAGTGCCCGAAGGTCCGGTCCCCAAGTTCGTCCGCCGCAAAAATGCCCAAAAAACGTGTGGGGTATAGCCTTAGGGGGAGCATCTGGCCAAGTTCGTCCGCCGGACTCGGACTGGGGCCAGACTTTGCAAGGGACCTCCGTGTATCAATAATAGCCGAGGCACAGCCGTGCCCAAAGAAAGCCCCAAAGGTCCGGTCCCCAAGTTCGTCCCGCCATAAAAATGCCTAACAAGCGGGTGGGCTATAGCCTTGGGGAGAGGGGCTGGCCAAGTTTGTCCGCCCGGACTCGGACTGGGGCCAGACATTGCGAGGGGCCTCTCGTTGCCAAAAATAAGCGCCCGAAGGTCCGGTCCACAAATTCGTCCTCCGCAAAATGCCCAAAAAACGGGTGGGCTATAGCCTTGGGGGGAGGGGCTGGCCATGTTCGTCCGCCGGACTCGGAATTGGGCCAGACTTTGCGAGGAGCCTCCATGTGCCAAAAAAAGGCCGCGGGCACGGCCGCGCCCTAAAATAAGCGCCCGAAGGCCCGGTCCCCAACTTCGTCCGCCGCAAAAATGCCCAAAAAACGGGTGGGCTATAGCCTTGGGGGGAGGGGCTGGCCAAGTTCGTCCGCCGGACTCGGAATGGGGCGAGACTTTGCGAGGGGCATCCGTGTGCCAAAAATAGGCCGCGGGCACAGCTGCGCCCTAAAGTAAGCGCCCGAAGGTCCGGTCCCCAAGTTCGTCCCCCGCAAAATATGACCAAAAAATGGGTGGGCTATAGCCTTGGGGGGAGGGGATGGCCAAGTTCGTCCGCCGGACTTGGAATGGGGCCAGACTTTGCGAGGGGCCTTCGTGTGCCAAAATAGGTCATGGCACAGCCTGCGCCCAAAAATAAGCGCACGAAGGTCCAGTCCCCAAGTTCGTCCGCCGCAAGAATGCCCAAAAAACGGGTGGGCTATAGCCTTGGGGGGGGGCTGGCCAAGTTCGTCCGCCTGACTCGGAATGGGGCCAGACTTTTCGAGGGGCCTCCGTGTGCAAAAAATAGGCCGTGGACACAGCCGCGGCCAAAAAAAAGAGCCCGAAGGTACGGTCCCTAAGTTCGGTCCGCCGCAAAAATGCCCAAAAACGGGTGTGCTATAGTCTTGGGGGTAGGGCTGGCCAAGTTCGTCCGCCTGACTCGGAACGAGGCCAGATGTTGCGAGGAGCATCCGTACACCAAAAATAGGCCGCGGACACAGCCGCGGCCAAAAATAAGCGCCCGAAGGTACGGTCCCCAAGTTTGTCCGACGCAAAATATGCCCAAAAAACGGGTGTGCTATAGCCTTGGGGGGAGAGGTTGTCCAAGTTCGTCCGCCGGACTCGGAATGGGGTCAGACGCGTTGCGAGGGCCTCCGTGTGCCAAAAATAGGCCGTGAGCACAGCTGCGCCCAAAAATAAGCGCCCGAAGGTCGGTCCCCAAGTTCGTCCGCCGCAAAAACGCCCAAAAAACGCGTGGGCTATAGCCTTGGGGGGAGGGGCTGACCAAGTTCGTCCGCCGGACTCGGAATGGGGTCAGACTTTGGGAGGGGCCTCCGTGTGCCAAAAATAGGCCGCGGGCACACCTGCACCCAAAAATAAGTGCCCAAAGGTCCGGTCCCCAAGTTCGTCCGCCGCAAAAACGCCCAAAAAACGGGTGGGCTATGGCCTTGGGGGGAGGGGCTGGCCAAGTTCGTGCGCCTGACTCGGAATGGGGCCAGACTTTGCGAGGGGCCTCCGTGTGCCAAAAATAGGCCGCGGGCACAGCCGCGCCTAAAAATAAGCGCCCAAAAGTCCGGTCCCCAAGTTCGTCCGCCGTAAAACGCCCAAAAGCGGGTGGGCTATGGCCTTGGGGGGAGGGCTGGCCAAGTTCGTACGCAGGACTCGGTATGGGGCCAGACTTTGCGAGGGGCCTCCGTGTGCCAAAAATAGGCCATGGGCACAGCCAGCGCCTAAAAATAAGCGCCAAAAGTCCGGTCCGCAAGTTCGTCCCGCCGCAAAACGCCCAAAAAGCGGGTGGGCTATAGCCTGGGGGAGGGCTGGCCAAGTTAAATCCGCGGACTCGGAATGAGGCCAGACTTTGCGAGGGCCTCCGTGTGCCAAAAACACAGGCTGCGGACACAGCCGCGCTGAGATATAAGGACCCGAATTACGGTCCCTGAGTTCGTCCGCCGCAAAAATGCCCAAAAAAATGGGTGGGCTATTGCCTTGGGGAGGGGCTGGCCAAGTTCGTCCCGCCTGACTCGGAATGGGGCCAGACTTTGCGAGGGCCTCCGTGTGCCAAAAATAGGCCATGGCACAGCCGCACCCAAAAATAAGCTCCCAAAGGTCCGGTCCCCAAGTTCGTCCATCGCAAAAATGCCCAAAAAACGAGTGGGTTATAGCCTTGGGGGGAGGGACTGGCCAAGTTCGTCCGCTGGACTCGGAATGGGGCCAGACTTTGCGAGCGGCCTGCGTGTGCGAAAAATAGGCCGCGGGCACAGCTGTACCCAAAAATAAGCGCCCGAAGGTCCGGTCCCCAAGTTCGTCCGCCGCAAAAACGCCAAAAAAACGCGTGGGCTATAGCCTTGGGGGAAGGGGCTGGCCAAGTTCGTCCGCCGGACTCGGAATGGGGCCAGACTTTGCGAGGGGCCTCCGTGTGCCAAAAACAGGCTGCAGACACAGCCGCTCCGAGATATAAGGACCCGAAGTTACGGTCCCCAGGTTCGTCCGCCGCAAAAATGCCCAAAAAACGGGTGGGCTATAGCATTGGGGGGAGGGGCTGGCCAAGTTCGTCCGCCGGACTCGGAATGGGGCCAGACTTTGCGAGGGGCCTCCGTGTGCCAAATATAGGCTGTGGGCACAGCCGCACCCAAAAATAAACGCCCGAAGGTCCGGTCCCCTAGTTCGTCCACCGCAAAAACGCCCAAAAAACAAGTGGGCTATAGCCTTGGGGGGAGGGGCTACCCATGTTCGTCCACCGGACTCGGAATGGGTCTTGACTTTGCGAGGGGCCTCCGTACACCAAAAATAGGCCGCGGACACAGCCGCGCCCAAAAATAAGTGCCCGAAGGTACGGTCCCCAAGTTCGTCCGCCGGAAAAATGCCCAAAAAACGGGTGTGCTATAGCCTTGGGGGGAGGGGCAGGCCAAGTTCGTCCGCCGGACTCGGAATGGGGCCAGACTTTGTGAGCGGCCTCCGTGTGCCAAAAATAGGCCGCGGGCACAGCTGCGCCCAAAAATAAGCGCCCAAAGGTCCAGTCCCCAAGTTCGTCCGCCGCAAAAACGCCCAAAAAACGCGTGGGCTATAGCCTTGGGGGGAGGGGCTGGCCAAGTTCGTCCGCCGGACTCGCAATGGGGCCAGACTTTACGAGGGGCCTCCGTACACCAAAAATAAGCCGCGGACACAGCCGCGCCTAAAAATAAGCGCCCGAAGGTACGGTCCCCAAGTTCGTCCGACGCAAAAATGCCCAAAAAACGGGTGGGCTATAGCCTTGGGGGGACGGGCCGGCCAAGTTCGTCTGCCGGACTCGGAATGGGGCCAGACTTTGCGAAGGGCCTCCGTGTGCCAAAAATAGGCTACGGGTACAGCCGCGCCCAAAAATAAGTACCCGAAGGTCCGGTCCCCAAGTTCGTCCGCCGCAAAAATGCCCAAAAAACGGGTGGACTCTAGCCATGGGTGGAGGGCCTGGCCAAGTTCGTCTGCCGGACTCGGAATGGGGCCAGACTTTGCGAGGGGCCTCCGTGTGCCAAAAATAGGCCGCGGGCAAAGCCACGCCCAAAAATAAGCACCCGAAGTTCCGGTCCTCAAGTTCGTCCGCCGCAAAAATGCCCAAAAAACGGGTGGGCTATAGCCTTGGGGGGAGGGGCTGGCCAAGTTCGTCCGTCGGACTCGGAATGGGGCCAGACTTTGCGAGGGGCCTTCGTGTGCAAAATATAGGCCGCGGGCACAGCCGCACCCAAAAATAAGCGCCCGAAGGTCCGGTCCCCTAGTTCGTCCACCGCAAAAACGCCCAAAAAACAAGTGGGCTATAGCCTTGGGGGGAGGGGCTGCCCATGTTCGTCCACCGGACTCGGAATGGGTCTTGACTTTCCGAGGGGACTCCGTACACCAAAAATAGACCACGGACAAGGCTGCGCCTAAAAATACCCGCCCGAAGGCCGGGGCGCCAAGTTCGTCCAGCGGTAAAAATCCACAAAAATGGGTGGGCTATAGCCTTGGGGGGTGGGGCTGGCCAACTTCGTCCGCCGGACTCGGAATGGCGCGAGACTTTGCGAGGTGCCTCCATGTACCAAAAATAGGCCGCGGGCACAGCCACGCCCAAAAATACCCGCCCGAAGGCCGGGGCGCGAAGTTCGTCCAGGGAAAAAAATCCACAAAAAAGGGTGGGCTATAGCCTTGAGGGGTGGGGCTGGCCAACTTCGTCCGCCGGACTCGGAATGGCCCCAGACTTTGCGGGGCACCTCCGTGTGCCAAAAATAGGCCGTGGGCACAGCCGCGCCCAAAAATACCCGCCCGAAGGCCAGGGCGCCAAGTTCGTCCAGCGGAAAAAGGCCACAAAAACGGGTGGGCTATAGCCTTGGGGAGTGGGGCTGGCCAACTTCGTCCGCCGGACTCGGAATGGCGCGAGACTTTGCGAGGTGCCTCCATGTGCCAAAAATAGGCAGCGGGCACAGCCGCGCCCAAAAATACCTGCCCGAAGTCCGGGGCGCCAAGTTGGTCCAGCAGAAAAAGGCCACAAAAACGGGTGGGCTATAGCCTTGGGGGGTGGGGCTGGCCAACATCGTCCGCCGGACTCGGAATGGCGCGAGACTTTGTGAGGCACCTCCGTGTGCCAAAAATAGGCCGTGGGCACAGCCACGCCCAAAAATACCCGCTCGAAGGCCGGCGCGCCAAGTTCGTCCAGCGGAAAAAGGCCACAAAAACGGGTGGGCTATAGCCTTGGGGGGTGGGGCTGGCCAACTTCGTCCGCCGGACTCGGAATGGCGCGAGACTTTGCAAGGTTCCTCCGTGTGCCAAAAATAGGCCGCGGGCAACGCCGCACCCAAAAATACCCGCCCGAAGGCCGGGGCGCCAAGTTCGTCCAGCGGTAAAAGGCCACAAAAACGGGTCGGCTATAGCCTTGGGGGGTGGGGCTGGCCGACTTCGTCCGCCGGACTCGGAATGGCGTGAGACTTTGCGAGGCATCTCCGTGTGTAAAAAATAGGCCGTGGACACAGCCGCGCCCAAAAATACCCGCCCGAAGGCCGGGGCACCAAGTTCGTCCAGCGGAAAAAGGCCACAAAAACGGGTGCGCTATAGCCTTGGGGGGTGGGGCTGGCCAACTTCGTCAGCCGGACTCGGAATGGTGGGAGACTTTGCGAGGCGTCTCCGTGTGCCAAAAATAGACTGCGGGCACAGCCGCGGCCAAAAATACCCGGCCGATGGCCGGGGCGCCAAGTTCGTCCAGCGGAAAAAGGCCACAAAAACGGGTGCGCTACAGCCTTGGGGGGGGCTGGCCCACTTCATCCGCCGGACTCGGAATGGGGCGAGACTTTGCGAGTGGCCTCTGCGTGCCAAAAATAGGCCACGGGCACAGCCGCGCCCAAAAATAACCACGCGAAGGTCGGCGCTCCCAAACCCCCCAGCGGAAAAATGGCCAAAAAACGGGTGGGCTATAGCCTTGGGGGGAGGGGCTGGCCAGCTTCGCCCGCCGGACTCGGAATGGGGCGAGACATTGCGAACGGCCTCCACATGCCAAAAATAGGCCGCGGGCACAGCCGTGCCCAAAAATAACCCCTCGAAGATCAGCGTGCCCAAACCCCCCAGCGGAAAAATGGCCAAAAAACGGGTACGCTATAGCCTTTGGGGGAGGGGCTGGCCCACTTCGTCCGCCGGACTCGGAATGGGGCAAGACTTTGCGAGCGGCCTCTGCGTGCCAAAAATAGGCCACGGGCACAGCCACGCACAAAAATAACCCCCCGAAGATCAGCGCGCCCAAACCCCCCAGCGGAAAAATGGCCAAAAAACGGGTGCGCTATAGCCTTGGGGGGAGGGGCTGGCCAACTTCGTCCGCCGGACTTGGAATGGGGCAACACTTTACAAGCGGCCTTTGCGTGCCAAAAATAGGCTGCGGGCAAGCCGCGCCCAAAAATAACCTCCGAGGGTCGGCGCGCCCAAACCCCCCAGCGGAAAAATGGCCAAAAAATGGGTGCGCTAAAGCCTTGGGGGGAGGGGCTGGCCAACTTCGTCCGCCGGACTTGGAATGGGGGGAGACTTTGCGAGCGACCTCCGCGTGCCAAAAATAGGCCACGGGAAAAGCCGCGCCCAAAAATAACCCCCGAAGGGCCCAAACCCCCCTGTGGAAAAATGGCCAAAAAACGGGTGCGCTATTGCCTTGGGTGGAGGGGCTGGCCAACTTCGTCCGCCGGACTCGGAATGGGGCGAGACTTTGCGAGCGGCCTCCGCGTGCCAAAAATAGGCCGCGGGCACAGCCGCGTCCAAAAATAATCCCCCGAAGGTCGGCGCACCCAAACCCCCCAGCGGAAAAATGGCCAAAAAACGGGTGGGCTATAGCCTTGGGGGGAGGGGCTGGCCAACTTCGTCCCCCGGACTCAGAATGGGGCGAGACTTTGCGAGCGGCCTCCACGTGCCAAAAATAGGCCGTGGGCACAGCCGCGCCCAAAAATAACCCCCCAAAGGTCGGCCCGCCCAAACCCCCCAGCGGAAAAATGGCCAAAAAACGGGTGCGCTATAACCTTGGGGGGAGGGGCTGGCCAACTTCGTCCGCCGGACTCGGAATGGGGCGAGACTTTGGGAGCGGGCTCCGCGTGCCAAAAATAGGCCGCGTGCACATCCGCGCCCAAGAATAACCCCATGAAGGTTGGCGCGCCCCAACCCCCCAGCGGAAAAATGGCCAAAAAACGGGTGGGCTATAGCCTTGGGGGGAGGGGCTGGCCGACTTCGTCCGCCGGACTCGGAATGGGTCGAGACTTTGCGAGCGGCCTCCGCGTGCCAAAAATAAGCCGCGGGCACAGCCGCGCCCAAAAATAACTCCCCGAAGGTCGGCGCGCCCAAACCCCCCAGCGGAAAAATGGCCAAAAAACGGGTGCGCTATAGCCTTGGGGGGAGGGGCTGGCCCACTTCGTCCGCCTGACTCGGAATGGGGCGAGACTTTGCGAGCGGCCTCCGCGTGCCAAAAATAGGCCACGGACAAAGCCGCACCCAAAAATAACCCCCCGAAGGTCGGCGCGCCCAAACCCCCCAGCGGAAAAATGGCCAAAAAACGGGTGCGCTATAGCCTTGGGGGGAGGGGATGGCCAACTTCGTCCGCCGGACTCGGAATGGGGCGAGACTTTGCGAGCGGCCTCCGCGTGCCAAAAATAAGCCGCGGGCAAAGCCGTACCCAAAAATAAGCGCCCGAAGGTCGGCGCGCCCAAACCCACCAGCGGAAAAATGGCCAAAAAACGGGTGGGCTATAGCCTTGGTGGGGGGCGCGGGCGAAGTTCGTCCGCCGGACTCGGAATGGGACGAGACTTTGCGAGGGCCCTCGGGGTGCCAAAAACAAGCCGCGGGCAAAGCCGCGCCAAAAAATAAGCCCCCGAAGGTTGTGGTGCCAAAACCCCCCAGTGGAAAAATGGCCAAAAAACGGGTTGGCTATAGCCTTGGTGTGGGGCGCGGGCGAAGTTCGTCCGCTGGACTCGGAATGGGACGACACTTTGCGAGGGCCCTCGGGGTGCCAAAAATAAGCCGCGGGCAAAGCCGCGCCCAAAAATAAGCCCCCGAAGGTCGTGGTGCCAAAACCCCCCAGCGGAAAAATGGCCAAAAAACGGGTGGGCTATAGCCTTTGTGGGGGGCGCCGGCGAAGTTCGTCCTCTGGACTCGGAATGGGGCGAGACTTTGCGAGGGGCCTTGGGGTGCCAAAAATAAGCCGCGGGCAAAGCCGAGCCCAAAAATAAGCGCCCGACGGTCGTGGTGCCAAAACCCCCCAGCGGAAAAATGGCCAAAAAACGGGTGGGCTATAGCCTTGGTGGAGGGCGCGGGCGAAGTTTGTCCGCCGGACTCGGAATGGGGCGAGACTTTGCGAGGGGCCTCGGGGTACCATAAATAAGCCTCGGGCAAAGCCGCGCCTAAAAATAAGAGCCCGAAGGTCGTGGTGCCAAAACCCCCCAGCGGAAAAATGGCCAAAAAACGGGTGGGCTATAGCCTTGGTAGGGGGCGCGGGCGAAGTTCGTCCGCCGGACTCGGAATGGGGCGAGACTTTACGAGGGGCCTCGGGGTGCCAAAAATAAGGCACGGAAAAAGCCGCGCCCAAAAATAAGCCCCCGACGGTCGTGGTGCCAAAACCCCCTAGTGGAAAAATGGCCAAAAAATGGGTGGGCTATAGCCTTGGTGGGGGGCGCGGGCGAAGTTCGTCCGCCGGACACGGAATGGGGCCAGACTTTGCTAGGGGCCTCGGGGTGCCAAAAATAAGCCGTGGGCAAAGCCGTACCCGAAGGTCGTGGTGCCAAAACCCCCCAGCGGAAAAATGGCTAAAAAACGGGTGGGCTGTAGCCTTGGTGGGGGTGCGGGCGAAGTTCGTCCTCCGGACTCGGAATGGGGCGAGACTTTGTAAGGGGCCTCGGGGTGCCAACAATAAGCCGTGGACAAAGCCGCGCCCGAAGGTCGTGGTGCCAAAACCCCCCAGCGGAAAAATGGCCAAAAAACGGGTGGGCTATAGCCTTGGTGGGGGGCGCGGGCGAAGTTCGTCCGCCGGACTCGGAATGGGGCGAGACTTTAGGAGGGGCTCGGGGTGCCAAAAATAAGCCACGGGCAATGCCACGCAAAAAAATAAGTGACCGAAGGTCGTGGTACCGAAACCCCCCAGCGGAAAAATGGCCAAAAAACGGGTGGGCTATAGCCTTGGTGGGGGGCGCGGGCGAAGTTCGTCCGCCGGACTCGGAATGGGGCGAGAGTTTGCGAGGGGCCTCGGGGTGCCAAAAATAAGCCGCGGACAAAGCCGTGCCCAAAAATAAGCCCCCGAAGGTCGTGGTGCCAAAACCCCCCAGCGGAAAAATGGCCAAAAAACGGGTGGACTACAGCCTTGCTGGGGGGCGCGGGCGAAGTTAGTCTGCCGGACTCGGAATGGGGCGAGACTTTGCGAGGGGCCTCGGGGTGCTAAAAATAAGCCATGGGCAAAGCCGTGCCCGAAGGTCGTGGTGCCAAAACCCCCCAGCGGAAAAATGGGCAAAAAACGGGTGGGCTGTAGCCTTGGTGGGGGGCGCTGGCGAAGTTCGTCCGCCGGACTCGGAATGGGGCGAGAGTTTGCGAGGGGCCTCGGGGTGCAAAAATAAGCCGCGGACAAAGCCGTGTCCAAAAATAAGCCCCCGAAGGTCGTGGTGCCAAAACCCCCCAGCGGAAAAATGGCCAAAAAACGGGTGGACTACAGCCTTGGTGGGGGGCGCGGGCGAAGTTAGTCTGCCGGACTCAGAATGGGGCGAGACTTTGTGAGGGGCCTCGGGGTGCTAAAAATAAGCCACGGGCAAAGCCGTGCCCGAAGGTCGTGGTGCCAAAACCCCCCAGCGGAAAAATGGGCAAAAAACGGGTGGGCTGTAGCCTTGGTGGGGGGCGCGGGCGAAGTTCGTCCGCCGGACTCGGAATGGGGCGAGACTTTGCGAGGGGCCTCGGGGTGCCAAAAATAAGCCGCGGGCAAAGCCGTGCCCGAAGGTCGTGGTGCCAAAACCCCAAATGGAAAAATGGACAAAAAGCGGGTGGGGTCATAGCCTTGGTAGGGGCGTGGCGAAGTTAAATCCGCCGGACTCGGAATGGGGCGAGAGTTTGCGAGGGGCCTCGGGGTGCCAAAAATAAGCCGCGGACAAAGCCGTGTCCAAAAATAAGCCCCCGAAGGTCGTGGTGCCAAAACCCCCCAGCGGAAAAATGGCCAAAAAACGGGTGGACTACTGACCTTGGTGGGCTCTGGCAAAGTTCGTCCGCCGGACTCGGAATGGGGTGAGACTTTGCGAGGGGCCTCGGGGTACCAAAAATAAGCCGCGGGCAAAGCCGTGCCCGAAGGTCGTGGTGCCAAAACCCCCCAGCGGAAAAATGGCCAAAAAACGGGTGGGCTGTAGCCTTGGTGGGGGGCGCGGGCGAAGTTCGTCCGCCGGACTCGGAATGGGGCGAGACTTTGCGAGGGGCCTCGGGGTACCAAAAATAAGTCGCGGACAAAGCCACGCCCAAAAATAAGCGCCCGAAGGTCATGGTGCTAAAACCCCCCAGCGGAAAAATGGCCAAAAAACGGGTGGGCTATAGCCTTAGTGGGGGGCGCAGGGGAAGTTCGTCCGCCGGACTCGGAATGGGGCGAGACTTTGTGAGGGGCCTCGGCGTGCCAAAAATAAGCCGTGGGCAAAGCCGCACCGAAATATCAGCCCCCGAAGGTCGTGGTGCCAAAACCCCCCAGCGGAAAAATGGCCAAAAAACGGGTGGACTACAGCCTTGGTGGGGGGCGCGGGCGAAGTTCGTCCGCCGGACTCGGAATGGGGCGAGACTTTGCGAGGGGCCTCGGGGTGCCAAAAATAAGCCGCGGGCAAAGCCGTGCCCGAAGGTCGTGGTGCCAAAACCCCCCAGCGGAAAAATGGACAAAAAACGGGTGGGCTGTAGCCTTGGTGGGGGGCGCGGGCGAAGTTCGTCCGCCGGACTCGGAATGGGGCGAGAGTTTGCGAGGGGCCTCGGGGTGCCAAAAATAAGCCGCGGACAAAGCCGTGTCCAAAAATAAGCCCCCGAAGGTCGTGGTGCCAAAACCCCCCAGCGGAAAAATGGCCAAAAAACGGGTGGACTACAGCCTTGGTGGGGGGCGCGGGCAAAGTTAGTCCGCCGGACTCGGAATGGGGTGAGACTTTGCGAGGGGCCTCGGGGTACCAAAAATAAGCCGCGGGCAAAGCCGTGCCCGAAGGTCGTGGTGCCAAAACCCCCCAGCGGAAAAATGGCCAAAAGCGGGTGGGTGTAGCTTGAGTAGTGGGGGCGCGGGCTAAGTTCGTCCGCCGGACTCGGAATGGGGTGAGACTTTGCGAGGGGCCTCGGGGTACCAAAAATAAGTCGCGGACAAAGCCACGCCCAAAAATAAGCGCCCGAAGGTCATGGTGCTAAAACCCCCCAGCGGAAAAATGGCCAAAAAACGGGTGGGCTATAGCCTTAGTGGGGGCGCGGGGAAGTTAAATCCGCGGACTCGGAATGGGGCGAGACTTTGTGAGGGGCCTCGGCGTGCCAAAAATAAGCCGTGGGCAAAGCCGCACCGAAATATCAGCCCCCGAAGGTCGTGGTGCCAAAACCCCCCAGCGGAAAAATGGCCAAAAAACGGGTGGACTACAGCCTTGGTGGGGGGCGCGGGCGAAGTTCGTCCGCCGGACTCGGAATGGGGCGAGACTTTGCGAGGGGCCTCGGGGTGCCAAAGATAAGCCGCGGGCAAAGCCATGCCCAAAAATAAGCGCCCGGGGGGCACGGGCGAAGCTCGTCTGCCGGACTCGGAATGGGGCGAGACTTTGTGAGGGGCCTCGGGGTGCCAAAAATAAGCCGTGGGCAAAGCCGCACCAAAAAATCAGCCCCCGAAGGTCGTGGTGCCAAAACCCCCCAGCGGAAAAATGGCCAAAAAACGGGTGGGCTGTAGCCTTGGTGGGGGGCGCGGGCGAAGTTCGTCCGCCGGACTCGGAATGGGGCGAGACTTTGCGAGGGGCCTCGGGGTACCAAAAATAAGTCACGGACAAAGCCACGCCCAAAAATAAGCGCCTGAAGGTCGTGGTGCTAAAACCCCCCAGCGGAAAAATGGCCAAAAAACGGGTGGGCTATAGCCTTAGTGGGGGGCGCAGGGGAAGTTCGTCCGCCGGACTCGGAATGGGGCGAGACTTTGTGAGGGGCCTCGGCGTGCCAAAAATAAGCCGTGGGCAAAGCCGCACCGAAATATCAGCCCCCGAAGGTCGTGGTGCCAAAACCCCCCAGCGGAAAAATGGCCAAAAAACGGGTGGACTACAGCCTTGGTGGGGGGCGCGGGCGAAGTTCGTCCGCCGGACTCGGAATGGGGCGAGACTTTGCGAGGGGCCTCGGGGTGCCAAAGATAAGCCGCGGGCAAAGCCATGCCCAAAAATAAGCGCCCGGGGGGCACGGGCGAAGCTCGTCTGCCGGACTCGGAATGGGGCGAGACTTTGTGAGGGGCCTCGGGGTGCCAAAAATAAGCCGTGGGCAAAGCCGCACCAAAAAATCAGCCCCCGAAGGTCGTGGTGCCAAAACCCCCCAGCGGAAAAATGGCCAAAAAACGGGTGGGCTGTAGCCTTGGTGGGGGGCGCGGGCGAAGTTCGTCCGCCGGACTCGGAATGGGGCGAGACTTTGCGAGGGGCCTCGGGGTACCAAAAATAAGTCACGGACAAAGCCACGCCCAAAAATAAGCGCCTGAAGGTCGTGGTGCTAAAACCCCCCAGCGGAAAAATGGCCAAAAAACGGGTGGGCTATAGCCTTAGTGGGGGGCGCAGGGGAAGTTCGTCCGCCGGACTCGGAATGGGGCGAGACTTTGCGAGGGACCTCGGGGTGCGAAAATTAAGCTGATGACAAAGCCGCGCCCAAAAATAAGCCCCCGAAGGTCGTGGTACCAAAACACCCCAGCGGAAAAATGGCCAAAAAACGGGTGGGCTATAGCCTTGGTGGGGGGCGCGGGCGAAGTTCGTACGCCGGACTCGGAATGGGGCGAGACTTTGCAAGGGGCTTCGGCGTGCCAAAAATAAGCCGTGGGCAAAGCCGCACCGAAAAATCAGCCCCCGAAGGTCGTGGTGCCAAAACCCCCCAGCGGAAAAATGGCCAAAAAACGGGTGGACTACAGCCTTGGTGGGGGGCGCGGGCGAAGTTCGTCCGCCGGACTCGGAATGGGGCGAGACTTTGCGAGGGGCCTCGGGGTGCCAAAAATAAGCCGCGGGCAAAGCCATGCCCAAAAATAAGCGCCCGGGGGGCACGGGCGAAGTTCGTCCGCTGGACTCGGAATGGGGCGAGACATTCCGACGGGCCTCGGGGTGCCAAAAATAAGTCGCGGGCAAAGCTGCGCCCAAAAATAACCGACCGAAGGTCGTGGTGCCCAAACCCCCCAGCGGAAAAATGGCCAAAAAACGGGTGGGCTATAGCCTTGGTGGGGGGCGCGGGCGAAGTTCGTCCGCCGGAATCGGAATGGGGCGAGCCTTTGCGAGGGGCCTCGGGGTACCAAAGATAAGCCGCGGCAAAGCCGCGCCCAAAAATAAGCCCCCAAGGTCGTGGTGCCAAAACCCCCCAGCGGAAAAATGGCAGAAAAACGGGTGGGCTATAGCCTTGGTGGGTGCGCGGGCGAAGTTCGTCCGCGGGACTTGGAATGGGGCGAGACTTTGCGAGGGGCCTCGGTGTACCAAAAATAAGCCGCGGGCAAAGCTGCGCCCAAAAATAAGCGCCCGAAGGTCGCGGTGCCACAACCCCCCAGCGGAAAAATGGCAAAAAAACGGGTGGGTTATAGCCTTGGTGGGGGGCGTGCCGATGTTCGTCCGCCGGACTCGGAATGGGGCGAGACTTTATGAGGGGCCTTGGGGCGCCCAAAAATAAGCCCCGGCCAAAGCCGCGGCCAAAAATAAGCGCCCGGGGGGCGCGGGCGAAGTTCGTCCGCCGGACTCGGAATGGGGCGAGACATTGCGAGGGGCCTCGGGGTGCCAAAAATAAGCCGCGGGCAAGGCTGCGCCCAAAAATAACCGCCCGAAGGTCGTGGTGCCAAAACCCCCCAGCGGAAAAATGGCCAAAAAACGGGTGGGCTATAGCCTTTGTGGGGGGCGCGGGCGAAGTTCGTCCGCCGGACTCGGAATGGGGCGAGACTTTGCGAGGGTCCTCGGGGTGCCAAAAATAAGCCGTGGACAAGGCCGTGCCCAAAACTGGGTGCCCGAAGGTCGTGGTGCCAAAACGCCCCAGCGGAAAAATGGCCAAAAAACGGGTGGGCCATCGCCTTGGTGGGGGGCGCATGCGAAGTTCGTCCGCCGGACTCGGAATGGGGCGAGACATTGCGAGGGGCCTCGGGGTGCCAAAAATAAGCCGCGGGCAAGGCTGCGCCCAAAAATAACCGCCCAAAGGTCGTGGTGCCAAAACCCCCCAGCGGAAAAATGGCCAAAAAACGAGTGGGCTATAGCCTTGGTGGGGGGCGCGGGCGAAGTTCGTCCGCCGGACTCGGAATGGGGCGAGACTTTAAGAGGGGCCTCGGGGTGCCAAAAATAAGCGGCGGGCAAAGCCGCGCCAAAAAAAAAGCCCCAGAAGGTCGTGGTGCCAAAACCCCCCAGCGGAAAAATGGGCAAAAAACGGCTGGGCTATAGCCTTGGTGGGGGGCGCGGGTGAAGTTCGTCCGCCGGACTCGGAATGGGGCGAGACTTTAAGAGGGGCCTCGGGGTGCCAAAAATAAGCGGCGGGCAAAGCCGCGCCAAAAAAAAAGGCCGAGAAGGTCGTGGTGCCAAAACCCCCCAGCGGAAAAATGGGCAAAAAACGGCTGGGCTATAGCATTGGTGGGGGGCGCGGACGAAGTTCATCCGCCGGACTCTGAATGGGGCGAGACTTTGCGAGGGGCCTCGGGGTACATAAAATAAGCCACGGGCAAAGCCGCGCCCAAAATTAAGCGCCCGAAGGTCGTGGTGCCAAAACCCCCGAGCGGAAAAATGGCAAAAAAACGGGTGGGCTATAGCCTTGGTGGGGGGCGCGGGCGAAGTTCGTCCGCCGGACTCGGAATGGGGCGAGACTTTGCGAGGGGCCTCGGGGTGCCAAAAATAAGCCGCGGGCAAAGCCGCACCGAAAAATCAGTCCCCGAAGGTCGTGGTGCCAAAACCCCCCAGCGGAAAAATGGCCAAAAAACGGGTGGACTACAGCCTTGGTGGGGGGCGCGGGCGAAGTTCGTCCGCCGGACTCGGAATGGGGCGAGACTTTGCGAGGGGCCTCGGGGTACCAAAAATAAGCCGCGGGCAAAGCCGTGCCCAAAAATAAGTGCCCGGGGGGCGCGGGCGAAGTTCGTCCGCTGGACTCGGAATGGGGCGAGACATTGCGACGGGCCTCGGGGTGCCAAAAATAAGCCGTGGGCAAAGCCTCACCCAAAAAGCCACGTCCGAAGGTCGTGGTGTCAAAACCCCCCAGCGGAAAAATAGCCAAAAAACGGGTGGGCTATAGCCTTGGTGGGGGGCGCGGGCGAAGTTCGTCCGCCGGACTCGGAATGGGACAAGACTTTGCGAGGGGCCTCGGGGTGCCAAAAATAAGCCGCGGGCAAAGCCTCACCCAAAAATAAGCGCCCAAAGGTCGTGGTGCCAAAACCCCCCCGCGGAAAAATGGCCAAAAAACGGGTGGGCTATAGCCTTGGTGGGGGGCGAGGCGAGTTAAATCCGCGGACTCGGAAAGGGGCGAGACTTTGCGAGGGGCCTCGGGGTGCCAAAAATAAGCCGTGGACAAGGCCGTGCCCAAAACTAGGCGCCCGAAGGTTGTGGTGCCAAAACGCCCCAGCGGAAAAATGGCCAAAAAACGGGTGGGCCATCGCCTTGGTGGGGGGCGCGGGTGAAGTTCGTCCGCCGGACTCGGAATGGGACGAGACGTTGCGAGGGGCCTCGGGGTGCCAAAAATAAGCTACGGGCAAAGCCGCGCCCAAAAATAATCGCCCGAAGGTCGTGGTCCCAAAACCCCCCGGTGGAAAAATGGCCAAAAAATGGGTGGGCTATAGCCTTGGTGGGTGGCGCGGGCGTAGTTCGTCTGCCGGAGCCGGAATGGGACGAGACTTTGCGAGGGGCCTCGGGGTGCCAAAAATAAGCCGCGAGCAAACCCGCGTCCAAAAATAAGCCCCCGAAGGTCGTGGTGCAAAAACCCCCCAGCGGAAAAATGGCCAAAAAACGGGTGGGCTATAGCCTTGGTGGGGGGGGCGGGCGAAGTTCGTCCGCCGGACTCGGAATGGCACGAGACTTTGCGAGGGGCCTCGGGGTGCAAAAAATAAGCCGCGGGCAAAGCCTCACCAAAAAATAAGCGCCCGAAGGTCGTGGTGCCAAAACCCCCCCGCGGAAAAATGGCCAAAAAACAGGTGGGCTATAGCCTTGGTGGGGGGCGCGGGCGAAGCTCGTCTGCCGGACTCGGAATGGGGCGAGACTTTGTGAGGGGCCTCGGGGTGCCAAAAATAAGCCGCGGGCAAATCCGTGCCCAAAAATAAGCCCCCGAAGGCCGTGGTGCCAAAACCCCCCAGCGGAAAAATGGCCAAAAACGGGTGGGCTATAGCCTTGGTGGGGGGCGCGGGCGAAGTTCGTCCGCCGGACTCGGAATGGGATGAGACTTTGCGAGGGGCCTCGGGGTGCCAAAAATAAGCTGCGGGCAAAGCCGCGCCCAAAAATTATCGCCCGAAAGTCGTGGTGCCAAAACCCCCCGGCGGAAAAATGGCCAAAAAATGGGTGGGCTATAGCCTTGGTGGGGGGCGCGGGCGTTGTTCGTCCGCCGGACCCGGAATGGGACGAGACTTTGCGAGGGGCCTCGGGGTGCCAAAATAAGCTGCGGGCCAAGCCGCGCCCAAAAATAAGCGCACGAAGGTCGTGGTGCCAAAACCCCCCGGCGGAAAAATGGCCAAAAAATGGGTGGGCTATAGCCGTGGTGGGGGGCGCTGGCGAAGTTCGTCCGCCGGACCCGGAATGGGGCGAGACTTTGCGAGGGGCCTCGGGGTGCCAAAAATAAGCCGCAGGCAAAGCCACACCCAAAAATAAGCGCCCGAAGGTCGTGGTGCCAAAACCCCCCAGCTGAAAAATGGCCGAAAAATGGGTGGGCTATAGCCTTGGTGGAAATGTGGCGAGTTAAATCGCCGGACTCGGAATGGAGGGAGACTTTGCGAGGGGCCTTGGGGTGCCAAAAATAAGCGCCCGAAGGTCGTGGTGCCAAAACCCCCCAGCGGAAAAATGGGCAAAAAACGGCTGGGCTATAGCCTTGGTTGGGAGCGCGGGCGAAGTTCATCCGCCGGACTCTGAATGGGGCGAGACTTTGCGAGGGGCCTCGGGGTACATAAAATAAGCCGCGGGCAAAGCCGCGCCCAAAATTAAGCGCCCGAAGGTCGTGGTGCCAAAACCCCCGAGCAGAAAAATGACAAAAAAACGGGTGGGCTATAGCCTTGGTAGGGGGCGCGGGCGAAGTTCGTCCGCCGGACTCAGAATGGGGCGAGACTTTAAGAGCGGCCTCGGGGTGCCAAAAATAAGCCGTGGGCAAGGCCGCGCCCAAAACTACGTGCCCGAAGGTCGTGGTGCCAAATCCCCCCAGCGGAAAAATGGCCAAAAAACGGGTGGGCTATCGCCTTAGTGGGGGGCGCGGGCGAAGTTCGTCCGTCGGACTCGGAATGGGACGAGACTTTGCGAGGGGCCTCGGGGTGCCAAAAATAAGCCGCGGGCAAAGGCGCACCGAAAAATCAGCCCCCGAAGGTCGTGGTGCCAAAACCCCCCAGCGGAAAAATGGCCAAAAAACGGGTAGATTACAGCCTTGGTGGGGGGCGCGGGCGAAGTTCGTCCGCCGGACTCGGAATGCGGCGAGACTTTGCGAGGGGCCTCGGGGTGCCAAAAATAAGCCGCGGGCAAAGCCGCGCCCAAAAATAAGCGCTCGGGGGGCACGGGTGAAATTCGTCCGCTGGACTCGGAATGGGGCGAGACATTGCGACGGGCCTCGGGGTGCCAAAAATAAGCCGCGGGCAAAGCCTCACCCAAAAAGCCACGTCCGAAGGTCGTGGTGTCAAAACCCCCCAGCGGAAAAATAGCCAAAAAACGGGTTGGCTATAGCCTTGGTGGGGGGCGCGGGCGAAGTTCGTCCGCCGGACTCGGAATGGGACGAGACTTTGCGAGGGGGCTCGGGGTGCCAAAAATAAGCCGCAGGCAAAGCCTCACCCAAAAATAAGCGCCCGAAGGTCGTGGTGCCAAAACCCCCCCGCGGAAAAATGGCCAAAAAACGGGTGGGCTATAGCCTTGGTGGGGGGCGCGGGCGAAGTTCGTCCGCCGGACTCGGAATGGGGCGAGACTTTGCGAGGGGCCTCGGGGTGCCAAAAATAAGCCGTGGACAAGGCCGTGCCCAAAACTAGGCGCCCGAAGGTCGTGGTGCCAAAACGCCCCAGCGGAAAAATGGCCAAAAAACGGGTGGGCCATCGCCTTGGTGGGGGGCGCATGCGAAGATCGTCCGCCGGACTCGGAATGGGACGAGACGTTGCGAGGGGCCTCGGGGTGCCAAAAATAAACTGCGGGCAAAGCCGCGCCCAAAAATAATCGCCCGAAGGTCGTGGTACCAAAACCCCCCGGCGGAAAAATGGCCAAAAAATGGGTGGGCTATAGCCTTGGTGGGGGGCGCGGGCGTAGTTCGTCCGCCGGACCCGGAATGGGACGAGACTTTGCGAGGGGCCTCGGGGTGCCAAAAATAAGCCGTGGGCAAATCCGCGCCCAAAAATAAGCCCCCGAAGGTCGTGGTGCAAAAACCCCCCAGCGGAAAAATGGCCAAAAAACGGGTGGGCTATAGCCTTGGTGGGGGGCGCGGGCGAAGTTCGTCCGCCGGACTCGGAATGGGACGAGACTTTGCGAGGGGCCTCGGGGTGCCAAAAATAAGCCGCGGGCAAAGCCTCACCCAAAAAGCCACGTCCGAAGGTCGTGGTGTCAAAACCCCCCAGCGGAAAAATAGCCAAAAAACGGGTGCGCTATAGCCTTGGTGGGGGGCGCGGGCGAAGTTCGTCCGCCGGACTCGGAATGGGACGAGACTTTACGAGGGGGCTCGGGGTACCAAAAATAAGCCGCGGGCAAAGCCTCACCCAAAAATAAGCGCCCGAAGGTCGTGGTGCCAAAACCCCCCCGCGGAAAAATGGCCAAAAAACGGGTGGGCTATAGCCTTGGTGGGGGGCGCGGGCGAAGTTCGTCCGCCGGACTCGGAATGGGGCGAGACTTTGCGAGGGGCCTCGGGGTGCCAAAAATAAGCCGTGGACAAGGCCGTGCCCAAAACTAGGCACCCGAAGGTCGTGGTGCCAAAACGCCCCAGCGGAAAAATGGCCAAAAAACGGGTGGGCCATCGCCTTGGTGGTGGGCGCATGCGAAGTTCGTCCGCCGGACTCGGAATGGGACGAGACGTTGCGAGGGGCCTCGGGGTGCCAAAAATAAACTGCGGGCAAAGCCGCGCCCAAAAATAATCGCCCGAAGGTCGTGGTGCCAAAACCCCCCAGCGGAAAAATGGCCGAAAAATGGGTGGGCTATAGCCTTGGTTGGGGGCGCGGGCGAAGTTCGTCCGCCGGACTCGGAATGGAGGGAGACTTTGTGAGGGGCCTTGGGGTGCCAAAAATAAGCGCCCGAAGGTCGTGGTGCCAAAAACCCCCAGCGGAAAAATGGCCGAAAAACGGGTGGGCTATAGCCTTGGTGGGGGGCGCGGGCGAAGTTCGTCCGCCGGACTCGGAATGGGGCGAGACTTTGCTAGGGGCGTCGGCGTGCCAAAAATAAGCCGCGGGCAAAGACGCTCCCAAAAATAAGCGCCCGAGGGTCGTGGTACCAAAACCCCCCAGCGGAAAAATGGCCAAAAAAACGGGTGGGCTATAGCCTTGGTGGGGGGCGCGGGCGAAGTTCGTCCGCCGGACTCGGAATGGGGCGAGACTTTGCGAGGGGCCTCGGGGTGCCAAAAATAAGCCGTGGACAAGGCCGTGTCCAAAACTAGGCGCCCGAAGGTCGTGGTGCCAAAACGCCCCTGCGGAAAAATGGCCAAAAAACGGGTGGGCCATCGCCTTGGTGGGGGGCGCATGCGAAGTTTGTCCGCCAGACTCGGAATGGGACGAGACGTTGCGAGGGGCCTCGGGGTGCCAAAAATAAACTGCGGGCAAAGCCGCACCCAAAAATAATCGCCCGAAGGTCGTGGTACCAAAACCCCCCGGCGGAAAAATGGCCAAAAAATGGGTGGGCTATAGCCTTGGTGGGGGGCGCGGGCGTAGTTCGTCCGCCGGACCCGGAATGGGACGAGACTTTGTGAGGGGCCTCGGGGTGCCTAAAATAAGCCGTGGGCAAATCCGCGCCCAAAAATGAGCCCCCGAAGGTCGTGGTGCAAAAACCCCCCAGCGGAAAAATGGCCAAAAAACGGGTGGGCTATAGCCTTGGTGGGGGGCGCGGGCGAAGTTCGTCCGCCGGACTCGGAATGGGACGAGACTTTGCGAGGGGCCTCGGGGTGCCAAAAATAAGCCGCGGGCAAAGCCTCACCCAAAAAGAAGCGCCCGAAGGTCGTGGTGCCAAAACCCCCCCGCGGAAAAATGGCCAAAAAACAGGTGGGCTATAGCCTTGGTTGGGGGCGCGGGCGAAGCTCGTCTGCCGGACTAGGAATGGGGCGAGACTTTGTGAGGGGCCTCAGGGTGCCAAAAATAAGCCGCAGGCAAATCCATGCCCAAAAATAAGCCCCCGAAGGCCGTGGTGCCAAAACGCCCCAGCGGAAAAATGGCCAAAAAAACGGGTGGGCTATAGCCTTGGTGGGGGGCGCGGGCGAAGTTCGTCCGCCGGACTCGGAATGGGGCGAGACTTTAAGAGGGGCCTCGGGGTGCCAAAAATAAGCGGCGGGCAAAGCCACACCAAAAAATAAGCCCCCGAAGGTCGTGGTGCCAAAACCCCCCAGCGGAAAAATGGGCAAAAAACGGCTGGGCTATAACCTTGGTGGGGGGCGCGGGCGAAGTTCGTCCGCCGGACTCGGAATGGGGCGAGACATTGCGACGGGCCTCCGCATGCCAAAAATAGGCCGCGGGCACAGCCGCGCCCAAAAATAACCGCCCGAAGGGCGGAGCGCCAAGTTCGTCCAGCGGAAAATGGCCACAAAAACGGGTGGGCTATAGCCTTGGGGAGTGGGGCTGGCCCACTTCGTCCGCCGGACTCGGAATGGGGCGAGACTTTGCGACGGGCCTCCGTCTGCCAAAAATAGGCCGCGGGCACAGCCGCGCCCAAAAATAACCGCCCGAAGGCCGGGGCGCCAAGTTCGTCCAGCGGAAAAAGGCCACAAAAACGGGTGGGCTATAGCCTCGGGGGGTGGGGCTGGCCATCTTCGTCCGCCGGACTCGGAATGGCGCGAGACTTTGCGAGCGCAGTCCGTGTGCCAAAAATAGGCCGTAGGCAACGCCGCGCCCAAAAATAACAGCCCGAAGGCCGGGGCGCCAATTTCGTCCAGCGGAAAAAGGCCACAAAAACGGGTGGGCTATAGCCTTGGGGGGTGGGGCTGGCCAACTTCGTCCGCCGGACTCGGAATGGCGCGAGACTTTGCGTGGCGCCTCCGTGTGCTAAAAATAGGCCGCGGGCACAGCCGCGCCCAAAAATACCCGCCCGAAGGCTGGGGCGCTAAGTTCGTCCAGCGGAAAAAGGCCAGAAAAACGGGTGGGCTATAGCCTTGGGGGGTGGGGCTGGCCCACTTCGTCCGCCGGACTCGGAATGGCGCGAGACTTTGCGAGGCACCTCCGTGTACCAAAAATAGGCCGCGGGCACAGCCGCGCCCAAAAATACCAGCCCGAAGGCCGGGGCGCCAAGTTCGTCCAGCGGAAAATGGCCACAAAAACGGGTGGGCTATAACCTTGGGGGGTGGGGCTGTCCAACTTCGTCCGCCGGACTCGGAATGGCACGAGACTTTGCGAGGCGCCTCCGTGTGCCAAAAATTGGCTGTGGGCAAAGCCGCACCCAAAAATACCCGACCGAAGGCCGGGGCGCCATGTTCGTCCAGTGGAAAAAGGCCACAAAAACGGGTGGGCTATAGCCTTGGGGGGTGGGTCTGGCCAACTTCGTCCGCCGGACTCGGAATGGCGCCAGACTTTGCGGGGCACCTCCGTGTGCCAAAAATAGGCCGCGGGCGCAGCCGCACCCAAAAATACCCTCCCGAAGGCCGGGGTGCCAAGTTCGTCCAGCGAAAAATGGCCACAAAAACGGGTGGGCTATAGCCTTGGGGGGTGGGGCTAGCCAACTTCGTCCGCCGGACTCGGAATGGCGCGAGACTTTGCGAGGCGCCTCCGTGTGCCAAAAATAGGCCGCGGGCACAGCCGCGCCCAAAAATATCCGACCGAAGGCCGGGGCGCCTAGTTCGTCCGGCGGAAAATGGCCACAAAAACGGGTGGGCTATAGCCTTGGGGGGTGGGGCTGGCCAACTTCGTCCGCCGGACTCGGAATGGCGTGAGACTTGGCGAGGCACCTCCGTGTGACAAAAATAGTCCGCGGGCACAGCCGCGTCCAAAAATACCCGGCCGAAGGCCGGGGCGCCAAGTTCGTCCAGCGGAAAAAGGCCACAAAAACGGGTGGGCTATAGCCTTGGGGGGTGGGGCTGGCCAACTTCGTCCGCCGGACTCGGAATGGCGCGAGACTTTGCGAGGCGCCTCCGTGTACCAAAAATAGGCCATGGCACAGCCGCGCCAAAAATACTCGCTTGACGCCGCGGCGCCAAGTTCGTCCAGCGGAAAAAGGCCACAAAAACGGGTGGGCTATAGCCTTGGGGGGTGGGGCTGGCCCACTTTGTCCGCCGGACTCGGAATGGTGCGAGACTTTGCAAGGTGCCTCCGTGTGCCAAAAATAGTCCGCAGGCACAGCCGCGCCCAAAATTACCCGCCCGAAGGCCGGGGCGCCATGTTCGACCAGCGGAAAAAGGCCACAAAAACGGGTGGGCTATAGCCTTATGAAGTGGGAATGGCCAACAAATCCGCCCGGACTCGGAATGGCGCTAGACTTTGCGAGGTGCCTATGTGTACCAAAAAAAGGCCGCGGGCACAGCCGCGCCCAAAAATACCCGCCCAAAGGCCGGGGCTCAAAGTTCGTCCATCGGAAAATGGCCACAAAAATGGGTGGGCTATACCCTTGGGGGGTGGGGCTGGCAACCTTCGTCCGCCGGACTCGGAATGGCGCGAGACTTTGTGAGGTGCCTCCGTGTGCCAAAAATAGGCTCCGGGCACCGCCGCGCCCAAAAATACCGGCCCGAAGGCCGGGGCGCCAAGTTTGCCCAGCGGAAAATGGCCACAAAAACGGGTGGGCTATAGCCTTGGGGGGTGGGGCTGGCCAACAAATCCGCCCGGACTCGGAATGGCGCGAGACTTTGCGAGGCGCCTCCGTGAGCCACACATAGGCCGCGGGCTCACCCGCACCCAAAAATACCCTCCCGAAGGCCGGGGTGCCAAGTTCGTCCAGCGGAAAATGGCCACAAAAACGGGTGGGCTATAGCCTTGGGGGGTGGGGCTAGCCAACTTCGTCCGCCGGACTCGGAATGGCGCGAGACTTTGCGAGGTGCCTCCGTGTGCCAAAAATAGGCCGCGGGCACAGCCACGCACAAAAATACCCGACCGAAGGCCGGGGCGCCAAGTTCGTCCAGCGGAAAATGGCCACAAAAACGGGTGGGCTATAGCCTTGGGGGGTGGGGCTAGCCAACTTCGTCCGCCGGACTCGGAATGGCGTGAGACTTTGCGAGGCGCCTCCGTGTGCCAAAAAAAGGCCGCGGGCACAGCCGCGCCCAAAAATACCCGGTCGAAGGCCGGGGCGTCAAATTCGTCCAGCGGAAAAAGGCCACAAAAACGGGTGGGCTATAGCCTTGGGGGGTGGGGCTGGCCAACTTCGTCCGCCGGACTCGGAATGGCGCGAGACTTTCCGAGGGTCCTCCGTTTGCCAAAAATACGCCGCGGGCACAGCGGCGCCCAAAAATAACCGCCCGAAGGCCGGGGCGCAAAGTTCGTCCAGCGGAAAAAGGCCACAAAAACGGGTGGGCTATAGCCTCGGGGGGTGGGGCTGGCCCACTTCGTCCGCCGGACTCGGAATGGGGCGAGACTTTGCGACGGGCCTCCGTCTGCCAAAAATAGGCCGCGGGCACAGCCGCGCCCAAAAATAACAGCCCGAAGGCCGGGGCGCCAAGTTCGTCCAGCGGAAAAAGGCGACAAAAACGGGTGGGCTATAGCCTCGGGGGGTGGGGCTGGCCCACTTCGTCCGCCGGACTCGGAATGGCGCGAGACTTTGCTAGCGCAGTCCGTGTACCAAAAATAGGCCGCGGACACAGCCGCGCCAAAAAATAACCACCCGAAGCCCGGGACGCCACGTTCGTCCAGCGGAAGAAGGCCACAAAAGCGGGTGGCTATAGCAGCAGTGGGGCTGCTGGCGACTTCGTCCGTCCGCCGGACTCGGAATGGGGCGAGACTTTGCGAGCGCAGTCCGTGTGCCAAAAATAGGCCGCGGGCACAGCCGCGCCCAAAAATAACAGCCCGAAGGCCGGGGCGCCAAGTTCGTCCAGCGAAAAAAGGCCACAAAAACGGGTGGGCTATTGCTTTGGGAAATGGGGCTGGCCAACTCGTCCGCCGGACTCGGAATGGCGCGAGACTTTGCGAGGGCCCTCCGTGTGCCAAAAATAGGCGCGGGCACAGCCGCGCCTAAAAATAACTGCCCGAAGGGCGGGCGCCAAGTTCGTCCAGCGGATAAAGGCCACAAAAGCGGGTGGGCTATAGCCTTGGGGAGTGGGGCTGGCCCACCAAATCCCGCCGGACTCGGAATGGGGCGAGACTTTGCGGCAGGACTCCGTCTACAAAAATACGCCCGCGGACACAGCCGCGCCCAAAATAACCGCCCGAAGGCCGGGCGCCAAGTTCGTCCAGCGGAAAAAGGCCACAAAAACGGGTGGGCTATAGCCTCGGGGAATGGGGCTGGCCAACTTCGTCCTCCGGACTCGGAATGGCGCGAGACTTTGCGAGCGCAGTCTGTGTACCAAAAATAGGCCGCGGGCACAGCCGCGCGCAAAAATAACCGTCCGAAGGCCGGGGCGCCAAGGTCGTCTAGCAGAAAAAGGCCACAAAAACGGGTGGGCTATAGCCTTGGGGGGTGGGACTGGCCAACTTCGTCCGCCGGACTCGAAATGGCGCGAGACTTTGCGAGGGGCCTCCGTGTGACAAAAATAGGCCGTGGGCACAGCGGCGCCCAAAAATAACCGCCCGAAGGCCGGGGCGCCAAGTTCATCCAGCGGAAAAAGTCCACAAAAACGGGTGGGATATAGCCTCGGCGGGTGGGGCTGGCCATCTTCGTCCGCCGGACTCGGAATGGCGCGAGACTTTGCGAGCGTAATCCGTGTGCCAAAAATAGGCCGCGGGCACAGCCGCGCCCAAAAATAACAGCCCGAAGGCCGGGGCGCCAAGTTCGTCCAGTGGAAAAAGGCCACAAAAACGGGTGGGCTATAGCCTTGGGGGATGGGAATGGCCAACTTCGTCCGCCGGACTCGGAATGGCGCTAGACTTTGCGAGGCACCTCCGTGTGCCAAAAATATGCCGTGGGCACAGCCGCTCCCAAAAATACCCGCCCCAAGGCCGGGGCGCCAAGTTCATCCAGCGGAAAAAGTCCACAAAAACGGGTGGGCTATAGCCTCGGGGGGTGGGGCTGGCCATCTTCGTCCGCCGGACTCGGAATGGAGTGAGACTTTGCGAGCGCAGTCCGTGTGCCAAAAATAGGTCGCGGGCACAGCCGCGCCCAAAAATAACAGCCCGAAGGCCGGGGCGCCAAGTTCGTCCAGCGGAAAAAGGCGACAAAAACGGGTGGGCTATAGCCTTGGGGGGTGGGGCTGGCCCACTTCGTCCGCCGGACTCGGAATGGCGCGAGACTTTGCTAGCGCAGTCCGTGTACCAAAAATAGGCCGCGGGCACAGCCGCGCCAAAAAATAACCACCCGAAGGCCGGGACGCCACGTTCGTCCAGCGGAAGAAGGCCACAAAAACGGGTGGGCTATAGCCTTGGGGGGTGGGGCTGGCCGACTTCGTCCGCCGGACTCAGAATGGCGCGAGACTTTGCGAGCGCAGTCCGTGTGCCAAAAATAGGCCGCGGGCACAGCCGCGCCCAAAAATAACAGCCCGAAGGCCGGGGCGCCAAGTTCGTCCAGCGGAAAAAGGCCACAAAAACGGGTGGGCTATTGCTTTGGGAAATGGGGCTGGCCAACTTCGTCCGCCGGACTCGGAATGGCGCGAGACTTTGCGAGGGCCCTCCGTGTTCCAAAAATAGGCCGCGGCCACAGCCGCGCCCAAAAATAACTGCCCGAAGGGCGGGGCGCCAAGTTCGTCCAGCGGATAAAGGCCACAAAAACGGGTGGGCTATAGCCTTGGGGAGTGGGGCTGGCCCACTTCGTCCGCCGGACTCGGAATGGGGCGAGACTTTGCGACGGGACTCCGTCTACCAAAAATACGCCGCGGGCACAGCCGCGTCCAAAAATAACCGCCCGAAGGCCGGGGCGCAAAGTTCGTCCAGCGGAAAAAGGCCACAAAAACGGGTGGGCTATAGCCTCGGGGGGTGGGGCTGGCCCACTTCGTCCGCCGGACTAGGAATGGGGCGAGACTTTGCGACGGGCCTCCGTCTGCCAAAAATAGGCCGCGGGCACAGCCGCGCCCAAAAATAACAGCCCGAAGGCCGGGGCGCCAAGTTCGTCCAGCGGAAAAAGGCGACAAAAACGGGTGGGCTATAGCCTCGGGGGGTGGGGCTGGCCCACTTCGTCCGCCGGACTCGGAATGGCGCGAGACTTTGCTAGCGCAGTCCGTGTACCAAAAATAGGCCGCGGACACAGCCGCGCCAAAAAATAACCACCCGAAGCCCGGGACGCCACGTTCGTCCAGCGGAAGAAGGCCACAAAAACGGGTGGGCTATAGCCTTGGGGGGTGGGGCTGGCCGACTTCGTCCGCCGGACTCGGAATGGGGCGAGACTTTGCGAGCGCAGTCCGCGTGCCAAAAATAGGCCGCGGGCACAGCCGCGCCCAAAAATAACAGCCCGAAGGCCGGGGCGCCAAGTTCGTCCAGCGAAAAAAGGCCACAAAAACGGGTGGGCTATTGCTTTGGGAAATGGGGCTGGCCAACTTCGTCCGCCGGACTCGGAATGGCGCGAGACTTTGCGAGGGCCCTCCGTGTGCCAAAAATAGGCCGCGGGCACAGCCGCGCCCAAAAATAACTGCCCGAAGGGCGGGGCGCCAAGTTCGTCCAGCGGATAAAGGCCACAAAAACGGGTGGGCTATAGCCTTGGGGAGTGGGGCTGGCCCACTTCGTCCGCCGGACTCGGAATGGGGCGAGACTTTGCGACGGGACTCCGTCTACCAAAAATACGCCGCGGGCACAGCCGCGCCCAAAAATAACCGCCCGAAGGCCGGGGCGCCAAGTTCGTCCAGCGGAAAAAGGCCACAAAAACGGGTGGGCTATAGCCTCGGGGAATGGGGCTGGCCAACTTCGTCCTCCGGACTCGGAATGGCGCGAGACTTTGCGAGCGCAGTCTGTGTACCAAAAATAGGCCGCGGGCACAGCCGCGCGCAAAAATAACCGTCCGAAGGCCGGGGCGCCAAGGTCGTCTAGCAGAAAAAGGCCACAAAAACGGGTGGGCTATAGCCTTGGGGGGTGGGACTGGCCAACTTCGTCCGCCGGACTCGAAATGGCGCGAGACTTTGCGAGGGGCCTCCGTGTGACAAAAATAGGCCGTGGGCACAGCGGCGCCCAAAAATAACCGCCCGAAGGCCGGGGCGCCAAGTTCATCCAGCGGAAAAAGTCCACAAAAACGGGTGGGATATAGCCTCGGCGGGTGGGGCTGGCCATCTTCGTCCGCCGGACTCGGAATGGCGCGAGACTTTGCGAGCGTAATCCGTGTGCCAAAAATAGGCCGCGGGCACAGCCGCGCCCAAAAATAACAGCCCGAAGGCCGGGGCGCCAAGTTCGTCCAGCGGAAAAAGGCCACAAAAACGGGTGGGCTATAGCCTTGGGGGGTGGGGCTGGCCAACTTCGTCCGCCGGACTCGGAATGGCGCGAGACTTTTCGAGGGCAGTCCGTGTGCCAAAAATAGGCCGCGGGAACAGCCGCGCCCAAAAATAACCGCCCGAAGGCCGGGGCGCCAATTTCGTTCAGCGGAAAAAGGCCACAAAAACGTGTGGGCTATAGCTTTGGGAGGTGGGGCTGGCCAACTTCGTCCGCCGGACTCGGAATGGCGCGAGACTTTTCTAGGGTCCTCCTTTTGCCAAAAATAGGCCGCGGGCACAGCGGCGCCCAAAAATAACTGCCCGAAGGCCGGGGCACAAAGTTCGTCCAGCGGAAAAAGGCCACAAAAACGGGTGGGCTATAGCCTCAGGGGGTGGGGCTGGCCAACTTCGTCCGCCGGACTCGGAATGGCGCGAGACTTTGCGAGCGCAGTCCGTGTACCAAAAATAGGCCGCGGACACAGCCGCGCACAAAAATAACTGCCCGAAGGCCGGGGCGCCCAAGTTCGTCCAGCGGAAAAAGGCCACAAAAACGGGTGGGCTATAGCCTTGGGGAGTGGGGCTGGCCCACCTCGTCCGCCGGACTCGGAATGGGGCGAGACTTTGCGACGGGCCTCCGTCTGCCAAAAATAGGCCGCGGGCACAGCCGCGCCCAAAAATAACCGCCCGAAGGGCGGGGCGCCAAGTTCGTCCAGCGGAAAAAGGCCACAAAAACGGGTGGGCTATAGCCTTGGGGAGTGGGGCTGGCCCACTTCGTCCGCCGGACTCGGAATGGGGCGAGACTTTGCGACGGGCCTCCGTCTGCCAAACATAGGCCGCGGGCACAGCCGCGCGCAAAAATTCCCGCCCGAAGGCCGTGGCGCCAAGTTCGTCCAGCGGAAAAAGGCCACAAAAACGGGTGGGCTATAGCCTTGGGGGGTGGGGCTGGCCCACTTCGTCCGTCGGACTCGGAATGGCGCCAGACTTTGCGAGGCACCTCCGTGTGCCAAAAATATGCCGTGGGCACAGCCGCTCCCAAAAATACCCGCCCCAAGGCCGGGGCGCCAAGTTCATCCAGCGGAAAAAGTCCACAAAAACGGGTGGGCTATAGCCTCGGGGGGTGGGGCTGGCCATCTTCGTCCGCCGGACTCGGAATGGCGTGAGACTTTGCGAGCGCAGTCCGTGTGCCAAAAATAGTCCGCGGGCACAGCCGCGCCCAAAAATAACAGCCCGAAGGCCGGGCGCCAAGTTCGTCCAGCGGAAAAAGGCGACAAAAACGGGTGGGCTATAGCCTCGGGGGGTGGGGCTGGCCCACTTCGTCCGCCGGACTCGGAATGGCGCGAGACTTTGCTAGCACAGTCCGTGTACCAAAAATAGGCCGCGGGCACAGCCGCGCCAAAAAATAACCACCCGAAGGCCGGGACGCCACGTTCGTCCAGCGGAAGAAGGCCACAAAAACGGGTGGGCTATAGCCTTGGGGGGTGGGGCTGGCCGACTTCGTCCGCCGGACTCGGAATGGCGCGAGACTTTGCGAGCGCAGTCCGTGTGCCAAAAATAGGCCGCGGGCACAGCCGCGCCCAAAAATCACCGCCCGAAGGCCGGCACGCCAAGTTCGTCCAGCGGAAAAAGGCCACAAAAACGGGTGGGCTATTGCTTTGGGAAATGGGGCTGGCCAACTTCGTCCGCCGGACTCGGAATGGCGCGAGACTTTGCGAGGGCCCTCCGTATGCCAAAAATAGGCCGCGGGCACAGCCGCGCCCAAAAATAACCGCCCGAAGGGCGGGGCGCCAAGTTCGTCCAGCGGAAAAAGGCCACAAAAACGGGTGGGCTATAGCCTTGGGGAGTGGGGCTGGCCCACTTCGTCCGCGGGACTCGGAATGGGGCGAGACTTTGCGACGGGCCTCCGTCTACCAAAAATAGGCCGCGGGCACAGCCGCACCCAAAAATAACCGCCCGAAGGCCGGGGCGCAAAGTTCATCCAGCGGAAAAAGGCCACAAAAACGGGTGGGCTATAGCCTCGGGGGGTGGGGCTGGCCAACTTCGTCCGCCGGACTCGGAATGGCGCGAGACTTTGCGAGCGCAGTCCGTGTACTAAAAATAGGCCGCGGGCGCAGCCGCGCGCAAAAATAACCGCCCGAAGGCCGGGGTGCCAACTTCGTCCAGCGGAAAAAGGCCACAAAAACGGGTGGGCTATAGCCTTGGGGGGTGGGACTGGCCCACTTCGTCCGCCGGACTCGAAATGGCGCGAGACTTTGCGAGGGGCCTCCGTGTGCCAAAAATAGGCCGTGGGCACAGCGGCGCCCAAAAATAACCGCCCGAAGGCCGGGGCGCCAAGTTCATCCAGCGGAAAAAGGCCACAAAAACGGGTGGGCTATAGCCTCGGGGGGTGGGGCTGGCCATCTTCGTCCGCCGGACTCGGAATGGCGTGAGACTTTGCGAGCACAGTCCGTGTGCCAAAAATAGGCCGCGGGCACAGCCGCGCCCAAAAATAACAGTCCGAAGGCCGGGGCGCCAAGTTCGTCCAGTGGAAAAAGGCCACAAAAACGGGTGGGCTATAGCCTTGGGGGGTGGGGCTGGCCCACTTCGTCCGCCGGACTCGGAATGGCGCGAGACTTTGCGAAGCGCCTCCGTGTACCAAAAATAGGCCGCGGGCACAGCTACGCCCAAAAATACCTGCCCTAAGGCCGGGGAGCCAAGTTCGTCCAGCGGAAAAAGGCCACCAAAACGGGTGGGCTATAGCCTTGGGGGGTGGTGCTGGCCAACTTCGTCCGCCGGACTCGGAATGGCGCGAGACTTTGCGAGGTGCCTCGGTGTGCAAAAAATTGGCTACGCGAACAGCCGCGCCCAAAAATACCATCCCGAAGGCCGGGGCGCCAAGTTCGTCCAGCGGAAAAAGGACACAAAAACGGGTGCGCTATAGCCTTAGGGGGAGGGGCTGGCCAACTTCGTCCGCCGGACTCGGAATGGGGCGAGACTTTGCGAGCGGCCTCCGCGTACGAAAAATAGGCCGCGGTCACAGCCGAACCCAAAAATAACACCCCGAAGGTCGGCGCGCCCAAACCCCTCAGCGGAAAAATGGCCAAAAAACGGGTGCGCTATAGCCTTGGGGGGAGTGGCTGGCCAACTTCGTCCGCCGGACTGGGAATGGGGCGAGACTTTGCGAGCGGCCTCCGCGTGCCAAAAATAGGCCGCGGGCACAGCCGCACCCAAAAATAACCCCCCGAAGGTCGGCGCGCCCAAACCCCCCAGCGGAAAAATGGCCAAAAAACGGGTGGGCTATAACCTTGGGGGGAGGGGCTGGCCAACTTCGTCCGCCGGACTCGGAATGTGGCGAGACTTTGTGAGCGGCCTCCGCGTGCCAAAAATAGGCCGCGGGCACAGCCGCGCCCAATAATAACCCCCCGAAGGTCGGCGCGCCCAAACCCCCAGCGGAAAAATGGGCAAAAAACGGGTGGGCTATAGCCTTGGGGGGAGGGGCTGGCCAACTTCGTCCGCCGGACTCGGAATGGGGCGAGACTTTGCAAGCGGCCTCCGCGTGCCAAAAATAGGCCGTAGGCACAGCCGCACCCAAAAATAACCCTCCGAAGGTCGGCGCACCCAAACCCCCGGCGTAAAAATGGCCAAAAAACGGGTGCGCTATAGCCTTTGGGGGAGGGGCTGGCCAACTTCGTCCGCCGGACTCGGAATGGGGAGAGACTTTGCGAGCGGCCTCCGCATGCCAAAAATAGGCCGCGGGCACAGCCGCACCCAAAATTAACCCTCTGAAGGTCGGCGCGCCCAAACCCCCAGCGTAAAAATGGCCAAAAAACGGGTGCGCGATAGCCTTGGGGGGAGGGGCTGGCCAACTTCGTCCGCCGGACTCGGAATGGGGAGAGACTTTGCGAGCGGCCTCCGCGTGCCAAAAATAGGCCGCGGGCACAGCCGCACCCAAAAATAACCCCCCGAAGGTCGGCGCACCCAAACCTCCCAGTGGAAAAATGGCCAAAAAAAGGGTGGGCTATAGCCTTGTCTGGAAAGGCTGGCCAACTTCGTCCGCCGGACTCGGAATGGGGCGAGACTTTGCGAGTGGCCTCCGCGTACCAAAAATAGGCTGCGGGCACAGCCGCGCCCAAAAATAACCCCCCGAAGGTCGGCGCGCCCAAACTCCCCAGCGGAAAAATGGCCAAAAAACGGGTGGGCTGGGAGGGGCTGGCCAACTTCGTCCGCCGGACTCGGAATGGGGCGACACTTTGCGAGCGGCCTGCGCGTGCCAAAAATAGGCAGCGGGCACAGCCGCGCCCATAAATAACCCCCCGAAGGTCGGCGCGCCCAAACCTCCCAGTGGAAAAATGGCCAATAAAAGGGTGGGCTATAGCATTGGGTGGAGGGGCTGGCCAACTTCGTCCGCCGGACTCGGAATGGGCCGAGACTTTGAGAGCGGCCTCCGCATGCCAAAATAGGCAGCGGGCACAGCTGCGCCCAAAAATAACCCCCCGAAGGTCGGCGCGCCCAAACCCCCCAGTGGAAAAATGGCCAAAAAAAGGGTGGGCTATAGCCTTGGGTGCAGGGGTTGGCCAACTTCGTCCGTCGGACTCGGAATGGGGCGAGACTTTGTGAGACGCCTCCGCGTGCCAAAAATAGGCCGCGGGCACAGCCGTGCCAAAAAATAACCCCCCGAAAGTCGGCGCGCCCAAACTCCCCAGCGGAAAAATGGCCAAAAAACGGGTGGGCTATAGCCTTGGGGCGAGGGGCTGGCCCACTTCGTCTGCCGGACTCGGAATGGGGCGAGACTTTGCGAGCGGCCTCCGCGTGCCAAAAATAGGCCGCGGGCACAGCCGCGCCCAAAAATAACCCCCCGAAGGTCGGCGCACCCAAACCCCCCTGTGGAAAAATGGCCAAAAAACGGGTGGGCTATTGCCTTGGGGGGAGGGGCTGGCCAACTTCGTCCGCCGGACTCGAAATGGGGCGAGACTTTGCGAGCGGTCTCTGCGTGCCAAAAATAGGCCGCGGGAACAGCCGCGGCCAAAAATAACCCCCCGAAGGTCGGCGCGCCCAAACCCCCCTGTGGAAAAATGGCCAAAAACAAGTGGGCTATTGCCTTGGGGGGAGGGGCTGGCCAACTTGGTACGACGGACTAGGAGTGGGGCGGGACATTGCGATTGGCCTACGGGTGCCGAAGATAGGCCGCGGGCACAGCCGGGCCGATCTATAACGCCGCGAAGGTCGGCGCGCCCAAACACCCCAGAGGAAAAATGGCAAAAAATGGGTGGGCTATAGCCTTGGGTGCGAGAGGTTGGCCAACCCTCGTCCGTCGGACTCGGAATGGGGCGAGACTTTGTGATACGCCTCCGCGTGCCAAAAATAGGCCGCGGGCACAGCCGTGCCAAAAAATAACCCCCCGAAAGTCGGCGCGCCCAAACTCCCCAGCGGAAAAATGGCCAAAAAACGGGTGGGCTATAGCCTTGGGGGGAGGGGCTGGCCAACTTCGTCCGCTGGACTCGCAATGGGGCGAGACTTTGTGAGCGGCCTCCGCGTGCCAAAAATAGGCCCAGGTCTCAGCCGCGCCCAAAATTAACACCCCGATGGGCGGTGCGCCCATTGCAACCAGCGGAAAAATGGGCTAAGGATGGGTGGGGTATAGCCTTGGGGGGAGGGGCTGGCCCACTTCGTCCGCTGGACTCGGAATGGGGCGAGACTTTGCGAGTGGCCTCCGCGTGCCAAAAATAGGCCGCAGGCGCAGCCACGCCCAAAAATAACACCCCGAAGGTCGGCGCGCCCAAACCCCCCTGCGGAAAAATGGCCAAAAAACGGGTGCGCTATAGCCTTTGTTGGAGGGGCTGGCCAACTTCATCCGCCGGACTCGGAATGGGGCCAGACTTTGCGAGCGGCCTCTGCGTGCCAAAAATAGGCCGTGGGCCCAGCCGCGCCCAAAAATAAACCCCCGAAGATCGGCGCACCCAAACTCCCCTGTGGAAAAATGGCCAAAAAACGGGTGGGCTATAGCCTTGGGGGGAGGGGTGGGCCGACTTCGTCCGCCGGACTCTGAATGGGGCTAGACTTTGCGAGCGGTCTCCGCGTACCAAAAATAGGCCGCGGGCACAGCCGCGCCCAAAAATAACCCCCCGAAGGTCGGCGCGCCCAATCCCCCCTGCGGAAAAATGGCCAAAAAACGGGTGCGCTATAGCCTTGGGGGGAGGGGCTGGCCAACTTTGTCCGCCGGACTCGGAATGGGGCGAGACTTTACGAATGGCCTCCGCGTGCCAAAAATAGGCCGCGGGCACAGCCGCGCCCAAAAATAACGCCCCGAAGGTCGGCGCGCCCAAACCCCCCGGTGGAAAAATGGCCAAAAAAAGGGTGGGCTATAGCCTTGCGAGCGGCCTCCGCGTGCCAAAAATAGGCCGCGGGCACAGCCGCACCCAAAAATAACCCCCCGAAGGTCGGCAAGCCCAAACCTGCCAGTGGAAAAATGGCCAAAAAAAGGGTGGGCTATAGCCTTGTCTGGAGAGGCTGGCCAACTTCGTCCGCCGGACTCGGAATGGGGCGAGACTTTGCGAGCGGCCTCCGCGTACCAAAAATAGGCAGCGGTCACAGCCGCGCCCAAAAATAACCCCCCGAAGGTCGGCGCGCCCAAACTCCCCAGCGGAAAAATGTCCAAAAAACGGGTGGGCTATAGCCTTGGGGCGAGGGGCTGGCCCACTTCGTCCGCCGGACTCGGAATGGGGCGAGACTTTACGAGCGGCCTCTGCGTGCCAAAAATAGGCCGCGGGCACAGCCGCTCCCAAAAATAACCCCCCGAAGGTCGGCGCGCCCAAACCCCCCAGCGGAAAAATGGCCAAAAAACGGGTGGGCTATAGCCTTGGGGGGAGGGGCTGGCCAACTTCGTCCGCCGGACTCGGAATGGGGCGAGACTTTGCGAGCGGCCTCCGCGTGCCAAAAATAGGCAGCGGGCACAGCCGCGCCCATAAATAACCCCCCGAAGGTCGGCGCACCCAAACCCCTCAGCGGAAAAATGGCCAAAAAACGGGTGCGCTATAGCCTTGGGGGGACTGGCTGGCCAACTTCGTCCGCCGGACTCGGAATGGGCCGAGACTTTACGAGCGGCCTCTGCGTGCCAAAAATAGGCCGCGGGCATAGCCGCTCCCAAAAATAACCCCCCGAAGGTCGGCGCGCCCAAACTCCCCAGCGGAAAAATGGCCAAAAAACGGGTGGGCTATAGCCTTGGGGGGAGGGGCTGGCCAACTTCGTCCGCCGGACTCGCAATGGGGCGAGACTTTGTGAGCGGCCTCCGCGTGCCAAAAATAGGCCCCGGGCACAGCTGCGCCCAAAAATAACCCCCCGAAGGTCGGCGCGCCCAAACCCCCCAGCGGAAAAATGGCCAAAAAAGGGTGCGCTATAGCCTTGGGGGGAGGGGCTGGCCCACTTCGTCCGCTGGACTCGGAATGGGGCGAGACTTTGCCAGCAGCCTCCGCGTGCCAAAAATAGGCCGCGGGCACAGCCGCGCCCAAAAAAAACCCCCCGAAGGTCGGCGCGCCCAAACTCCCCAGCGGAAAAATGGCCAAAAAACGGGTGGGCTATAGCCTTGGGGCGAGGGGCTGGCCCACTTCGTCTGCTGGACTCGGAATGGGGCGAGACTTTGCGAGCGGCCTCCGCGTGCCAAAAATAGGCCGCGGGCACAGCCGCGCCCAAAAATAACCCCCCGAAGGTCGGCGCACCCAAACCCCCCTGCGGAAAAATGGCCAAAAAACGGGTGGGCTATTGCCTTGAGGGGAGGGGCTGGCCAACTTCGTCCGCCGGACTCGAAATGGGGCGAGACTTTGCGAGCGGCGTCCGCGTGCCAAAAATAGGCCGCGGGAACAGCCGCGGCCAAAAATAACCCCCCGAAGGTCGGCGCGCCCAAACCCCCCTGTGGAAAAATGGCCAAAAAACAGGTGGGCTATTGCCTTGGGGGGAGGGGCTGGCCAACTTTGTCCGCCGGACTCGGAATGGGGCGAGACTTTGAGAGCGGCCTCCGCGTGCCAAAATAGGCAGCGGGCACAGCTGCGCCCAAAAATAACCCCCCGAAGGTCGGCGCGCCCAAACCCCCCAGTGGAAAAATGGCCAATAAAAGGGTGGGCTATAGCATTGGGTGGAGGGGCTGGCCAACTTCGTCCGCCGGACTCGGAATGGGCCGAGACTTTGAGAGCGGCCTCCGCGTGCCAAAATAGGCAGCGGGCACAGCTGCGCCCAAAAATAACCCCCCGAAGGTCGGCGCGCCCAAACCCCCCAGTGGAAAAATGGCCAAAAAAAGGGTGGGCTATAGCCTTGGGTGCAGGGGTTGGCCAACTTCGTCCGTCGGACTCGGAATGGGGCGAGACTTTGTGAGACGCCTCCGCGTGCCAAAAATAGGCCGCGGGCACAGCCGTGCCAAAAAATAACCCCCCGAAAGTCGGCGCGCCCAAACTCCCCAGCGGAAAAATGGCCAAAAAACGGGTGGGCTATAGCCTTGGGTGGAGGGGCTGGCCAACTTCGTCCGCCGGACTCGCAATGGGGCGAGACTTTGTGAGCGGCCTCCGCGTGCTAAAAATAGGCCCCGGGCACAGCTGCGCCCAAAAATAACCCCCCGAAGGTCGGCGCGCCCAAACCCCCCAGCGGAAAAATGGCCAAAAAAGGGTGCGCTATAGCCTTGGGGGGAGGGGCTGGCCCACTTCGTCCGCTGGACTCGGAATGGGGCGAGACTTTGCCAGCAGCCTCCGCGTGCCAAAAATAGGCCGCGGGCACAGCCGCGCCCAAAAATAACCCCCCGAAGGTCGGCGCGCCCAAACTCCCCAGCGGAAAAATGGCCAAAAAACGGGTGGGCTATAGCCTTGGGGCGAGGGGCTGGCCCACTTCGTCTGCCGGACTCGGAATGGGGCGAGACTTTGCGAGCGGCCTCCGCGTGCCAAAAATAGGCCGCGGGCACAGCCGCGCCCAAAAATAACCCCCCGAAGGTCGGCGCACCCAAACCCCCCTGCGGAAAAATGGCCAAAAAACGGGTGGGCTATTGCCTTGGGGGGAGGGGCTGGCCAACTTCGTCCGCCGGACTCGAAATGGGGCGAGACTTTGCGAGCGGTCTCTGCGTGCCAAAAATAGGCCGCGGGAACAGCCGCGGCCAAAAATAACCCCCCGAAGGTCGGCGCGCCCAAACCCCCCTGTGGAAAAATGGCCAAAAAACAGGTGGGCTATTGCCTTGGGGGGAGGGGCTGGCCAACTTTGTCCGCCGGACTCGGAATGGGGCGAGACTTTGCGAATGGGCTCCGCGTGCCAAAAATAGGCCGCGGGCAAAGCCGCGCCCAAAAATAACGCCCCGAAGGTCGGCGCGCCCAAACTCCCCAGCGGAAAAATGGCCAAAAAACGGGTAGGCTATAGCCTTGGGGCGAGGGGCTGGCCCACTTCGTCTGCCGGACTCGGAATGGGGCGAGACTTTGCGAGCGGCCTCCGCGTGCCAAAAATAGGCCGCGGGCACAGCCGCGCCCAAAAATAACCCCCCGAAGGTCGGCGCACCCAAACCCCCCTGCGGAAAAATGGCCAAAAAACGGGTGGGCTATTGCCTTGGGGGGAGGGGCTGGCCAACTTCGTCCGCCGGACTCGAAATGGGGCGAGACTTTGCGAGCGGTCTCTGCGTGCCAAAAATAGGCCGCGGGAACAGCCGCGGCCAAAAATAACCCCCCGAAGGTCGGCGCGCCCAAACCCCCCTGTGGAAAAATGGCCAAAAAACAGGTGGGCTATTGCCTTGGGGGGAGGGGCTGGCCAACTTTGTCCGCCGGACTCGGAATGGGGCGAGACTTTGCGAATGGCCTCCGCGTGCCAAAAATAGGCCGCGGGCACAGCCGCGCCCAAAAATAACGCCCCGAAGGTCGGCGCGCCCAAACCCCCCGGTGGAAAAATGGCCAAAAAAAGGGTGGGCTATAGCCTTGCGAGCGGCCTCCGCGTGCCAAAAATAGGCCGCGGGCACAGCCGCACCCAAAAATAACCCCCCGAAGGTCGGCGCGCCCAAACCTGCCAGTGGAAAAATGGCCAAAAAAAGGGTGGGCTATAGCCTTGTCTGGAGAGGCTGGCCAACTTCGTCCGCCGGACTCGGAATGGGGCGAGACTTTGCGAGCGGCCTCCGCGTACCAAAAATAGGCAGCGGTCACAGCCGCGCCCAAAAATAACCCCCCGAAGGTCGGCGCGCCCAAACTCCCCAGCGGAAAAATGTCCAAAAAACGGGTGGGCTATAGCCTTGGGGCGAGGGGCTGGCCCACTTCGTCCGCCGGACTCGGAATGGGGCGACACTTTGCGAGCGGCCTGCGCGTGCCAAAAATAGGCAGCGGGCACAGCTGCGCCCATAAATAACCCCCCGAAGGTCGGCGCGCCCAAACCTCCCAGTGGAAAAATGGCCAATACAAGGGTGGGCTATAGCATTGGGTGGAGGGGCTGGCCAACTTCGTCCGCCGGACTCGGAATGGGCCGAGACTTTGAGAGCGGCCTCCGCGTGCCAAAAATAGGCAGCGGGCACAGCTGCGCCCAAAAATAACCCCCCGAAGGTCGGCGCGCCCAAAACCCCCAGTGGAAAAATGGCCAAAAAAAGGGTGGGCTATAGCCTTGGGTGCAGGGGTTGGCCAACTTCGTCCGTCGGACTCGGAATGGGGCGAGACTTTGCGAGACGCCTCCGCGTGCCAAAAATAGGCCGCGGGCACAGCCGTGCCAAAAAATAACCCCCCGAAAGTCGGCACGCCCAAACTCCCCAGCGGAAAAATGGCCAAAAAACGGGTGGGCTATAGCCTTGGGGGGAGGGGCTGGCCAACTTCGTCCGCCGGACTCGCAATGGGGCGAGACTTTGTGAGCGGCCTCCGCGTGCCAAAAATAGGCCCCGGGCACAGCTGCGCCCAAAAATAACCCCCCGAAGGTCGGCGCGCCCAAACCCCCCAGCGGAAAAATGGCCAAAAAAGGGTGCGCTATAGCCTTGGGGGGAGGGGCTGGCCCACTTCGTCCGCTGGACTCGGAATGGGGCGAGACTTTGCCAGCAGCCTCCGCGTGCCAAAAATAGACCCGCAGGCACAGCCGCGCCCAAAAAAAACCCCCCGTAGGTCCGCGGGCCCAAACCCCCCCTCGGAAAAATTGCCCAAAAACGGGTGGGCTATAGCCTTGGGGCGAGGGGCTGGCCCACTTCGTCTGCTGGACTCGGAATGGGGCGAGACTTTGCGAGCGGCCTCGCGTGCCAAAATAGGCCGCGGCACAGCCGCGCCAAAAATAACCCCGAAGGTCGGCGCACCCAAACCCCCCTGCGGAAAAATGGCCAAAAAACGGGTGGGCTATTGCCTTGGGGGGAGGGGCTGGCCAACTTCGTCCGCCGGACTCGAAATGGGGCGAGACTTTGCGAGCGGCCTCCGCGTGCCAAAAATAGGCCGCGGGAACAGCCGCGGCCAAAAATAACCCCCCGAAGGTCGGCGCGCCCAAACCCCCCTGTGGAAAAATGGCCAAAAAACAGGTGGGCTATTGCCTTGGGGGGAGGGGCTGGCCAACTTTGTCCGCCGGACTCGGAATGGGGCGAGACTTTGCGAATGGCCTCCGTGTGCCAAAAGTAGGCCGCGGGCACAGCCGCGCCCAAAAATAACGCCCCGAAGGTCGGCGCGCCCAAACCCCCCGGTGGAAAAATGGCCAAAAAAAGGATGGGCTACAGCCTTGCGAGCGGCCTCCGCGTGCCAAAAATAGGCCGCGGGCACAGCCGCACCCAAAAATAACCCCCCGAAGGTCGGCGCGCCCAAACCTCCCAGTGGAAAAATGGCCAAAAAAAGGGTGGGCTATAGCCTTGTCTGGAGAGGCTGGCCAACTTCGTCCGCCGGACTCGGAATGGGGAGAGACTTTGCGAATGGCCTCCGTGTGCCAAAAATAGGCCGCCTGCACAGCCGCGCCCAAAAATAACCCCCCGAAGGTCGGCGCGCCCAAACTCCCCAGCGGAAAAATGTCCAAAAAACGGGTGGGCTATAGCCTTGGGGCGAGGGGCTGGCCCACTTCGTCCGCCGGACTCGGAATGGGGCGAGACTTTACGAACGGCCTCCGCGTGTCAAAAATAGGCCGCGGGCATAGCCGCTCCCAAAAATAACCCCCCGAAGGTCGGCGCGCCCAAACTCCCCAGCGGAAAAATGGCCAAAAAACGGGTGGGCTATAGCCTTGGGGGGAGGGGCTGGCCAACTTCGTCCGCCGGACTCGGAATGGGGCGAGACTTTGCGAGTGGCCTGCGCGTGCCAAAAATAGGCAGCGGGCACAGCCGCGCCCATAAATAACCCCCCGAAGGTCGGCGCGCCCAAACCTCCCAGTGGAAAAATGGCCAATAAAAGGGTGGGCTATAGCATTGGGTGGAGGGGCTGGCCAACTTCGTCCGCCGGACTCGGAATGGGCCGAGACTTTGCGAATGGCCTCCGCGTGCCAAAAATAGGCATCGGGCACAGCTGCGCCCAAAAATAACCCCCCGAAGGTCGGCGCGCCCAAACCCCCCAGTGGAAAAATGGCCAAAAAAAGGGTGGGCTATAGCCTTGGGTGCAGGGGTTGGCCAACTTAGTCCGTCGGACTCGGAATGGGGCGAGACTTTGCGAGTGGCCTGCGCGTGCAAAAAATAGGCCGCGGGCAAAGCCGCGCCCAAAAATAACCCCCCGAAGGTTGGCGCGCCCAAACCCCCCAGCGGAAAAATGGCCAAAAAACGGGTGCGCTATAACCTTGGGGGGAGGGGCTGGCCAACTTCGTCCGCCGGACTCGGAATGGGGCGAGACTTTGCAAGCGGCCTCCGCGTGCCAAAAATAGGCCGCGGGCAAAGCCGCGCCCAAAAATAACCCCCCGAAGGTCGGCGCGCCCAAACCCCCCAGCAGAAAAATTGCCAAAAAACGGGTGCGCCATAGCCTTGGGTGGAGGGGCTGGCCAACTTCGTCCGCCGGACTCGCAATGGGGCGAGACTTTACGAGGGGCCTCGGGGTGCCAAAAATAAGCCACAGGCAAAGCCGCGCCCAAAAATAAGTGCCCGAAGGTCGTGGTGCCAAAACCCCCAGCGGAAAAATGGCCAAAAAAGGGGTGGGCTATAGACTTGGTGGGGGGCGCGGGCGAAGTTCGTCCGCCGGACTCGGAATGGGGCGAGACTTTGCGAGGGGCCTCGGGATGCCAAAAATAAGCCGCGGGCAAAGCCGTGCCCGAAGGTCGTTGTGCCAAAACCCCCCAGCGGAAAAATAGCCAAAAAACGGGTGGGCTATAGCCTTGGTGGGGGGCGCGGGCGAAGTTTGTCCGCCGGACTCGGAATAGGGCGAGATTTTGCGAGGGGCCTCGGGGTGCCAAAAATAAGCCGCGGGCAAAGCCGCGCCCAAAAATAAGCGCCCGAAGGTCGTAGTGCCAAAACCCCCCAGCGGAAAAATAGCCAAAAAACTGGTGGGCTATAGCCTTGGTGGGGGGCGCGGGCGAAGTTCGTCCGCTGGACTCGGAATGGGGCGAGACTTTGCGAGATGCCTCGGGATGCCAAAAATAAACCGCGGGCAAAGCCGCGCCCAAAAATAAGCACCCGAAGGACGTGGTGCCAAAACCCCAGCGGAAAAATGGCCAAAAAACGGGTGGGCTATAGCCATGGTGGGGGGGCGGGCGAAGTTCGTCCGCCGGACTCGGAATGGGGCGAGACTTTGCAAGGGGCCTCGGGGTGCCAAAAATAAGACGCGGGCAAAGCCGCGCTCAAAAATAAGCGCCCGAAGGTCGTGGTGCCAAAACCCCGCAGCGGAAAAATGGCCAAAAAACGGGCGGGCTATAGCCTTGGTGGGGGGCGCGGGAGAAGTTCGTCCGCCGGACTCGGAATGGGGCTGGACTTTACGAGGGGCATCGGGGTGCAAAAAATAAGCCGCGGGCAAAGCCGCGCCCAAAAATAAGTGCCCGAAGGTCACGGTGCCAAAACCCCCCAGCGGAAAAATGGCCAAAAAAGGGGTGGGCTATAGCCTTGGTGGGGGGCGCGGGCGAAGTTCGTCCGCCGGACACGGAATGGGGCGAGACTTTGCGAGGGACCTCTGGGTGCCAAAAATAAGCCGTGGGCAAAGCCGCGCCCAAAAATAAGTGCCCGAAGGTCGCGGTGCCAAAACCCCCCAGCGGAAAAATGGCCAAAAAAGGGGTGGGCTATAGCCTTGGTGGGGGGCGCGGGCGAAGTTCGTCCGCCGGACACGGAATGGGGCGAGACTTTGCGAGGGACCTCTGGGTGCCAAAAATAAGCCGTGGGCAAAGCCGCGCCCGAAGGTCGTTGTGCCAAAACCCCCAGCGGAAAAATAGCCAAAAAATGGGTGGGCTATAGCCTTGGTGGGGGGTGCGGGCGAAGTTCGTCCGCCGGACTCGGAATGGGGCGAGACTTTACGAGGGGCCTCGGGGTGCCAAAAATAAGCCGCGGGCAAAGCCGCGTCCGAAGGTCGTGGTGCCAAAACCCCCCAGCGGGAAAATAGCCAAAAAACGGGTGGGCTATAGCCTTGGTGGGGGGCGCGGGCGAAGTTCGTTCGCCGGACTCGGAATAGGGCGAGATTTTACGAGGGGCCTCGGGGTGCCAAAAATAAGCCGCGGGCAAAGCCGCGCCCAAAAATAAGTGCCCGAAGGTCGTGGTGCCAAAACCCCCCAGCGGAAAAATGGCCAAAAAAGGGTTGGGCTATAGCCTTGGTGGGGGGCGCGGGCGAAGTTCGTCCGCCGGACACGGAATGGGGCGAGACTTTGCGAGGGACCTCGGGGTGCCAAAAATAAGCCGCGGGCAAAGCCGCGCCCGAAGGTCGTTGTGCCAAAACCCCCAGCGGAAAAATAGCCAAAAAATGGGTGGGCTATAGCCTTGGTGGGGGGTGCGGGCGAAGTTCGTCCGCCGGACTCGGAATGGGGCGAGACTTTACGAGGGGCCTCGGGGAGCCAAAAATAAGCCGCGGGCAAAGCAGTGCCCTAAAATAAGCGCCCGAAGGTCGTGGTGCCAAAACCCCCCAGCGGAAAAATGGCCAAAAAAGGGTTGGGCTATAGCCTTGGTGGGGGGCGCGGGCGAAGTTCGTCCCCCGGACTCGGAATGGGGCGAGACTTTGCGAGGGGCCTCGGGGTGCCAAAAATAAGCCGCGGGCAATACCTCGCCAGAAGGTCGTGGTGCCAAAACCCCCCAGCGGAAAAATAGCCAAAAAACGGGTGGGTATAGCCTTGGTGGGGGGCGTGGGCGAAGTTCGTCCGCCGGGCTCGGAATGGGGCGAGACTTTGCGAGGGGCCTCGGGGTGCCAAAAATAAGCCGCGGGCAAAGCCGCACCCAGAAATAAGCGCCCGAAGGTCGTGGTGCCAAAACCCCCCAGCGGAAAAATGGCCAAAAAAGGGTTGGGCTATAGCCTTGGTGGGGGGCGTGGGCGAAGTTCGTCCGCCGGGCTCGGAATGGGGCGAGACTTTGCGAGGGGCCTAGGGGTGCCAAAAATAAGCCGCGGGCAGAGCCACGTCCGACGGTCGTGGTGCCAAAACCCCCCAGCGGAAAAATAGCCAAAAAACGGGTGGGTATAGCCTTGGCGGGGGGCGCGGGCGAAGTTCGTCCGCTGGACTCGGAATGGGGCGACACTTTGCGAGATGCCTCAGGATGCCAAAAATAAACCGCGGGCAAAGCCGCGCCCAAAAATAAGCGCCCGAAGGACGTGGTGCCAAAACCCCCCAGCGGAAAAATGGCCAAAAAACGGGTGGGCTATAGCCATGGTGGGGGGCGCGGGCGAAGTTCGTCCGCCGGACTCGGAATGGGGCGAGATTTTGCAAGGGGCCTCGGGGTGCCAAAAATAAGACGTGGGCAAAGCCGCGCTCAAAAATAAGCGCCCGATGGTCGTGGTGCCAAAACCCCGCAGCGGAAAAATGGCCAAAAAACGGGCGGGCTATAGCCTTGGTGGGGGGCGCGGGCGAAGTTCGTCCGCCGGACTCGGAATGGGGCTGGACTTTACGAGGGGCATCGGGGTGCCAAAAATAAGCCGCGGGCAAAGCCGCGCCCAAAAATAAGTGCCCGAAGGTCGCGGTGCCAAAACCCCCCAGCGGAAAAATGGCCAAAAAAGGGGTGGGCTATAGCCTTGGTGGGGGGAGCGGGCGAAGTTCGTCCGCCGGGCTCGGAATGGGGCGAGACTTTGCGAGGGGCCTTGGGGTGCCAAAAATAAGCCGCGGGCAGAGCCACGTCCGACGGTCGTGGTGCCAAAACCCCCCAGCGGAAAAATAGCCAAAAAACGGGTGGGTATAGCCTTCGTGGGGGGCGCGGGCGAAGTTCGACCGCTGGACTCGGAATGGGGCGAGACTTTGTGAGATGCCTCGGGATGCCAAAAATAAACCGCGGGCAAAGCCGCGCCCAAAAATAAGCGCCCGAAGGACGTGCTGCCAAAACCCCCCAGCGGAAAAATGGCCAAAAAACGGGCGGGCTATAGCCATGGTGGGGGGCGCGGGCGAAGTTCGTCCACCGGACTCGGAATGGGGTGAGATTTTGCAAGGGGCCTCGGGGTGCCAAAAATAAGACGCGGGCAAAGCCGCGCTCAAAAATAAGCGCCCGAAGGTCGTGGTGCCAAAACCCCGCAGCGGAAAAATGGCCAAAAAACGGGCGGGCTATAGCCTTGGTGGGGGGCGCGGGCGAAGTTCGTCCGCCGGACTCAGAATGGGGCTGGACTTTACGAGGGGCATCGGGGTGCCAAAAATAAGCCGCGGGCAAAGCCGCGCCCTAAAATAAGCACCCGAAGGTCGTGGTGCCAAAACCGCCCAGCGGAAAAATGGCCAAAAAACAGGTGGGCTATAGCGTTGATGGGGTGCGCGGGCGACGTTCGTCCGCCGGACTTGGAATGGGGCGAGACTTTACGAGGGGCCTCGGGGTGCCAAAAATAAGCCGGTGGGCAAAGCCGCGCCCAAAGATAAGCGTCTGAAGTCCTGGTGCCAAAACCCCCCAGCGGAAAATGGCCAAAAAACGGGTGGGCTATAGCCTTGGGGGGAGGGGCTGGCCAACTTTGTCCGCCGGACTCGGAATGGGACGAGACTTTGTGAGCGGCCACCGCGTGACAAAAATAGTCCGCGGGCACAGGCGCGCCCAAAAATAACCGCCCGAAGGCCGGGGCGCCAAGTTCGTCCAGCGGATAAATGGCCAAAAAACGGGTGGGCTATAGCCTTGGGGGGAGGGGCTGGCCAACTTCGTCCGCTGGACTCGGAATGGTGTGAGACTTTGCGAGTGGCCTCCGCGTGCCAAAAATAGGCTGCGGACACAGCCGCACCCAAAATTAACCCTCCGAAGGTCGGCGCGCCCAAACCCCCCCGTGGAAAAATGGCCAAAAAACGGGTGGGCTATAGCCTTGGGGGGAGGGGTTGGCCAACTTCATCCGCCGGACGCAGAATGGGGGGAGACTTTACGAGCGGCCTCCGCATGCCAAAAATAGGCCACGGGCAAAGCCGCACCCAAAAACAACCGCCCGAATGCCGGGGCGCCAAGTTCGTCCAGCGGAAAAATGGCCAAAAAACGGGTGGGCTATAGCCTTGGGGGGAGGGGCTGGCCCACTTCGTCCGCCGGACTCGGAATGGGGTGAGACTTTGCGAGCGGCCTCCGCGTGCCAAAAATAGTCCGCGGGCAAAGCCGCGCCCAAAAATACCCTCCGAAGGTCTGCGCGCCCAAACCCCCCCGCGGAAAATTGGCCAAAAAAACGGGTGGGCTATAGCCTTGGGGGGAGGGGCTGGCCAACTTCGTCCGCCGGACTCGGAATGGGGCGAGACTTTGCGAGCGGCCTCCGCGTGCCGAAAATAGGCCACGGGCACAGCCGCGCCCAAAAATAACAGCCCGAAGGCCGGGGCGCCAAGTTCGTCCAGTGGAAAAAGGCCACAAAAACGGGTGGGCTATAGCCTTGGGGGGTGGGGCTGGCCAACTTCGTCTGCCGGACTCGGAATGGTGCGAGACTTTACGAGGGGCCTCCGCGTGCCAAAAATAGGCCTCGGCACAGCCGCGCCCAAAAATAACTGCCCGAAGGCCGGGGCGCCAAGTTCGTCCAGTGGAAAAAGGCCACAAAAACGGGTAGGCTATAGCCTTGGGGGGTGGGGCTGGCCAACTTCGTCTGCCGGACTCGGAATGGAGAGAGACTTGGGAGGGCCCTCCGAGTGCCAAAAATAGGCCGCGGGCACAGCCACACCCAAAAATAACAGCCCGAAGGCCGGGACGCCAAGTTCGTCCAGCGGAAAAATGGCCAAAAAACGGGTGGGCTATAGCCTTGGGGGGAGGGGCTGGCCAACTTCGTCCGCCGGACTCGGAATGGGGCGAGACTTTGCGATCGGCCTCCGCGTGCCAAAAATAGGCCACGGGCACAGCCGCGCCCAAAAATAACAGCCCGAAGGCCGGGGCACCAAGTTCGTCCAGTGGAAAAAGGCCACAAAAACGGGTGGGCTATAGCCTTGGGGGGAGGGGCTGACAAACTTCATCCGCCGGACTCGGAATGGGACGAGACTTTGCGAGCGGCCTCCGCGTGCCAAAGATAGGCCGCAGGCACAGCCGCACCCAAAAATAACAGCCCGAAGGCCGGGGCGCCTAGTTCGTCCAGCGGAAAAATGGCCAAAAAACGGGTGGGCTATAGCCTTGGGGGGAGGGGCTGGCCAACTTCGTCCGCCGGACTCGGAATGGGGCGAGACTTTGCGAGCGGCCTTAGCGTACCAAAAATAGGCCGCAGGCACAGCCGCACCCAAAAATAACAGCCCGAAGGCCGGGGCGCCAATTCGTCGAGCGGAAAAATGGCCAAAAAACGGGTGGGCTATAGCCTTGGGGGGAGGGGCTGGCCAACTTCGTCCGCCGGACTCGGAATGGGGCGAGACTTTGCGAGCGGCCTCAGCGTGCCAAAAATAGGCCGCGGGCATAGCCGCACCCAAAAATAACAGCCCGAAGGCCGGGGCGCCAAGTTCGTCGAGCGGAAAAATGGCCAAAAAACGGGTGGGCTATAGCCTTGGGGGGAGGGGCTGGCCAACTTCGTCCGCCGGACTCGGAATGGGGCGAGACTTTGCGAGCGGCCTCCGCGTGCCAAAAATAGGCCGCAGGCACAGCCGCACCCAAAAATAACAGCCCGAAGGCCGGGGCGCCAATTCGTCGAGCGGAAAAATGGCCAAAAAACGGGTGGGCTATAGCCTTGGGGGGAGGGGCTGGCCAACTTCGTCCGCCGGACTCGGAATGGGGCGAGACTTTGCGAGCGGCCTCAGCGTGCCAAAAATAGGCCGCGGCCACAGCCGCACCCAAAAATAACAGCCCGAAGGCCGGGGCGCCAAGTTCGTCGAGCGGAAAAATGGCCAAAAAACGGGTGGGCTATAGCCTTGGGGGGAGGGGCTGGCCAACTTCGCCCGCCGGACTCGGAATGGGGCGAGACTTTGCGAGCGGCCTCCGCGTGCCAAAAATAGGCCGCAGGCACAGCCGCAGCCAAAAATAACAGCCCGAAGGCCGGGGCGCCAAGTTCGTCCAGCGGAAAAATGGCCAAAAAACGGGTGGGCTATAGCCTTGGGGGGAGGGGCTGGCCCACTTCGTCCGCCGGACTCGGAATGGGGCAAGACTTTGCGAGCGGCCTCCGCGTGCCAAAAATAGGCCGCGGGCACAGCCACGCCCAAAAATAACCCCCCGAAGGTCGGCGCGCCCAAACCCCCCAGCGGAAAAATGGCCAAAAAACGGGTGGGCTATAGCCTTGGGGGGAGGGGCTGGCCAACTTCGTCCGCCGGACTCGGAATGGGGCGAGACTTTGCGAGCGGCCTCCGCGTGCCAAAAATAGGCCACGGGCACAGCCGCGCCCAAAAATAACAGCCCGAAGGCCGGGGCGCCAAGTTCGTCCAGCGGAAAAATGGCTTAAAAACGGGTGGGCTATAGCCTTGGGGGGAGGGGCTGGCCAACTTCGTCTGGCGGACTCGGAATGCGGTGAGACTTTGCGAGCGTGCTCCGCGTGCCAAAAATAGGCCGCGGGCACAGTCGCGCCAAAAAATAACCGCCCGAAGGCCGGGGCGCCAAGTTCGTCCAGCGGAAAAATGACCAAAAAACGGGTGGGCTATAGCCTTGGGGGGAGAGGCTGACAAACTTCATCCGCCGGACTCGGAATGGGACGAGACTTTGCGAGCGGCTCTCGCGTGCACAAAGATAGGCCGCCGGCACAGCCGCACCCAAAAATAACAGCCCGAAGGCCGGGGCGCCTAGTTCGTCCAGCGGAAAAATGGCCAAAAAACGGGTGGGCTATAGCCTTGGGGGGAGGGGCTGGCCAACTTCGTCCGCCGGACTCGGAATGGGGCGAGACTTTGCGAGCGGCCTTAGCGTGCCAAAAATAGGCCGCAGGCACAGCCGCACCCAAAAATAACCGCCCGAGGGCCGGGGAGCCAAGTTCGTCGAGCGGAAAAATGGCCAAAAAACGGGTGGGCTATAGCCTTGGGGGGAGGGGCTGGCCAACTTCGTCTGCCGGACTCGAAATGGGGCGAGACTTTGAGAGCGGCCTCCGCGTGCCAAAAATAGGCCGCGGGCACAGCCGCGCCCAAAAATAACAGCCCGAAGGCTGGGGCGCCAAGTTCGTCCAGCGGAAAAATGGCCAAAAAACGGGTGGGCTATAGCCTTGGGGGGAGGGGCTGGCCAACTTCGTCTGGCGGACTCGGAATGCGGTGAGACTTTGCGAGGTGCCTCCGTGTGCCAAAAATAGGCCGCTGGCACAGCCGCGCCCAAAAATACCCCCCGAAGGCCGGGGCGCCATGTTCGTCCAGCGGAAAAAGGCCACAAAAACGGTTGGGCTATAGCCTTGGGGGGTGGGGCTGGCCCACTTCGTCCGCCGGACTCGGAATGGCGCGAGACTTTGCGAGGTGCCTCCGTGTGCCAAAAATAGGCCGCGGGCACAGCCGCGCCCAAAAATACCCGCCCGAAGGCCGGGGCGCCATGTTCGTCCAGCGGAAAAAGGCCACAAAAACGGGTGGGCTATAGCCTTGGGGGGTGGGGCTGGCCAACTTCGTCCGCCGGACTCGGAATGGCGCGAGACTTTGCGAGGCGCCTCCGTGATCCCAAAATAGGCCGCGGGCACAGCCGCGCCCAAAATTACCCGCTCGAAGGCCGGGGCACCAAGTTCGTCCAGCTGAAAAAGGCCACAAAAACGGGTGGGCTATAGCCTTGGGGGGTGGGGCTGTCCAACTTCGTCCGCCGGACTCGGAATGGCGCGAGACTTTGCGAGGTGCCTCCGTGTGCCAAAAATAGGCCGCGGGCACAGCCGCGCCCAAAAATAACTGCCCGAAGGCCGGGGCGCCAAGTTCGTCCAGTGGAAAAAGGCCACAAAAACGGGTAGGCTATAGCCTTGGGGGGTGGGGCTGGCCAACTTCGTCTGCCGGACTCGGAATGGAGAGAGACTTGGGAGGGCCCTCCGAGTGCCAAAAATAGGCCGCGGGCACAGCCACACCCAAAAATAACAGCCCGAAGGCCGGGACGCCAAGTTCGTCCAGCGGAAAAATGGCAAAAAAACGGGTGGGCTATAGCCTTGGGGGGTGGGGCTGGCCAACTTCGTCCGCCGGACTCGGAATGGGGCGAGACTTTGCGATCGGCCTCCGCGTGCCAAAAATAGGCCACGGGCACAGCCGCGCCCAAAAATAACAGCCCGAAGGCCGGGGCACCAAGTTCGTCCAGTGGAAAAAGGCCACAAAAACGGGTGGGCTATAGCCTTGGGGGGAGGGGCTGACAAACTTCATCCGCCGGACTCGGAATGGGACGAGACTTTGCGAGCGGCCTCCGCGTGCCAAAGATAGGCCGCAGGCACAGCCGCACCCAAAAATAACAGCCCGAAGGCCGGGGCGCGTAGTTCGTCCAGCGGAAAAATGGCCAAAAAACGGGTGGGCTATAGCCTTGGGGGGAGGGGCTGGCCAACTTCGTCCGCCGGACTCGGAATGGGGCGAGACTTTGCGAGCGGCCTTAGCGTGCCAAAAATAGGCCGCAGGCACAGCCGCACCCAAAAATAACAGCCCGAAGGCCGGGGCGCCAATTCGTCGAGCGGAAAAATGGCCAAAAAACGGGTGGGCTATAGCCTTGGGGGGAGGGGCTGGCCAACTTCGTCCGCCGGACTCGGAATGGGGCGAGACTTTGCGAGCGGCCTCAGCGTGCCAAAAATAGGCCGCGGGCATAGCCGCACCCAAAAATAACAGCCCGAAGGCCGGGGCGCCAAGTTCGTCGAGCGGAAAAATGGCCAAAAAACGGGTGGGCTATAGCCTTGGGGGAGGGGCTGGCCAACCGTCCGCCCTGACTCGGAATGGGGCGAGACTTTGCGAGTGGCCTCGCGCGTGCAAAAATAGGCCGCAGGCACAGCCGCACCTAAAAATAACAGCCCGAAGGCGGGCGCCAATTAAATCGAGCGGAAAAATGGCCAAAAACGGGTGGGCTATAGCCTTGGGGGGAGGGGCCAACAACTCGTCCGCCGGACTCGGAATGGGGCGAGACTTTGCGAGGGGCCTCAGCGTGCAAAAATAGGCGCGGCCACAGCCGCACCTAAAAATAACAGCCCGAAGGCCGGGCGCCAAGTTCGTCGAGCGGAAAAATGGCCAAAAACGGGTGGGCTATAGCCTTGGGGGGAGGGGCTGGCCAACTTCGCCCGCCGGACTCGGAATGGGGCGAGACTTTGCGAGCGGCCTCCGCGTGCCAAAAATAGGCCGCAGGCACAGCCGCAGCCAAAAATAACAGCCCGAAGGCCGGGGCGCCAAGTTCGTCCAGCGGAAAAATGGCCAAAAAACGGGTGGGCTATAGCCTTGGGGGGAGGGGCTGGCCCACTTCGTCCGCCGGACTCGGAATGGGGCAAGACTTTGCGAGCGGTCTCCACGTGCCAAAAGTAGGCCACGGGCACAGCCACGCCCAAAAATAACCGCCCGAAGGTCGGCGCGCCCAAACCCCCCAGCGGAAAAATGGCCAAAAAACGGGTGGGCTTTAGCCTTGTGGGGAGGGGCTGGCCAACTTCGTCCGCCGGACTCGGAATGGGGCGAGACTTTGCGAGCAGCCTCCGCGTGCCAAAAATAGGCCACGGGCACAGCCGCGCCCAAAAATAACAGCCCGAAGGCTGGGGCGCCAAGTTCGTCCAGCGGAAAAATGGCTTAAAAACGGGTGGGCTATAGCCTTGGGGGGAGGGGCTGGCCAACTTCGTCTGGCGGACTCGGAATGCGGTGAGACTTTGCGAGCGTGCTCCGCGTGCCAAAAATAGGCCGCGGGCACAGTCGCGCCAAAAAATAACCGCCCGAAGGCCGGGGCGCCAAGTTCGTCCAGCGGAAAAATGACCAAAAAACGGGTGGGCTATAGCCTTGGGGGGAGAGGCTGACAAACTTCATCCGCCGGACTCGGAATGGGACGAGACTTTGCGAGCGGCCTCCGCGTGCCAAAGATAGGCCGCAGGCACAGCCGCACCCAAAAATAACAGCCCGAAGGCCGGGGCGCCTAGTTCGTCCAGCGGAAAAATGGCCAAAAAACGGGTGGGCTATAGCCTTGGGGGGAGGGGCTGGCCAACTTCGTCCGCCGGACTCGGAATGGGGCGAGACTTTGCGAGCGGCCTTAGCGTGCCAAAAATAGGCCGCAGGCACAGCCGCACCCAAAAATAACCGCCCGAGGGCCGGGGAGCCAAGTTCGTCGAGCGGAAAAATGGCCAAAAAACGGGTGGGCTATAGCCTTGGGGGGAGGGGCTGGCCAACTTCGTCTGCCGGACTCGAAATGGGGCGAGACTTTGAGAGCGGCCTCCGCGTGCCAAAAATAGGCCGCGGGCACAGCCGCGCCCAAAAATAACAGCCCGAAGGCTGGGGCGCCAAGTTCGTCCAGCGGAAAAATGGCTTAAAAACGGGTGGGCTATAGCCTTGGGGGGAGGGGCTGGCCAACTTCGTCTGGCGGACTCGGAATGCGGTGAGACTTTGCGAGGTGCCTCCGTGTGCCAAAAATAGGCCGCTGGCACAGCCGCGCCCAAAAATACCCCCCGAAGGCCGGGGCGCCATGTTCGTCCAGCGGAAAAAGGCCACAAAAACGGTTGGGCTATAGCCTTGGGGGGTGGGGCTGGCCCACTTCGTCCGCCGGACTCGGAATGGCGCGAGACTTTGCGAGGTGCCTCCGTGTGCCAAAAATAGGCCGCGGGCACAGCCGCGCCCAAAAATACCCGCCCAAGGCCGGGCGCCATGTTCGTCCAGCGGAAAAAGGCCACAAAAACGGGTGGGCTATAGCCTTGGGGGGTGGGGCTGGCCAACTTCGTCCGCCGGACTCGGAATGGCGCGAGACTTTGCGAGGCGCCTCCGTGATCCCAAAATAGGCCGCGGGCACAGCCGCGCCCAAAATTACCCGCTCGAAGGCCGGGGCACCAAGTTCGTCCAGCTGAAAAAGGCCACAAAAACGGGTGGGCTATAGCCTTGGGGGGTGGGGCTGTCCAACTTCGTCCGCCGGACTCGGAATGGCGCGAGACTTTGCGAGGTGCCTCCGTGTGCCAAAAATAGGCCGCGGGCACAGCCTCGCCCAAAAATACCCCCCGAAGGCCGGGGCGCCATGTTCGTCCAGCGGAAAAAGGCCACAAAAACGGCTGGGCTATAGCCTTGGGGGGTGGGGCTGGCCCACTTCGTCCGCCGGACTCGGAATGGCGCGAGACTTTGCGAGGCACCTCCGTGTGCCAAAAATAGGCCGCGGGTACAGCCGCGCCCAAAAATACCCGCCCGGAGGCCGGGGCGCCAAGTTCGTCCAGCTGAAAAAGGCCACAAAAACGGGTGGGCTATAGCCTTAGGGGGTGGGTCTGGCGAACTTCGTCCGCCGGACTCGGAATGGCGCGAGACTTTGCGAGGCGCCTCCATGTGCCAAAAATAGGCCGCGCGCAAAGCCGCGTCCAAAAGTACCCGCCGAAGGCCGGGGCGCCATGTTCGTCCAGCGGAAAAAGGCGACAAAAATGGTGGGCTATAGCCTTGGGGGGTGGGGCTGGCCAACTTCGTCCGCCGGACTCGGAATGGCGCGAGACTTTACGAGGGGCCTCCGTGTGCCAAAAATAGGCCGTGGTCAAAACCGCGCCCAAAAATACCCGCCCGAAGGCCGGGGCGCCAATTTCGTCCAGCGGAAAAAGGCCAAAAAAACGGGTGGGCTATAGCCTTGGGGGGTGGGGCTGGCCAACTTCGTCCGCCGGACTCGGAATGGCGCGAGCCTTTGCGAGGGGCCTCCGTGTGCGAAAAATAGGCCGTGGGCAAAACCGCGCCCAGAAATACCCGCCCGAAGGCCGGGGCGCCAAGTTCGTCCAGCGGAAAAAGGCCAAAAAAACGGGTAGGCTATAGCCTTGGGGGGTGGGGCTGGCCAACTTCGTCCGCCGGACTAGGAATGGCGCGAAACTTCGCGAGGCGCCTCCGTGTGCCAAAAATAGGCCGCGGACACAGGCGCGCCCAAAAATACCCCCCCGAAGGCCGGGGCGCCAAGTTCGTCCAGTGGAAAAAGGCCACAAAAACGGGTGGGCTATAGCCTTGGGGGGTGGGGCTGTCCAACTTCGTCTGCCGGACTCGGAATGGCGCGAGACTTTGCGAGGTGCCTCCGTGTGCCAAAAATAGGCCGCTGGCACAGCCGCGCCCAAAAATACCCCTCGAAGGCCGGGGCGCCATGTTCGTCCAGCGGAAAAAGGCAACAAAAACGGCTGGGCTATAGCCTTGGGGGGTGGGGCTGGCCCACTTCGTCCGCCGGACTCGGAATGGCGCGAGACTTTGCGAGGCGCCTCCGTGTGCCAAAAATAGGCCGCGGGCACAGCCGTGCCCAAAAATACCCGCCCGAAGGCCGGGGCGCCAAGTTCTTCCAGCGGAAAAAGGCCACAAAAACGGGTGGGCTATAGCCTTGGGAGGTGGGGCTGGCCAACTTCGTTCGCCGGACTCGGAATGGCGCGAGACTTTGCGAGGGGCCTCCGTGTGCCAAAAATAGCCCGCGGACACAGCCGCGCCCAAAAATAACCGCCCGAAAGCCGAGGCACCAAGTTCGTCCAGCGGAAAAAGGCCACAAAAACGGGTGGGCTATAGCCTTGGGCGGTGGGGCTGGCCGACTTCGTCCGCCGGACTCGGAATGGCGCGAGACTTTGCGAGGACCCTCCGTGTACCAAAAATAGGCTGCAGGCACTGCCGCGCCCAAAAATAACCGCCCGAAGGCCGGGGCGCCAAGTTCGTCCAGCGGAAAAAGGCCAAAAAAACGGGTGGGCTATAGCCTTGGGAGGTGGTGCTGGCCAACTTCGTCCGCCGGACTCGGAAAGGCGCAACACTTTGCGAGGGGCCTCCGTGTGCCAAAAATAGGCTGCGGGCACAGCCGCGCCCAAAAATAACCACCCGAAGGCCGGGGCGCCAAGTTCGTCCAGCGGAAAAAGGCCACAAAAACGAGAGAGCTATCGCCTTAGGAGGTGGGGCTGGCCAACTTCGTCCGCCGGACTCGGAATGGCGCGAGACTTTGCGAGGCGTCTCCGTGTGCTAAAAATAGGCTGCGGGCACAGCCGCGCCCACAAATACCCACCCGAAGGCCGGAGTGCCAAGTTCGTCCAGCGGAAAAAGGCCACAAAAACGGTTGGGCTATAGGCTTGGGGGGTGGGGCTGGCCCACTTCGTCCGCCGGATTCGGAATGGCGCGAGACATTGCGAGGCACCTTCGTGTGCCAAAAATAGGCCGCGGGCACACCCGCGCCCAAAAATACCCGCCCGAAGGCCGGGGCGCCAAGTTCGTCCAGCGGAAAAAGGCCACAAAAACGGGTGGGCTATAGCCTTGGGAGGTGGTGCTGGCCAACTTCGTCCGCCGGACTCGGAATGGCGCAACACTTTGCGAGGGGCCTCCGGGTGCCAAAAATAGGCTGCAGGAACAGCCGCGCCCAAAAATAACCACCCGAAGGCCGGGGCGCCAAGTTCGTCCAGCGGAAAAAGGCCACAAAAACGAGAGAGCTATCGCCTTAGGAGGTGGGGCTGGCCAACTTCGTCCGCCGGACTCGGAATGGCGCGAGACTTTGCGAGGCATCTCCGTGTGCCAAAAATAGGCCGCGGGCACAGCCGCGCCCACAAATACCCGCCCGAAGGCCGGGCGCCTAGTTCGTCCAGCGGAAAAAGGCCACAAAAACGGGTGGGCTATAGCGTCGTGGGGTGGGGCTGGCAAACTTTGTCCGCCGGACTCGGAATAGCGCGACACTTTGCGAGGGGCCTCCGTGTGCCAAAAATAGGCTGCGGGCACAGCCGCGCCCAAAAATAACCACCCGAAGGCCGGGGCGCCAAGTTCGTCCAGCGGAAAAAGGCCACAAAAACGAGAGAGCTATCGCCTTAGGAGGTGGGGCTGGCCAACTTCGTCCGCCGGACTCGGAATGGCGCGAGACTTTGCGAGGCGTCTCCGTGTGCTAAAAATAGGCCGCGGGCACAGCCGCGCCCACAAATACCCGCCCGAAGGCCAGGGCGCCTAGTTCGTCCAGCGGAAAAAGGCCACAAAAACGGGTGGGCTATAGCGTCGTGGGGTGGGGCTGGCAAACGTCGTCTGCCGGACTCGGAATGGTTCGAGACTTTGCGAGGCACCTCCGTGTGCCAAAAATAGGCTGCGGGCACAGCCGCGCCCAAAAATACCCACCCGAAGGCCGGAGTGCCAAGTTCGTCCAGCGGAAAAAGGCCACAAAAACGGTTGGGCTATAGGCTTGGGGGGTGGGGCTGGCCCACTTCGTCCGCCGGATTCGGAATGGCGTGAGACATTGCGAGGCACCTTCGTGTGCTAAAAATAGGCCGCGGGCACACCCACGCCCAAAATTACCCGCCCGAAGGCCGGGGCGCCAAGTTCGTCCAGCGGAAAAAGGCCACAAAAACGGGTGGGCTATAGCCTTGGGAGGTGGTGCTGGCCAACTTCGTCCGCCGGACTCGGAAAGGCGCAACACTTTGCGAGGGGCCTCCGTGTGCCAAAAATAGGCTGCGGGCACAGCCGCGCCCAAAAATAACCACCCGAAGGCCGGGGCGCCAAGTTCGTCCAGCGGAAAAAGGCCACAAAAACGAGAGAGCTATCGCCTTAGGAGGTGGGGCTGGCCAACTTCGTCCGCCGGACTCGGAATGGGTCGAGACTTTGCGAGCGGCCTCCGGGTGCCAAAAATAGGACGCGGGTACCGCCGCGTCCAAAAATAACCCCCCGAAGGTCGGGGCGCTAAGTTCGTCCAGCGGAAAAAAGGCCAAAAAACGGGTGGGCTATAGCCTTGGGGGGAGGGGCTGGCCAACTTCGTCCGCCGGACTCGGAATGCGGTGAGACTTTGCGAGTGGCCTCTGCGTGCCAACAATAGGCCGCGGGCACAGCCGTAACCAAAAATAACCCCCCGAAGGTCGGCGCGCCCAAACCCCCCAGCGGAAAAATGGCCAAAAAACGGGTGGGATATAGCCTTGGGGGGTGGGGCTGGCCCACTTTGTCCGCCGGACTCGGAATGGGGCGAGACTTAGCAAGCGGCCTCCGCGGGCACAGCCGCGCCCAAAAATAACCCGCCGAAGGTCGGCGCGCCCAAACCCCCCAGCGGAAAAATGGCCAAAAAACGGGTGGGCTATAGCCTTGGGGGGTGGAGCTGGCAAACTTCGTCCGCCGGACTCGGAATGGGGCGAGACTTTGCGAGCGATCTCCGCTTGCCAAAAATAGGCCGCGGGCACAGCCGCGCCCAAAAATAACCCCCGAAGGTCGGCGCGCCCAAACCCCCCAGCGGAAAAATGGCCAAAAAACGAGTGGGCTATAGCCTTGCGGGGTCGGGCTGGCCAACTTCGTCCGCCGGACTCGGAATGGGGCGAGACTTTGCGAGCGGCCTCCGCCTACCAAAAATAGGCCGCGAGCACAGTCGTGCCCAAAAATAACCCCCCGGGAGGTCGGTGAGCCCAATAATACCCAGCGGAAAAATCGCCAAAAAACGGCTGGGTTAAAGCCTTGCGGGGTCGGGCTGGCCAACTTCGTCCGCCGGACTCGGAATGGGGCGAGACTTTGCGAGCGGCCTCCGCTTGCCAAAAATAGGCCGCGGGCACAGTCGCGCCCAAAAATAACCCCCCGAAGGTCGGCGAGCCCAATAATACCCAGCGGAAAAATCGCCAAAAAACGGCTGGGTTAAAGCCTTGGGGGGTCGGGCTGGCCAACTTCGTCCGCCGGACTCGGAATGGGGCGAGACTTTGCGAGCGGCCTCCGCGGGCACAGCCGGGCCCACAAATAACCCCCCGAAGGTCGGCACGCCCAAACCCCCCAGCGGAAAAATGGCCAAAAAACGGGTGGGCTATAGCCTTGGGGGGTGGAGCTGGCCAACTTCGTCCGCCGGACTCGGAATAGGGCGAGACTTTGCGAGCGGTCTCCGCTTGCCAAAAATAGGCCGCGGGCACAGCCGCGCCCAAAAATAACCCCCGAAGGTCGGTGCGCCCAAACCCCCCAGCGGAAAAATGGCCAAAAAATGGGTGGGCTATAGCCTTACGGGGTCGGGCTGGCCAACTTCGTCCGCCGGACTCGGAATGGGGCGAGACTTTGCGAGCGGCCTCCGCTTACCAAAACTAGGCCGCGGGCACAGTCGCGCCCAAAAATAACCCCCCGAAGGTCAGCGCGCCCAATAATACCCAGCGGAAAAATGGCCAAAAAACGGCTGGGCTAAAGCCTTGGGGGGTTGTGCTGGCCAACTTCGTCCGCCGGACTAGGAATGGGGCGAGACTTTGCGAGCGGCCTCCGCGGGCACAGCCGCGCAAACAAATAACCCGCCGAAGGTCGGTGCGCCCAAACCCCCCAGCGGAAAAATGGCCAAAAAACGGGTGGGCTATAGCCTTGGGAGGAGGGGCTGGCCAACTTCGTCCGCCGGATTCGGAATGGGGCGAGAGTTTGCGAGCGGCCTCCGCGTACCAAAAATAGGCCGACGGCACAGCCGCGCCCAAAAATAACCCCCCGAAGGTCGGCACGCCCAAACCCCCCAATGGAAAAATGGCCAATAAACGGGTGGTCTATAGCCTTGGTGGGAGGGGCTGGCCAACTTCGTCCACCGGACTCGGAATGGGGCGAGACTTTGCGAGCGGCCTCCACGTTCCAAAAATAGGCCACGGGCACAGCCGCGCCCAAAAATAATCCCCCGAAGGTCGGCGCACCCAAACCCCCCAGCGGAAAAATGGCCAAAAAACGGGTGGGCTATATAGCCTTTAGGGGAGGGGCTGGACCACTTCGTCCACCAGACTCGGAATGGGGGGAGACTTTGCGAGCGGCCGCCGCGTGCCAAAAATAGGCCGCGGGCACAGCCGCGCCAAAAAATAAACCCCCGAAGGTCGGCGCGCCCAAATCCCCCAGCGGAAAAATGGCCAAAAAACGGGTGGGCTATAGCCTTGGGGGGAGGGGCTGGCCAACTTCGTCCGCCGGACTCGGAATGGGACGGGACTTTGCGAGCGGCCTCGGCATGCCAAAAATAGGCTGCTGGCACAGCCGCGCCTAAAAATAACCCCCCGAAGGTCGGCGCGCCCAAACCCCCCAGCGGAAAAATGGCCAAAAAACGGGTGGGCTATAGCCTTGGGGGGAGGGGCTGGCCAACTTCGTCCGCCGGAATCGGATTTGGACGAGACTTTGCGAGCGGCCTCCGCGTGCCAAAAATAGGCCCCGGGCACAGCCGCGCCCAAAAATAACCCCCCGAAGGTCGGCGCGCCCAAATCCCCCAGCGGAAAAATGGCCAAAAAACGGGTGGGCTATAGCCTTGGGGGGAGGGGCGGGCCTACTTTGTCCGCCGGACTCGGAATGGGGCGAGACTTTGCGAGCGGCTTCCACGTGCCAAAAATATGCAGCGGCCACAGCCGCGCCCAAAAATAAGACCCCGAAGGTCGGCGCGCCCAAACCCCCCAGCGGATTAAGGGCCAAAAAACGTGTGGGCTATAGCCTTGGGGGGAGGGGCTGGCCAACTTCGTCCGCCGGACTCGGAATGGGGTGAGACTTTGCGAACGGCCTCCGCGTGCCAAAAATAGGCCGCGGACACAGCCGCGGCCAAAAATAACCCCCCGAAGGTCGGCGCGCCCAAACCCCCCAGCGGAAAAATGGCCAAAAAACGGGTGGGCTATAGCCTTGGAGGGAGGGGCCGGCCGACTTCGTCCGCCGGACTCGGAATGGGACGGGACTTTGCGAGCGGCCTCGGCATGCCAGAAATAGGCCGCTGGCACAGCCGCGCCTAAAAATAACTCCCCGAAGGTCGGCGCGCCCAAACCCCCCAGCGGAAAAATGGCCAAAAAACGGGTGGGCTATAGCCTTGGGGGGAGGGGCTGGCCAACTTCGTCCGCCGGAATCGGATTTGGGCGAGACTTTGCGAGCGGCCTCCGCGTGCCAAAAATAGGCACCGGGCACAGCCGCGCCCAAAAATAACCCCCCGAAGGTCGGCGCGCCCAAACCCCCCAGCGGAAAAATGGCCAAAAAACGGGTGGGCTATAGCCTTGGGGGGAGGGGCGGGCCTACTTCGTCCGCCGGACTCGGAATGGGGCGAGACTTTGCGAACGGCCTCCGCGTGTCAAAAATACGCCGCGGCCACAGCCGCGCCCAAAAATAACCCCCCGAAGGTCGGCGCGCCCAAACCCCCCAGCGGAAAAATGGCCAAAAAACGTGTGGGCTATAGCCTTGGGGGGAGGGGCTGGCCGACTTCGTCCGCCAGACTCGGAATGGGGCGAGACTTTGCGAGCGGCCGCCGCGTGCCAAAAATAGGCTGCGGGCACTGCCGCGCCCAAAAATAACCCCCCGAAGGTCGGCGCGCCCAAACCCCCCAGCGGAAAAATGGCCAAAAATCGGGTGGGCTATAGCCTTGGGGGGTGGGGTTGGCAAACTTCGTCCGCCGGACTCGGAATGGGGCGAGACTTTGCGAGCGGCCTCCGCGTGCTAAAAATAGGCCGTGGGCACAGCCGCGCCAAAAAATAACCCCCCGAAGGTCGGCGCGCCCAAAACCCCCAGCGGATAAATGGCCAAAAAACGGGTGGGCTATAGCCTTGGGGGGAGGGGTTGGCCAACTTCGTCCGCCGGACTCGGAATGGGGTGAGATTTTACGAGCGGCCTCCGCTTGCCAAAAATAGGCTGTGGGCACTGCCGCACCCAAAAATAACCCCCCGAAGGTCGGCGCGCCCAAACCCCCCAGCGGAAAAATGGCCAAAAATCGGGTGGGCTATAGCCTTGGGGGGCGGGGTTGGCCAACTTCGTCCGCCGGACTCGGAATGGGGCGAGATTTTGCGAGCGGCCTCCGCTTGCCAAAAATAGGCCCCGGGCACAGCCGCGCCCAAAAATAACCCCCCGAAGGTCGGCGCGCCCAAACCCCCCAGCGGAAAAATGGCCAAAAATCGGGTGGGCTATAGCCTTGGGGGGTGGGGTTGGCAAACTTCGTCCGCCGGACTCGGAATAGGGCGAGACTTTGCGAGCGGCCTCCGCGTGCTAAAAATAGGCCGCGGGCACAGCCGCGCCCAAAAATAACCCCCCGAAGGTCGGCGCGCTCAAAACCCCCAGCGGATAAATGGCCAAAAAACGGGTGGGCTATAGCCTTGGGGGGTGGGGTTGGCCAACTTCATCCGCCGGACTTGGAATGGCGCGAGACTTTGCGAGGCGCCTCCGTGTACCAAAAATAGGCCGCGGGCACAACCGCGCCCAAAAATACCCGCCTGAAGGCCGGGGCGCCAAGTTCGACCAGCGGAAAAAGGCCACAAAAACGGGTGGGCTATAGCCTTGGTGGGTGGGGCAGGCCAACTTCGTCCGCCGGACTCGGAATGGCACGAGACTTTGCGATCGGCCTCCGCGTGCCAAAAATAGGCCGCGGGCACAGCCGCGCCCAAAAATAACCCCCCGAAGGTCGGCGCGCCCAATAATACCCAGCGGAAAAATGGCCAAAAAACGGGTGGGCTATAGCCTTGGGGGGAGGGGTTGGCCAACTTCGTCCGCCGGACTCGGAATGGGGCGAGATTTTGCGAGCGGCCTCCGCTTGCCAAAAATAGGCTGCGGGCACTGCCGCGCCCAAAAATAACCCCCCGAAGGTCGGCGCGCCCAAACCCCCCAGCGGAAAAATGGCCAAAAATCGGGTGGGCTATAGCCTTGGGGGGCGGGGTTGGCCAACTTCGTCCGCCGGACTCGGAATGGGGCGAGATTTTGCGAGCGGCCTCCGCTTGCCAAAAATAGGCTGCGGGCACTGCCGCGCCCAAAAATAACCCCCTGAAGGTCGGCGCGCCCAAACCCCCCAGCGGAAAAATGGCCAAAAATCGGGTGGGCTATAGCCTTGGGGGGTGGGGTTGGCAAACTTCGTCCGCCGGACTCGGAATAGGGCGAGACTTTGCGAGCGGCCTCCGCGTGCTAGAAATAGGCCGCGGGCACAGCCGCGCCCAAAAATAACCCCCCGAAGGTCGGCGCGCCCAAAACCCCCAGCGGATAAATGGCCAAAAAACGGGTGGGCTATAGCCTTGGGGGGTGGGGTTGGCCAACTTCATCCGCGGACTTGGAATGGCGCGAGACTTTGCGAGGCGCCTCCGTGTACCAAAAATAGGCAGGCACAACCGCGCGCTTAAAAATACCCGCCTGAAGGCCGGGCGCCAAGTTCGACCAGCGGAAAAAGGCCACAAAACGGGTGGGCTATAGCCTTGGTGGGTGGGGCAGGCCAACTCGTCCGCCGGACTCGGAATGGCACGAGACTTTGCGATCGGCCTCCGCGTGCCAAAAATAGGCCGCGGCACAGCTTGCGCCCAAAAATAACCCCGAAGGTCGGCGCGCCTAATAATACCCAGCGGAAAAATGGCCAAAAACGGGTGGGCTATAGCCTTGGGGAGGGTTGGCCAACTTCGTCCGCCCGGACTCGGAATGGGGCGAGATTTTGCAGCGGCCTCCGCTTGCCAAAAATAGGCTGCGGGCACTGCCGCGCCCAAAAATAACCCCGAAGGTCGGCGCGCGCCCAAACCCCAGCGGAAAAATGGCCAAAAATCGGGTGGGCTATAGCCTGGGGGCGGGGTTGGCCAACCGTCCGCCGGACTCGGAATGGGGCGAGATTTTGCGAGCGGCCTCCGCTTGCCAAAAATAGGCTGCGGGCACTGCCGCGCCCAAAAATAACCCCCTGAAGGTCGGCGCGCCCAAACCCCCCAGCGGAAAAATGGCCAAAAATCGGGTGGGCTATAGCCTTGGGGGGTGGGGTTGGCAAACTTCGTCCGCCGGACTCGGAATAGGGCGAGACTTTGCGAGCGGCCTCCGCGTGCTAGAAATAGGCCGCGGGCACAGCCGCGCCCAAAAATAACCCCCCGAAGGTCGGCGCGCCCAAAACCCCCAGCGGATAAATGGCCAAAAAACGGGTGGGCTATAGCCTTGGGGGGTGGGGTTGGCCAACTTCATCCGCCGGACTTGGAATGGCGCGAGACTTTGCGAGGCGCCTCCGTGTACCAAAAATAGGCCGCGGGCACAACCGCGCCCAAAAATACCCGCCTGAAGGCCGGGGCGCCAAGTTCGACCAGCGGAAAAAGGCCACAAAAACGGGTGGGCTATAGCCTTGGTGGGTGGGGCAGGCCAACTTCGTCCGCCGGACTCGGAATGGCACGAGACTTTGCGATCGGCCTCCGCGTGCCAAAAATAGGCCGCGGGCACAGCCGCGCCCAAAAATAACCCCCCGAAGGTCGGCGCGCCCAATAATACCCAGCGGAAAAATGGCCAAAAAACGGGTGGGCTATAGCCTTGGGGGGAGGGGTTGTCCAACTTCGTCCGCCGGACTCGGAATGGGGTGAGATTTTGCGAGCGGCCTCCGCTTGCCAAAAATAGGCTGCGGGCACTGCCGCGCCCAAAAATAACCCCCCGAAGGTCGGCGCGCCCAAACCCCCCAGCGGAAAAATGGCCAAAAATCGGGTGGGCTATAGCCTTGGGGGGCGGGGTTGGCCAACCGTCCGCGGACTCGGAATGGGGCGAGATTTTGCGAGCGGCCTCGGCGCTGCCAAAAATAGGCTGCGGGCACTGCGCGCCCAAAAATAACCCCTGAAGGTCGGCGCGCCCAAACCCCCCATCGGAAAAATGGCCAAAAATCGGGTGGGCTATAGCCTTGGGGGGTGGGGTTGGCAAACTTCGTCCGCCGGACTCGGAATAGGGCGAGACTTTGCGAGCGGCCTCCGCGTGCTAGAAATAGGCCGCAGGCACAGCCGCGCAAAAATAACCCCTGAAGGTCGGCGCGCCCAAAACCCCCAGCGGATAAATGGCCAAAAAACGGGTGGGCTATAGCCTTGGGGGGTGGGGTTGGCCAACTTCATCCGCCGGACTTGGAATGGCGCGAGACTTTGCGAGGCGCCTCCGTGTACCAAAAATAGGCCGCGGGCACAACCGCGCCCAAAAATACCCGCCTGAAGGCCGGGGCGCCAAGTTCGACCAGCGGAAAAAGGCCACAAAAACGGGTGGGCTATAGCCTTGGTGGGTGGGGCAGGCCCACTTCGTCCGCCGGACTCGGAATGGCACGAGACTTTGCGATCGGCCTCCGCGTGCCAAAAATAGGCCGCGGGCACAGCCGCGCCCAAAAATAACCCCCCGAAGGTCGGCGCGCCCAATAATACCCAGCGGAAAAATGGCCAAAAAACGGGTGGGCTATAGCCTTGGGGGGAGGGGTTGGCCAACTTCGTCCGCCGGACTCGGAATGGGGCGAGATTTTGCGAGCGGCCTCCGCTTGCCAAAAATAGGCTGCGGGCACTGCCGCGCCCAAAAATAACCCCACGAAGGTCGGCGCGCCCAAACCCCCCAGCGGAAAAATGGCCAAAAATCGGGTGGGCTATAGCCTTGGGGGGCGGGTTGGCCAACTCGTCCCGCCGGACTCGGAATGGGGCGAGATTTTGCGAGCGGCCTCCGCTTGCCAAAAATAGGCTGCGGGCACTGCCGCGCCCAAAAATAACCCCCTGAAGGTCGGCGCGCCCAAACCCCCCAGCGGAAAAATGGCCAAAAATCGGGTGGGCTATAGCCTTGGGGGGTGGGGTTGGCAAACTTCGTCCGCCGGACTCGGAATAGGGCGAGACTTTGCGAGCGGCCTCCGCGTGCTAGAAATAGGCCGCGGGCACAGCCGCGCCCAAAAATAACCCCCCGAAGGTCGGCGCGCCCAAAACCCCCAGCGGATAAATGGCCAAAAAACGGGTGGGCTATAGCCTTGGGGGGTGGGGTTGGCCAACTTCATCCGCCGGACTTGGAATGGCGCGAGACTTTGCGAGGCGCCTCCGTGTACCAAAAATAGGCCGCGGGCACAACCGCGCCCAAAAATACCCGCCTGAAGGCCGGGGCGCCAAGTTCGACCAGCGGAAAAAGGCCACAAAAACGGGTGGGCTATAGCCTTGGTGGGTGGGGCAGGCCCACTTCGTCCGCCGGACTCGGAATGGCACGAGACTTTGCGATCGGCCTCCGCGTGCCAAAAATAGGCCGCGGGCACAGCCGCGCCCAAAAATAACCCCCCGAAGGTCGGCGCGCCCAATAATACCCAGCGGAAAAATGGCCAAAAAACGGGTGGGCTATAGCCTTGGGGGGTGGGGCTGGCCAACTTCATCCGCCGGACTCGGAATGGCGCGAGACTTTGCGAGGCGCCTCCGTGTGCCAAAAATAGGCCGCGGGCACAGCCGAGCCCAAAAATACCCGCCAGAAGGCCGGGGCGCCAAGTTCTTCCAGCAAATAAAGGCCACAAAAACGGGTGGGCTATAGCTTTGGGGGGTCGGGCTGGCCAACTTCGTCCGCCGGACTCAGAATGGCGCGAGACTTTGCAATCGGCCTCCGCGTGCCAAAAATAGGCCGCAGGCACAGCCGCGCCCAAAAATAACCCCCCGAAGGTCGGCGCGCCCAATAATACCCAGCGGAAAAATGGCCAAAAAACGGGTGGGGTATAGCCTTGGGGGGTGGGGCTGGCCCACTTCGTCCGCCGGACTCCGAATGGGGCGAGTCTTTGCGAGCGGCCTCCGCGTGCCCAAAATAGGCCGCGAGCACAGCCGCGTCCAAAAATAACCCCCCAAAGTTCGGCGCGCCCAATAATACCCAGCGGAAAAATGGCCAAAAAACGGCTGGGCTATAGCCTTGGGGGGTCGGGCTATAGCCTTGGGCCAGCCCCTCCCCCCACTTCGTCCGCCGGACTCGGAATGGGGCGAGACTTTGCGAACGGCCTCCGCGTGCCAAAATACGCCGCGGGCACAGCCGCGTAAAAAATAACTCCCCTAAGGTCGGTGCGCCCAAACCCGCCAGCGGAAAAATGGCAAAAAAACGGTGGGCTATAGCCATGGGGGGAGGGGCTGGCCCACTTCGTCCGCCGGACTCGGAATGGGGCGAGACTTTGCGAGCGGCCTCCGCGTGCCAAAAATAGGCCGCATGCACTGCCGCGCCAAAAAATAACCCCCCGAAGGTCGGCGCGCCCAAACCCCCCAGCGGAAAAATGGCCAAAAAACGGGTGGGCTATAGCCTTGTGAGGAGGGGCTGGCCAACTTCGTCCGCCGGGCTCGGAATGGTGCGAGACTTTGCGATCGGCCTCCGCGTGCCAAAAATAGGCCGAGGGCACAGCCGCGCCCAAAAATAACCCCCCGAAGGTCTGCGCGCCCAATAATACCCAGCGGAAAAATGGCCAAAAAACGGCTGGGCTATAGCCTTGGGGGGTCGGGCTGGCCTACTTCGTCCGCCGGACTCGGAATGGGACGAGACTTTGCGAGCGGCCTCCGCGTACCAAAAATAGGCCGCGGCCACAGCGGCGCCCAAAAATAACCCCCCGAAGGTCGGCGCGTCCAAACCCCCCAGCGGATAAATGGCCAAAAAACGGGTGGGCTATAGCCTTGGGGGGAGGGGCCGGCCAACTTTGTCCGCTGGACTCGGAATGGTACGAGACATTGCGAGTGGCCTCCGCATGCCAAAAATAGGCCGCGGACACAGCCGCAGCCAAAAATAACCCCCCGAAGGTCGGCGCGCCCAAACCCCCCAGCGGAAAAATGGCCAAAAAATTGGTGGGCTATAGCCTTGGGGGGAGGGGCTGGCCTACTTCGTCCGCCGGACTCGGAATGGGGCGAGACTTTGCGAGCGGCCTCCGCGTGCCAAAAATACGCCCCGGGCACAGCCGCGCCCAAAAATAACCCCCCGAAGGTCGGCGCGCCCAAACCCCCCAGCGGATAAATGGCCAAAGAACGGGTGGGCTATAGCCTTGGGGGGAGGGGCTGGCCAACTTTGTCCGCCGGACTCGGAATGGGGCGAGACTTTACGAGCTACCTCCGAATGCCAAAAATAGGCCGCGAGCTCAGCCGCGCCCAAAAATAAACCCCTGAAGGTCGGCGCGCCCAAACCCCCCAGCGGAAAAATGGCCAAAAAACGGGTGGGCTATAGCCTTGGGGGGAGGGGCTGGCCTACTTCGTCCGCCGGACTCGGAATGGGGCGAGACTTTGCGAGCGGCCTCCGCGTGCCAAAAATACGCCGCGGTCACAGCCGCGCCCAAAAATAAACCCCCGAAGGTCGGCGCGCCCAAACCCCGCAGCGGAAAAATGGCCAAAAAATGGGTGGGCTAGAGCCTTGGGGGGAGGGGCTGGCCAAGTTCGTCCGCCGGACTCGGAATGGGGTGAGACTTTGCGAGCGGCCTCCGCGTGTGAAAAATAGGCCGCGGTCACAGCCGCGCCAAAAAATAACCACCCGATGGTCGGCGCTCCCAAACCCCCCAGCGGAGAAATGGCCAAAAAACGGGTGGCCTATACCTCGGGGGGTGGGGCTGGCCAACTTCGTCCGCCGGACTCGGAATGGGGCGAGACTTTGCGAGCTACCTCCGCATGCCAAAAATAAGCCGCGGGCTCAGCCGCGCCCAAAAATAAACCCCCGAAGGTCGGCCCGCCCAAACCCCCCTGCGGAAAAATGGCCAAAAAACGGGTGGGCTATAGCCTTGGGGGGAGGGGCTGGCCTACATCGTCCGCCGGACTCGGAATGGTGCGAGACTTTACGAGCGGCCTCCGCGTGCCAAAAATAGGCCGCGGACACAGCCACGCCCAAAAATAACCCCCCGAAGGTCGGCGGTCGCAAAACCCCCCGCGGAAAAATGGCCAAAAAACGGGTGGGCTATAGCCTTGGGGGGGGGCGCGGGTGAAGTTCGTCCGCCGGACTCGGAATGGGACGAGACTTTGCGAGGGGCCTCGAGGTGCCAAAAATAAGCCGCGGGCAAAGCCGCCCCAAAAAATAAGAGCCCGATGGTCGTGGTTCCAAAACCCCCCAGCGGAAAAATGGCCAAAAAACGGGTGGGCTATAGCCTTGGTAGGGGGCGCGGGCGAAGTTCGTCCGCCGGACTCAGAATGGGGCGATACTTTGCGAGGGGCCTCGGGGTGCCAAAAATAAGCCACGGGCAAAGCAGAGCCCAAAAATAAGCGCCCGAAGATCGTGGTGCCAAAACCCCCCAGCGGAAAAATGGCCAAAAAACGGGTGGGCTATAGCATTGGTGAGGGGTGTGGGCGAAGTTCGTCCGCCGGACTCGGAATGGAGTGAGACTTTGCGAGGGGCCTCGGGGTGCCAAAAACAAGCCGCGGGCAAAGCAGAGCCCAAAAATAAGTGCCCGAAGATCGTGGTACCAAAACCCCCAGCGGAAAAATGGCCAAAAAACGGGTGGGCTATAGCCTTGGTGGGGGGCGCGCGCGAAGTTCGTCCGCCTGACTCGGAATGGGACGAGACTTTGCGAGGGGCCTTGAGGTGCCAAAAATAAGCCGCGGGCAAAGCCGCCCCCAAAAATAAGACCCCGAAGGTCGTGGTTCCAAAACCCCCCAGCGGAAAAATGGCCAAAAAACGGGTGGGCTATAGCCTTGGTGGGGGGCGCGGGCGAAGTTCGTCCGCCTGACTCGGAATGGGACGACAATTTGCGAGGGGCCTCGAGGTGCCAAAAATAAGCCGCGGGCAAAGCCGCCCCCAAAAATAAGAGCCCGAAGGTAGTGGTTCCAAAACCCCCCAGCGGAAAAATGGCCAAAAAACGGGTGGGCTATAGCCTTGGTGGGGGGCGCGGACGAAGTTCGTCCGCCGGACTCGGAATGCGGCGAGACTTTGCGAGGGGCCTCGGGGTACCAAAAATAAGCCGCGGGCAAAGCCGTACCCAAAAATAAGAGCCCGACGGTCGTGGTACCAAAACCCCCCAGCGGAAAAATGGCTAAAAAACGGGTGGGCTATAGCGTTGGTGGGGGGCGCGGGCGAAGTTCTTCCACCGGACTCGGAATGGGGTGAGACTTTACGAGGGGTCTCGGGGTGCAAAAAATCAGCCGCGGGCAAAGCCGCACCCGAAGATCGTGATGCCAAAACCCCCCAGCGGAAAATGGCCAAAAAATGGGTGGGCTATAGCCTTGGTGGGGGGCGCGGGCAAAGTTCATCCGCCGGACTCGGAATGGGGCGAGACTTTGCCAGGGGACTCGGGGTGCCAAAAATAAGCCGCGGGCAAATCCGCACACAAAAATAAGCGCCCGAAGGTCGTGGTGCCAAAACCACCCAGCGGAAAAATGGCCAAAAAACGGGTGGGCTATAGCCTTGGTGTGGGGCGCGGGCGAAGTTCGTCCGCCGGACTCGGAATGGGGCGAGATTTTGCGAGGGGCCTCGGGGTGCCAAAAATAAGCCGCGGGCAAAGCCGCACCCAAAAATACCCGCCCGAAGGTCGTGGTGCCAAAACCCCCCAGGGGAAAAATGGCCAAAAAAGGGGTGGGCTATAGCCTTGGTGGGGGGCGCGGGCGAAGTTTGACCGCCGGACTCGGAATGGGGCTAGACTTTGCGAGGGGCCTCAGGGAGCCAAAAATAAGCCGTGGGCAAAGCCACGCCCAAAAATAAGCGCCCGAAGGTCGTGGTAGCAAGACCCCCCGGCGGAAAAATAGCCAAAAAACGGGTGGGCTATAGCCTTGGTGGGGGGCGCGGTCGAAGTTCGTCTGCCGGACTCGGAATGGGGCGGGACTTTACGAGGGGCCTCGGGGTGCCAAAAATAAGCCGCGGGCAAAGCCGCGTCCAAAAATAAGCGCCCGAAGGTCGTGGTGCCAAAACCCCCCAGCGGAAAAATGGCCAAAAAACGGGTGGGCTATAGCCTTGGTGGGGGGTGCGGACGAAGTTCGTCCGCCGGACTCGGAATGGGGCGAGACTTTGCGAGGGGGCTCGGGGTGCCAAAAATAAGCCGCGGGCAAAGCCGCACCCAAAAAAAAGCGCCCGAAGGTCGTGGTGCCAAAACCCCCCAGCGGAAAAATGGCCAAAAAACGGGTGGGCTATAGCCTTGGTGGGGGGCGCGGGCGAAGTTCGTCCGCCGGACTCGGAATGGGGCCAGACTTTGCGAGGGGCCTCGGGGTGCCAAAAATAAGCCGCGGGCAAAGCCGCACCCAAAAAAAAGCGCTCGAAGGTCGTTGTGCCAAAACCCCCCAGCGGAAAAATGCTTGAAAAACGGGTGGGCTATAGCCTTGGTGGAGGGCGCGGGCGAACTTCGTCCGCCGGACTCGGAATGGGGCGAGACTTTGCGAGGGGCCTCGGGGTACTAAAAATAAGCCGCGGGCAAAGGCGCGCTCAAAAATAAGCACTCGAAGGCCGTGGTACCAAAACCCCCCAGCGGAAAAATGCCCAAAAAACGGGTGGGCTATAGCCTTGGTGGGGGCAAGGGCGAAGTTCGTCCGCCGGACTCGGAATGGGGCGAGACTTTGCGAGGGGCCTCGGGGTGCTAAAAATAAGCCGCGGGAAAAGCCGCGCCCAAAAATAAGTGCCCGAAGGTCGTGGTGCCAAAACCCCCCAGCGGAAAAATGGCCAAAAAACAGGTGGGCTATAAGCTTGGTGGGGGGCGCGGGCGAAGTTAGTCCGCCGGACTCGGAATGGGGCGAGACTTTGCGAGGGGCCTCGGGGTGCCAAAAATAAACCGCGAGCAAAGCCGCGCCCAAAGGTCGTAGTGCCAAAACCCCCCAGTGGAAAAATGCCTAAAAAACGGGTGGGCTATAGCCTTGGTGGGGGGCGCGGGCGAAGTTCGTCCGCCGGACTCGGAATGGGGGGAGACTTTGCGAGGGGCCTCGGGGCGCCAAAAATAAGCTACGGGCAAAGCCGCGACAAAAAATAAGCGCCCGAAGGTCGTGGTACCAAAACCACCCAGCGGAAAAATGCCCAAAAAACGGGTGGGCTATAGCCTTGGAGGGGGGCGCGGGCGAAGTTCGTCTGCCGGACTCGGAATGGGACGAGACTTTGCGAGGGGTCTCATGGTGCCAAAAATAAGCCGCGGGCAAAACGGCGCCCAAAAATAAGAGCCCGAAGGTCGTGGTGCCAAAACCCCCCAGCGGAAAAATGGACAAAAAACGGGTGGGCTATAGCCTTGGTGGGGGGCGCGGGCGAAGTTCGTCCGCCGGACTCAGAATGGGGCGAGACTTTGCGAGAGGCCTCAGGGTGCCAAAAAATAAGCCGCGGGCAAAGCCGCACCCAAAAACAAGCGCCCGAAGGTCGTGGTGCCAAAATCCCCAGCGGAAAAATGCCCAAAAAACGGGTGGGCTATAGCCTTGGTGGGGAGCGCGGGCGAAGTTCGTCCGCCGGACTCGGAATGGGGCGAGACTTTGCGAGGGGCCTCGGGGTGCCAAAAATAAGCCGCGGCAAAAGGCGCACCCAAAAAAAAGTGCCCGAAGGTCGTGGTGCCAAAACCCCCCAGTGGAAAAATGCCCAAAAAACAGGTGGGCTATAGCCTTGGTGGGGGGCGCCGGCGAAGTTCGTCCGCCGGACTCGGAATGGGGCGAGACTTTGCGAGGGGCCTCGGGGTCCCAAAAATATACCGCGGGCAAAGCCGCGCCCGAAGGTCGTGGTGCCAAAACCCCCCAGTGGAAAAATGCCCAAAAAACGGGTGGGCTATAGCCTTGGTGGGGGGCACCGGCGAAGTTCGTCCGCCGGACTCGGAATGGGGCGAGACTTTGCGAGGGGCCTCGGGGTGCCAAAAATAAGCCATGGCCAAAGCCGCGGCCAAAAATAAGCGCCCGAAGGCCGTTGTGCCAAAACCCCCCAGCGGAAAAATGCCCAAAAAGCGGGTGGGCTATAGCCTTGGTAGGGGGCGAGGGCGAAGTTCGTCCGCCGGACTCGGAATGGGGCGAGACTTTGCGAGGGGCCTTAGGGTGCCAAAAATAAGCCGTGGGCAAAGCCACGCCCAAAAATAAGCGCCCGAAGGTCGTGGTGCCAAAACCCCCAGCGGAAAAATGCCCAAAAAACAGGTGGGCTATGGCCTTGGTGGGGGGCGCGGGCGCGGGCAAAGTTCGTCCGCCGGACTCGGCATGGGGGGAGACTTTGCAAGGGGCCTCGGGGTGCCAAAATTAAGCCGCGGGCAAAGCCGCGCCCAAAAATAAGCGCCCGAAGGTCGTGGTGCCAAAACCCCCCAGCGGAAAAATGCCCAAAAAACGGGTGGGCTATAGCCTTGGTGGGGGGCGAGGGCGAAGTTCATCCGCCGGACTCGGAATGGGGCGAGACTTTGCGAGGGGCCTCAGGGTGCCAAAAATAAGCCCCGGGCAAAGCCGCGCCCAAAAATAAGCGCCCGAAGGTCGTGGTGCCAAAACCCCTCAGCGGAAAAATGCCCAAAAAACGGGTGGGCTATAGCCTTCAAGGGGGGCGCGGGCGAAGTTCGTCCGCCGGACTTGGAATGGGGCGAGACTTTGCGAGGGCCCTCGGGGTGCCAAAAATAAGATGCGGACAAAGCCGCGCCCAAAAATAAGCGCCCGAAGGTCGTGGTGCCAAAACCCCCCAGCGTAAAAATGCCCAAAAAACGGGTGGGCTATAGGTTTGGAGGGGGGCACGGGCGAAGTTCGTCCGCCGGACTCGGAATGGGGCGAGACTTTGCGAGGGCCCTCGGGGTGCCAAAAATAAGACGCGAGCAAAGCCGCGCCCAAAAATAAGCGCCCGAAGGTCGTGGTGCCAAAACCCCCCAGCCTTGGGGGGTGGGGCTGGCCAACTTCGTCCGCCGGACTCGGAATGGCGCGAGACTTTGGGAGGGGCCTCCGTGTGCCCAAAAATAACCACCCGAAGGCCGGGGCACCAAGTTCGTCCAGCGGAAAAAGGCCACAAAAACGGTTGGGCTACAGCCTTGGGGTTGGGGCTGGCCAACTTCGTCCGCCGGACTCGGAATGGCGTGAGACTTTGGGAGGGGCCTCCTTGTGCCAAAAATTGGGCGCGGGCACAGCCTAACCCAAAAATAACCATCCGAAGGCCGGGGCGCCAAGTTCGTCCAGCGGAAAAAAGCCACAAAAACGGGTGGGCTATAGCCTTGGGGGGTGGGGCTGGCCAAGTTCGTCCGCCGGACTCGGAATGGTGCGAGACTTTACGAGGCACCTCCGTGTCCCAAAAATAGGCCGCGGGCACAGCCGCGCCCAAAAATACCCACACGAAGGCCGGGGCGCCAAGTTCGTCCAGCGGAAAAAGGCCTCAAAAACGGGTGGGCTATAGCCTTGGGGGGTGGGGCTGGCCAACTTCGTCCGCCGGACTCGGAATGGCGCGAGACTTTGTCTGGGCCCTCCGTGTGCCAAAAATAGGCGCGGGCACAGCCGAGCCCAAAAATAACCACCCGAAGGCCGGGGCGCCACGTTCGGCCAGCGGAAAAAGGCCACAAAAACGGGTGGGCTATAGCCTTGGGGGGTGGGCTGGCCCACTTCGTCCGCCGGACTCGGAATGGCACGAGACTTTGCGAGGGGCCTTCGTGAGCCAAAAATAGGCCGCGGACACAGCCGCGTCCAAAAATAACCGCCCGAATGCCGGGGCGCCAAGTTCGTCCAGCGGAAAAAGGCCACAAAAATGGGTGGGCTATAGCCTTGGGTGGTGGGGCTGGACAACTTCGTCCGCCGGACTCGGAATGGGGTGAGACTTTACGAGCGGCCTCCGCGATCCAAAAATATGCCGCGGGAACAGCCACGCCCAAAAATAACCCCTTGAAGGTCGGCGCGCCCAAACCCCCCAGCGGAAAAATGGCCAAAAAACGGGTGGGCTATAGCCTTGGGGGGAGGGGCTGGCCAACTTCGTCCGCCGGACTCCGAATGTGGCGAGACTTTTCGAGCGGCCTCCGCGTGCCAAAAATAGGCTGCGGGTACAGCCGCGCCAAAAAATAACTGCCCGAAGGCCAGGGCGCCAAGTTCGTCCAGCTGAAAAATGGCCAAAAAACGGGTGGGCTATAGCCTTGGGGGGAGGGGCTGGCCAACTTCGTCCGCCGGACTCGGAATGGGGCGAGACTTTGTGACCGGCCTCCGCGTGCCAAAAATAGGCCGCGGGCACAGCCGCGTCCAAAAATAACCCCCTGAAGGTCGGCGTGACCAAACCCCCCAGCGGAAAAATGGCCAAAAAACGGGTGGGCTATACCCTTGGGGGGAGGGGCTGGCCTACTTCGTCCGCAGGACTCGGAATGGGGCGAGACTTTGTAACCGGCCTCCGCGTGCCAAAAATAGGTCACGGGCACAGCCGCGCCCAAAAATAACCCCCCGAAGGTCGGCGCGCCGAAATACGCCAGCGGAAAAATGGCCAAAAAACGGGTGGGCTATAGCCTTGGGGGGAGGGGCTGGCCAACTTCGTCCGCCGGACTCCGAATGTGGCGAGACTTTGCGAGCGGCCTCCGCGTGCCAAAAATAGGCTGCGGGCAAGGCCGCGCCAAAAAATAACTGCCCGAAGGCCAGGGCGACAAGTTCGTCCAGCGGAAAAATGGCCAAAAAACGGGTGGGCTATAGCCTTGGGGGGAGGGGCTGGCCAACTTCGTCCGCCGGACTCGGAATGGGGAGAGATTTTGCGAACGGCCTCCGCGTGATAAAAATAGGCCGCGGGCACAGCCGCGCCCAAAAATAACAGCCCGAAGGCCGGGGCGCCAAGTTCGTCCAGCGGAAAAATGGCCAAAAAACGGGTGGGCTATAGCTTTGGGGGGAGGGGCTGGCCAACTTCGTCCGCCGGACTCCGAATGGGGCGAGACTTTGCGAACGGCCTCCGCGTGATAAAAATAGGCCGCGGGCACAACCGCGCCCGAGAATAACCCCCCGAAGGTCGGCGCGCCCAAACCACCCAGCGGAAAAATGGCCAAAAAATGGGTGGGCTATAGCCTTGGTGGGAGGGGCTGGCCCCCTTCGTCCGCCGGACTCGAAATGGGGAAAGACTTTGCGAGCGGCCTCCGCGTGCCAAAAATAGGCCGTGAACACAGCCGCGCCCAAAATTAACTCCCCGAAGGCCGGGGCGCTAAGTTCGTCCAGCGGAAAAATGGCCAAAAAACGGGTGGGCTATAGCCTTGGGGGGAGGGGCTGGCCAACTTCGCCCCCCGGACTCGGAATGGGGCGAGACTTTGCGAGCGGCCTCCGCGTGCCAAAAATAAGCCGCGTGCACAGACGCGACCAAAAATAACCTCCCGAAGGTCGGCGCGCCCAAACCTCCCAGCGGAAAAATGGCCAAAAAACGGGTGGGCTATAGCCTTGGGGGGAGGGGCCGGCCGACTTCGTCCGCCGGACTCGGAATGGGACGAGACTTTGCGAACGGCCTCCGCGAGCCAAAAATAGGGCCCAGGCACAGCCGCGCCCAAAAATAACCGCCCGAAGGCCGGGGCGCCAAGTTCGTCCAGTGGAAAAATGGACAAAAACGGATGGGCTATAGCCTTGGGGGAAGGGGCTGGCCCACTTCTTCCGTCGGACTCGGAATGGGCCGAGACTTTGCAAGCGGCCTCCGCATGCCAAAAATAGGCAACGGGCACAGCCGCGTCTAAAAGTAACAGCCCGAAGGCCGGGACGCCAAGTTCGTCCAGCGGAAAAATGGCCAAAAAACGGGTGGGCTATAGCCTTGGGGGGAGGGGCTGGCCTACTTCGTCCGCCGGACTCGGAATGGGGCGAGACTTTGTGACCGGCCTCCGCGTGCCAAAAATAGGTCACGGGCACAGCCGCGCCCAAAAATAACCCCCCGAAGGTCGGCGCGCCGAAATACGCCAGCGGAAAAATGGCCAAAAAACGGGTGGGCTATAGCCTTGGGGGGAGGGGCTGGCCAACTTCGTCCGCCGGACTCCGAATGTGGCGAGACTTTGCGAGCGGCCTCCGCGTGCCAAAAATAGGCTACGGGCAAGGCCGCGCCAAAAAATAACTGCCCGAAGGCCAGGGCGCCAAGTTCGTCCAGCGGAAAAATGGCCAAAAAACGGGTGGGCTATAGCCTTGGGGGGAGGGGCTGGCCAACTTCGTCCGCCGGACTCGGAATGGGGAGAGATTTTGCGAACGGCCTCCGCGTGATAAAAATAGGCCGCGGGCACAGCCGCGCCCAAAAATAACAGCCCGAAGGCCGGGGCGCCAAGTTCGTCCAGCGGAAAAATGGCCAAAAAACGGGTGGGCTATAGCTTTGGGGGGAGGGGCTGGCCAACTTCGTCCGCCGGACTCCGAATGGGGCGAGACTTTGCGAACGGCCTCCGCATGATAAAAATAGGCCGCGGGCACAACCGCGCCCGAGAATAACCCCCCGAAGGTCGGCGCGCCCAAACCACCCAGCGGAAAAATGGCCAAAAAATGGGTGGGCTATAGCCTTGGTGGGAGGGGCTGGCCCCCTTCGTCCGCCGGACTCGAAATGGGGAAAGACTTTGCGAGCGGCCTCCGCATGCCAAAAATAGGCCGTGGGCACAGCCGCGCCCAAAATTAACTTCCCGAAGGCCGGGGCGCTAAGTTCGTCCAGCGGAAAAATGGCCAAAAAACGGGTGGGCTATAGCCTTGGGGGGAGGGGCTGGCCAACTTCGTCCCCCGGACTCGGAATGGGGCGAGACTTTGCGAGCGGCCTCCGCGTGCCAAAAATAGGCCGCGGGCACAGGCGCGCCCAAAAATAACCTCCCGAAGGTCGGCGCGCCCAAACCTCCCAGCGGAAAAATGGCCAAAAAACGGGTGGGCTATAGCCTTGGGGGGAGGGGCCGGCCGACTTCGTCCGCCGGACTCGGAATGGGACGAGACTTTGCGAACGGCCTCCGCGAGCCAAAAATAGGGCCCAGGCACAGCCGGCCCAAAAATAACCGCCCGAAGGCCGGGGCGCCAAGTTCGTCCAGTGGAAAAATGGACAAAAACGGATGGGCTATAGCCTTGGGGGAAGGGGCTGGCCCACTTCTTCCGCCGGACTCGGAATGGGCCGAGACTTTGCAAGCGTCCTCCGCATGCCAAAAATAGGCAACTGGCACAGCCGCGTCTAAAAGTAACAGCCCGAAGGCCGGGACGCCAAGTTCGTCCAGCGGAAAAATGGCCAAAAAACGGGTGGGCTATAGCCTTGGGGGGAGGGGCTGGCCAACTTCGTCCGCCGGACTCGGAATGGGGCGAGACTTTGCAAGCGGCCTCCGCATGCCAAAAATAAGCCACGGGCACAGCCGCATCCAAAAATAACAGCCCGAAGACCGGGACACCAAGTTCGTCCAGCGGCAAAATGGCCAAAAAACGGGTGGGCTATAGCCTTGGGGGGAGGGGCTGGCCAACTTCGTCCGCCGGACTCGGAATGGGGCGAGACTTTGCGAGCGGCCTCCGCGTGCCAAAAATAGGCCGTGGACACAGCCGCGCCCAAAAATGACTGCCCGAAGGCCGGGGCGCCAAGTTCGTCCAGCGGAAAAATGGCCAAAAAACGGGTGGGCTATAGCCTTGGGGGGAGGGGCTGGCCAACTTCGTCCGCCGGACTCGGAATGGGCCGAGACTTTGCAAGCAGCCTCCACATGCCAAAAATAGGCCACAGGCACAGCCGCGTCCAAAAATAACAGCCCGAAGGCCGGGACGCCAAGTTCGTCCAGCGAAAAAATGGCCAAAAAACGGGTGGGCTATAGCCTTGGGGGGAGGGGTTGGCCAACATCGTCCGCCGGACTCGGAATGGGACGAGATTTTGCGAGCGGCCTCTGCGTGATAAAAATATGCGGCGGGCACTGCCGCGCCCAAAAATAACTGCCCGAAGGCCGGGGCGCCAAGTTCGACCAGCGGAAAAATGGCCAAAAAACGGGTGGTCTATAGACTTGGGGGGAGGAGCTGGCCAACTTCGTCCGGCGGACTCGGAATGGGGCGAGACTTTGCGAGCGGCCTCCGGGTGCCAAAAATAGGGCGCGGGCACAGCCGCGCCCAAAAATAACCCCCCGAAGGTCGGCGCGCCCAAACTCCCCAGCGGAAAATTGGCCAAAAAACGGGTGGGCTATAGCCTTGGGGGGAGGGGCTGGCCAACTTCGTCCGCCGGACTCCGAATGTGGCGAGACTTTGCGAACGGCCTCCGCGTGCCAAAAATAGGCCGCGGGCACAGCTGCGCCCAAAAATAACAGCCCGAAGGCCGGGACGCCAAGTTCGTCCAGCGGAAAAATGGCCAAAAAACGGGTGGGCTATAGCATTGGGGGGTGGGGCTGGCCAACATCGTCCGCCGGACTCGGAATGGGTCGAGACTTTGTGAGCGGCCTCCGCGTGCCAAAAATAGGCCGTGGACACAGCCGCGCCCAAAAATGACCGCCCGAAGGCCGGGGCGCCAAGTTCGTCCAGCGGAAAAATGGCCAAAAAACGGGTGGGCTATAGCCTTGGGGGGAAGGGCTGGCCAACTTCGTCCGCCGGACTCGGAATGGGCCGAGACTTTGCAAGCAGCCTCCGCATGCCAAAAATAGGCCACAGGCACAGCCGCGTCCAAAAATAACAGCCCGAAGGCCGGGACGCCAAGTTCGTCCAGCGGAAAAATGGCCAAAAAATGGGTGGGCTATAGCCTTGGGGGGAGGGGTTGGCCAACATCGTCCGCCGGACTCGGAATGGGACGAGATTTTGCGAGCGGCCTCCGCGTGATAAAAATAGGCGGCGGGCACTGCCGCACCCAAAAATAACTGCCCGAAGGCCGGGGCGCCAAGTTCGACCAGCGGAAAAGTGGCCAAAAAACGGGTGGGCTATAGCCTTGGGGGGAGGGGCTGGCCAATTTCGTCCGCCGGACTCGGAATGGGCGAGACTTTGTGAGCGGCCTCCTCGTGCCAAAAATAGGCCGCGGGCACAGCCGCGCCCAAAAATAACTGCGCGAAGGCCGGGGCGCCAAGTTCGTCCAGCGGAAAAATGGCCAAAAAACGGGTGGGCTATAGCCTTGGGGGGAGGGACTGGCCCACTTCGTCCGCCGGACTCGGAATGGGGCGAGACTTTGTGAGCGGGCTCCGCGTGCCAAAAATAGGCCACGGGAACAGCCGCGCGCAAAAATAACCGCCCGAAGGTCGGCGCGCCCAAACCCTCCAGCGGAAAAATGGCCAAAAAACGGAGGACTATAGCCTTGGCGGGAGGGGCTGGCCCACTTCGTCCGCCGGACTCGCAATGGGGCCAGACTTTGTGAGCGGCCTCCCCGTGCCAAAAATAGGCCGCGCGCACAGCCGCGCCCGAAAATAACCCGCCGAAGGCCGGGGCGCCAAGTTCGTCCAGCGGAAAAATGGCCAAAAAACGGGTGGGCTATTGCCTTGGGGGGAAGGGCTGGCCAACTTCGTCCGCCGGACTCGGAATGGGCCGAGACTTTGCGAGCGGCCTTCGCAAGCCAAAAATAGGCCACGGGCACAGCCGCACCCAAAAATAACCCCCCGAAGGCCGGTGCGCCCAAACCCCCCTGCGGAAAAATGGCCAAAAAACGGGTGGGCTATAGCCTTGGGGGGTGGGGCTGGCCAACTTCGTCCGCCGGAATTGGAATGGGGCGAGACTTTACGAGCTGACTCCGCGTGCCAAAAATACGCTGCGGGCACAGCCGCGCCCAAAAATAACACCCCGAATGTCGTTGCGCCCAAACCCCCCTACGGAAAAATGGCCAAAAAACGGGTGGGCTATAGCCTTGGGGGGAGGGGCTGGCCAACTTCGTCAGCCGGATTTGGAATGGGGCGAGACTTTGCGAGCGGCCTCCACGTGCCAAAAGTAGGCCGCGGGCACAGCCGCACCCAAAAATAACCGCCCGAAGGCCGGGGCGCCAAGTTCGTCTAGAGGAAAAATCGCCAAAAAACGGGTGGGCTATAGCCTTGGGGGGAGGGGCTGGCCAACTTCGTCCGCCGGATTTGGAATGGGGCGAGACTTTGCGAGTGGCCTCCACGTGCCAAAAATAGGCCGCGGGCACAGCCGCACCCAAAAATAACCGCCCGAAGGCCGGGGCGCCAAGTTCGTCCAGAGGAAAAATGGCCAAAAAACGGGTGGGCTATAGCCTTGGGGGGAGGGGCTGGCCAACTTCGTCCGCCGGACTCGGAATGGGGCGAGACTTTGCGAGCGGCCTCCACATGCCAAAAATAGGTTACGGGCACAGCCGCGCCCAAAAATAACCGCCCGAAGGTCGGCGCGCCCAAACCCCCCAGCGGAAAAATGGCCAAAAAACGGGTGGGCTATAGCCTTTGGGGGAGGGGTTGGCCAACTTCGTCCGCCGGACTCGGAATGGGGCGAGACTTTGCGAGCGGCCTCCGCGTGCCAAAAATAGGCCGCGGGCACAGCCGCACCCAAAAATACCCGCCCGAAGGCCGGGGCGCCATGTTCGTCCAACGGAAAAGTGGCCAAAAAACGGGTGGGCTATAGCCTTGGGGGGAGGGGCTGGCCAACTTCGTCCGCCGGACTCGGAATGGGCGAGACTTTGTGAGCGGCCTCCTCGTGCCAAAAATAGGCCGCGGGCACAGCCGTGCCCAAAAATAACTGCCCGAAGGCCGGGGCGCCAAGTTCGTCCAGCGGAAAAATGGCCAAAAAACGGGTGGGCTATAGCCTTGGGGGGAGGGACTGGCCAACTTCGTCCGCCGGACTCGGAATGGGGCGAGACTTTGCGAGCGGGCTCCGCGTGCCAAAAATAGGCCACGGGGACAGCGGCGTGCAAAAATAACCGCCCGAAAGTCGGCGCGCCCAAACCCCCCAGCGGAAAAATGGCCAAAAAAAGGGTGGGCTATAGCCTTGGGGGGAGGGGCTGGCCCACTTCGTCCGCCGGACTCGGAATGGGGCCAGACTTTGTGAGCGGCCTCCGCGTGCCAAAAATAGGCCGCGGGCACAGCCGCGCCCGAAAATAACCCTCCGAAGGCCGGGCCGCCAAGTTCGTCCAGCGGAAAAATGGCCAAAAAACGGGTGGGCTATTGCCTTGGGGGGAAGGGCTGGACAACTTCGTCCGCCGGACTCGGAATGGGGTGAGACTTTGCGAGCAGCCTCCGCGTGCCAAAAATAGGCCGCGGACACAGCCGCGCCCAAAAATAACCGCCCGAAGGTCGGGGCGGCCAAACCCCCCAGCGGAAAAATGGCCAAAAGACAGGTGTGCTATAGCCTTGGGGTGAGGGGCTGGCCAACTTCGTCCGCCGTACTCGGAATGGGGCGATACTTTCCGAACGGCCTCCGTGTGCCAAAAATAGGCCGCGGGCACAGCCGCGCCTAAAAGTAACCGCCCGAAGGTCGGCGCGCCCAAACCCCCCTGCGGAAAAATGGCCAAAATACGGGTGGGCTATAGCCTTAGGGGGAGGGGCTGGCCCACTTCGTCCGCCGGACTCGGAATCGGGCGAAACTTTGCGAGCGGCCTCCGCATGCCAAAAATAGGCCGCGGGCACAGCCGCGCCCAAAAATAACTGCCCGAAGGCCGGGGCGCCCATTTCATCCAACGGAAAAATGGCCAAAAAATGGGTGGGCTATATAGCCTTGGGGGGAGGGGCTGGCCAACTTCGTCCGCCGAACTCGGAATGGGGCGAGACTTTGCGAACGGCCTCCGCGTGCCAAAAATAGGCCGTGGGCACAGCCGCGCTCAAAAATAACTGCGCAAGGGCCGGGGCGCCTTGTTCGTCCAGCGGAAAAATGGCCAAAAAACGGGTGGGCCATAGCCTTGGGGGGAGGGGCTGGCCAACTTCGTCCGCCGTACTCGGAATGGGATGATACTTTCCGAGCGGCCTCCGCGTGCCAAAAATAGGCCGTGGGCACAGCCGTGCCCAAAAATAACCGCCCGAAGGTCGGGGCGTCGAAACCCCCCAGCGGAAAAATGGCCAAAAATCGGGTGGGCTATAGCCTTGGGGGGAGGGGCTGGCCCACTTCGTCCGCCGTACTCGGAATGGGGCGATACTTTCCGAGCAGCCTCCGCATGCCAAAAATAGGCCGCGGGCACAGCCGCGCCCAAAAATAACCACCCGAAGTCCGGGGCGCCACGTTCGTCCAGCGTAAAAATGGCCAAAAAACGGGTGGGCTATAGCCTTGGGCGGAGGGGCTGGCCAACTTCGTCCGCCGGACTCGGAATGGGGTGAGACTTTGCGAGTGGCCTCCGCGTGCCAAAAATAGGCCGCGGGCACAGCCGTGTCTAAAAATAACTGCCCAAAGGTCGGCGCGCCCAAACCCCCCTGCGGAAAAATGGCCAAAAAACGGGTCGGCTATAGCCTTGGGGGGAGGGGCTGGCCAACTTCGTCCGCCGGACTCGGAATGGGGCGAGACTTTGCGAGCGGCATCCGCGTGCCAAAAATAGGCCACAGTCACAGCCGCGCCAAAAAATAACTGCCCGAAGACCGGGGCGCCAAGTTCGTCCAGCGGAAAAATGGCCAAAAAATGGGTGGGCGATAGCCTTAGGGGGAGGGGCTGGATAACTTTGTCCGCCGGACTCGGAATGGGGCGAGACTTTGCAAGCGGCCTCCACGTGCCAAAAATAGGCCGCGGGAACAGCCACGCCCGAAATTAACAGCCCAAAGGCTGGGGCGCCAAGTTCGTCCAGCGGAAAATTGGCCAAAAAACGGGTGGGCTATAGCCTTGGGGGGAGGGGCTGGCCAACTTCGTCCGCCGGACTCGGAATGGGGCGAGACTTTGCGAGCGGCCTCCGCGTGGCAAAAATAGATCGCGGGCACAGCCGCACCTAAAAATAACTGCCCGAAGGTCGGCGCGCCCAAACCCCCCTGCGGAAAAATGGCCAAAAAACGGGTGGGCTATAGCCTTGGGGGGAGAGGCTGGCCAACTTCGTCCGCCGTACTCGGAATGGGATGATACTTTCCGAGCGGCCTCCGCGTGCCATAAATAGGCCGTGGGCACAGCCGTGCCCAAAAATAACCGCCCGAAGGTCGGGGCGTCGAAACCCCCCAGCGGAAAAATGGCCAAAAATCGGGTGGGCTATAGCCTTGGGGGGAGGGGCTGGCCCACTTCGTCCGCCGTACTCGGAATGGGGCGATACTTTCCGAGCGGCCTCCGCATGCCAAAAATAGGCCGCGGGCACAGCCGCGCCCAAAAATAACCACCCGAAGTCCGGGGCGCCACGTTCGTCCAGCGTAAAAATGGCCAAAAAACGGGTGGGCTATAGCCTTGGGCGGAGGGGCTGGCCAACTTCGTCCGCCGGACTCGGAATGGGGTGAGACTTTGCGAGTGGCCTCCGCGTGCCAAAAATAGGCCGCGGGCACAGCCGTGTCTAAAAATAACTGCCCAAAGGTCGGCGCGCCCAAACCCCCCTGCGGAAAAATGGCCAAAAAACGGGTGGGCTATAGCCTTGGGGGGAGAGGCTGGCCAACTTCGTCCGCCGGACTCGGATTGGGGCGAGACTTTGCGAGCGGCCTCCGCGTGCCAAAAATAGGCCACAGGCACAGCCGCGCCAAAAATAACTGCCCGAAGGCCGGGGCGCCAAGTTCGTACAGCGGAAAAATGGCCAAACAATGCGTGGGCGATAGCCTTGGGGGGAGGGGCTGGATAACTTCGTCCGCCGGACTCGGAATGGGACGAGACTTTGTGAGCGCCCTTCGCGTACCAAAAATAGGCTGCGGGCACAGCCATACCCAAAAATAACCGCCCGAAGGTCGGGGCGTCTAAACCCCCCAGCGGAAAAATGGCCAAAAAACGGGTGGGCTATAGCCTTGGTGGGGGGGGCGGGCGAAGTTCGTCCGCCGGACTCGGAATGTGGCAAGACTTTGCGAGGGGCCTCGGGGTACCAAAAATAGGCCGCGGGCAAAGCCGCGCCCAAAAATAAGCGCCCGAAGATCATGGTGCCAAAACCCCCCTACGGAAAAATGGCCAAAAAACGGGTGGGCTATAGCCTTGCTGGGGGGCGCGGGCGAAGTTCGTCCGGAATGGGGTTAGACTATGCGAGGGGCCTCGGGGTGCCAAAAATAAGCTACGGGCAAAGCCGCGCCCAAAAATAAGCGTCCGAAGGTCGTGGTGCCAAAACCCCCCAGCGGAAAAATGGCCAAAAAACGGGTGAGCTATAGACTTGGGGTGGGGGCGCAGGCGAAGTTCGTCCGCCGGACTCGGAATGGGGCGAGACTTTGCGAGGGGCCTCGGGGTGACAAATATAAGCCGCCGGCAAAGCCGCGCCCAAAGGTCGTGGTGCCAAAACCCCCCAGCGGAAAAATGGCCAAAAAACGAGTGGGCTATAACCTTGGGGGGTGGGGCTGGCCGACTTCGTCCGCCGGACTCGGAATGGCGCGAGACGTTGCGAGGCGCCTCCGTGTGCCAAAAATAGGCCGCGGGCACAGCCGCGCCCAAAAATACCCGCCCAAAGGCCGGGGCACCAAGTTCGTCCAGCGGAAAAAGGCCACAAAAACGGGTGGGCTATAGCGTTGGGGGGTGGGGGTGGCCAACTTCGTCCGCCGGACTCGGAATGGCGCGAGACTTTGCGAGGCACCTCCGTGTGCCAAAAATAGGTCGCAGGCACAGCCGCGTCCAAAAATACCCACCCGAAGGCCGGGGCGCCAAGTTCATCCAGCGGAAAAAGACCACAAAAACGGGTGGGCTATAGCCATGGGGGGTGGGACGGGCCGAACTTCATCCGCCGGACTCGGAATGGCGGGAGACTTTGCGAGGTGCCTCGGTGTGCCAAAAATAGGCCGCGGGCACAGCCGCGCCCAAAAATACCCGCCCGAAGGCCGGGGCGCCAAGTTCATCCAGCGGAAAAATACCACAAAAACGGGTGGGATATAGCCATGGGGGGTGGGGCGGGCCAACTTCATCCGCCGCCCTCGGAATGGCGCGAGACTTTGCCAGGTGCCTCCTTGTGCCAAAAATAGGCCGCGGGCACAACCACGTCCAAAAATACCCGCCCAAAGGCCGGGGCGCCAAGTTCGTCCAGCGGATAACGGCTACAAAAACGGGTGGGCTATAGCCTTGGGGGGTGGGGCTGGCCAACTTCGTCCGCCGGACTCGGAATGGCGCGAGACTTTGCGAGGCACCTCCGTGTGCCAAAAATAGGCCGCGGGCACAGCCGCGCCCAAAGGCCGGGCGCCAAGTTCGTCCAGCGGAAAAAGGCTACAAAAACGGGTGGGCTATAGCGTTGGGGGGTGGGGGTGGCCAACTTCGTCCGCCGGACTCGGAATGGCGTGAGACGTTGCGAGGCACCTCCGTGTGCCAAAAATAGGCCGCGGGCACAGCCGCGCCCAAAAATACCCGCCCAAAGGCCGGGGCGCCAAGTTCGTCCAGCGGAAAAAGGCCACAAAAACGGGTGGGCTGTAGCGTTGAGGGGTGGGGGTGGCCAACTTCGTCCGCCGGACTCGGAATGGCGGGAGACTTTGCCAGGCGCCTCCTTGTGCCAAAAATAGGCCGCGGGCACAGCCACGTCCAAAAATACCCACCCAAAGGCCGGGGCGCCAAGTTCGTCCAGCGGACAACGGCTACAAAAACGGGTGGGCTATAGCCTTGGGGGGTGGGGCTGGCCAACTTCGTCCGCCGGACTCGGAATGGCGCGAGACTTTGCGAGGCACCTCCGTGTGCCAAAAATAGGCCGCGGGCACAGCCGCGCCCAAAGGCCGGGCGCCAAGTTCGTCCAGCGGAAAAAGGCTACAAAAACGGGTGGGCTATAGCGTTGGGGGGTGGGGGTGGCCAACTTCGTCCGCCGGACTCGGAATGGCGTGAGACGTTGCGAGGCACCTCCGTGTGCCAAAAATAGGCCGCGGGCACAGCCGCGCCCAAAAATACCCGCCCAAAGGCCGGGGCGCCAAGTTCGTCCAGCGGAAAAAGGCCACAAAAACGGGTGGGCTATAGCGTTGAGGGGTGGGGGTGGCCAACTTCGTCCGCCGGACTAGGAATGGCGGGAGACTTTGCCAGGCGCCTCCTTGTGCCAAAAATAGGCCGCGGGCATAGCCACGTCCAAAAATACCCACCCAAAGGCCGGGGCGCCAAGTTCGTTCATCGGACAACGGCTACAAAAACGGGTGGGCTATAGCGTTGGGGGGTGGGGGTGGCCAACTTCGTCCGCCGGACTCGGAATGGCGTGAGATGTTGCGAGGCACCTCCGTGTGCCAAAAATAGGCCGCGGGCACAGCCGCGCCCAAAAATACCCGCCCAAAGGCCGGGGCGCCAAGTTCGTCCAGCGGAAAAAGGCCACAAAAACGGGTGGGCTATAGCCTTGGGGGGTGGGGCTGGCCAACTTCGTCCGCGGGACTCGGAATGGCGGGAAACTTTGTGAGGCATCTCTGTACGCCAAAAATAGGCCACGGGCACAGCCGCACCCAAAAATACCCGCCCGAAGGCCGGGGCGCCAAGTTTGTCCAGCGGAAAAAGGCCACAAAAACGGGTGGGCTATCGCCTTGTGGGGTGGGGCTGGCCAACTTCGTCCGCCGGACTCGGAATGGCGCGAGACTATGCGAGGCGCCTCCGTGCGCCAAAAATAGGCCGCGGACGCCGCCGCGCCCAAAAATACCCGCCCGAAGGCCGCGGCGCCAAGTTCGTCCAGCGGAAAAAGGCCACAGAAACGGGTGGGCCATAGCCTTGGGGGGTGGGGCTGGCCAACTTCGTCCGCCGGACTCGGAATGGCGCGAGACTTTGCGAGGCGCCTCCGTACGCCAAAAATAAGACGCGGGCACAGCCGCGCCCAAAAATACCCGCACGAAGGCCGGGGCGCCAAGTTCGTCCAGCGGAAAAAGGCCACAAAAACGGGTGGGCTATAGCCTTGGGGGGTGGGGCTGGCCAACTTCGTCCGCCGGACTCGGAATGGCGCGAGACTTTGCGAGGCGCCTCCGTGTGCCAAAAATAGGCCGCGGGCATAGGCGAGCCCAAAAATACCCGCCCGAAGGCCGGGGCGCCAAGTTCGTCCAGCGGGAAAAGGCCACAAAAACGGGTGGGATAGAGCCTTGAGGGGTGGGGCTGGCCCACTTCGTCCGCCAAATCCAGAATGGCGTGAGATTTTGCGAGGCGCCTCCATGTGCCAAAAATAGGCCGTGGGCATAGGCGCGCCGAAAAATACCCGCCCGAAGGCCAGGGCGCCAAGTTCGTCCAGCGGGAAAAGGCCACAAAAACGGGTGGGCTATAGCCTTGGGGGGTGGGGCTGGCCAACTTCGTCCGCGGGACTCGGAATGGCGGGAAACTTTGTGAGGCATCTCTGTACGCCAAAAATAGGCCACGGGCACAGCCGCACCCAAAAATACCCGCCCGAAGGCCGGGGCGCCAAGTTTGTCCAGCGGAAAAAGGCCACAAAAACGGGTGGGCTATCGCCTTGTGGGGTGGGGCTGGCCAACTTCGTCCGCCGGACTCGGAATGGCGCGAGACTATGCGAGGCGCCTCCGTGCGCCAAAAATAGGCCGCGGACGCCGCCGCGCCCAAAAATACCCGCCCGAAGGCCGCGGCGCCAAGTTCGTCCAGCGGAAAAAGGCCACAGAAACGGGTGGGCCATAGCCTTGGGGGGTGGGGCTGGCCAACTTCGTCCGCCGGACTCGGAATGGCGCGAGACTTTGCGAGGCGCCTCCGTACGCCAAAAATAGGCCGCAGGCACAGTCGTACCCATAAATACCCGCCCGAAGGCCGGGGCGCCAAGTTCGTCCAGCGGTAAAAGGCCACAAAAACGGGTGGGCAATAGCCTTGGGGGGTGGGGCTGGCCAACTTCGTCCGCCGGACTCGGAAAGCCGCGAGACTTTGTGAGGCACCTCCGTGTGCAAAAGATATGCCGTGGGCACAGCCGCGCCCAAAAATACCCGCCCGACGGCCGGGGCGCCAAATTCGTCAAGGGTAAAAGGCAACAAAAACGGGTAGGCTATAGCCTTGGGGGGGGGGGGCTGGCCACTTCGTCCGCCGGACTCGGAATGGCGCGAGACTTTGCGAGGCTTCTCCGTGTGATAAAAATAGGCCGCGGGCACAGCGCGCCCAACAGTACCCGCCCGACGGCCGGGGAACCAAATTTGTCCAGCGGTAAACGGCCACAAAAACGGGTGGGCTAAAGACTTGGGGGGGGGGGGCTGGCCCACTTCGTCCGCCGGACTCGGAATGGTGCGAGACTTTGCGAGGCTCCTCCGTGTGCAAAAATAAGACGCGGGCACAGCCGCGCCCAAAAATACCCGCACGAAGGCCGGGGCGCCAAGTTCGTCCAGCGGAAATAGGCCACAAAAACGGGTGGGCTATAGCCTTGGGGGGTGGGGCTGGCCACCTTTGTCCGCCGGACTCGGAATGGCGCGAGACTTTGCGAGGCGCCTCCGTGTGCCAAAAATAGGCTGCGGGCATAGGCGAGCACAAAAATACCCGCCCGAAGGCCGGGGCGCCAAGTTCGTCCAGCGGGAAAAGGCCACAAAAACGGGTGGGCTATAGCCTTAGGGGGTGGGGCTGGCCCACTTCGTCCGCCAGATCCAGAATGGAACGAGACTTTGCGAGGCGCCTCCGTGTGCCAAAAATAGGCCGTGGGCATAGCCGCGCCGAAAAATACCCGCCCGAAGGCCGGGGCGCCAAGTTCGTCCAGCGGGAAAAGGCCACAAAAACGGGTGGGCTAAAGCCTTGGGGGGGGGGCTGGCCCACTTCGTCCGCCGGACTCGGAATGGCACGAGACTTTGCGAGGCGCCTCCGTGTGCCAAAAATAAGACGCGGGCACAGCCGCACCCAAAAATACCCGCACGAAGGCCGGGGCGCCAAGTTCGTCCAGCGGAAAAAGGCCACAAAAACGGGTGGGCTATAGCCTTGGGGGGTGGGGCTGCCCAACTTCGTCCGCCTGACTCAGAATGGCGCGAGACTTTGCGAGGCGCCTCCGTGTGCCAAAAATAGGCCGTGGCCGCAGCCGCGCCCAAAAATACCCGCCCGAAGGCCGGGGCGCCAAGTTCGTCCAGCGGAAAAAGTCCACAAAAACGGGTGGGCTATAGCCTTGGGGGGTGGGGCTGGCCAACTTCGTCCGCCGGACTCGGAATGGCGCGACACTTTGCGAGGTGCCTCCGTGTGCCAAAAATAGGCCGCGGGCACAGCCGCACCCAAAAATACCCGCCCGAAGGCCGGGGCGCCAAGTTCGTCCAGCGGAAAAAGGCCACAAAAACGGGTGGGCTATAGCCTTGGGGGGTGGGCTGGCGAACTTCGCCGCCGGACTCGGAATGGCGCGAGACTTTACGAGGCGCCTCCTTGTGCCAAGAATAGGGCGCAGGTACAGTCGCGCCCAAAAATACGCGCCCGAAGGCTGGGGCGCCAAGTTCGTCCAGCGGAAAAATGGCCAAAAAATAGGTGGGCTATAGCCTTGGGGGGAGGGATCTGGCCAACTTCGTCCGCCGGACTCGGAATGGGGTGAGACTTTGCGAGCGGCCTCCGCGTTCCAAAAATAGGCTGCGGGCACAGCCGCGCCCAAAAATAACCGCCCGAAGGCCGGGGCGCCAAGTTCGTCCAGCGGAAAAATGGCCAAAAAACGGGTGGGCTATAGCCTTGGGGGGAGGGGCTGGCCAACATCGTCCGCCGGACTCGGAATGGGCCGAGACTTTGCGAGCGGCCTACGCGTACCAAAATTAGGCCGCGGGCACAGCCGCGCCCAAAAATAACTGCCCGAAGGCCGGGGCGCCAAGTTCGTCCAGCGGAAAAATGGCCAAAAAACGGGTGGGCTATAGCCTTGGGGGGAGGGGCTGGCCAACATCGTCCGCCGGACTCGGAATAGGCCGAGACTTTGCGAGCGGCCTCCGCGTACCAAAATTAGGCCACGGGCACAGCCGCGCCCAAAATTAACCGCCCGAAGGCCGGGGCGCCAAGTTCGTCCAGCGGAAAAATGGCCAAAAAACGGGTGAGCTATAGCCTTGGGGGGAGGGGCTGGCCCGCTTCGTCCGCCGGACTCGGAATGGGGCGAGACTTAGCGAGCGGCCTCCGCGTGCCAAAAATAGGCCGACTGCACAGCTGTGCCCGAAAATAACCACCCGAAGGCCTGGGCGCCATGTTCGTCCAGCGGAAAAATGGCCAAAAAACGGGTGGGCTATAGCCTTGGGGGGAGGGGCTGGCCAACTTCGTCCGCCGGACTCGGAATGGGGTGAGACTTTGCGAGCGCCCTCCACGTGCCAAATATAGACCGCGGGCACGGCCGCGCCCAAAAATAACCCCCCGAAGGTGGTTGCGCCCAAACCCCCCAGCGGAAAAATTGCCAAAAAACGGGTGGGCTATAGCCTTGGGGGGAGGGGCTGGCCAACTTCGTCCGCCGGACTCGGAATGGGGTGAGACTTAGCGAGCGGCCTCCGCGTACCAAAAATAGACCACGGGCTCAGCCGTGCCCAAAAATAACCGCGCGAAGGTCGGCGCGCCCAAACTCCCCAGCGGAAAAATGGCCAAAAAACGGGTGGGCTATAGCCTTGGGGGGAGGGGCTGGACAACTTCGTCCGCCGGACTCGGAATGGGGCGAGACTTTGCGAGCGGCCTCCGTGTGCCAAAAATAGGCCACGGGCTCAGCCGCACCGAAAAATAACCCACCGAAGGCCGGGGCGACAAGTTCGTCCAGCGGAAAAATGGCCAAAAAACGGGTGGGCTATAGCCTTGGGGGGAGGGGCTGGCCAACTTCGTCCGCCGGACTCGGAATGGGGAGAGACTTTGCGAGTGGCCTCTGCGTGACAAAAATAGGCCGCGGGCACAGCCACGCACAAGAATGACCGCCCGAAGGCCGGGGCGCCAAGTTCGTCCAGCGGAAAAATGGCCAAAAAACGGGTGGGCTATAGCCTTGGGGGGAGGGGCTGGCCAACTTCGTCCGCCGGACTCAAAATGGAGCGAGACTTTGCGAGCGGCCTCCGCGTACCAAAAATAGGCCGCCGGCGAAGCCGCGCCCAAAAATAACCCCTCGAAGGTCGTTGCGCCCAAACCCCCCAGCGGAAAAATGGCCAAAAAATGGGTGGGCTATAGCCTTGGGGGGAGGGGCTGGCCCACTTCGTCCGCCGGACTCGGAATTGGGCGAGACTTAGCCAGCGGCCTCCGTGTGCCAAAAATAGGCTGCGCGCACAGCCGCGCCCAAAAATAACCCCACGAAGGTCGTTGCGCCCAAACCACCAAGCGGAAAAATGGCCAAAAAACAGGAGGGATATAGCCTTGGGGGGAGGGGCTGGGCAACTTCGTCCGCCGGACTCGGAATGGGGTGAGACTTTTTGAGCGGCCTCCACGTGCCAAAAATAGGATGCGGGCACAGCCGCGCCCAAAAATAACCGCCCAAAGGTCGGCGCGCCCAAACCCCCCAGCGGAAAAATGGGCAAAAAACGGGTGGGCTATAGCCTTGGGGGGAGGGGCTGGCCGACTTCGTCCGCCGGACTCGGAATGGGGCGAGACTTTGCGAGCGGCCTTCCGCGTACCAAAAATAGGCCAAGGGCACAGCCGCGCCCAAAAATAACTGCCCGAAGGTCGTTGCGCCCAAACCCCCCAGCGGAAAAATGGCTAAAAAACGGGTGGGCTATAGCCTTGGGGAGAGGGGCTGGCCCACTTCGTCCGCCGGACTCGGAATGGGGCGAGGCTTTGCGAGTGGCCTCCGCGTGCCAAAAATTGGCCACAGGCACAGCCGCGTCCAAAAATACCCGCCCGAAGGTCGGGGCGCGAAGTTCGTCCAGCGGAAACAGGCCACAAAAACGGGTGGGCTATAGCCTTGGGGAGTGGGGCTGGCCAACTTCGTCCGCCGGACTCAGAATGCCGCGAGACTTTGCGAGGGCCCTCCGTGTGCCAAAAATAGGCCGCGGCCACAGCCGTGCCCAAAAATAACCGCCCGAAGGCCGGGGCGCCAAGTTCGTCCAGCGGAAAAAAGGCCACAAAAACGGGTGGGCTATAGCCTTGGGGGGAGGGGCTGGCCAACTTCGTCCGCCGGACTCGGAATGGGGCGAGACTTTGCGAGCGGCCTCCGCGTGCCAAAAACAGGCCGCAGTCACAGCCGTACCCATGAATAACCCCCCGAAGGTCATTGCGCCCAAACCCCCCAGCGGGAAAATGGCCAAAAAACGGGTGGGCTATAGCCTTGGGGGGAGGGGTTGGCCAACTTCGTCCGCCGGACTCGGAATGGCGCGAGACTTTGCGAGGGCCCTCCGTGTGCCAAAAATAGGCAGCAGGCACAGCCGCGCCCAAAAATAACCTCCCGAAGGCCGGGGCGCCAAGTTCGTCCAGGGGAAAAAGGCCACAAAAACGGGTGGGCTATAGCATTGGGGGGTTGGGCTGGCCAACTTCGTCTGCCGGACTCGGAATGGCGCGAGACTTTACGAGGGCCCTCCATGTGCCAAAAATAGGCCGCAGGCACAGCCGCGCCCAAAAATAACCGCCCGAAGGCCGGGGCGCCAAGTTCGTCCAGCGGAAAAAGGCCACAAAAACGGGTGGGCTATAGCCTTGGGGGGTGGGGATGGCCCACTTCATCCGCCGGACTCGGAATGACGCGAGACTTGGCGAGGGCACTCCGTGTGCCAAAAATAGGCCGCGGGCACAGCCGCGCCCAAAAATAAACGTCCGAAGGCCGGGGCGCCAAGTTCGTCCAGGGGAAAAAGGCCACAAAAACGGGTGGGCTATAGCCTTGGGGGGTGGGGCTGGCCAACTTCGTCCGCCGGACTTGGAGTGGCGCGAGACTTTGCGATGGGCCTCCGTCTGCCAAAAATAGACCGTGGGCACAGCGGCGCCCAAAAATAACCGCCCGAAGACCGGGGCGCCAAGTTCGTCCAGCGGAAAAAAACCACAAAAATGGGTGGGCTATAGCCTTGGGGGGTGGGGCTGGCCCACTTCGTCCGCCGGACTCGGAATGGCGCGAGACTTAACGAGGGCCCTCCGTGTGCCAAAAATAGGCCGCAGGCACAGCCGCGCCCAAAAATACCCGCCCGAAGGCCGGGGCGCCAAGTTCGTCCAGGGGAAAAAGGCCACAAAAACGGGTGGGCTATAGCATTGGGGGGTTGGGCTGGCCAACTTCGTCCGCCGGACTCAGAATGGCGCGAGACTTTGCGAGGGTCCTCCGTGTGCCAAAACTAGGCCGCGGACACAGCCGCGCCCAAAAATACCCGCCCGAAGGTCGGGGCGCGAAGTTCGTCCAGCGGAAACAGGCCACAAAAACGGGTGGGCTATAGCCTTGGGGGGTGGGGCTGGCCCACTTCGTCCGCCGGACTCGGAATGGCGCGAGACTTTGCGAGGGCCCTCCGTGCGCCAAAAATAGGCCGTAGGCAGAGCCGCGCCCAAAAATAACCGCCCGAAGGCCGGGGCGCCAAGTTCGTCCAGCGGAAAAAGGCCACAAAAACGGGTGGGCTATAGCCTTGTGGGGTGGGGCTGGCCAACTTCGTCCGCCGGACTCGGAATGGCGCGAGACTTTGCGAGGGGCCTCCGTGTGCCAAAAATAGGCCGTGGGCACAGCCGCGCCAAAAAATAACCGCCCGAAGGCCGGGGCGCCAAGTTCGTCCAGCGGAAAAAGGCCACAAAAACGGGTGGGCTATAGCCTTGGGGGGTGGGGCTGGCCAACTTCGTCCGCCGGACTCGGAATGGCGCGAGACTTTGCGAGGGTCCTCCGTGTGCCAAAAATAGGCCGCGGACACAGCCGCGCCCAAAAATAACCGCCCGAAGGCCGGGGCGCCAAGTTCGTCCAGCGGAAAAAGGCCACAAAAACGGGTGGGCTATAGCCTTGTGGGGTGGGGCTGGCCAACTTCGTCCGCCGGACTCGGAATGGCGCGAGACTTTGCGAGGGTCCTCCGTGTGCCAAAAATAGGCCGTGGGCACAGCCGCGCCCAAAAATAACCGCCCGAAGGCCGGGGCGCCAAGTTCGTCCAGCGGAAACAGGCCACAAAAACGGGTGGGCTATAGCCTTGGGGGGTGGGGCTGGCCAACTTCGTCCGCTGCACTCGGAATTGCGCGAGACTTTGCGAGGGCCCTCCGTGTGACAAAAATAGGCAGCGGGCACAGCCGCGCCCAAAAATAACCGCCCCTAGGCCGGGGGCGCCAAGTTCGTCCAGCGGAAAAGGCCACAAAAACGGGTGGGGTATAGCCTTGGGGGGTGGGGCTGACCAACTTTGTCCGCCGGACTCGGAATGGCGCGAGACATGGCGAGGGGCATCCGTGTGCCAAAAATAGGCTGCGGGCACAGCCGTACCCAAAAATAACCGCCCGAAGGACGGGGCGCCAAGTTCGTCTAGCGGAAAAAGGCCACAAAAACGGGTGGGCTATAGCCTTGGGGGGTGGGGCATGCCGACTTCGTCCGCCAGACTCGGAATGGCGTGAGACTTTGTGGGTGGCCTCCGTGTGCAAAAAATAGGCCGTGGGCATCGCCGCACCCAAAAATAACCGCCCGAAGCCCGCGGCGCCAATTTCGTCCAACGGAAACAGGCCACAAAAACGGGTGGGCTATAGCCTTGGGGGGTGGGGCTGGCCCACTTCGTCTGCTGCACTCGGAATTGCGCGAGACTTTGCGAGGGCCCTCTTTGTGCCAAAAAGAGGCCACGGGCACAGCCACGTCCAAAAATACCCGCCCGAAGGTCGGGGCGCGAAGTTCGTCCAGCGGAAACAGGCCACAAAAACGGGTGGGCTATAGCCTTGGGGGGTGGGGCTGGCCCACTTCGTCCGCCGGACTTGGAATGGAGCAAGACTTTGAGAGGTGCTTCCGTGGGCCAAATATAGGCCGCGGGCACAGCCGCGTCCGAAAATTACCGCCCGATGGCCGGGGCGCCAAGTTCGTCCAGCGGAAACAGGCCACAAAAACGGGTGGGCTATAGCCTTGGGGGGTGGGGCTGGCCCACTTCGTCCGCCGGACTTGGAATGGAGCGAGACTTTGAGAGGTGCTTCCGTGTGCCAAATATAGGCCGCGGGCACAGCCGCGTCCAAAAATTACCGCCCGATGGCCGGGGCGCCAAGTTCGTCCAGCGGAAACAGGCCACAAAAACGGGTGGGCTATAGCCTTGGGGGGTGGGGTGCCCCACTTCGTCTGCTGCACTCGGAATTGCGCGAGACTTTGCGAGGGCCCTCCTTGTACCAAAAAGAGGCCACGGGCACAGCCACGTCCAAAAATACCCGCCCGAAGGTCGGGGCGCGAAGTTCGTCCAGCGGAAACAGGCCACAAAAACGGGTGGGCTATAGCCTTGGGGGGTGGGGCTGCCCCACTTCGTCTGCTGCACTCGGAATTGCGCAAGAATTTGCGAGGGCCCTCCTTGTGCCAAAAAGAGGCCACGGGCACAGCCACGTCCAAAAATACCCGCCCGAAGGTCGGGGCGCGAAGTTCGTCCAGCGGAAACAGGCCACAAAAACGGGTGGGCTATAGCCTTGGGGGTTGGGCTGGCCCACTTCGTCCGCCGGACTCGGAATGGCGCGAGACTTTGCGAGGGCCATCCGTGCGCCAAAAATAGGCCGCAGGCACAGCCGCGCCCAAAAATAACCGCCCGAAGGCCGGGGCGCCAAGTTCGTCCAGCGGAAAAAGGCCACAAAAACGGGTGGGCTATAGCAGAAGTGGGGCTGGCCAACAACCGTCCGCCGGACTCGGAATGGCGCGAGACTTTGCGAGGGGCCTCCGTGTGCCAAAAATAGGCCGTGGGCACAGCCGTGCCCAAAAATAACCGCCCGAAGGCCGGGGCGCCAAGTTCGTCCAGCGGAAAAAGGCCACAAAAACGGGTGGGCTATAGCCTTGGGGGGTGGGGCATGCCGACTTTGTCCGCCAGACTCGGAATGGCGCGAGACTTTGTGGGTGGCCTCCGTGTGCAAAAAATAGGCCGTGGGCATCGCCGCGCCCAAAAATAACCGCCCGAATGCCGTGGCGCCAAGTTCGTCCAGCGGAAACAGGCCACAAAAACGGGTGGGCTATAGCCTTGGGGGGTGGGGCTGGCCAACTTCGTCCGCTGCACTCGGAATTGCGCGAGACTTTGTGAGGGCGCTCCTTGTGCCAAAAAGAGGCCGCGGGCACAGCCGCGTCCAAAAACAACCGCCCGAAGGCCAGGGCGCCAAGTTCATCCAGCGGAAAAAGGCCACAAAAACGGGTGGGCTATAGCCTTGGGGGGTGGGGCTGGCCAACTTCGTCCGCCGGACTCGGAATGGTAGGAGACTTTGCGAGGGGGCTCCGTGTGACAAAAATAGGCAGCGGGCACAGCCGCGCCCAAAAATAACCACCCCTAGGCCGGGGGCGCCAAGTTCGTCCAGCGGAAAAGGCCACAAAAACGGGTGGGGTATAGCCTTGGGGGGTGGGGCTGACCAACTTTGTCCGCCGGACTCGGAATGGCGCGAGACATTGCGAGGGGCATCCGTGTGCCAAAAATAGGCCGCGGGCACAGCCGCACCCAAAAATAACCGCCCGAAGGACGGGGCGCCAAGTTCGTCCAGCGGGAAAAGGCCACAAAAACGGGTGGGCTATAGCCTTGGGGGGTGGGGCATGCCGACTTCGTCCGCCAGACTCGGAATGGCGCGAGACTTTGTGGGTGGCCTCCATGTGCAAAAAATAGGCCGTGGGCATCGGCGCGCCCAAAAATAACCGCCCGAAGGCCGGGGCGCCAAGTTCGTCCAGCGGAAACATGGCCAAAAAACGGATGGGCTATAGCCTTGAGGGGAGGGGCTGGCCAACTTCGTCCGCCGGACTCGGAATGGGGCGAGACTTTGCGAACGGCCTCCGCGTCCCAAAAATAGGCAGCGGGCACAGCCGCGCCCAAAAATAACCGCCCGAAGGCCGGGGCGCCAAGTTCGTCCAGCTGAAAAATGGCCAAAAAACGGGTGGGCTATAACCTTGGGGGGAGGGGCTGGCCAACTTCGTCCGCCGGACTCGGAATGGGTCGAGACTTTGCGAACGGCCTCCGCGTGCCAAAAATAGGCCACGAGCACAGCCGCGCCCAAAAAAAACCACCCGAAGGCCGGGGCGCCGAGTTCGTCCAGCGGAAAAATGGCAAAAAACGGGTGGCTATAGCCTTGGGGGGAGGGGCTGGCCAACTTCGTCCGCCGGACTCGGAATGGGGCGAGACTTTGCAAGCGGCCTCCGCGTGCCAAAAATAGGCTGCGGGCACTGCCGCACCCAAAAATAACCGCTCGAAGACCGGGGCGCCAAGTTCGTCCCGCGGAAAAATGGCCAAAAAACGGGTGGGCTATAGCCTTGGGGGGAGGGGCTGGCCAACTTCGTCCGCCGGACTCGGAATGGGGCGAGACTTTGTGAGGGGCCTACGCTTGCAATAAATATTCCGTGGGCACAGCCGCTCTCAAAATTACCGCCCCAAGTCCGGGGCGCCAAGTTCGTCCAGCGAAAAAATGGACAAAAAACGGGTGGGCAATAGCCTTGGGGGGAGGGGCTGGCCCACTTCGTCCGCCCGACTCGGAACGGGGCGAGACTTTGCGAGCGGCCTCCGCGTACCAAAAATAGGCCGCGGGCACAGCCGCACCCAAAAATAACCCCCCGAAGGTCGGCGCGCCCAAACCCCCCAGCGGAAAAATGGCCAAAAAACGGGTGGGCTATAGCCTTGGGGGGAGGGGCTGGCCCACGTCGTCCGCCGCACTCGTACTAGGGCGAGACTTTGCGGCGGCCTCCGCGTGCTAAAAATAGGGCATGGGCACAGCTGCGCCCAAAAATAACCGCCCGAAGGCCGGTGCGCCATGATTGTCCAGCTGAAAAATGGCCAAAAAACGGGTGGGCTATAGCCTTCGGGGAAGGGGCTGGCCAACGTCGTCCGCCGGACTCGGAATGGGGTGAGACTTTGCGAGCGGCCTCCGCGTGCCAAAAATAGGCCGCGGACACAGCCGCGCCCAAAAATAACCACCCGAAGGCCGGGACGCCAAGTTCGTCCAGCGGGAAAATGGCCAAAAAACGGGTGGGCTATAGCCATGCGGGGAGGGGCTGGCCAACTTCGTCCGCCGGACTTGGAATGGGGTGAGACTTTGCAAGCGGCCTCCGCGTGCCAAAAATAGGCCGCGGGCACAGCCGTGCCCAAAAATAACCGCCCCAAGGCCGGGGCGCCAAGTTCGTCCAGTGGAAAAATGGCCAAAAAACGGGTGGGCTATAGCCTTGGGGGGAGGGGCCGGCCATTTTCGTCCGCCCGACTCGGAATGGGGCGAGACTTTGCGAGCGGCCTCCGCATGCCAAAAATAGTCCGCAGACACAGCCGTACCCAAAAATATCCCCCCGAAGGTCGGCGCGCCCAAACCCCCCAGCGGAAAAATGGCCAAAAAACGGGTGGGCTATAGCCTTGGGGGGAGGGGCTGGCCAACTTCGTCCACTGGACTCGGAATGGGGCGAGACTTTGTGAGCGGCCTCCGCATGCCAAAAATAGGCCACAGACACAGCCGCGCCCAAAAATAACTGCCCGAAGGCCGTGGCGCAAAGTTCGTCCAGCGGAAAAATGGCCAAAAAATGGGTGGGCTATAGCCTTGGGGGGAGGGGCTGGCCAACGTCGTCCGCCGGACTCGGAATGGGGTGAGACTTTGCGAGCGGCCTCCGCATGCCAAAAATAGGCCGCGGGGACAGCCGCACCCAAAAATAACCACCCGAAGGCAGGGACGACAAGTTCGTCCAGCGGAAAAATGGCCAAAAAACGGGTGGGCTATAGCCATGGGGGGAGGGGTTGGCCAACGTCGTCTGTCGGGCTCGGAATGGGACGAGACTTTGCGAGCGGCCTCCGCGTGCCAAAATTAGGCCGCGGGCACAGCCGCGCCAAAAAATAACTGCCCGAAGGCTGGGGCGCCAAGTTCGTCCAGCGGAAAAATGGCCAAAAAACGGGTGGGCTATAGCCTTGCGGGGAGGGGCTGGCCAACGTCGTCCGCCGGACTCGGAATGGGGCGAGACTTTGCGAACGGCCTCCGCGTGCCAATAATAGCCCGTGGGCACAGCCGCGCCCAAAAATAACCGCCCGAAGGCCGGGGCGCCAAGTTCGTCCAGCGGAAAAATGGCAAAAAAACGGGTGGGCTATAGCCTTGGGGGGAGGGGCTGGCCAACTTCGTCCGCCGGACTCGGAATGGGCCGATACTTTACGAGCGGCCTCGCGTGCCAAAAATAGGCCGCGGGAACAGGCGCGCCCAAAAATAACCACCCGAAGGCCGGGACACCAAGTTCGTCCAGCGGAAAAATGGCCAAAAAACGGGTGGGCTATAGCCATGTGGGGAGGGGCTGGCCAACGTCGTCCGCCGGACTCGGAATGGGGCGAGACTTTGGTAGCGGCCTCCGCGTGCCAAAAATAGGCCGCGGACACAGCCGCACCCAAAAATAACCCCCCGAAGGTCGGCGCGCCCAAAACCCCCAGCGGAAAAATGGCCAAAAAACGGGTGGGCTATAGCCTTGGGGGGAGGGGCTGGCCAACTTCGTCCGCCCGACTTGGAATGGGGGGAGACTTTGCGAGCGGCCTCCGCGGGCTAAAAAAGTAGGCCACGGGCACAGCTGCGTCCAAAAATAACCGCCCGAAGGCCGGGGCGCCAAGTTCGTCCAGCGGAAAAATGGCCAAAAAACGGGTGGGCTATAGCCATGGGGGGAGGGGCTGGCCAACGTCGTGCGCCGGACTCGGAATGGGGCGAGACTTTGCGAGCAGCCTCCGCGTGCTAAAAATAGGCCGTGGACACAGCCGCGCCCAAAAATGACCGCCCGAACGCTGGGACGCCAAGTTCGTCCAGCGGAAATATGGCCAAAAAACGGGTGGGCTATAGCCTTGGGGTGAGGGGCTGGCCCACTTCGTCCGCTGGACTCGGAATGGGGCGAGACTTTGCGAGCGGCCTCCGCGTGCCAAAAATATGCCCCGGGCACAGCCGCGCCCAAAAATAACCACTCGAAGGCCGGGACACCAAGTTCGTCCAGCGGAAAAATGGCCAAAAAACGGGTGGGCTATAGCCATGGGGGGAGGGGCTGGCCAACGTCGTCCGCCGGACTCGGAATGGGGCGAGACTTTGCTAGCGGCCTCCGCGTACCAAAAATAGGCCGCGGGCACAGCCGCACCCAAAAATAACCCCCCGAAGTTCGGCGCGCCCAAACCCCCCAGCGGAAAAATGGCCAAAAAATGGGTGGGCTATAGCCTTGGGGGGAGGGGCTGGCCCACTTCGTCCGCCCGACTCGGAATGGGGGGAGACTTTGCGAGCGGCCTCCGCGAGCTAAAAAAGTAGGCCACGGGCACAGCTACGCCCAAAAATAACCGCCCGAAGGCCGGGGCGCCAAGTTCGTCCAGCGGAAAAATAGCCAAAAAACGGGTGGGCTATAGCCTTGGGGGGTGGGGCTGGCCAACTTCGTCCGCCGGACTCGGAATGGTAGGAGACTTTGCGAGGGGGCTCCGTGTGACAAAAATAGGCAGCGGGCACAGCCGCGCCCAAAAATAACCGCCCCTAGGCCGGGGGCGCCAAGTTCGTCCAGCGGAAAAGGCCACAAAAACGGGTGGGGTATAGCCTTGGGGGGTGGGGCTGACCAACTTTGTCCGCCGGACTCGGAATGGCGCGAGACATTGCGAGGGGCATCCGTGTGCCAAAAATAGGCCGCGGGCACAGCCGCACCCAAAAATAACCGCCCGAAGGACGGGGCGCCAAGTTCGTCCAGCGGGAAAAGGCCACAAAAACGGGTGGGCTATAGCCTTGGGGGGTGGGGCATGCCGACTTCGTCCGCCAGACTCGGAATGGTGCGAGACTTTGTGGGTGGCCTCCATGTGCAAAAAATAGGCCGTGGGCATCGGCGCGCCCAAAAATAACCGCCCGAAGGCCGGGGCGCCAAGTTCGTCCAGCGGAAACATGGCCAAAAAACGGATGGGCTATAGCCTTGAGGGGAGGGGCTGGCCAACTTCGTCCGCCGGACTCGGAATGGGGCGAGACTTTGCGAACGGCCTCCGCGTCCCAAAAATAGGCAGCGGGCACAGCCGCGCCCAAAAATAACCGCCCGAAGGCCGGGGCGCCAAGTTCGTCCAGCTGAAAAATGGCCAAAAAACGGGTGGGCTATAACCTTGGGGGGAGGGGCTGGCCAACTTCGTCCGCCGGACTCGGAATGGGTCGAGACTTTGCGAACGGCCTCCGCGTGCCAAAAATAGGCCACGAGCACAGCCGCGCCCAAAAAAAACCACCCGAAGGCCGGGGCGCCGAGTTCGTCCAGCGGAAAAATGGCAAAAAACGGGTGGCTATAGCCTTGGGGGAGGGCTGGCCAACCGTCCGCGGACTCGGAATGGGGCGAGACTGTGCTATCGGCCTCCGCGTGCCAAAAATAGGCGGCGGGCACTGCCGCTCCCAAAAATAAACGCCCGACCCCCGGGGCGCCAAGTTCGTCCCGCGGACAAATGGCCAAAAAACGGGTGGGCTATAGCCTTGGGGGGAGGGGCTGGCCAACTTCGTCCGCCGGACTCGGAATGGGGCGAGACTTTGTGAGGGGCCTCCGCGTGCCAAAAATAGGTCGTGGGCACAGCCGCGCCCAAAAATACCGCCCCAAGGCCGGGGCGCCAAGTTCGTCCAGTGGAAAAATGGCCAAAAAACGGGTGGGCTATAGCCTTGGGGGGAGGGGCTGGCCATCTTCGTCCGCCCTACTCGGAATGGGGCGAGACTTTGCGAGCGGCCTCCGCGTACCAAAAATAGGCCGCGGGCACAGCCGCACCCAAAAATAACCCCCCGAAGGTCGGCGCGCCCAAACCCCCCAGCGGAAAAATGGCCAAAAAACGGGTGGGCTATATCCTTGGGGGGAGGGGCTGGCCCACTTCGTCCGCCGCACTCGGAATAGGGCGAGACTTTGCGAGCGGCCTCCGCGTGCTAAAAATAGGCCGCGGGCACAGCTGCGCCCAAAAATAACCGCCCGAAGGCCGGTGCGCCATGATTGTCCAGCTGAAAAATGGCCAAAAAACGGGTGGGCTATAGCCTTCGGGGAAGGGGCTGGCCAACGTCGTCCGCCGGACTCGGAATGGGGTGAGACTTTGCGAGCGGCCTCCGCGTGCCAAAAATAGGCCGCGGACACAGCCGCGCCCAAAAATAACCACCCGAAGGCCGGGACGCCAAGTTCGTCCAGCGGGAAAATGGCCAAAAAACGGGTGGGCTATAGCCATGCGGGGAGGGGCTGGCCAACTTCGTCCGCCGGACTTGGAATGGGGTGAGACTTTGCAAGCGGCCTCCGCGTGCCAAAAATAGGCCGCGGGCACAGCCGTGCCCAAAAATAACCGCCCCAAGGCCGGGGCGCCAAGTTCGTCCAGTGGAAAAATGGCCAAAAAACGGGTGGGCTATAGCCTTGGGGGGAGGGGCCGGCCATTTTCGTCCGCCCGACTCGGAATGGGGCGAGACTTTGCGAGCGGCCTCCGCATGCCAAAAATAGTCCGCAGACACAGCCGTACCCAAAAATATCCCCCCGAAGGTCGGCGCGCCCAAACCCCCCAGCGGAAAAATGGCCAAAAAACGGGTGGGCTATAGCCTTGGGGGGAGGGGCTGGCCAACTTCGTCCACTGGACTCGGAATGGGGCGAGACTTTGTGAGCGGCCTCCGCATGCCAAAAATAGGCCACAGACACAGCCGCGCCCAAAAATAACTGCCCGAAGGCCGTGGCGCAAAGTTCGTCCAGCGGAAAAATGGCCAAAAAATGGGTGGGCTATAGCCTTGGGGGGAGGGGCTGGCCAACGTCGTCCGCCGGACTCGGAATGGGGTGAGACTTTGCGAGCGGCCTCCGCATGCCAAAAATAGGCCGCGGGGACAGCCGCACCCAAAAATAACCACCCGAAGGCAGGGACGACAAGTTCGTCCAGCGGAAAAATGGCCAAAAAACGGGTGGGCTATAGCCATGGGGGGAGGGGTTGGCCAACGTCGTCTGTCGGGCTCGGAATGGGACGAGACTTTGCGAGCGGCCTCCGCGTGCCAAAATTAGGCCGCGGGCACAGCCGCGCCAAAAAATAACTGCCCGAAGGCTGGGGCGCCAAGTTCGTCCAGCGGAAAAATGGCCAAAAAACGGGTGGGCTATAGCCTTGCGGGGAGGGGCTGGCCAACGTCGTCCGCCGGACTCGGAATGGGGCGAGACTTTGCGAACGGCCTCCGCGTCCCAAAAATAGGCAGCGGGCACAGCCGCGCCCAAAAATAACCGCCCGAAGGCCGGGGCGCCAAGTTCGTCCAGCTGAAAAATGGCCAAAAAACGGGTGGGCTATAACCTTGGGGGGAGGGGCTGGCCAACTTCGTCCGCCGGACTCGGAATGGGTCGAGACTTTGCGAACGGCCTCCGCGTGCCAAAAATAGGCCACGAGCACAGCCGCGCCCAAAAAAAACCACCCGAAGGCCGGGGCGCCGAGTTCGTCCAGCGGAAAAATGGCAAAAAACGGGTGGCTATAGCCTTGGGGGGAGGGGCTGGCCAACTTCGTCCGCCGGACTCGGAATGGGGCGAGACTTTGCAAGCGGCCTCCGCGTGCCAAAAATAGGCTGCGGGCACTGCCGCACCCAAAAATAACCGCTCGAAGACCGGGGCGCCAAGTTCGTCCCGCGGAAAAATGGCCAAAAAACGGGTGGGCTATAGCCTTGGGGGGAGGGGCTGGCCAACTTCGTCCGCCGGACTCGGAATGGGGCGAGACTTTGTGAGGGGCCTCCGCGTGCCAAAAATAGGTCGTGGGCACAGCCGCGCCCAAAAATACCGCCCCAAGGCCGGGGCGCCAAGTTCGTCCAGTGGAAAAATGGCCAAAAAACGGGTGGGCTATAGCCTTGGGGGGAGGGGCTGGCCATCTTCGTCCGCCCGACTCGGAATGGGGCGAGACTTTGCGAGCGGCCTCCGCGTACCAAAAATAGGCCGCGGGCACAGCCGCACCCAAAAATAACCCCCCGAAGGTCGGCGCGCCCAAACCCCCCAGCGGAAAAATGGCCAAAAAACGGGTGGGCTATATCCTTGGGGGGAGGGGCTGGCCCACTTCGTCCGCCGCACTCGGAATAGGGCGAGACTTTGCGAGCGGCCTCCGCGTGCTAAAAATAGGCCGCGGGCACAGCTGCGCCCAAAAATAACCGCCCGAAGGCCGGTGCGCCATGATTGTCCAGCTGAAAAATGGCCAAAAAACGGGTGGGCTATAGCCTTCGGGGAAGGGGCTGGCCAACGTCGTCCGCCGGACTCGGAATGGGGTGAGACTTTGCGAGCGGCCTCCGCGTGACTTTATTAGTGCGCGGTCACAGCCGCGCCCAAAAATAACCCCCCGAAGGCCGGGACGCCAAGTTCGTCCAGCGGGAAAATGGCCAAAAAACGGGTGGGCTATAGCCATGCGGGGAGGGGCTGGCCAACTTCGTCCGCCGGACTTGGAATGGGGTGAGACTTTGCAAGCGGCCTCCGCGTGCCAAAAATAGGCGCTTGGCACAGCCGTGCCCAAAAATAACCCCCCGATGGCCGGGTCGCCAAGTTCGTCCTGCGGTTAAATGGCCAAAAAACGGGTGGGCTATTGCCTTGGGGGTAGGTGCCGGCCATTTTCGTCCGCCCGACTCGGAATGGGGCGAGACTTTGCAGCGGCCTCCGCATGCCAAAAATAGTCCGCAGACACAGCCGTACCCAAAAATATCCCCCCGAAGGTCGGCGCGCCCAAACCCCCCAGCGGAAAAATGGCCAAAAAACGGGTGGGCTATAGCCTTGGGGGGAGGGGCTGGCCAACTTCGTCCACAGGACTCGGAATGGGGAGAGACTTTGAGAGCGGCCTCCGCATGCCAAAAATAGGCCACAGACACAGCCGCGCCCAAAAATAACTGCCCGAAGGCCGTGGCGCAAAGTTCGTCCAGCGGAAAAATGGCCAAAAAATGGGTGGGCTATAGCCTTGGGGGGAGGGGCTGGCCAACGTCGTCCGCCGGACTCGGAATGGGGTGAGACTTTGCGAGCGGCCTCCGCATGCCAAAAATAGGCCGCGGGGACAGCCGCACCCAAAAATAACCACCCGAAGGCAGGGACGACAAGTTCGTCCAGCGGAAAAATGGCCAAAAAACGGGTGGGCTATAGCCATGGGGGGAGGGGTTGGCCAACGTCGTCTGTCGGGCTCGGAATGGGACGAGACTTTGCGAGCGGCCTCCGCGTGCCAAAATTAGGCCGCGGGCACAGCCGCGCCAAAAAATAACTGCCCGAAGGCTGGGGCGCCAAGTTCGTCCAGCGGAAAAATGGCCAAAAAACGGGTGGGCTATAGCCTTGCGGGGAGGGGCTGGCCAACGTCGTCCGCCGGACTCGGAATGGGGCGAGACTTTGCGAACGGCCTCCGCGTCCCAAAAATAGGCAGCGGGCACAGCCGCGCCCAAAAATAACCGCCCGAAGGCCGGGGCGCCAAGTTCGTCCAGCTGAAAAATGGCCAAAAAACGGGTGGGCTATAACCTTGGGGGGAGGGGCTGGCCAACTTCGTCCGCCGGACTCGGAATGGGTCGAGACTTTGCGAACGGCCTCCGCGTGCCAAAAATAGGCCACGAGCACAGCCGCGCCCAAAAAAAACCACCCGAAGGCCGGGGCGCCGAGTTCGTCCAGCGGAAAAATGGCAAAAAACGGGTGGCTATAGCCTTGGGGGGAGGGGCTGGCCAACTTCGTCCGCCGGACTCGGAATGGGGCGAGACTTTGCAAGCGGCCTCCGCGTGCCAAAAATAGGCTGCGGGCACTGCCGCACCCAAAAATAACCGCTCGAAGACCGGGGCGCCAAGTTCGTCCCGCGGAAAAATGGCCAAAAAACGGGTGGGCTATAGCCTTGGGGGGAGGGGCTGGCCAACTTCGTCCGCCGGACTCGGAATGGGGCGAGACTTTGTGAGGGGCCTCCGCGTGCCAAAAATAGGTCGTGGGCACAGCCGCGCCCAAAAATACCGCCCCAAGGCCGGGGCGCCAAGTTCGTCCAGTGGAAAAATGGCCAAAAAACGGGTGGGCTATAGCCTTGGGGGGAGGGGCTGGCCATCTTCGTCCGCCCGACTCGGAATGGGGCGAGACTTTGCGAGCGGCCTCCGCGTACCAAAAATAGGCCGCGGGCACAGCCGCACCCAAAAATAACCCCCCGAAGGTCGGCGCGCCCAAACCCCCCAGCGGAAAAATGGCCAAAAAACGGGTGGGCTATATCCTTGGGGGGAGGGGCTGGCCCACTTCGTCCGCCGCACTCGGAATAGGGCGAGACTTTGCGAGCGGCCTCCGCGTGCTAAAAATAGGCCGCGGGCACAGCTGCGCCCAAAAATAACCGCCCGAAGGCCGGTGCGCCATGATTGTCCAGCTGAAAAATGGCCAAAAAACGGGTGGGCTATAGCCTTCGGGGAAGGGGCTGGCCAACGTCGTCCGCCGGACTCGGAATGGGGTGAGACTTTGCGAGCGGCCTCCGCGTGCCAAAAATAGGCCGCGGACACAGCCGCGCCCAAAAATAACCACCCGAAGGCCGGGACGCCAAGTTCGTCCAGCGGAAAAATGGCCAAAAAACGGGTGGGCTATAGACTAGCCGGGAGTGGCAGGCCAACTTCGTCCGCCGGACTAGAACTGTTGTGAGACATTGTAAGCGGCCTCCGCGTGACAAAAATAGGCCACCGGCACAGCCGTGTCTAAAAATAACCGCCCAAGGCCGGGTCGCCAAGTTCGTCCAGCTGAAAAATGGCCAAAAAACGGGGGGGCTATAGCCTTGGGGGTAGGGGCTGGCCATGTTCGTCCGCCGGACTCGGAATGGGGCGAGACTTTGCGAGCGGCCTCCGCATGCCAAAAATAGTCCGCAGACACAGCCGTACCCAAAAATATCCCCCCGAAGGTCGGCGCGCCCAAACCCCCCAGCGGAAAAATGGCCAAAAAACGGGTGGGCTATAGCCGTGGGGGGAGGGGCTGGCAAACGACGTCCACTGGAGTCGGAATGGGGCGAGACTTTGGGAGCGGCCTCCGCATGCCAAAAATAGGCCACAGACACAGCCGCGCCCAAAAATAACTGCCCGAAGGCCGTGGCGCAAAGTTCGTCCAGCGGAAAAATGGCCAAAAAATGGGTGGGCTATAGCCTTGGGGGGAGGGGCTGGCCAACGTCGTCCGCCGGACTCGGAATGGGGTGAGACTTTGCGAGCGGCCTCCGCATGCCAAAAATAGGCCGCGGGCACAGCCGCACCAAAAAATAACAGCCCGAAGGCTGGGGCGCCAAGTTCGTCCAGCGGAAAAATGGCCAAAAAACGGGTGGGCTATAGCCATGGGGGGAGGGGTTGGCCAACGTCGTCTGTCGGGCTCGGAATGGGACGAGACTTTGCGAGCGGCCTCCGCGTGCCAAAATTAGGCCGCGGGCACAGCCGCGCCAAAAAATAACTGCCCGAAGGCTGGGGCGCCAAGTTCGTCCAGCGGAAAAATGGCCAAAAAACGGGTGGGCTATAGCCTTGCGGGGAGGGGCTGGCCAACGTCGTCCGCCGGACTCGGAATGGGGCGAGACTTTGCGAACGGCCTCCGCGTGCCAATAATAGCCCGTGGGCACAGCCGCGCCCAAAAATAACCGCCCGAAGGCCGGGGCGCCAAGTTCGTCCAGCGGAAAAATGGCAAAAAAACGGGTGGGCTATAGCCTTGGGGGGAGGGGCTGGCCAACTTCGTCCGCCGGACTCGGAATGGGCCGATACTTTACGAGCGGCCTCCGCGTGCCAAAAATAGGCCGCGGGAACAGGCGCGCCCAAAAATAACCACCCGAAGGCCGGGACACCAAGTTCGTCCAGCGGAAAAATGGCCAAAAAACGGGTGGGCTATAGCCATGTGGGGAGGGGCTGGCCAACGTCGTCCGCCGGACTCGGAATGGGGCGAGACTTTGGTAGCGGCCTCCGCGTGCCAAAAATAGGCCGCGGACACAGCCGCACCCAAAAATAACCCCCCGAAGGTCGGCGCGCCCAAACCCCCCAGCGGAAAAATGGCCAAAAAACGGGTGGGCTATAGCCTTGGGGGGAGGGGCTGGCCAACTTCGTCCGCCCGACTTGGAATGGGGGGAGACTTTGCGAGCGGCCTCCGCGGGCTAAAAAAGTAGGCCACGGGCACAGCTGCGTCCAAAAATAACCGCCCGAAGGCCGGGGCGCCAAGTTCGTCCAGCGGAAAAATGGCCAAAAAACGGGTGGGCTATAGCCATGGGGGGAGGGGCTGGCCAACGTCGTGCGCCGGACTCGGAATGGGGCGAGACTTTGCGAGCAGCCTCCGCGTGCTAAAAATAGGCCGTGGACACAGCCGCGCCCAAAAATGACCGCCCGAACGCTGGGACGCCAAGTTCGTCCAGCGGAAATATGGCCAAAAAACGGGTGGGCTATAGCCTTGGGGTGAGGGGCTGGCCCACTTCGTCCGCTGGACTCGGAATGGGGCGAGACTTTGCGAGCGGCCTCCGCGTGCCAAAAATATGCCCCGGGCACAGCCGCGCCCAAAAATAACCACTCGAAGGCCGGGACACCAAGTTCGTCCAGCGGAAAAATGGCCAAAAAACGGGTGGGCTATAGCCATGGGGGGAGGGGCTGGCCAACGTCGTCCGCCGGACTCGGAATGGGGCGAGACTTTGCTAGCGGCCTCCGCGTACCAAAAATAGGCCGCGGGCACAGCCGCACCCAAAAATAACCCCCCGAAGTTCGGCGCGCCCAAACCCCCCAGCGGAAAAATGGCCAAAAAATGGGTGGGCTATAGCCTTGGGGGGAGGGGCTGGCCCACTTCGTCCGCCCGACTCGGAATGGGGGGAGACTTTGCGAGCGGCCTCCGCGAGCTAAAAAAGTAGGCCACGGGCACAGCTGCGCCCAAAAATAACCGCCCGAAGGCCGGGGCGCCAAGTTCGTCCAGCGGAAAAATAGCCAAAAAACGGGTGGGCTATAGCCTTGGGGGGAGGGGCTGGCCAACTTCGTCCGCCGGACTCGGAATGGGTCGAGACTTTGCGAACGGCCTCCGCATGCCAAAAATAGGCCGCTGGCACAGCCGCGTCCAAAAATAACTGCCCGAAGGCCGGGGCGCCAAGTTCGTCCAGCGGAAAAATGGCCAAAAAACGGGTGGGCTATAGCCTTGGGGGGAGGGGCTGGCCAACTTCGTCCGCCGGACTCGGAATGGGGCGAGACTTTGCCAGCGGCCTCCGCGTACCAAAAATAGGCCGCGGGCACAGCCGTGCCCAAAAATAACCGCCCTAAGGTCGGGGCGCCAAGTTCGTCCAGTGGAAAAATGGCCAAAAAACGGGTGGGCTATAGCCTTGGGGGGAGGGGCCGGCCATTTTCGTCCGCCCGACTCGGAATGGGGCGAGACTTTGCGAGCGGCCTCCGCGTGCCAAATATAGGCCGCCGGCACAGCCGTACACAAAAATAACCCCCCGAAGGTCGGCGCGCCCAAACCCCCCAGCGGAAAAATGGCCAAAAAACGGGTGGGCTATAGCCTTGGGGGGAGGGGCTGGCCAACTTCGTCCACTGGACTCGGAATGGGTCGAGACTTTGTGAGCGGCCTCCGCATGCCAAAAAATAGGCTACAGACACAGCCGTGCCCAAAAATAACTGCCCGAAGGCCGTGGCGTAAAGTTCGTCCAGCGGAAAAATGGCCAAAAAACGGGTGGGCTATAGCCTTGGGGGGAGGGGCTGGCCAACGTCGTCCGCCGGACTCGGAATGGGGTGAGACTTTGCGAGCGGCCTCCGCATGCCAAAAATAGGCCGCGGGGACAGCCGCACCCAAAAATACCCGCCCGAAGGCCGGGGCGCCAAGTTCGTCCAGCGGAAAAAGGCCACAAAAACGGGTGGGCTATAGCCTTGGGGGGTGGGGCTCGCCAACTTCGTCCGCCGGACTTGGAATTGCGCGAGACTTTGCGAGGCGCCTCCGTGTACCAAAAATAGGCCGCGGGCACAGCCGCGCCCAAAAATACACGCCCGAAGGCCGGGGCGCCAAGTTCGTCCAGCGGAAAAAGGCCACAAAAACGGGTGGGCTATAGCCTTGGGGGGTGGGGCTGGCCAACTTCGTCCGCCGGACTCGGAATGGTGCGAGACTTTGCGAGGCGCCTCCGTATACCAAAAATAGGCCGCGGGCACAGCCGCGCCCAAAAATACCCGCCCGAAGGCCGAGGCGCCAAGTTCGACCAGCGGTAAAAGGCCACAAAAATGGGTGGGCTATAGCCTTGGGAGGTGGGGCTGGCCAACCTCGTCCGCCGGACTCGGAATGGCGCGAGACTTTGCGAGGGCCCTCCGTGCGCCAAAAATAGGCCGCAGGCACAGCCGCGCCCAAAAATAACCGCCTGAAGGCCGGGGCGCCAAGTTCGTCCAGCGGAAAAAGGCCACAAAAACGGGTGGGCTATAGCCTTGGGGGGTGGGGCTGGCCAACTTCGTCCGCCGGACTCGGAATGGCGGGAGACTTTGCGAGGGTCCTCCGTGTGCTAAAAATAGGCCGTGGGCACAGCCGCGCCCAAAAATAACCGCCTGAAGGCCGGGGCGCCAAGTTCGTCCAGCGGAAAAAGGCCACAAAAACGGGTGGGCTATAGCCTTGGGGGGTGGGGCTGGCCAACTTCGTACGCCGGACTCGGAATGGTGCGAGACTTTGCGAGGCGCCTCCGTATGCCAAAAATAGGCCGCGGGCACAGCCGCGCCCAAAAATACCCGCCCGAAGGCCGAGGCGCCAAGTTCGTCCAGTGGTAAAAGGCCACAAAAATGGGTGGGCTATAGCCTTGGGAGGTGGGGCTGGCCAACCTCGTCCGCCGGACTCGGAATGGCGCGAGACTTTGCGAGGGCCCTCCGTGTGCCAAAAATAGGCCGCAGGCACAGCCGCGCCCAAAAATAACCGCCCGAAGGCCGGGGCGCCAAGTTCGTCCAGCGGAAAAAGGCCACAAAAACGGGTGGGCTATAGCCTTGGGGGGTGGGGCTGGCCAACTTCGTCCGCCGGACTCGGAATGGCGGGAGACTTTGCGAGGGTCCTCCGTGTGCTAAAAATAGGCCGTGGGCACAGCCGCGCCCAAAAATAACCGCCTGAAGGCCGGGGCGCCAAGTTCTTCCAGCGGAAAAAGGCCACAAAAACGGGTGGGCTATAGCCTTGGGGGGTGGGGCGGGCCAACTTCGTCCGCCGGACTCGGAATGGCGCGAGACTTTGTGAGGCGCCTCCGTGTGCCAAAAATAGGCCGCGGGCACAGCCGCGCCCAAAAATACCCGCCCGAAGGCCGGGGCGCCAAGTTCGTCCAGCGGAAAAAGGCCACAAAAACGGGTAGGCTATAGCGTTGGGGGGTGGGGCTGGCCAACTTCGTCCGCCGGACTCGGAATGGCGCAAGACTTTGCGAGGCGCCTCCGTGTGCCAAAAATAGGCCGCGGGCACAGCCGCACCCAAAAATACCCGTCCGAAGTCTGGGGCGCCAAGGTTGTCCAGCGGAAAAAGGCCAAAAAAACGGGTGGGCTATAGCCTTGGGGGGTGGGGCTGGCCAACTTCGTCTGCCGGACTCGGAATGGCGCGAGACTTTGTGAGGCATCTCCGTGTGCAAAAGATACACCGCGGTCACAGCCGTGCCCAAAAATACCTGCCCGAAGGCCGGGGCGCCAAGTTCGTCCAACGGAAAAAGGCCACAAAAACGGGTGGGCTATAGCCTTGTGGGGTGGGGCTGGCCCACTTCGTCCGCCGGCCTCGGAATGGCGCGAGACTTTACGAGGCGCCTCCGTGTGCCAAAAATAGGCCGCGGGCACAGCCGCGCCCATAAATACCTGCCCGAAGGGCGGGGCGCCAAGTTCGTCCAGCGGAAAAAGGCCACAAAAACGGTTGCCTTTAGCCTTGGGGGGTGGGGCTGGCCAACTTCGTCCGCCGGACTCGGAATGGCGCGAGACTTTGCGAGGCGCCTCCGTGTGTGAAAAATAGGCCGCGGGCACAGCCGCGCTCAAAAATACCCACCCGAAGGCCGGGGCGCCAAGTTCGTCTAGCGGAAAAAGGCCACAAAAACGGGTCGGCTATAGCCTCGGGGGGTGGGGCTGGCCCACTTCGTCCGCCGGACTCGGAATGGTGCGAGACTTTCCGAGTCGCTTCCGTGTGCGAAAAATAGGCCGCGGGCACAGCCGAGCCCAAAAATACCCATCCGAAGGTCGGGGCGCCAAGTTCGTCCAGCGGAAAAAGGCCACAAAAATGGGTCGGATATAGCCTTGGGAGGTGGGGCTGGCCAACTTCGTCCGCTGGACTCGGAATGGCGCGAAACTTTGCGAGGTGCCTCCGTGTGCCAAAAATAGGCCGCGGGCACAGCCGTGCCCTAATATACCCGACCGAAGGCCGGGGCGCCAAGTTCGTCCAGCGGGAAAAGGCCACAAAAACGGGTGGGCTATAGCCTTGGGGGGTGAGGCTGGCCAACTTCGTCCGCCGGACTCGGAATGGCACCAGACTTTGCGAGGCACCTCGGTGTGCCAAAAATAGGCCGCGGGCAAAGCAGCGTCCTTAAATACCCGCCCGAAGGCCTGGGCGCCAAGTTCGTCCAGCGGAAAAAGGCCACAAAAATGGGTCGGATATAGCCTTGATATAGCCTTGGGCAGTGGGGCTGGCCAACTTCGTCCGCCGGACTGGGAATGGCGCGAGACTTTGCGAGGTGCCTCCGTGTGCCAAAAATAGGCCGCGGGTACAGCCGCGCCCTAATATACCCGACCGAAGGCCGGGGCGCCAAGTTCGTCCAGTGGAAAAAGGCCACAAAAACGGGTGGGCTATAGCCTTGCGGGGTGGGGCTGGCCAACTTTGTCCGCCGGACTCGGAATGGCGCGAGAATTTGCGAGGTGCCTCCGTGTGCCAAAAATAGGCCGCGGGCACAGCCGAGCCCAAAAATACCCACCCGAAGGCCGGGGCGCCAAGTTCGTCCAGCGGAAAAAGGCCACAAAAACGGGTCGGATATAGCCTTGGGGGGTGGGGCTAGCCCACTTCCTCCGCCGGTCTCGGAATGGCGCGAGACTTTGCGAGTCACCTCCGTGTGCGAAAAATAGGCCGCGGCCACAGCCGAGCCCAAAAATACCCACCCGAAGGCCGGGGCGCCAAGTTCGTCCAGCGGAAAAAGGCCACAAAAACGGGTCGGATATAGCCTTGGGGCGTGGGGCTGGCACACTTCGTCCGCCGGACTCGGAATGGCGCGAGACTTTGCGAGTCGCCTCCGTGTGCGAAAAATAGGCCGCGGGCACAGCCGAGCCCAAAAATACCCACCCGAAGGCCGGGGCGCCAAGTTCGTCCAGCGGAAAAAGGCCACAAAAACGGGTGGGCTATAGCCTTGGGGGGTGGGGCTGGCCAACTTCGTCCGCCGGACTCGGAATAGCGGGAGACATTACGAGGGGCCTCCGTGTGCCAAAAATAGGCCGCGGGCACAGCCTCGCCCAAAAATACCAGCCCGAAGGCCGGGGCGCCAAGTTCGTCCAGCGGAAAAAGGCAACAGAAACGGGTGGGTTATAGCCTTGGGGGGTGGGGCTGGCCAACTTCGTCCGCCAGACTCGGAATGGTGCGAGACTTTGCGAGGCACCTCCGTGTGCCAAAAATAGGCCGCGGACACAGCCGTGCCAAAAAATACCCGACCGAAGGCCGGGGTGCCAAGTTTGTCCAGCGGAAAACGGCCACAAAAACGGGTGGGCTATAGCCTTGGGGGGTGGGGCTGGCCAACTTCGTTCGCCGGACTCGGAATGGCGCGAGACTTTGCGAGGTGCCACCGTGTGCCAAAAATAGGCCGCGGGCACAGCCGCGCCCAAAAATACCCGCCTGAAAGGCGGGGCGCCAAGTTCGTCCAGCGGAAAAAGGCCACAAAAACGGGTGGGCTATAGCCTTGGGGGGTGGGGCTGGCCAACTTCGTCCGTCGGACTCTGAATGGCACGAGACTTTACAAGGCGCCTCTGTGTGCCAAAAATAGGCCGCGGACAAAGCCGCGTCCAAAAAAACCAGCCCGAAGGCCGGGGCGCCAAGTTCGTCCAGCGGAAAATGGCCACAAAAACGGGTGGTCTATAGCCTTGGGGGGTGGGGCTGGCCAACTTCGTCCGCCGGACTCAGAATGGCGCGAGACTTTGCGAGGTGCCTCCGTGTGCCAAAAATAGGCTGAGGGCACAGTCGCGCCGAAAAATACCCGCCCGAAGGCCGGGGCGCCAAGTTCGTCCAGCGGAAAAAGGCCACAAAAACGGGTTGGCTATAGCCTTGGGGGGTGAGGCTGGCCAACTTTGTCCGCCGGGCTCTGAATAGCGCGAGACTTTGCGAGGCATCTCTGTGTGCCAAAAATAGGCCGCGGGCACAGCCTCGCCCAAAAATACCAGCCCGAAGGCCGGGGCGCCAAGTTCGTCCAGCAGAAAAAGGCCACAAAAACGGGTGGACTATAGCCTTGGGGGGTGGGGCTGGCCAACTTCGTCCGCCGGACTCGGAATGGTGCGTGACCTTGCGAGGCGCTTCCGTGTGCCAAAAATAGGCCGCGGGCACAGCCGCACCCAAAAATACCTGCCCGAAGGCCGGGGCGCCAAGTTCGTCCAGCGGAAAAAGGCCACAAAAACGGGTGGGCTATAGCCTTGGGGGGTGGGGCTGGCCAACTTCATCCGCCGCACTCGGAATGGCACGAGACTTTGCGAGGCGCCTCCGTGTGCCAAAAATAGGCCGCGGGCACAGCCGCGCCCAAAAATACCCGACCGAAGGCCGGGGTACCAAGTTCTTCCAGCGGAAAAAGGCCACAAAAACAGGTGGGCTATAGCCTTGGGGGGTGGGGCTGGCCGACTTCATCCGCCGGACACGGAATGGCGCGAGACTTTGCGAGGCGCCTCCATGTGTCAAAAATTGGCCGCGGGCACAGCCGCACCCAAAAATACCCGCCCGAAGGCTGAGTCGCCTAGTTCGTCCAGCGGATAAAGGCCACAAAAACGGGTGGGCTATAGCCTTGGGGTGTGGGGCTGGCCAAATTCGTCCGCCGGACTCGGAATGGCGCGAGACATTGCGAGGCACCTCCGTTTCCCAAAATTAGGCTTCGGGCACAGCCACGCCCAAAAATACCCGCCCGAAGGCCGAGGAGCCAAGTTCGTCCAGCGGTAAAAGGCCACAAAAACGGGTGGGCTATAGCCTTGGGGGGTGGGGCTGCCAACTTCATCGGCCGGACTCGGAATGGCGCGGGACTTTGCGAGGTGGTTCCGTGTGCCAAAAATAGGCCGCGGGCACAGCCGTGCCCAAAAATACCCGCCCGCAGGGCGGGGCGCCGTGTTCGTCCAGCGACAAAAGGCCACAAAAACGGGTGGGCTATAGCCTTGGGGGGTGGAGCTTGCCCACTTCGTCCGCCGGACTCGGAATGGCGCGAGACTTCGCGAGGCACCTCCGTGTGCCAAAAATATGCCGCGGGCACAGCCGTGCCCAAAAATACCCGCCCGCAGGGCGGGGCGCCATGTTCGTCCAGCGACAAAAGGCCACAAAAACGGGTGGGCTATAGCCTTGGGGGGTGGAGCTTGCCCACTTCGTCCGCCGGACTCGGAATGGCGCGAGACTATGCGAGGCACGTCCGTGTGCCAAAAATAGGCCGTGGGCACAGCCGCGCCCAAAAATACCCGCCCGCAGGCCGGAGCGCCAAGTTCGTCCAGCGGAAAAAGGCCACCAAAACGGGTGGGCTATAGCCTTCGGGGTGGGGCTGGCCAACTTCGTCCGCCGGACTCGGAATGGCGCGAGACTATGCGAGGCACCTCTGTGTGCAAAAAATAGGTCGCGGGCACAGCCGCGCCTAAAAATAGCCGCCCGAAGGCCGGGGCGCCAAGTTCGTCCAGCGGAAAAAGGCTACAAAAACGGGTGGGCTATAGCCTTGGGGGGTGGGGCTGGCCAACTTCGTCAGTCGGACTCGGAATGGCGCGAGACTTCGCGAGGCGCCTCCATGTGCCAAAAATAGGCCGCGGGCACAGCCGTACCCAAAAATACCCGCCCGCAGGGCGGGGCGCCATGTTCGTCCAGCGACAAAAGGCCACAAAAACGGGTGGGCTATAGCCTTGGGGGGTGGAGCTTGCCCACTTCGTCCGCCGGACTCGGAATGGCGCGAGACTATGCGATGCGCGTCCGTGTGCCAAAAATAGGCCGTGGGCACAGCCGCGCCCAAAAATACCCGCCCGCAGGCCGGGGCGCCAAGTTCGTCCAACGGAAAAAGGCCACAAAAACGGGTGGGCTATAGCGTTGGGGTGTGGGGCTGGCCCACTTCGTCCGCCGGACTCGGAATGGCGCGAGACTATGCGAGGCACCTCTGTGTGCAAAAAATAGGTCGCGGGCACAGCCGCGCCTAAAAATAGCCGCCCGAAGGCCGGGGCGCCAAGTTCGTCCAGCGGAAAAAGGCTACAAAAACGGGTGGGCTATAGCCTTGGGGGGTGGGGCTGGCCAACTTCGTCAGTCGGACTCGGAATGGCGCGAGACTTCGCGAGGCGCCTCCATGTGCCAAAAATAGGCCGCGGGCACAGCCGTACCCAAAAATACCCGCCCGCAGGGCGGGGCGCCATGTTCGTCCAGCGACAAAAGGCCACAAAAACGGGTGGGCTATAGCCTTGGGGGGTGGAGCTTGCCCACTTCGTCCGCCGGACTCGGAATGGCGCGAGACTATGCGATGCGCGTCCGTGTGCCAAAAATAGGCCGTGGGCACAGCCGCGCCCAAAAATACCCGCCCGCAGGCCGGGGCGCCAAGTTCGTCCAACGGAAAAAGGCCACAAAAACGGGTGGGCTATAGCGTTGGGGTGTGGGGCTGGCCCACTTCGTCCGCCGGACTCGGAATGGCGCGAGACTTTGCGAGGGCCCTCCGTGTACCAAAAATAGGCCGCGGGCACAGCCGCGCCCAAAAATACCCGCCCGAAGGCCGGGGCAACAAGTTCGTCCAGCGGAAAAAGGCCACAAAAACGAGTGGGCTATAGCCTTGGGGGGTGGGGCTGGCCAACTTCGTCAGCCGGACTCGGAATGGCGCGAGACTTTGCGAGGCGCCTTCGCGTGCCAAAAATAGGCCACGGACACAGCCGCGCCAACAAATACCCTTCCGAAGGCCGGGACGCCAAGTTCATCCAGCGGAAAAAGGCCACAAAAACGGGTGGGCTATAGCCTTGGGGGGTGGGGCTGGCCAACTTCGTCCGCCGGACTCGGAATGGCGGGAGACTTTTTGAGGTGCCTCCTTGTGCCAAAAATAGGCCGCGGGCACAGCCGCGCCCCAAAATACACGGCCGAAGGCCGGGGCACCAAGTTCGCCCAGCGGAAAAAGGCCACAAAAACGAGTGGGCTATAGCCTTGGGGGGTGGGGCTGGCCAACTTCGTCCGCCGGACTCGTAATGGCGCGAGACTTTGCGAGGCGCCTCCGTGTACCAAAAATAGGCCACGGGCACAGCCGCGCCAAAAAATACCCTTCCGAAGGCCGGGACGCCAAGTTCATCCAGCGGAAAAAGGCCACAAAAACGGGTGGGCTATAGCCTTGGGGGGTGGGGCTGGCCAACTTCGTCCGCCGGACTCGGAATGGCGCGAGACTTTTCAAGGTGCCCCCGTGTGCCAAAAATAGGACTTGGGCACAGCCGCGCCCAAAAATACCCGCCCGAAGGCCGAGGCACCAAGTTCCTCCAGCGGAAAAAGGCCACAAAAACGAGTGGGCTATAGCCTTGGGGGGTGGGGCTGGCCCACTTCGTCCGCCGGACTCGGAATGGCGCGAGACTTTGCGAGACGCCTCCGCGTGCCAAAAATAAGCCGCGGGCACAGCCGTGCCAAAAAATACCCTTCCGAAGGCCGGGACGCCAAGTTCATCCAGCGGAAAAAGGCCACAAAAACGGGTGGGCTATAGCCTTGGGGGGTGGGGCTGGCCAACTTCGTCCGCCGGACTCGGAATGGCGCGAGACTTTTCGAGGTGCCCCCGTGTGCCAAAAATAGGACTTGGGCACAGCCGCGCCCAAAAATACCTGCCCGAAGGCCGAGGCACCAAGTTCCTCCAGCGGAAAAAGGCCACAAAAACGAGTGGGCTATAGCCTTGGGGGGTGGGGCTGGCCCACTTCGTCCGCCGGACTCGGAATGGCGCGAGACTTTGCGAGACGCCTCCGCGTGCCAAAAATAAGCCACGGGCACAGCCGTGCCAAAAAATACCCTTCCGAAGGCCGGGTGATGATGTCAACAAATGCTTTAATTTTTCAAACGCAACAAGACATGAATCATCAAAGATAAAAGGTACATCCTTAGCAACTAGATTGCATAAGGGTCTAGAAACTTTGCTAAAATCTTTAATGAAACGTCTATAGAAACCAGCATGCCCAAGGAAAGATCTTACTTCTCTGACTGTTTTAGGTGGAGGAAGATTAGAAATGAGATCCACCTTGGCTTTGTCAACCTCAATACCTTTGCTCGAAATGATGTGACCGAGAACAATACCTTGTTTTACCATAAAATGGCATTTCTCCCAATTCAAGACTAAGTTCTTCTCGGTACATCTCTGCAGAACTAGCATTAGATGATGTAAACATTGATCAAACGAGTCACCAAAGACAGAAAAATCATCCATAAAGACTTCAAGGAATCGTTCAACCATATCAGAAAAAATGCTCAACATGCATCGTTGAAATGTAGCAGGTGCATTACATAATCCAAATGGCATTCTCCTATATGCAAAAGTGCCAAAAGGGCAAGTGAAAGTGGTTTTCTCTTGATCTTTTGGTGCTATAGGGATCTGATTGTATCCTGAGTAGCCATCTGAAAGCAATAAAATTCATGACCTGCTAATCTATCAAGCATTTGATCAATAAATGGTAAAGGAAAATGGTCTTTACGTGTGACAGAATTCAATTTTCTATAATCAATGCATACACGCCATCCTGTAGTCACTCTAGTTGGTATCAATTCATTATCAGCATTGGTAACTACTGTGACTCCTGACTTTTTAGGGACAACTTGTACAGGACTGACCCATGAACTATCAGAAATTGGGTAAATAATACCTGCGTCTAATAGCTTAAGGACTTCAGTTCTAACAACTTCTTTCATATTAGGATTTAACCGACGTTGCATTTCCCTAGTAGATTTAGCATTTTCATCAAGGTGAATGTAATGCATGCAGTCTACTGGGTTTATACCTTTTATGTCTGCTATGGTCCATCCTAATGCCCCTTTGTGCTCTTTCAAAACGTCCAACAACTTACCTTTTTGTTCGTCATTGAGGGATGATGAGATGATTACCGGCATAGTACTTTCTTCTCCCAAAAACGCATATTCCAGAGTGTTGGGCCATGGTTTGAGCTCAAGTTTCGGTGGTGATTCTGATGATGGGATGAGTTTCTTCTCTGATGGTGCTAGTTGTTCAACTCTTGACTTCCATTTATTAGTGTCCATGGATGGTACTGAGTCGAGCAGGGCGTTGACCTCTTCGACCGATCTGTCAATATCAAAATTAAAACCAAAGTGAGTTAAGCATGTTTGTAAAGGATCATCACTAAGGTTTGAAATAAAAGTGTCATCAACTAATGCTTCTATTAAATCCACATCAACAATTCCATCATCTACATTGTGAGGTTTTTTGGCAATGTTGAAGATGTTCAGCTCCATAGTCATGTTGCCGAAGGACAGCTGCATATTTCCAGTCCTGCATTGAATGTGAGCATCCGCAATTGCCAAGAAAGGTCGGCCTAAAATAATGTGGATGTGCTTCCTCGAGTCCTGTATTGGTTGAGTGTCAATTACAATGAAATCAACAGGAAAATAAAACTTGTCTACCGGGATAAGCACGTCCTCTACAATACAACGAGGTATTTTCGTAGACCGATCTGCAAGCTGTAACACTACTGGAGTTGGGTGTAATTCTCACAGTCCAAGTTTCACGAATACTGAGTATGGCAACAGATTTACACTAGCTCTTAAGTCCAACAAAGCATTCCCAATTGTGTGGTTCCCTATATTACATGAGATAGTGGGGGAGCATGGGTCTTTGTATTTTAGATGAATTTTGTATTGGTGTATAGAGATAACGTTTTCTGTTAAAAATTCCTTATTTTGAACGTGAATATTTCTCTTTCTAGTGCAAAGGTCTTTAAGAAACTTGACATAAGATGAAACTTATTTTATAGCATCAAGTAAAGGGATGTTAACACTTACCTGTTTGAAGATTTCAAGAATCTCACCTATGAATTTTCCCTTATTTCTTTTAGCTAACATTTGAGGAAATAAAGCTTTAGAAACGTATTCTCGTGGGTTGGTTTCTTCTTTTTCCTCTGATGATGAGTCCTTAGCATTCACGGGTACAATTTGATTTGTTTTTGTCACTGGCATCTCCACCTTGTTGTTGATCTCTTTCCCTTTTCACAAGGTGATGACGGTTTTGACCTCTCCATGCTACTGTGGTGAACTGATACTTGCTTCATGTACTCCTTTAGGATTAGGCACTGGTTGACTTGGGAATTTGTCTTTCTCAACAGTCATTGCCAAGGTTTGAATTGAAGAAGCAAGCTGTCCCACCATCTTCTCGAGGTTTGAAACTGATTGGGCTTGTGAATTGAAGCCTGCTCCCAACTCATTTCGTAGTCCATCAATGGTGCGGTTCTGTTGCTCAAACGTGGAGTGAGTAAGATTCTTGAGATTCTGGAATGAATCCTCCCATGGTCTGGGTTGAGAGTAGTTCTGATTCTGATTGTATGGTCTAAATGGGGGCTGAGAGGCTTGAGGATTTTGAGGAATTGGTTGCATTGGTGGAGCTGGGGCGCCAAGTTCGTCCAGCGGAAAAAGGCCACAAAAACAGGTGGGCTATAGCCTTGGGGGGTGGGGCTGGCCAACTTCGTCCGCCGGACTCGGAATGGCGCGAGACTTTGCGAGCGGCCTCCGTGTGCCAGAAATAGGCCCCGGGCACAGCCACGCCCAAAAATAACCGCCTGAAGACCGGGGCGCCAAGTTCGTCCAGCGGAAAAAGGACACAAAAACGGGTGGCCTATAGCCTTGGGCGGTGGGGCTGGCCAACTTCGTCCGCCGGACTCGGAATGGCGTGAGACTATGCGAGGGCCCTCCGTGTGGCAAAAATAGGCCGCAGGCACAGCCGCACCCAAAAATAACTGCCCGAAGGGCGGGGCGCCAAGTTCGTCCAGCGGAAAAAGGCCACAAAAACGGGTGGGCTATAGCCTTGGGGGGTGGGGCTGGCCAACTTCGTCCGCCGGACTCTGAATGGGCCGAGACTTTGGGAGCGGCCTCCGCGTGCCAAAAATAGGCTACGGGCACAGCCGCGTCGAAAAATAACAGACCGAAGGCCGCGGCGCCAAGTTCGTCCAGCGGAAAAAGGCCATAAAAACGGGCGGGCTATAGCCTTGGGTTGTGGGGCTGGCCAACTTCGTCCGCCGGACTCGGAATGCCGCGAGACTTTGCGAGGGGCCTCTGTGTGCCAAAAATAGGCCGCGGCCAAAGCTGCGCCCAAAAATAACCACCCAAAGGCCGGGGCGCCAAGTTCGTCCAGCGGAAAAAGGCCACAAAAACGGGTTGGCTATAGCTTTGGGGGGTGGGGCTGGCCAAATTCGTCCACCGGGCTCGGAATGCCGCGAGACTTTAAGAGGGGCCTCCGTGTATGAAAAATAGGCCGCGGGCAAAGCCGCACCCAAAAATAGCCGCCCGAAGGCCGCGGCGCCAAGTTCGTCCAGCGGAAAAAGGCCACAAAAACGGTTGGGCTATAGCCTTGGGTGGTGGGGCTGGCCAACTTCATCCGCCGGACTCGGAATGCTGCGAGGCTTTGCGAGGGGCCTCCATGTACAAAAAATAGGCCGCGGGCAAAGCCGCGCCCAAAAATAACCGGTCGAAGGCCGCGGCGCCAAGTTCGTACAGCGGAAAAAGACCACAAAAACGGGCGGGCTATGGCCTTGGGGGGTGGGGCTGGCCCACTTCGTCCGCCGGACTCGGAATGCCGCGAGACTTTGCGAGGGGCCTCCGTGTGCGAAAAAAAGGCTGCGGCCAAACCCGCGCCACAAAATAACCGCCCGAAGGCCGCGGCGCCACGTTCGTCCAGCGGAAAAAGGCCACAAAAACGGGTTGGCTATAGCCTTGGGGGGTGGGGATGGCCAAATTCGTCCGCCGGGCTCGGAATGCTGGGAGACTTTAAGAGGGGCCTCCGTGTGCCAAAAATAGGCCGCGGGCAAACCCGCGCCCAAAAATATCCGCCCGAAGGCCACGGCGTCAAGTTCGTCCAGCGGAAAAAGGCCACAAAAACGGGCGGGCTATAGCCTTGGGGTGTGGGGCTGGCCAACTTCGTCCGCCGGACTCGGAATGCCGCGAGACTTTGCGAGGGGCCTCCATGTGCCAAAAATAGGCCGCGGGCAAAGCCGCGCCCCTAAATAGCCGCCCAAAGGCCGGGGCGCCAAGTTCGTCCAGCGGAAAAAGGCCACAAAAACGGGCGGGCTATAGCCTTGGGGGGTGGGGCTGGCCCACTTCGTCCGCCGGACTCGGAATGCCGCGAGACTTTGCGAGGGGCCTCCGTGTGCCAAAAATAGGCTGCGGCCAAACCCGCGCCAAAAAATAACCGCCCGAAGGCCGCGGCGCCACGTTCGTCCAGCGGAAAAAGGCCACAAAAACGGGTTGGCTATAGCCTTGGGGGGTGGGGATGGCCAAATTCGTCCGCCGGGCTCGGAATGCCGGGAGACTTTAAGAGGGGCCTTCGTGTGCCAAAAATAGGCCACGGGCAAAGCCGCGCCCAAAAATATCCGCCCGAAGGCCGCGGCGTCAAGTTCGTCCAGCGGAAAAAGGCCACAAAAACGGGCGGGCTATAGCCTTGGGGTGTGGGGCTGGCCAACTTCGTCCGCCGGACTCGGAATGCCGCGAGACTTTGCGAGGGGCCTCCGTGTGCCAAAATTAGGCCGCGGCCAAAGCCGCGCCCCTAAATAGCCGCCCAAAGGCCGGGGCGCCAAGTTCGTCCAGCGGAAAAAGGCCACAAAAACGGGTTGGCTATAGCCTTGGGGGGTGGGGCTGGCCAAATTCGTCCGCCGGACTCGGAATGCCACGAGACTTTAAGAGGGGCCTCCGTGTGCCAAAAATAAGCCGCGGGCAAAGCCGCGCCCAAAAATAGCCGCCCGAAGGCCGCGGCGTCAAGTTCGTCCAGCGGAAAAAGGCCACAAAAACGGGTGCGCTATAGCCTTGGGTGGTGGGGCTGGCCAACTTCATCCGCCGGACTCGGAATGCCGCGAGGCTTTGCGAGGGGCCTCCGTGTACCAAAAATAGGCCGCGGGCAAAGCCGCGCCCAAAAATAACCGGTCGAAGGCCGCGGCGCCAAGTTCGTACAGCGGAAAAAGACCACAAAAACGGGCGGGCTATGGCCTTGGGGGCTGGGGCTGGCCCACTTCGTCCACCGGACTCGGAATGCCGCGAGACTTTGCGAGGGGCCTCCGTGTGCCAAAAAAAGGCCGCGGCCAAACCCGCGCCCAAAAATAACCGCCCGAAGGCCGCGGCGCCAAGTTCGTCCAGCGGAAAAAGGCCACAAAAACGGGTGGTCTATAGCCTTGGGGGGAGGGGCTGGCCAACTTCGTCCGCCGGACTCTGAATGGGCCGAGACTTTGGGAACGGCCTCCGCGTGCCAAAAATAGGCTACAGGCACAGCCGTGCCGAAAAATAACCGACCGAAGGCCGCGGCGCCAAGTTCGTCCAGCGGAAAAAGGCCACAAAAACGGGCGGGCTATAGCCTTGGGGTGTGGGGCTGGCCAACTTCGTCCGCCGGACTCGGAATGCCGCGAGACTTTGCGAGGGGCCTCCGTGTGCCAAAAATAGGCCGCGGCCAAAGCCGCGCCCCTAAATAGCCGCCCCAAGGCTGGGGCGCCAAGTTCGTCCAGCGGAAAAACGCCACAAAAACGGGTTGGCTATAGCCTTGCGGGGTGGGGCTGGCCAAATTCGTCCGCCGGACTCGGAATGCCGCGAGACTTTAAGAGGGGCCTCCGTGTGCCAAAAATAGGCCGCGGGCAAAGCCGCGCCCAAAAATAGCCCCCCGAAGGCCGCGGCGTCAAGTTACTCCAGCGGAAAAAGGCCACAAAAACGGGTGGGCTATAGCCTTGGGTGGTGGGGCTGGCCAACTTCGTCCGCCGGACTCGGAATGCCGCGAGGCTTTGCGAGGGGCCTCCGTGTACCAAAACTAGGCCGCGGGCAAAGCCGCGCCCAAAAATAACCGGTCGAAGGCCGCGGCGCCAAGTTCTTACAGCGGAAAAAGGCCACAAAAACGGGCGGGCTATGGCCTTGGGGGGTGGGGCTGGCCCACTTCGTCCGCCGGACTCGGAATGCCGCGAGACTTTGCGAGGGGCCTCCGTGTGCCAAAAAAAGGCCGCGGGCACAGCCGCGCCCAAAAATAACCGCCTGAAGGCCGGGTCGCCAAGTTCGTGCGGCGGAAAAATGGCCAAAAAACGGGTGGGCTATAGCCTTGGGGGGAGGGGCTGGCCCACTTCGCCCGCCGGACTCGGAATGGGGCTAGACTTTGTGAGCAGCCTCCGCGTGCCAAAAATAGGCCGCGGGCACAGCCACCCCCAAAAATAACCCCCGAAGGTCGTTGCGCCCAAACCCCCCAGCGGAAAAATGGCCAAAAAACGGATGGGCTATAGCCTTGGGGGAGGGGCTGGCCCACTTAGTCCGCCGGACTCGGAATTGGGCGAGACTTTGCGAGCGGCCTCCGTGTGCTAAAACTAGGCCGTGGGCACAGCCGCGCCCAAAAATAACCGCCCGAAGGCCGGGGCGCCAAGTTCGTCTAGCGGAAAAATGGCCAAAAAACGGGTGGGCTATAGCCTTGGGGGAAGGGGCGAGCCCACTTCGTCCGCCAGACTCGGAATGGGGCGAGACTTTGCGAGCGGCCTCCGCGTGCCAAAAATAGGCTGCGGGCACAGCCGCGCTAAAAAATAACCGCCCGAAGGCCGGGGAGCCAAGTTTGTCCAGCGGAAAAATGGCCAAAAAACGGGTGTCCTATAGCCTTGGGGGGAGGGGCTGGCCAACTTCGTCCGCCGGACTCGGAATGGGGCCAGACTTTGCGAGCGGCCTCGTGTGCCAAAAATAGGCCGCGGGCACAGCCGTGCCCAAAAATAACCGCCCGAAGGATGGAGCGCCAAGTTTGCCAGCGGAAAAATAGCCAAAAAACGGGTGGGCTATAGCCTTGGGGGGAGGGGCTGGCCAACATCGTCCGCCGGACTCGGAATGGGATGAGACTTTGCGAGGGTCCTCCGTGTGCCAAAAATAGGCCGCGGGCACAGCCGCGCCCAAAAATAACCGCCCAAAGGCGGGGCGCCAAGTTCGTCCAGCGGAAAAATGGCCAAAAAACGGGTGGGCTATAGCCTTGGGGGGAGGGGCTGGCCAACTTCGTCCGCCGGACTCGGAATGGGACGAGACTTTGCGAGCGGCCTCCGCGTGCAAAAAATAGGCCACGGGCACAGCCGCGTCGAAAAATAACCGCCCGAAGGCCGGGGCGCCAAGTTCGTCCAGCGGAAAATGGCCAAAAAACGGGTGGGCTATAGCCTTGGGGGGAGGGGCTGGCCCACTTCGTCCGCCGGACTCGGAATGGGGCGAGACTTTGCGAGCGGCCTCCGCGTACCAAAAATTGGCCGCGGACACAGCCGCTCCCAAAAATAACCCCCCGATGGTCGGCGCGCCCAAACCCCCCAGCGGAAAAATGGCCAAAAAACGGGTGGGCTATAGCCTTGGGGGGAGGGGCTGCCAACTTCGTCCGCCGGACTCGGAATGGGGCGAGACTTTGCGAGCGGCCTCCGCGTGCCAAAAATAGGCCACGGGCACAGCCGTATCCAAAAATAACCGCCCGAAGGCCGGGGCGCCAAGTTCGTCCAGCGGAAAAATGGCCAAAAAACGGGAGGGCTATAGCCTTGGGGGGAGGGGCTGGCCAACTTTGTCCGCCGGACTCGGAATGGAGCGAGACTTTGCGAGCGGCCTCCGCATACCAAAAATTGGCCATGGACACAGCCACGCCCAAAAATAACCCCCCGAGGGTCGGCGCGCCCAAACCCCCCAGCGGAAAAATGGCCGAAAAACGGGTGGGTTATAGCCTTGGGGGCAGGGGCTGCCAACTTCGTCCGCCGGACTCGGAATGGGGCGACACTTTGCGAGCGGCCACCGCGTGCCAAAAATAGGCCGCGGGCACAGCCGCGCCCAAAAATAACCGCCCGAAGGCCGGGTCGCCAAGTTCGTGCTGCGGAAAAATGGCCAAAAAACGGGTGGGCTATAGCCTTGGGGGGAGGGGCTGGCCTACTTCGTCCGCCGGACTCGGAATGGGGCGAGACTTTGCGAGCGGCCACCGCGTGCCAAAAATAGGCCGCGGGCACAGCCTCGCCCAAAAATAACCGCCCGAAGGCCGGGTCGCCAAGTTCGTGCTGGGGAAAAATGGCCAAAAAACGGGTGGGCTATAGCCTTGGGGGGAGGGGCTGGCCAACTTCGTCCGCCGGACTCGGAATGGGGCGATACTTTGCGAGCGACCTCCGCATACCAAAAATTGGCCGTGGACACAGCCGCGACCGAAAATAAGCCCCCGAAGGTCGGCGCGCCCAAACCCCCCAGCGGAAAAATGGCCAAAAAACGGGTTGGCTATAGCCTTGGGGGGAGGGGCGGGCCAACTTCGTTCGCCGGACTCGGAATGGGGCGAGACTTTGTGAGCGGCCTCCGCGTACCAAAAATTGGCCGCGGACACAGCCGCACCCAAAAAAAAACCCCCCGAAGGTCGGCGTGCCCAAACCCCCCAGCGGAAAAATGGGCAAAAAACGGGTGGGCTATAGCCTTGGGGGAAGGGGCTGGCCAACTTCGTCCGCCGGACTCGGAATGGGGTGAGACTTTGCGAGCGGCCTCTGCGTGCCAAAAATAGGCCGCGGGCACAGCCGCGCCAAAAAATAACCCCCGGAAGGTAGGCGCGTCCAAACCCCCCAGCGGAAAAATGGCCAAAAACCGGGTGGGCTATAGCCTTGGGGGGAGGGGCTGGCCCACAACGTCCGTCGGACTCGGAATGGGACGAGACTTTACGAGCGGTGACCGCCTGCCAAAAATAGGCTGCGGGCACCGTCGCGCCCAAACATAACTGCCCGAAGGACGGGGCGCCAAGTTCGTCCAGCGGAAAAATGGCCAAAAAACGGGTGGGCTATAGCCTTGGGGGGAGGGGCTGGCCAACTTCATCCGCCGGACTCGGAATGGGGCGAGACTTTGCGAGCGGCCTCCGCATGCCAAAAATAGGCCACGGGCACAGCCGCACCCAAAAATAGCCGCCCGAAGGCCGGAGCGCCAAGTTCGTCCAGCGGAAAAATGGCCAAAAAATGGGTGGGCTATAGCCTTGGGGGGAGGGGCTGGCCAACTTCGTCCGCCAGCCTCGGAATGGGACGAGACTTTGCGACCGGCCTCCGAGTGCCAGAAATAGGCCGCGGGCACAGCCGCGCCCAAAAATAACCGCCCAAAGGCTGGGGCGCCAAGTTCGTCCAGCGGAAAAAAGGCCCAAAAACGGGTGGGCTATAGCCTTGGGGGGAGGGGCTGGCCCACTTCGTCCGCCGGACTCGGAATTGGGCGAGACTTTGCGAGTGGCCTCCGCATGCCAAAAATAGGCCGTGGGCATAGCCACGCCCAAAAATAACCCACCGAAGGTCGGCGCGCCCAAACCCCCCAGCGGAAAATTGGCAAAAAAACGGGTGGGCTATAGGCTTGGGGGGTGGGGCTGCCAACTTAGTCCGCCGGACTCAGAATGGGGCGAGACTTTGCGAGCAGCCTCCGCGTGCCAAAAATTGGCCGCGGACACAGCCGTGCCCAAAAATAACCCCACGAAGTTCGGCACGCCCAAACCCCCCAGCGGAAAAATGGCCAAAAAACGGGTGGCATATAGCCTTAGGGGGAGGGGCTGGCCAACTTCGTCCGCCGGACTCGGAATGGGACGAGACTTTGCAACCGGCCTCCGAGTGCCAGAAATAGGCCGCGGGCACAGCCGCGCCCAAAAATAACCCCCCAAAGGCTGGGGCTCCAAGTTCGTCCAGCGGAAAAAAGGCCCAAAAACGGGTGGGCTATAGCCTTGGGGGGATGGGCTGGCCCACTTCGTCCGCCGGACTCGGAATGGGGCGAGACTTTGCGAGCGGCCTCCGCGTGCCAAAAATAGGCCGCGGGGACAGCCGCGCCCAAAAATAACCCCCCGAAGGTCGGCGCGCCCAATCCCCCCAGTGGAAAAATGGCCATAAAACGGGTGGGCTATAGCCTTGGGGGGAGGGGCTGGCCAACTTCGTCCACCGGACTCGGAATGGGGCCAGACTTTGCAAGCGGCCTCCGTGTGCCAAAAATAGGCCGCGGGCACAGCCGCGCCCAAAAATAACCGCCCGAAGGCTGGGGCGCCAAGTTCGTCCAGCGGAAAAATGGCAAAACGGTTGGGCTATAGCGTTGGGGGGAGGGGCTGGCCAACTTCGTCCGGCGGACTCGGAATGGGGCGAGACTTTGCGAGCGGCCTCCGCGTGCCAAAAATAGGCTGCGGGCACAGTCGTGCCCAAACATAACCGCCCGAAGGACGGGGCGCCAAGTTCGTCCAGCGGATAAATGGCCAAAAAACGGGTGGGCTATAGCGTTGCGGTGAGGGGCTGGCCCACTTCGTCCGCCGGACTCGGAATGGGGCGAGACTTTGCGAGCGGCCTCCGCGTACCAAAAATTGGCCGCGGACACAGCCGCTCCCAAAAATAACCCCCCGATGGTCGGCGCGCCAAAACCCCCCAGCGGAAAAATGGCCAAAAAACGGGTGGGCTATAGCCTTGGGGGGAGGGGCTGCCAACTTCGTCCGCCGGACTCGGAATGGGGCGAGACTTTGCGAGGGGCCTCCGCGTGCCAAAAATAGGCCGCGGGCACAGCCGCATCCAAAAATAACCGCCGAAGGCCGGGGCGCCAAGTTCGTCCAGCGGAAAAATGGCCAAAAAACGGGAGGGCTATAGCCTTGGGGGGAGGGGCTGGCCAACTTTGTCCGCCGGACTCGGAATGGGGCGAGACTTTGCGAGCGGACTCCGCGTACCAAAAATTGGCCATGGACACAGCCACGCCCAAAAATAACCCCCCGAGGGTCGGCGCGCCGAAACCCCCCAGCGGAAAAATGACCGAAAAACGGGTGGGTTATAGCCTTGGGGGGAGGGGCTGCCAACTTCGTCCGCCGGACTCGGAATGGGACGAGACTTTGCGAGCGGCCACCGCGTGCCAAAAATAGGCCGCGGGCACAGCCGCGCCCAAAAATAACCGCCCGAAGGCCGGGTCGCCAAGTTCGTGCTGCGGAAAAATGGCCAAAAAACGGGTGGGCTATAGCCTTGGGGGGAGGGGCTGGCCCACTTCGTCCGCCGGACTCGGAATGGGGTAAGACTTTGCGAGCGGCCACCGCGTGCCAAAAATAGGCCACGGGCACAGCCGCGCCCAAAAATAACCGCCCGAAGGCCGGGTCGCCAAGTTCGTGCTGCGGAAAAATGGCCAAAAAACGGGTGGGCTATAGCCTTGGGGGGAGGGGCTGGCCAACTTCGTCCACCGGACTCGGAATGGGGCGAGACTTTGCGAGCGACCTCCGCATACCAAAAATTGGCCGTGGACACAGCCGCGCCCGAAAATAACCCCCCGAAGGTCGGCGCGCCCAAACCCCCCAGCGGAAAAATGGCCAAAAAACGGGTTGGCTATAGCCTTGGGGGGAGGGGCTGGCCAACTTCGTCCGCCGGACTCGGAATGGGGCGAGACTTTGCGAGTGGCCTCCGCGTACCAAAAATTGGCCGCGGACACAGCCGCGCCCAAAAAAAAACTCCCCGAAGGTCGGCGTGCCCAAACCCCTCAGCGGAAAAATGGGCAAAAAACGGGTGGGCTATAGCCTTGGGGGGAGGGGCTGGCCAACTTCGTCCGCCGGACTCGGAATGGGGCGAGACTTTGTGAGCGGCCTCTGCGTGCCAAAAATAGGCCGCGGGCACAGCCGCGCCCAAAAATAACCCCCGGAAGGTCGGCGCGTCCAAACCCCCCAGCGGAAAAATGGCCAAAAACCGGGTGGGCTATAGCCTTGGGGGGAGGGGCTGGCCCACTTCGTCCGCCGGACTCGGAATGGGGCGAGACTTTGCGAGCGGCCTCCGCGTGCCAAAAATAGGCTACGGGCACAGTCGCGCCCAAACATAACCGCCCGAAGGACGGGGCGCCAAGTTCGTCCAGCGGAAAAATGGCCAAAAAACGGGTGGGCTATAGCGTTGGGGGGACGGGCTGGCCAACTTCGTCCGGCGGACTCGGAATGGGGCGAGACTTTGGGAGCGGCCTCCGCATGCCAAAAATAGGCTACGGGCACAGTCGCACCCAAACATAACCGCCCGAAGGACGGGGCGCCAAGTTCGTCCAGCGGAAAAATGGCCAAAAAACGGGTGGGCTATAGCCTTGGGGGGAGGGGCTGGCCAACTTCATCCGCCGGACTCGGAATGGGGCGAGACTTTGCGAGCGGCCTCCGCGTGCCAAAAATAGGCCGCGGGCACAGCCGCGCCCAAAAATAACCCCCCGAAGGCCGGGGCGCCAAGTTCGTCCAGCGGAAAAATGACCAAAAAACGGGTGGGCTATAGCCTTGGGGGGAGGGGCTGGCCCACTTCGTCCGCCGGACTCGGAATGGGGCGAGACTTTGCGAGCGGCCTCCGCGTACCAAAAATTGGCCGCGGACACAGCCGCTCCCAAAAATAACCCCCCGATGGTCGGCGCGCCCAAACCCCCCAGCGGAAAAATGGCCAAAAAACGGGTGGGCTATAGCCTTGGGGGGAGGGGCTGCCAACTTCGTCCGCCGGACTCGGAATGGGGCGAGACTTTGCGAGCGGCCTCCGCGTGCCAAAAATAGGCCGCGGGCACAGCCGCATCCAAAAATAACCGCCCGAAGGCCGGGGCGCCAAGTTCGTCCAGCGGAAAAATGGCCAAAAAACGGGAGGGCTATAGCCTTGGGGGGAGGGGCTGGCCAACTTTGTCCGCCGGACTCGGAATGGGGCGAGACTTTGTGAGCGGCCTCCGCGTACCAAAAATTGGCCATGGACACAGCCACGCCCAAAAATAACCCCCCGAAGGTCGGCGCGCCCAAACCCCCCAGCGGAAAAATGGCCAAAAAACGGGTGGGTTATAGCCTTGGGGGGAGGGGCTGCCAACTACGTCCGCCGGACTCGGAATGGGGCGAGACTTTGCGAGCGGCCACCGCGTTCCAAAAATAGGCCGCGGGCACAGCCGCGCCCAAAAATAACCGCCCGAAGGCCGGGTCGCCAAGTTCGTGCTGCGGAAAAATGGCCAAAAAACGGGTGGGCTATAGCCTTGGGGGGAGGGGCTGGCCAACTTCGTCCACCGGACTCGGAATGGGGCGACACTTTGCGAGCGGCCTCCGCATACCAAAAATTGGCCGTGGACACAGCCGCGCCCGAAAATAACCCCCCGAAGGTCGGCGCGCCCAAACCCCCCAGCGGAAAAATGGCCAAAAAACGGGTTGGCTATAGCCTTGGGGGGAGGGGCTGGCCAACTTCGTCCGCGGGACTCGGAATGGGGCGAGACTTTGCGAGCGGCCTCCGCGTACCAAATATTGGCCGCGGACACAGCCGCGCCCAAAAAAAAACCCCCCGAAGGTCGGCGTGCCCAAACCCCCCAGCGGAAATATGGGCAAAAAACGGGTGGGCTATAGCCTTGGGGGGAGGGGCTGGCCAACTTCGTCCGCCGGACTCGGAATGGGGCGAGACTTTGCGAGCAGCCTCTGCGTGCCAAAAATAGGCCCCGGGCACAGCCGCGCCCAAAAATAACCCCCGGAAGGTCGGCGCGTCCAAACCCCCCAGCGGAAAAATGGCCAAAAACCGGGTGGGCTATAGCCTTGGGGGGAGGGGCTGGCCCACTTCGTCCGCCGGACTCGGAATGGGGGGAGACTTTGCGAGCAGCCTCCGCGTGCCAAAAATAGGCCGGGGACACAGCCGCGCTCAAAAATAACCGCCCGAAGGTCGGGGCGCCAAGTTCGTCCAGCGGAAAAATGGCCAAAAAACGGGTGGGCTATAGCCTTGGGGGGAGGGGCCGGCCCACTTCGTCCGCCGGACTAGGAATGGGGCGAGACTTTGCGAGCGGCCTCCGCGTGCCAAAAATAGGCCGGGGACACAGCCGCGCCCAAAAAAAACCGCCCGAAAGTCGGGGCGCCAAGTTCGTCCAGCGGAAAAATGGCCAAAAAACGGGTGGGCTATAGCCTTGGGGGGAGGGGCCGGCCCACTTCGTCCGCCGGACTCGGAATGGGGTGAAACTTGGCGAGCGGCCTCCGCGTGCCAAAAATAGGCCGCGGGTATGGCTGCTCACAAAAATAACCGCCCGAAGGCCGGGGCGCCAAGTTCGTGCTGCGGAAAACTGGCCAAAAAACGGGTGGGCTATAGCCTTGGGGGGAGGGGCTGGCCAACTTGGTCCGCCAGACTCGGAATGGGGTGAGACTTTGTGAGCGGCCTCCGCGTACCAAAAATTGGCCATGGACACAGCCACGCCCAAAAATAACCCCCCGAAGGTCGGCGCGCCCAAACCCCCCAGCGGAAAAATGGCCAAAAAACGGGTGGGTTATAGCCTTGGGGGGAGGGGCTGCCAACTACGTCCGCCGGACTCGGAATGGGGCGAGACTTTGCGAGCGGCCACCGCGTTCCAAAAATAGGCCGCGGGCACAGCCGCGCCCAAAAATAACCGCCCGAAGGCCGGGTCGCCAAGTTCGTGCTGCGGAAAAATGGCCAAAAAACGGGTGGGCTATAGCCTTGGGGGGAGGGGCTGGCCAACTTCGTCCTCGGGACTCGGAATGGGGCGAGACTTTGCGAGCGGCCTCCGCATACCAAAAATTGGCCGTGGACACAGCCGCGCCCGAAAATAACCCCCCGAAGGTCGGCGCGCCCAAACCCCCCAGCGGAAAAATGGCCAAAAAACGGGTTGGCTATAGCCTTGGGGGGAGGGGCTGGCCAACTTCGTCCGCGGGACTCGGAATGGGGCGAGACTTTGCGAGCGGCCTCCGCGTACCAAATATTGGCCGCGGACACAGCCGCGCCCAAAAAAAAACCCCCCGAAGGTCGGCGTGCCCAAACCCCCCAGCGGAAATATGGGCAAAAAACGGGTGGGCTATAGCCTTGGGGGGAGGGGCTGGCCAACTTCGTCCGCCGGACTCGGAATGGGGCGAGACTTTGCGAGCAGCCTCTGCGTGCCAAAAATAGGCCGCGGGTACAGCCGCGCCCAAAAATAACCCCCGGAAGGTCGGCGCGTCCAAACCCCCCAGCGGAAAAATGGCCAAAAACCGGGTGGGCTATAGCCTTGGGGGGAGGGGCTGGCCCACTTCGTCCGCCGGACTCGGAATGGGGGGAGACTTTGCGAGCAGCCTCCGCGTGCCAAAAATAGGCCGGGGACATAGCCGCGCTCAAAAATAACCGCCCGAAGGCCGGGGCGCCAAGTTCGTCCAGCGGAAAAATGGCCAAAAAATGGGAGGGCTATAGCCTTGGGGGGAGGGGCTGGCCAACTTCGTCCGCCGGACTAGGAATGGGGCGAGACTTTGCGAGCGGCCTCCGCGTGCCAAAAATAGGCCGGGGGCACAGCCGCGCCCAAAAAAAACCGCCCGAAGGTCGGGGCGCCAAGTTCGTCCAGCGGAAAAATGGCCAAAAAAAGGGTGGGCTATAGCCTTGGGGGGAGGGGCCGGCCCACTTCGTCCGCCGGACTCGGAATGGGGTGAAACTTGGCGAGCGGCCTCCGCGTGCCAAAAATAGGCCGTGGGTATGGCTGCTCACAAAAATAACCACCCGAAGGCCGGGGCGCCAAGTTCGTGCTGCGGAAAAATGGCCAAAAAACGGGTGGGCTATAGCCTTGGGGGGAGGGGCTGGCCAACTTGGTCCGCCAGACTCGGAATGGGGCGACACTTTGCGAGCGGCCTCCGCGTACCGAAAATTGGCCGCGGACACAGCCACGCCCAAAAATAACCCCCCGAAGGTCGGTGCGCCCAAACCCCCAAGCGGAAAAATGGCCAAAAAACGGGTGGGCTATAGCCTTGGGGGGAGTGGTTGCCAACTTCGTCCGCCGGACTCGGAATGGGGCGAGACTTTGCGAGCGGCCTCCGCGTGCCAAAAATAGGCCGCGGGCACAGCCGCGCCCAAAAATAACCGCCCGAAGGCCGGGGCGCCAAGTTCGTGCTGCGGAAAAATGGCCAAAAAACGGGTGGGCTATAGGCTTGGGGGGAGGGGTTGGCCCACTTCGTCCGCCGGACTCAGAATGGGGCGAGACTTTCCGAGTGGCCTCCGCGTGCCAAAAATAGGCCGAGCACAGCCGCGCCCAAAAATAACCGCCCGAAGGCCGGGGCGCCAAGTTCGACCAGCGGAAAAATGGCCAAAAAACGGGTGGGCTATAGCTTTGGGGGCAGTGGCTGGCCAACTTCGTCCGCCGGACTCGGAATGGGGTGAGACTTTGCGAGCGGCCTCCGCGTGCCAAAAATAGGGCACGGACACAGCCGCGCCCAACAATAACCCCCCGAAGGTCGTTGCGCCCAAACCACCCGGCGGAAAAATGGCCAAAAACCGGGTGGGCTATAGCCTTGGGGGGAGGGGCTGGCCAACTTCGACCGCTGGACTCGGAATGGGGCGAGACTTTGCGAGTGGCCTCCGCGTGCCAAAAATAGGCCGCGGACACAGCCGCGCCCAAAAATAACCCGCCGAATGTCGTTGCGCCCAAACCCCCCAGCGGAAAAATGGCCAAAAAACGGGTGGGCAATAGCCTTGGGGGGAGGGGCTGGCCCACCTCGATCGCCGCACTCGGAATGGGACGAGACTTTGCGAGCGGCCTCCGTGTGCCAAAAATAGGCCGCGGGCACAGCCGTGCCCAAAAATAACTGCCCGAAGGCCGGGGTGCCAAGTTCGTCCAGCGGAAAAATGGCCAAAAAATGGGTGAGCTATAGCCTTGGGGGGAGGGGCTGGCCAACTTCGTCTGCCGGACTCGGAATGGGGTGAGACATTGCGGGCGGCGTCCGCGTGCCAAAAGTAGGCCGCGGGCACAGCCGCGCCCAAAAATAACCGCCCGAAGGTCGGCGCGCCCAAGGTGGGGGGTGGGGGCGAAGTTCGTCCGCCGGACTCGGAATGGCCCGAGACTTTGCGGGTGGCCTGCGTGTGCCAAAAATTGGCCACGGGCACAGCCGCACCCAAAAATTAGCGCCCAAAGTTCGGGGTGCCAAACCCCCCCAGCGGAAAAATGGCCAAAAAACGAGTGGGCTATAGCCTTGGTGAGGGGCGTGGGCGAAGTTAATCCGCCGGACTCGGAATGGCCCGAGACTTTGCGGGCGGACTCCGTGTGCCAAAAATAGGCCACGGGCACAGCCGCGCCCAAAAATTAGTGCCCGAAGGTCGGGTTGCCAAAACCCCCCAGTGGAAAAATGGCCAAAAAACGGGTGGGCTATAGCCTTGGTGGGGGGCGTGGGCGAAGTTCGTCCCCCGGACTCGGAATGGCCGGAGACTTTGCGGGCGGCCTCCGTCTACCAAAAATAGGCCACGGGCACAGACGCGCCGAAAAATTAGCGCCCCAAGGACGGGGTACCAAAACCCCCCAGCGGAAAAACGGCCAAAAAACGGGTGGGCTATAGCTTTGGTGGGGGCGTGGGCGAAGTTCGTCTGCCGGACTCGGAATGTCCTGTGATTTTGTGGACGGCCAGCGTCTGCCAAAAATAGGCCACGGGCACAGCCGCGCCCAAAAATTAGCGCCTGTAGGTCGGGGTGCCAAAACCCCCCAGCGGAAAAATGGCCAAAAAACGGGTGGGAGATAGCCATGGTGGGGGGCGTGGGCGAACTTTGTCCGGCAGACTCGGAATGGCCCGAGACTTTGCGGGCGGCCTCCGTGTGCCAAAAATAGGCCACGGGCACAGCCACGTCCAATAATTGCCGCCCGAAGGTCGGGGTGCCAAAACCCCCCAGCGGAAAAATGGCAAAAAAACGGGTGGGCTATAGCCTTGGTGGGGGGCGTGGGCGAACTTTGTCCGGCTGACTCGGAATGTCCCGAGAGTTGCGGGCGGCCTCTATGTGCCAAAAATAGGCCACGGGCACAGCCGTGTCCAAATATTAGCGCCCAAAGGTCGGGGTGCCAAAACCCCCCAGCGGAAAAAATGCCAAAAAACGGGTGGGCTATAGCCTTGGGGGGAGGGGCTGGCCCACTTCGTCCGCCGGACTCGGAATGGGGTGAGACTTTGTGAGCGGCCTCCGCATGCTAAAAATAGGCCGCGGACACAACCGCGCCCAAAAATAACCACCAGAAGGCCGGGGCGCCAAGTTCGCCCAGCGGAAAAATGGCCAAAAAACGGGTGGGCTATAGCCTTGGGGGAAGGGCTGGCCGACTTCGTCCGCCGAAATTGGAATGGGGCGAGACTTTGCGAGCGACCTCCAGGTGCAAAAAATCGGCCGCGGGCACAGCCGCGCCGAAAAATAACCGCCCGAAGGCCGGGGCGCAAAGTTCGTCCTGCGGAAAAACGGCCAAAAAACGGGTGGGCTATAGCCTTGGGGGGAGGGGCTGGCCAACTTCGTTCGCCGGACTCGGAATGGGGCGAGAATTTGCGAGCGGCCTCGGCGTGCCAAAAATAGGCTGCGGGCACAGCCGCGCCCAAAAATAACCGCCCGCAGGTCGTGGTGCCAAAACCCCCCAGCGGAAATATGGCCAAAAAACGGGTGGGCTAAAGCCTTGGTGGGGGGCGCGGGCGAAGTTCGTCCGCCGGACTCGGAATGGGGCGAGACTTTGCGAGGGGCCTCAGGGTGCCAAAAATAAGCCGCGGGCAAAGCCGCGCTGAAAAATAAGCGCCCGAAGTTCGTGGTGCCAAAACCCCCAGCGGAAAAATGGTCAAAAAACGGGTGGGCTATAGCCTTGGTGGGGGACGCGGGCGAAGTTCGTCCGCCGGACTCGGAATGGGGCGAGACTTTGCGAGGGGCCTCGGGGTGCCAAAACTAAGCCGCGGGCAAAGCCGCGCCCAAAAATAAGCGCCCGAAGGTCGTGGGGCCAAAACCTACCAGCGGAAAAATGGCCAAAAAACGGGTGGGCTATAGCCTTGGTGGGGGGTGCGGACGAAGTTCGTCCGCCGGACTCGGAATGGGGCGAGACTTTCCGAGGGGCCTCGGGGTGCCAAAAATAAGCCACGGGCAAAGCCGCGCCCAAAAATAAGCGCCCGAAGGTCATGGTGCCAAAACCCCACAGTGGAAAAATGGGCAAAAAACGGGTGGGCTATAGCCTTGGTGGGAGGCGTGGGCGTGGCGCGAGTTAAATCCGCGGACTCGGAAAGGGTCGAGGCTTTGCGAGGGGCCTCGGGGTGCGAAAAATAAGCCGCGGGCAAAGGCGCGCCCAAAATAAGCCCCCCAAGGTCGGGGGGCCAAACCCCCAGCGGAAAAATGGCCAAAAGCGGGTGGGCTATAACCTTGAGGGGGGCGCAGGCGAGTTCGTCCGCGGACTCGGAATGGGGCGAGACTTTGCGAGGGGCCTCGGGGTGCTAAAACTAAGCCGCGGGCAAAGTCGCGCCCAAAAATAAGCGCCCGAAGGTCGTGGGGCCAAAACCTACCAGCGGAAAAATGGCCAAAAAACGGGTGGGCTATAGCCTTGGTGGGGGGTGCGGACGAAGTTCGTCCGCCGGACTCGGAATGGGGCGAGACTTTCCGAGGGGCCTCGGGGTGCCAAAAATAAGCCACGGGCAAAGCCACACCCAAAAATAAGCGCGCGAAAATCGTGGTGCCAAAACCCCCCAGCGGAAAAATGGCCAAAAAACGGTGGGCTATAGCCTTGGTGGGGGGCGCGGACGAAGTTCGTCCGCCGGACTCGGAATGGGGCGAGACTTTGCGAGGGGCTTCGGGTTGCCAAAAATAAGCCACGGGCAAAGCCGCGCCCAAAAATAAGCGCCCGAAGATCATGGTGCCAAAACCCCCAGCGGAAAAATGGTCAAAAAACGGGTGGGCTATAGACTTGGTGGGGGACGCGGGCGAAGTTCGTCCGCCGGACTCGGAATCGGGCGATACTTTGCGAGGGGCCTCGGGGTGCCAAAAATAAGCCGCGGGAAAAGCCATGCCCAAAAATAAGCGCCCGAAGGTCATGGTGCCAAAACCCCACAGCGGAAAAATGGGCAAAAAACGGGTGGGCTATAGCCTTGGTGGGGAGCGCGGGCGCGGGCGAAGTTCGTCCGCCGGACTCGGAAAGGGGCGAGGCTTTGCGAGGGGCCTTGGGGTGCCAAAAATAAGCCGCGGGCAAAGCCGCGTCCAAAAATAAGCGCCCGAAGGTCGTGATGCCAAAACCCCCCAGCGGAAAAATGGCCAAAAAACGGGTGGGCTATAACCTTGGTGTGGGGCGCGGGCGATGTTCGTCCGCCGGACTCGGAATGGGGCGAGACTTTGAATGGGGCGAGACTTTGTGAGGGGCCTCGGGGTGCTAAAACTAAGCCACGGGCAAAGTCAAGCCCAAAAATAAGCACCCGAAGGTCGTTGGGCCAAAACCTCCCGGCGGAAAAATGGCCAAAAAACGGGTGGGCTATAGCCTTGGTGGGGGGTGCGGACGAAGTTCGTCCGCCGGACTCGGAATGGGGCGAGACTTTACGAGGGGCCTCGGGGTGCCAAAAATAAGCCACGGGCAAAGCCACGCCCAAAAATAAGCGCCCGAAGATCGTGGTGCCAAAACCCCCCAGCGGAAAAATGGCCAAAAAACGGTGGGCTATAGCCTTGGTGGGGGGCACGGACGAAGTTCGTCCGCCGGACTCGGAATGGAGCGAGACTTTGCGAGGGGCCTCGAGGTGCCAAAAATAAGCCACGGGCAAAGCCGCGCCCAAAACTAAGCGCCTGAAGATCGTGGTGCCAAAACCCCCAGCGGAAAAATGGTCAAAAAACGGGTGGGCTATAGCCTTGGTGGGGAGCGCGGGCGCGGGCGAAGTTCGTCCGCCGGACTCGGAAAGGGGCGAGGCTTTGCTAGGGGCCTTGGGGTGCCAAAAATAAGCCGCGGGCAAAGCCGCGCCCAAAAATAAGCGCCCGAAGGTCGTGGTGCCAAAACCCCCCAGCAGAAAAATGGCCAAAAAACGGGTGGGCTATAACCTAGGTGTGGGGCGCGGGCGAAGTTCGTCCGCCGGACTCGGAATGGGGCGAGACTTTGCGAGGGGCCTCGGGGTGCTAAAACTAAGCCGCGGGCAAAGTCGCGCCCAAAAATAAGCGCCCGAAGGTCGTGGGGCCAAAACCTACCAGCGGAAAAATGGCCAAAAAACGGGTGGGCTATAGCCTTGGTGGGGGGTGCGGACGAAGTTCGTCCGCCGGACTCGGAATGGGGCGAGACTTTCCGAGGGGCCTCGGGGTGCCAAAAATAAGCCACGGGCAAAGCCACACCCAAAAATAAGTGCCCGAAAATCGTGGTGCCAAAACCCCCCAGCGGAAAAATGGCCAAAAAACGGTGGGCTATAGCCTTGGTGGGGGGCGCGGACGAAGTTCGTCCGCCGGACTCGGAATGGGGCGAGACTTTGCGAGGGGCCTCGGGTTGCCAAAAATTAGCCACGGACAAAGCCGCGCCCAAAAATAAGCGCCCGAAGATCGTGGTGCCAAAACCCCCAGCGGAAAAATGGTCAAAAAACGGGTGGGCTATAGCCTTGGTGGGGGCAGGCGCGAATTCGATCCGCCGGACTCGGAATGGGGCGAGACTTTGTGAGGGGCCTCGGGGTGCCAAAAATAAGCCACGGGCAAAGCCGCGCCCAAAAATAAGCGCCCGAAGGTCATGGTGCCAAAACCCCACAGTGGAAAAATGGGCAAAAAACGGGTGGGCTATAGCCTTGGTGGGGAGCGCGGGCGCGGGCGAAGTTCGTCCGCCGGACTCGGAAAGGGTCGAGGCTTTGCGAGGGGCCTCGGGGTGCAAAAAATAAGCCGCGGGCAAAGCCGCGCCCAAAATAAGCGCCCGAAGGTCGTGGTGCCAAAACCCCCCAGCGGAAAAATGGCCAAAAAACGGGTGGGCTATAACCTTGGTGGGGGGCGCGGGCGAAGTTCGTCCGCCGGACTCGGAATGGGGCGAGACTTTGCGAGGGGCCTCGGGGTGCTAAAACTAAGCCGCGGGCAAAGTCGCGCCCAAAATAAGCGCCCGAAGGTCGTGGGGCCAAAACCTACCAGCGGAAAAATGGCCAAAAAACGGGTGGGCTATAGCCTTGAGTCGAAGTGCGGGACGAAGTTCGTCCGCCGGACTCGGAATGGGGCGAGACTTTCCGAGGGGCCTCGGGGTGCCAAAAATAAGCCACGGGCAAAGCCACACCCAAAAATAAGCGCGCGAAAATCGTGGTGCCAAAACCCCCCAGCGGAAAAATGGCCAAAAAACGGTGGGCTATAGCCTTGGTGGGGGGCGCGGACGAAGTTCGTCCGCCGGACTCGGAATGGGGCGAGACTTTGCGAGGGGCCTCGGGTTGCCAAAAATTAGCCACGGACAAAGCCGCGCCCAAAAATAAGCGCCCGAAGATCGTGGTGCCAAAACCCCCAGCGGAAAAATGGTCAAAAAACGGGTGGGCTATAGCCTTGGTGGGGGACGCGGGCGAAGTTCGTCCGCCGGACTCGGAATGGGGCGAGACTTTGTGAGGGGCCTCGGGGTGCCAAAAATAAGCCACGGGCAAAGCCGCGCCCAAAAATAAGCGCCCGAAGGTCATGGTGCCAAAACCCCACAGTGGAAAAATGGGCAAAAAACGGGTGGGCTATAGCCTTGGTGGGGAGCGCGGGCGCGGGCGAAGTTCGTCCGCCGGACTCGGAAAGGGTCGAGGCTTTGCGAGGGGCCTCGGGGTGCCAAAAATAAGCCGCGGGCAAAGCCGCGCCCAAAAATAAGCGCCCGAAGGTCGTGGTGCCAAAACCCCCCAGCGGAAAAATGGCCAAAAAACGGGTGGGCTATAACCTTGGTGGGGGGCGCGGGCGAAGTTCGTCCGCCGGACTCGGAATGGGGCGAGACTTTGCGAGGGGCCTCGGGGTGCTAAAACTAAGCCGCGGGCAAAGTCGCGCCCAAAATAAGCGCCCGAAGGTCGTGGGGCCAAAACCTACCAGCGGAAAAATGGCCAAAAAACGGGTGGGCTATAGCCTTGGTCGGGGGTGCGGACGAAGTTCGTCCGCCGGACTCGGAATGGGGCGAGACTTTCCGAGGGGCCTCGGGGTGCCAAAAATAAGCCACGGGCAAAGCCACACCCAAAAATAAGCGCGCGAAAATCGTGGTGCCAAAACCCCCCAGCGGAAAAATGGCCAAAAAACGGTGGGCTATAGCCTTGGTGGGGGGCGCGGACGAAGTTCGTCCGCCGGACTCGGAATGGGGCGAGACTTTGCGAGGGGCTTCGGGTTGCCAAAACTAAGCCGCGGGCAAAGTCGCGCCCAAAAATAAGCGCCCAAAGGTCATGGTGCCAAAACCCCATAGCGGAAAAATGGGCAAAAAACGGGTGGGCTATAGCCTTGGTGGGGGGCGCGGGCGCGGGCGAAGTTCATCCGCCGGACTCAGAACGGGGCGAGGCTTTGCGAGGGGCCTCGGGGTGCCAAAAATAAGCTGCGGGCAAAGCCGCGCCCAAAAATAAGCACCCGAAGTTCATGGTGCCAAAACCCCACAGCGGAAAAATGGGCAAAAAACTGGTGGGCTATACTTGGTGGGGGGCGCGGGCGCGGGCGAAGTTCGTCCGCCGGACTCAGAAAGGGGCGAGGCTTTGCGAGGGGCCTCGGGGTGCCAAAAATAAGCTTCGGGCAAAGCCGCGCGCAAAAATAAGTGCCCGAAGGTCGTGGTGCCAAAACCCCCCAGCGGAAAAATGGCCAAAAAACGGGTGGGCTATAGCCTTGGTGGGGGGCGCTGGCCAACTTCGTCCGCCGGACTCGGAATGGGGCGAGACTTTGCAAGAAGCCTCCGCGTTCCAAAAATAGGCCACGGGCACAGCCACGCCCAAAAATAAACCCCCGAAGGTCGGCGCGCCCAAACCCCCCTGCGGAAAAATGGCCACAAAAACGGGTGGGCTATAGCCTTGGGGGGTGGGGCTGGCCAACTTCGTCCGCCGGACTCGGAATAGCCCGAGACTTTGCGAGGAGCCTCCGTGTGCCAAAAATACGCCGTGAGCACAGCCGCGCCCAAAAATACCCGCCCGAAGCCCGGGGCGCCAAGTTCGTCCAGCGGAAAAAGGCCACAAAAACTGGTGGGCTATAGACTTGGGGGCAGGGGCTGGCCAACTTCGTCCGCCGGACTCGGAATGGGGCGAGACTTTGCAAGCAGCCTCCGCGTTCCAAAAATAGGCCGCGGGCACAGCCACGCCCAAAAATAAACCCCCGAAGGTCGGCGTGCCCAAACCCCCCTGCGGAAAAATGGCCACAAAAACGGGTGGGTTATAGCCTTGGGGGGTGGGGCTGGCCAACTTCGTGCGCCGGACTCGGAATGGCCCGAGACTTTGCGAGGCGCCTCCGTGTGCCAAAGATAGGCCACGGGCACAGCCGCGCCCAAAAATACCCCCCCGAAGGCCGGGGCGCCAAGTTCGTCCAGCGGAAAAAGGCCACAAAAACGGGTGGGCTATAGCCTTGGGGGGTGGGGCTGGCCAACTTCGTCCGCCGGACTCGGAATGGCGCGAGACTTTGCAAGGAACCTCCGTGTGCCAAAAATAGGTCGCGGGCACAGCCGCGCCCGAAAATACCAGCCCGAAGGCCGGGGCGCCAAGATCGTCCAGCGGGAAAAGGCTACAAAAATGGGTGGGCTATAGCCTTGGGGGGTGGGGTTGGCCAACTTCGTCCGCCGGACTCGGAATGGCGCGAGACTTTGCATGCGCCTCCGTGTGCCAAAAATAGGCCGCGGGCACTGCCGCGCCTGAAAATACCCGCCCGAAGGCCGGGGCGCCAAGTTCGTCCAGCGGAAAAAGGCCACAAAAACGGTTGGGCTATAGCCTTGGGGGGTGGGGCTGTCCAACTTCGTCCGCCGGACTCGGAATGGCGCGAGACTTTGCGACGCACCACCGTGTGCCAAAAATAGGCCATGGGCACAGCCGCACCCAAAAATAACCCCCCGAAGGTCGGCGCGCCCAAAACCCCTAGCGGAAAAAAGGCCAAAGAACGGGTGGGCTGTAGCCTTGGCGGGAGGGGCTGGCCGACTTCGTCCGCCGGACTAGGAATGAGGCGAGACTTTGCGAGCGGCCTCCGCGTGCCAAAAATAGGCCGCGGGCACAGCCGCGCCCAAAAATAACTGCCCAAAGGGCCACGGCGCCTAGTTCGTCCAGCGGAAAAATGGCCAAAAAACGGGTGGGCTATAGCCTTGGGGGGAGGGGCTGGCCAACTTCGTCCGCAGGACTCAGAATGGGGCGAGACTTTGCGAGCGGCCTTCGCGTGCCAAAAATAGGCCGCGGACACAGCCGCGCCCAAAAATAACTGCCCGAGGGGCAGGGGCGCCAAGTTCGTCCAGCAGAAAAATGGCCAAAAAACCGGTGGGCTATAGCCTTGGGGGGAGGGGCTGGCCAACTTCGTCCGCCGGACTCGGAATGGGGCGAGACTTTGCGAGCGGCCTCCGCGTGCCAAAAATAGTACGCGGGCACAGCCGTGCCCAAAAATAACCCCCAAAAGGTCGGCGCGCCGAAACTCCCCAGCGGAAAAATGGCCACGAAACGGGTGGGCTATAGCCTTGGGGGCAGGGGCTGGCCAACTTCGTCCGCCGGACTCGAAATGGGGCGAGACTTTGCGAGCAGCCTCCGCGTTCCAAAAATAGGCCGCGGGCACAGCCGCGCCCAAAAATAAACCCCCGAAGGGCGGAGCGCCCAAGCCCCCCTGCGGAAAAATGGCCAAAAAACGGGTGGCCTATAGCCTTGGGGGGAGGGGCTGGCCAACTTCGTCCGCCGGACTCGGAATGGGGCGATACCTTGCGAGTGGCCTCCGTGTGCCACAAATAGGCCGCGGGCACAGCCGCGCCAAAAAATAACCCCCGAAGGTCGGCGCGCCCAAATCCCCCTGCGGAAGAAAAGGCCAAAAAACGGGTGGGCTATAGCCTTGGGGGCAGGGGCTGGCCAACATCGTCCGCCGGACTCGGAATGGCGCGAGACTTTGCGAGGCGCCTCCATGTGCCAAAAATAGGCGGCGGGCACGGCCGCGCCCAAAAATACTCGCCCGAAGGCCGGGGCGCCAAGTTCGTCCAGCGGAAAATGGCCACAAAAACGGGTGGGCTATAGCCTTGGGGGGTGGGGCTGGCCAGCTTCGTCCGCCTTACTTGGAATGGCGTGAGACTTTGCGAGGCGCCTCCGTGTGCCAAAAATAGGCCGCGGGCACAGCAGCGCCCAAAAATACCCGCACGAAGGCCGGGGTGCCAAGTTCGTCCAGCGGAAAAAGGGCACAAAACACGGTTGGGCTATAGCCTTGGGGGGTGGGGCTTGCCAACTTCGTCCGCCGGACTCGGAATGGCGCGAGACTTTGCGAGGCGCCTCCGTGTGCCAAAAATAGGCCGCGGGCACGGCCGCGCGCAAAAATACCCGCCCGAAGGCCGGGGCGCGAAGTTCGTCCAGCGGAAAATGGCCACAAAAACGGGTGGGCTATAGCCTTGGGGGGTGGGGCTGGCCAGCTTCGTCCGCCTGACTCGGAATGCCGCGAGACTTTACGAGGTGCCTCCATGTGCCAAAAATAGGCCGCGGGCACAGCCGCGCCCAAAAATACCCGCCCGAAGGCCGGGGCGCCAAGTTCGTCCAGCGCAAAAAGGTCACAAAAACGGGTGGGCTATAGCCTTGGGGGGTGGGGCTGGCCGACTTCGTCCGCCGGACTCGGAATGGCGCGAGACTTTGCGAGGTGCCTACGTGTGCCAAAAATAGGCCGCGGGCACAGCTGCCCCCAAAAATACCTGCCCGAAGGCCGGGGCGCGAAGTTCGTCCAGCGGAAAGTGGCCACAAAAACGGGTGGGCTATAGCCTTGGAGGGTGGGGCTAGCCAACTTCGTCCGCCGGACTCGGAATGGCGCGAGACTTTGCGAGGCGCATCCGTGTACCAAAAATAGGCCGCGGGCACAGTCGCGCCCAAAAATACCCGCCCGAAGGCCGGGGAGCCAAGTTCGTCCAGCGGAAAATGGCCACAAAAACGGGTGGGCTATAGCCTTGGGGGGTGGGGCTGGCCAACTTCGTCCGCCGGACTCGGAAAGGCGCGAGACTTTGCGAGGCGCCTCCGTGTGCCAAAAATAGGCCGCGGGCGCAGCCGTACCCAAAAATACCCTCCCGAAGGCTGGGGTGCCAAGTTCGTCCAGCGGAAAATGGCCTCAAAAAAAGGGTGGGCTATAGCCTTGGGGGGTGGGGCTAGCCAACTTCGTTCGCCGGACTCGGAATGGCGCGAGACTTTGCGTGGCGCCTCCGTGTGCCAAAAATAGGCCGCGGGCACAGCCGCGCCCAAACATACCCGTCCGAAGGCCGGGGCGCCAAGTTCGTCCAGCGGAAAATGGCATCAAAAACGGGTGGGCTATAGCCTTGGGGGCTGGGGCTGGCCCACTTCGTCCGCCGGACTCGGAATGGCGCGAGACTTTGCGAGGCATCTCCGTGTGCCAAAAATAGGCCGCGGGCACAGCCGCGTCCAAAAATACCCGCCCGAAGGCCGGGGCGCCAAGTTCGTCCAGCGGGAAAAGGGTACAAAAACGGGTGGGCTATAGCCTTGGGGGTGGGGCTGCCCAACTTCGTCTGCCGGACTCGGAATGGCGCGAGACTTTGCGAGGCACCTCCGTGTGGCAAAAATAGGCCGCGGGCACAGCCGCGCCCAAACATACCCGTCCGAAGGCCGGGGCGCCAAGTTCGTCCAGCGGAAAATGGCCTCAAAAATGGGTGGGCTATAGCCTTGGGGGGTGGGGCTGGCCGACTTCGTCCGCCCGACTCGGAATGGCTCGAGACTTTGCGAGGCACCTCCGTGTGCCAAAAATAGGCCGTGGGCACAGCCGCGCCCAAAAATACCCACCCGAAGGCCGGGGCGCCAAGTTCGTCCAGCGGAATAAGGCCACAAAAACGGGTGGGCTATAGCCTTGGGGGGTGGGGCTGGTCAACTTCGTCCGCCGGACTCGGAATGGCGCGTGACTTTACGAGGCGCCTTCATGTGCCAAAAATAGGCCACGGGCACAGCCGCGCCCAAAAATAGCTGCCCGAAGGCCGGGGCGCCAAGTTCGTCCAGCGGAAAAAGGCCACAAAAACGGGTGGGCTATAGCCTTGGGGGGTGGGACTGGTCAACTTCGTCCGCCGGACTCGGAATGGCGCGAGACTTTACGAGGCGCCTCCGTGTTCCAAAAATAGGCCGCGGGCACAGCCACTCCCAAAAATAGCCGCCCGAAGGCCGGGGAGCCAAGTTCGTCCAGCGGAAAAAGGCCACAAAAACGGGTAGGCTAAGGCCTTGGGGGGTGGGGCTGGCCATCTTCGTCCGCCGGACTCGGAATGGCGCGAGACTTTGCGAGGCGCCTCCGTGTGCCAAAAATAGGCCGTGGGCACAGCCGCCCCCAAAAATACCTGCCCGAAGGCCGGGGCGCCAAGTTCGTCCAGCGGAAAGTGGCCACAAAAACGGGTGGGCTATAGCCTTGGAGGGTGGGGCTGGCCAACTTCGTCCACCGGACTCGGAATGGCGCGAGACTTTGCGAGGCGCATCCGTGTGCCAAAAATAGGCCGCGGGCACAGTCGCGCCCAAAAATACCCGCCCGAAGGCCGGGGCGCCAAGTTCGTCCAGCGGAAAATGGCCACAAAAACGGGTGGGCTATAGCCTTGGGGGGTGGGGCTGGCCAACTTCGTCCGCCGGACTCGGAAAGGTGCGAGACTTTGCGAGGCGCCTCCGTGTGCCAAAAATAGGCCGCGGGCACAGCCGCGCCCAAAAATACCCGCCCGAAGGCCGGGGCGCCAAGTTCGTCCAGCGGAAAAAGGACACAAAAACGGGTGGGCTATAGCCTTGGGGGGTGGGGCTGGCCAACTTCGTCCGCCGGACTCGGAATGGAGCGAGACTTTGCGAGGCGCCTCCGTGTGCCAAAAATAGGCCGCGGGCACAGCCGCGCCCAAAAATACCGGCCCGAAGGCCGGGGCGCCAAGTTTGGCCAGCGGAAAATGGCCACAAAAACGGGTGGGCTATAGCCTTGGGGGGTGGTGCTGGCCCACTTCGTCCGCTGGACTCGGAATGGCGCGAGACTTTGCGAGGCGCCTCCGTGAGCCAAAAATAGGCTGCGGGCGCAGCCGTACCCAAAAATACCCTCCCGAAGGCTGGGGTGCCAAGTTCGTCCAGCGGAAAATGGCCTCAAAAAAAGGGTGGGCTATAGCCTTGGGGGGTGGGGCTAGCCAACTTCGTTCGCCGGACTCGGAATGGCGCGAGACTTTGCGTGGCGCCTCCGTGTGCCAAAAATAGGCCGCGGGCACAGCCGCGCCCAAACATACCCGTCCGAAGGCCGGGGCGCCAAGTTCGTCCAGCGGAAAATGGCCTCAAAAACGGGTGGGCTATAGCCTTGGGGGGTGGGGCTGGCCGACTTCGTCCGCTGGACTCGGAATGGCGCGAGACCTTGCGAGGCGCCTCCGTGTGCCAAAAATAGGCCGCGGACACAGCCGCGCCGAAAAATAGCCGCCCGAAGGCCGGGGCGCCAAGTTCGTCTAGCGGAAAAAGGCCACAAAAACGGGTGGGCTATAGCCTTGGGGGGTGGGGCTGGCCAGCTTCGTCCGCATGACTCGGAATGGCGCGAGACTTTGCGAGGCGCCTCCGTGTGCCAAAAATAGGCCACGGGCACAGCCGCGCCCAAAAATACCCGCCCGAAGGCCGGGGCGCCAAGTTCGTCCAGCGGAAAAAGATCACAAAAACGGGTGGGCTATAGCCTTGGGGGGTGGGGCTGGCCGACTTCGTCCGCCGGACTCGGAATGGCGCGAGACTTTGCGAGGTGCCTACGTGTGCCAAAAATAGGCCGCGGGCACAGCCGCCCCCAAAAATACCTGCCCGAAGGCCGGGGCGCGAAGTTCGTCCAGCGGAAAGTGGCCACAAAAACGGGTGGGCTATAGCCATGGAGGGTGGGGCTGGCCAACTTCGTCCGCCGGACTCGGAATGGCGCGAGACTTTGCGAGGCGCATCCGTGTGCCAAAAATAGGCCGCGGGCACAGTCGCGCCCAAAAATACCCGCCCGAAGGCCGGGGAGCCAAGTTCGTCCAGCGGAAAATGGCCACAAAAACGGGTGGGCTATAGCCTTGGGGGGTGGGGCTGGCCAACTTCGTACGCCGGACTCGGAAAGGCGCGAGACTTTACGAGGCACCTCCGTGTGCCAAAAATAGGCCACGAGCACAGCCGCGCCCAAAAATACCCGCCCGAAGGCCGACGCGCCAAGTTCATCCAGCGGAAAATGGCCACAAAAACGGGTGGGCTATAGCCTTGGGGGGTGCGGCTGGCCAGCTTCGTCCGCCTGACTGGGAATGGCGCGAGACTTTGCGAGGTGCCTCCATGTACCAAAAATAGGCCGCGGGGACAGCCGCGCCCTAAAATACCCGACCGAAGGCCTGGGCGCCAAGTTCGTCCAGCGGAAAATGGCCACAAAAACGGGTGGGCTATAGCCTTGGGGGCTGGGGCTGGCCCACTTCGTCCGCCGGACTCGGAATGGCGCGAGACTTTGCGAGGCATCTCCGTGTGCCAAAAATAGGCCGCGGGCACAGCCGCGCCCAAAAATACCCACCCGAAGGCCGGGGCGCCAAGTTCGTCCAGCGGAAAATGGCCACAAAAACGGGTGGGCTATAGCCTTGGGGGGTGGGGCTGGCCAACTTCGTCCGCCGGACTCGGAATGGCTCGAGACTTTGCGAGGCACCTCCGTGTGCCAAAAATAGGCCGTGGGCACAGCCGCGCCCAAAAATACCCACCCGAAGGCCGGGGCGCCAAGTTCGTCCAGCGGAATAAGGCCACAAAAACGGGTGGGCTATAGCCTTGGGGGGTGGGGCTGGTCAACTTCGTCCGCCGGACTCGGAATGGCGCGTGACTTTACGAGGCGCCTTCATGTGCCAAAAATAGGCCACGGGCACAGCCGCGCCCAAAAATAGCTGCCCGAAGGCCGGGGCGCCAAGTTCGTCCAGCGGAAAAAGGCCACAAAAACGGGTGGGCTAAGGCCTTGGGGGGTGGGGCTGGTCAAGCCGTCCGCCGGACTCGGAATGGCGCGAGACTTTACGAGGCGCCTCCGTGTTCCAAAAATAGGCCGCGGGCACAGCCACTCCCAAAAATAGCCGCCCGAAGGCCGGGGAGCCAAGTTCGTCCAGCGGAAAAAGGCCACAAAAACGGGTAGGCTAAGGCCTTGGGGGGTGGGGCTGGCCATCTTCGTCCGCCGGACTCGGAATGGCGCGAGACTTTGCGAGGCGCCTCCGTGTGCCAAAAATAGGCCGTGGGCACAGCTGCCCCCAAAAATACCTGCCCGAAGGCCGGGGCGCCAAGTTCGTCCAGCGGAAAGTGGCCACAAAAACGGGTGGGCTATAGCCTTGGAGGGTGGGGCTGGCCAACTTCGTCCGCCGGACTCGGAATGGCGCGAGACTTTGCGAGGCGCATCCATGTGCCAAAAATAGGCCGCGGGCACATTCGCGCCCAAAAATACCCGCCCGAAGGCCGGGGCACCAAGTTCGTCCAGCGGAAAATGGCCACAAAAACGGGTGGGCTATAGCCTTGGGGGGTGGGGCTGGCCAACTTCGTCCGCCGGACTCGGAAAGGCGCGAGACTTTGCGAGGCGCCTCCGTGTGCCAAAAATAGGCCGCGAGCACAGCCGCGCCCAAAAATACCCGCCCGAAGGCCGGGGCGCCAAGTTCGTCCAGCGGAAAAAGGACACAAAAACGGGTGGGCTATAGCCTTGGGGGGTGGGGCTGGCCAACTTCGTCCGCCGGACTCGGAATGGAGCGAGACTTTGCGAGGCGCCTCCGTGTGCCAAAAATAGGCCGCGGGCACAGCCGCGCCCAAAAATACCGGCCCGAAGGCCGGGGCGCCAAGTTTGGCCAGCGGAAAATGGCCACAAAAACGGGTGGGCTATAGCCTTGGGGGGTTGGTGCTGGCCCACTTCGTCCGCTGGACTCGGAATGGCGCGAGACTTTGCGAGGCGCCTCCGTGAGCCAAAAATAGGCCGCGGGCGCAGCCGTACCCAAAAATACCCTCCCGAAGGCTGGGGTGCCAAGTTCGTCCAGCGGAAAATGGCCTCAAAAAAAGGGTGGGCTATAGCCTTGGGGGGTGGGGCTAGCCAACTTCGTTCGCCGGACTCGGAATGGCGCGAGACTTTGCGTGGCGCCTCCGTGTGCCAAAAATAGGCCGCGGGCACAGCCGCGCCCAAACATACCCGTCCGAAGGCCGGGGCGCCAAGTTCGTCCAGCGGAAAATGGCCTCAAAAACGGGTGGGCTATAGCCTTGGGGGGTGGGGCTGGCCGACTTCGTCCGCTGGACTCGGAATGGCGCGAGACCTTGCGAGGCGCCTCCGTGTGCCAAAAATAGGCCGCGGGCACAGCCGCGCCGAAAAATAGCCGCCCGAAGGCCGGGGCGCCAAGTTCGTCTAGCGGAAAAAGGCCACAAAAACGGGTGGGCTATAGCCTTGGGGGGTGGGGCTGGCCAGCTTCGTCCGCATGACTCGGAATGGCGCGAGACTTTGCGAGGCGCCTCCGTGTGCCAAAAATAGGCCGCGGGCACAGCCGCGCCCAAAAATACCCGCCCGAAGGCCGGGGCGCCAAGTTCGTCCAGCGGAAAAAGGCCACAAAAACGGGTGGGCTATAGCCTTGGGGGGTGGGGCTGGCCGACTTCGTCCGCCGGACTCGGAATGGCGCGAGACTTTGCGAGGTGCCTCCGTGTGCCAAAAATAGGCCGCGGGCGCGGCCGCCCCCAAAAATACCTGCCCGAAGGCCGGGGCGCGAAGTTCGTCCAGCGGAAAGTGGCCACAAAAACGGGTGTGCTATAGCCTTGGAGGGTGGGGCTGGCCAACTTCGTCCGCCGGACTCGGAATGGCGCGAGACTTTGCGAGGCGCATCCGTGTGCCAAAAATAGGCCGCGGGCACAGTCGCGCCCAAAAATACCCGCCCGAAGGCCGGGGAGCCAAGTTCGTCCAGCGGAAAATGGCCACAAAAACGGGTGGGCTATAGCCTTGGGGGGTGGGGCTGGCCAACTTCGTCCGCCGGACTCGGAAAGGCGCGAGACTTTGCGAGGCACCTCCGTGTGCCAAAAATAGGCCACGAGCACAGCCGCGCCCAAAAATACCCGCCCGAAGGCCGGCGCGCCAAGTTCATCCAGCGGAAAATGGCCACAAAAACGGGTGGGCTATAGCCTTGGGGGGTGCGGCTGGCCAGCTTCGTCCGCCTGACTGGGAATGGCGCGAGACTTTGCGAGGTGCCTCCATGTACCAAAAATAGGCCGCGGGCACAGCCGCGCCCTAAAATACCCGACCGAAGGCCTGGGCGCCAAATTCGTCCAGCGGAAAATGGCCACAAAAACGGGTGGGCTATAGCCTTGGGGGCTGGGGCTGGCCCACTTCGTCCGCCGGACTCGGAATGGCGCGAGACTTTGCGAGGCATCTCCGTGTGCCAAAAATAGGCCGCGGGCACAGCCGCGCCCAAAAATACCCACCCGAAGGCCGGGGCGCCAAGTTCGTCCAGCGGAAAATGGCCACAAAAACGGGTGGGCTATAGCCTTGGGGGGTGGGGCTGGCCAACTTCGTCCGCCGGACTCGGAATTGCGCGAGACATTGCGAGGCGGCTCCGTGTGCCAAAAGTAGGCTGCGGGCACAGCCGATCCCAAAAATACGTACCCGAAGGCCGGGGCGCCAAGTTCATCCAGCGGAAAATAGCCACAAAAACGGGTGGGCTATAGCCTTGGGGGGTGGGGCTGGCCAACTTCGTCCGCCGGACTCGGAATGGCGCGAGACTTTCCGAGGTGCCTCCGTGTTTCAAAAATAGGCCGCGAGCACAGGCGCGTCCAAAAATACCCGGCCGAAGGCCGGGGCGCCAAGTTCGTCCAGCGGGAAAAGGGTACAAAAACGGGTGGGCTATAGCCTTGGGGGTGGGGCTGCCCAACTTCGTCTGCCGGACTCGGAATGGCGCGAGACTTTGCGAGGCGCCTCTGTGTGGCAAAAATAGGCCGCGGGCACAGCCGCGCCCAAACATACCCGTCCGAAGGCCGGGGCGCCAAGTTCGTCCAGCGGAAAATGGCCTGAAAAACGGGTGGGCTATAGCCTTGGGGGGTGGGGCTGGCCGACTTCGTCCGTCCGACTCGGAATGGCTCGAGACTTTGCGAGGCACCTCCGTGTGCCAAAAATAGGCCGTGGGCACAGCCGCGCCCAAAAATACCCACCCGAAGGCCGGGGCGCCAAGTTCGTCCAGCGGAATAAGGCCACAAAAACGGGTGGGCTATAGCCTTGGGGGGTGGGACTGGTCAACTTCGTCCGCCGGACTCGGAATGGCGCGAGACTTTACGAGGAGCCTCCGTGTGCCAAAAATAGGCCGCGGGCACAGCCGCTCCCAAAAATAGCCGCCCGAAGGCCGGGGAGCCAAGTTCGTCCAGCAGAAAAAGGCCACAAAAACGGGTAGGCTAAGGCCTTGGGGGGTGAGGCTGGCCAACTTCGTCCGCCGGACTCGGAATGGCGCGAGACTTTGCGAGGCGCCTCCGTGTGCCAAAAATAGGCCGCGAGCACAGCCGCGCCCAAAAATACCCGCCCGAAGGCCGGGGCGCCAAGTTCGTCCAGCGGAAAATGGCCTCAAAAATGGGTGGGCTATAGCCTTGGGGGGTGGGGCTGGCCAACTTCGTCCGCCGGACTCGGAATGGCGCGAGACATTGCGAGGCGGCTCCGTGTGCCAAAAGTAGGCTGCGGGCACAGCCGATCCCAAAAATACGTACCCGAAGGCCGGGGCGCCAAGTTCGTCCAGCGGAAAATGGCCACAAAAACGGGTGGGCTGTAGCCTTGGGGGGTGGGGCTGGCCAACTTCGTCCGCCGGACTCGGAATGGCGCGAGACTTTGCGAGGTGCCTCCGTGTTTCAAAAATAGGCCACGAGCACAGGCGCGTCCAAAAATACCCGGCCGAAGGCCGGGGCGCCAAGTTCGTCCAGCGGGAAAAGGGTACAAAAACGGGTGGGCTATAGCCTTGGGGGTGGGGCTGCCCAACTTCGTCTGCCGGACTCAGAATGGCGCGAGACTTTGCGAGGCGCCTCCGTGTGCCAAAGATAGGCCGTGGGCACAGCCGCGCCCAAAAATACCCACCCGAAGGCCGGGGCGCCAAGTTCGTCCAGCGGAATAAGGCCACAAAAACGGGTGGGCTATAGCCTTGGGGGGTGGGGCTCGTCAACTTCGTCCGCCGGACTCGGAATGGCGCGAGACTTTACGAGGCGCCTTCGTGTGCCAAAAATAGGCCACGGGCACAGCCGCGCCCAAAAATAGCTGCCCGAAGGCCGGGGCGCCAAGTTCGTCCAGCGGAATAAGGCCACAAAAACGGGTGGGCTATAGCCTTGGGGGGTGGGGCTGGCCAACTTCGTCCGCCGGACTCGGAATGGAGCGAGACTTTGCGAGGCGCCTCCGTGTGCCAAAAATAGGCCGCGGGCACAGCCGCTCCCAAAAATACCGGCCCGAAGGCCGGGGCGCCAAGTTTGGCCAGCGGAAAATGGCCACAAAAACGGGTGGGCTATAGCCTTGGGGGGTGGTGCTGGCCCACTTCGTCCGCTGGACTCGGAATGGCGCGAGACTTTACGAGGCGCCTTCGTGTGCCAAAAATAGGCCACGGGCACAGCCGCGCCCAAAAATAGCTGCCCGAAGGCCGGGGCGCCAAGTTCGTCCAGCGGAATAAGGCCACAAAAACGGGTGGGCTATAGCCTTGGGGGGTGCGGCTGGCCAGCTTCGTCCGCCTGACTGGGAATGGTGCGAGACTTTGCGAGGTGCCTCCATGTACCAAAAATAGGCCGCGGGCACAGCCGCGCCCAAAAATAGCTGCCTGAAGGCCGGGGCGCCAAGTTCGTCCAGCGGAATAAGGCCACAAAAACGGGTGGGCTATAGCCTTGGGGGCTGGGGCTGGCCCACTTCGTCCGCCGGACTCGGAATGGCGCGAGACTTTGCGAGGCATCTCCATGTGCCAAAAATAGGCCGCGGGCACAGCCGCGCCCAAAAATACCCACCCGAAGGCCGGGGCGCCAAGTTCGTCCAGCGGAAAATGGCCACAAAATCGGGTGGGCTATAGCCTTGGGGGGTGGGGCTGCCCGACTTCGTCCGCCGGACTCGGAATGGCGCGAGACTTTGCGAGGCGCCTCCGTTTGCCAAAAATAGGCCACGGGCACAGCCGTGCCCAAAAATACCCGCCCGAAGGCCGGGGCGCCAAGTTCGTCCAGCGGAAAATGGCCTCAAAAATGAGTGGGCTATAGCCTTGGGGGGTGGGGCTGGCCAACTTCGTCCGCCGGACTCGGAATGGCGCGAGACATTGCGAGGCGGCTCCGTGTGCCAAAAGTAGGCTGCGGGCACAGCCGATCCCAAAAATACGTACCCGAAGGCCGGGGCGCCAAGTTCGTCCAGCGGAAAATGGCCACAAAAACGGGTGGGCTGTAGCCTTGGGGGGTGGGGCTGGCCAACTTCGTCCGCCGGACTCGGAATGGCGCGAGACTATGCGAGGTGCCTCCGTGTTTCAAAAATAGGCCGCGAGGACAGGCGCGTCCAAAAATACCCGGCCAAAGGCCGGGGCGCCAAGTTCGTCCAGCGGGAAAAGGGTACAAAAACGGGTGGGCTATAGCCTTGGGGGTGGGGCTGCCCAACTTCGTCTGCAGGACTCGGAATGGCGCGAGACTTTGCGAGGCGCCTCCGTGTGCTAAAGATAGGCCGTGGGCACAGCCGCGCCCAAAAATACCCACCCGAAGGCCGGGGCGCCAAGTTCGTCCAGCGGAATAAGGCCACAAAAACGGGTGGGCTATAGCCTTGGGGGGTGGGGCTCGTCAACTTCGTCCGCCGGACTCGGAATGGCGCGAGACTTTACGAGGCGCCTTCGTGTGCCAAAAATAGGCCACGGGCACAGCCGCGCCCAAAAATAGCTGCCCGAAGGCCGGGGCGCCAAGTTCGTCCAGCGGAAAAAGGCCACAAAAACGGGTGGGCTAAGGCCTTGGGGGGTGGGGCTGGCCAACTTCGTCCGCCGGACACGGAATGGCGCGAGACTTTGCGAGGCGCTTCCGTGTGCCAAAAATAAGCCGCGGGCACAGCCGCGCCCAAAAATACCCGCCCGAAGGTCGGGGCGCCAAGTTCGTCCAGCGGAAAAAGGCCACAAAAACGGGTGGGCTATAGCCTTGGGGGGTGGGGCTGGCCAACTTCGTCCGCCGGACTCGGAATGGAGCGAGACTTTACAAGGCGCCTCCGTGTGCCAAAAATAGGCCGCGGGCACAGCCGCTCCCAAAAATACCGGCCCGAAGGCCGGGGCGCCAAGTTTGGCCAGCGGAAAATGGCCACAAAAACGGGTGGGCTATAGCCTTGGGGGGTGGTGCTGGCCCACTTCGTCCGCTGGACTCGGAATGGCGCGAGACTTTGCGAGGCGCCTCCGTGAGCCGAAAATAGGCCGCGGGCGCAGCCGTACCCAAAAATACCCTCCCGAAGGCTGGGGTGCCAAGTTCGTCCAGCGGAAAATGGCCTCAAAAAAAGGGTGGGCTATAGCCTTGGGGGGTGGGGCTAGCCAACTTCGTTCGCCGGACTCGGAATGGCGCGAGACTTTGCGTGGCGCCTCCGTGTGCCAAAAATAGGCCGCGGGCACAGTCGCGCCCAAAAATACCCGACCGAAGGCCGGGGCGCCAAGTTCGTCCAGCGGAAAATGGCCACAAAAACGGGTGGGCTATAGCCTTGGGGGGTGGGGCTGGCCAACTTCGTCCGCCGGACTCGGAATGGCGCGAGACTTTACGAGGCGCCTCCGTGTGCCAAAAATAGTCCGCGGGCACAGCCGCACCCAAAAATACCCGCCCGAAGACCGGGGCGCCAAGTTCGACCCGCGGAAAAAGGCCACAAAAACGGGTGGGCTATAGCCTTGCGGGGTGGGAATGGCCAACTTCGTCCGCCGGACTTGGAATGGCGCGAGACTTTGCGAGGCGCCTCCGTGCGCCAAAAATAGCCCGCGGGCACAGCCGCGCCCAGAAATACCCGTCCAAAGGCCGGGGCGCCAAATTCGTCCAGCGGAAAAAGGCCACAAAAACGGGTGGGCTATAGCCTTGGGGGGTGGGGCTGGCCAACTTTATCCGCCGGACTCGGAATGGCGCGAGACTTTGTGAGGCACCTCCGTGTGCCAAAAATAGGCCGCGGGCACAGCCGCGCCCAAAAATACCCGCCCGAAGGCCGGGGCGCCAAGTTCGTCCGGTGGAAAATGGCCACAAAAACGGGTGGGCTATAGCCTTGGGGGGTGGGGCTGGCCAACTTCGTCCGCCGGACTCGGAATGGCGCGAGACTTGGCTAGGCACCTCCGTGTGCCAAAAATAGTCCGCGGGAACAGCCGCGTCCAAAAATACCCGCCCGAAGGCCGGGGCGCCAAGTTCGTCCAGCGGAAAAAGGCCAGAAAAACGGGTGGGCTATAGCCTTGGGGGGTGGGGCTGGCCAACTTCGTCCGCCGGACTCGGAATGGCGCGAGACTTTGCGAGGCGCCTCCGTGTACCAAAAATAGGCCGCGGGCACAGCCGCGCCCAAAAATACCGGCCCGAAGGCCGGGGCGCCAAGTTCGTCCAGCGGAAAATGGCCACAAAAACGGGTGGGCTATAACCTTGGGGGGTGGGGCTGTCCAACTTCGTCCGCCGGACTCGGAATGGCACGAGACTTTGCGAGGCGCCTCCGTGTACCAAAAATAGGCTGTGGGCAAAGCCGCACCCAAAAATACCCGACCGAAGGCCGGGGCGCCATGTTCGTCCAGTGGAAAAAGGCCACAAAAACGGGTGGGCTATAGCCTTGGGGGGTGGGTCTGGCCCACTTCGTCCGCCGGACTCGGAATGGCGCCAGACTTTGCGAGGCACCTCCGTGTGCCAAAAATAGGCCGCGGCCGCAGCCGCACCCAAAAATACCCTCCCGAAGGCCGGGGTGCCAAGTTCGTCCAGCGAAAAATGGCCACAAAAACGGGTGGGCTATAGCCTTGGGGGGTGAGGCTAGCCAACTTCGTCCGCCGGACTCGGAATGGCGCGAGACTTTGCGAGGCGCCTCCGTGTGCCAAAAATAGGCTGCGGGCACAGCCGCGCCCAAAAATATCCGACCGAAGGCCGGGGCGCCAAGTTCGTCCGGTGGAAAATGGCCACAAAAACGGGTGGGCTATAGCCTTGGGGGGTGGGGCTGGCCAACTTCGTCCGCCGGACTCGGAATGGCGCGAGACTTGGCGAGGCACCTCCGTGTGCCAAAAATAGTCCGCGGGAACAGCCGCGTCCAAAAATACCCGCCCGAAGGCCGGGGCGCCAAGTTCGTCCAGCGGAAAAAGGCCAGAAAAACGGGTGGGCTATAGCCTTGGGGGGTGGGGCTGGCCAACTTCGTCCGCCGGACTCGGAATGGCGCGAGACTTTGCGAGGCACCTCCGTGTGCCAAAAATAGGCCGCGGGCACAGCCGCGCCCAAAAATACCCGCCCGAACGCCGCGGCGCCAAGTTCGTCCAGCGGAAAAAGGCCACAAAAACGTGTGGGCTATAGCCTTGAGGGGTGGGGCTGGCCCACTTCGTCCGCCGGACTCGGAATGGTGCGAGACTTTGCAAGGTGCCTCCGTGAGCCAAAAATAGTCCGCAGGCACAGCCGCGCCCAAAATTACCCGCCCGAAGGCCGGGGCGCCATGTTCGACCAGCGGAAAAAGGCCACAAAAACGGGTGGGCTATAGCCTTGGGGGGTGGGGCTAGCCAACTTCGTCCGCCGGACTCGGAATGGCGCGAGACTTTGCAAGGCACCTCCGTGTGCAAAAAATAGGCCGCGGGCACAGCCGCGCCCAAAAATACCCTCCCGAAGGCCGGGGTGCCAAGTTCGTCCAGCGAAAAATGGCCACAAAAACGGGTGGGCTATAGCCTTGGGGGGTGGGGCTAGCCAACTTCGTCCGCCGGACTCTGAATGGCGCGAGACTTTGCGAGGCACCTCCGTGTGCCAAAAATAGGCCGCGGGCACAGCCGCGCCCAAAAATACCCGACCGAAGGCCGGGGCGCCCAGTTCGTCCAGCGGAAAATGGCCACAAAAACGGGTGGGCTATAGCCTTGCGGGGTGGGAATGGCCCACTTCGTCCGCCGGACTCGGAATGGCGCGAGACTTTGCGAGGTGCCTCCGTGTGCCAAAAATAGGCCGCGGGCACAGCCGCGCCCAAAAATACCCGACCGAAGGCCGGGGCGCCAAGTTCGTCCAGCGGAAAATGGCCACAAAAACGGGTGGGCTATAGCCTTGCGGGGTGGGAATGGCCCACTTCGTCCGCCGGACTCGGAATGGCGCGAGACTTTGCGAGGCGCCTCCGTGAGCCAAAAATAGGCCGCGGGCGCAGCCGCACCCAAAAATACCCTCCCGAAGGACGGGGTGCCAAGTTCGTCCAGCGGAAAATGGCCACAAAAACGGGTGGGCTATAGCCTTGGGGGGTGGGGCTAGCCAACTTCGTCCGCCGGACTCGGAATGGCGCGAGACTTTGCAAGGCACCTCCGTGTGCAAAAAATAGGCCGCGGGCACAGCCGCGCCCAAAAATACCCTCCCGAAGGCCGGGGTGCCAAGTTCGTCCAGCGAAAAATGGCCACAAAAACGGGTGGGCTATAGCCTTGGGGGGTGGGGCTAGCCAACTTCGTCCGCCGGACTCGGAATGGCGCGAGACTTTGCGAGGCACCTCCGTGTGCCAAAAATAGGCCGCGGGCACAGCCGCGCCCAAAAATACCCGACCGAAGGCCGGGGCGCCAAGTTCGTCCAGTGGAAAATGGCCACAAAAACGGGTGGGCTATAGCCTTGCGGGGTGGGAATGGCCCACTTCGTCCGCCGGACTCGGAATGGCGCGAGACTTTGCGAGGCGCCTCCGTGTGCCAAAAATAGGCCTCGGGCACAGCCGCACCCAAAAATACCCGCCCGAAGGCCGGGGCGCCCAGTTCGTCCAGCAGAAAATGGCCACAAAAATGGGTGGGCTATAGCCTTGGCGGGTGGGGCTGGCCAACTTCATCCGCCGGACTCGGAATGGCACGAGACTTTGCGAGGCGCCTCCGTGTGCCAAAAATAGGCCGCGGGCACAGCCGCGCCCAAAAATACCAGCCCGAAGGCCGGGGCGCCCAGTTCGTCCAGCAGAAAATGGCCACAAAAATGGGTGGGCTATAGCCTTGGCGGGTGGGGCTGGCCAACTTCATCCTCCGGACTCGGAATGGCACGAGACTTTGCGAGGCGCCTCCGTGTGCCAAAAATAGGCCGCGGGCACAGCCGCGCCCAAAAATACCCGCCCGAAGGCCGGGCGCCAAGTTCGTCCGGCGGAAAAAGGCACAAAAATGGGTGGGCTATAGCCTTGAAGGGTGGGGCCGGCCCACTTCGTCCGCCGGACTCGGAATGGCGCGAGACTTTGCGAGGCATCTCCGTGTGCCAAAAATAGGCCGCGGGCACAGCCGCGCCCAAAAATACCCGCCGGAAGGCCGGGGCGCCAAGTTCGTCCAGCGGAAAATGGCCACAAAAACGGTTGCGCTATAGCGTTGGGGGGTTGGGCTGCCCAACTTCGTCCGCCGGACTCGGAATGGCGCGAGACTTTGCAAGGCGCCTCCGTGTGCAAAAAATAGGCCGCGGGCATAGCCGCGCCCAAAAATACCCGCCCGAAGGCCGGGGCACCGAATTCGTCCAGCGGGAAAAGGCCAGAAAAACGGGTGGGCTATAGCCTTGGGGGGTGGGGCTGGCCAACTTCTTCCGCCGGAATCGGAATGGCGCGAGACTTTGCGAGGTGCCTCCGTGTGCCAAATATAGGCCGCGGGCACAGCCGCGCCCAAAAATACCCACCCGAAGGCCGGGGCGCCAAGTTCGTCCAGCGGAAAATGGCCACAAAAACGGGTGGGCTATAGCCTTGGGGGGTGGGGCTGGCCAACATCGTCCGCCGGACTCGGAATGGCGCGAGACTTTGCGAGGCGCCTCCGTGTGCCAAAAATAGGCCGCGGGCACAGCCGCGCCCAAAAATACCCGACCGAAGGCCGCGGCGCACAGTTCGTCCAGCAGAAAAAGGCCACAAAAACGGGTGGGATATTATAGCCTTGGCGGGTGGGGCTGGCCATCTTCGTCCGCCAGACTCGGAATGGCGCGAGACTTTACGAGGCGCCTCCGTGTGCCAAAAATAGGCCGCAGGCACAGCCGTACCCAAAAATACCCACCCGAAGGCCGCGGCGCCAATTTCGTCCTGCGGAAAAAGGCCACAAAAACGGGTGGGCTATAGCCTTGGGGGGTGGGGCTGGCCAACTTCGTCCGCCGGACTCGGAGTGCCGCGAGACTTTACGAGGTGCCTCCGTGTGCGAAAAATAGGCCGCGGGCACAGCCGCGCCCAAAAATACCCGCCCGAAGGCCGCGGCGCCAAGTTCGTCCAGCGGAGAAAGGCCACAAAAACGGGAGGGCTATAGCTTTGGGGGGTGGGGCTGGCCGACTTAGTCCGCCGGACTCGGAATGGCACTAGACATTGCGAGGCGCCTCCGTGTGCCAAAAATAGGCTGCGGGCACAGAAGCGCCCAAAAATACCCGCCCGAAGGCCGCGGCGCCAAGTTCGTCCAGCGGAAAAAGGCCACAAAAACGGGTGGGCTATAGCCTTGGGGGGTGGGGCTAGCCGACTTCGTCCGCCGGACTCGGATTGGAGCTAGACTTTGCGAGGCACCTCCGTGTGCCAAAAATAAACCGCGGCCACAGCCGCGCCCAAACATACCCGCCCGAAGGCCGCGGCGCCAAGTTCGTCCAGCGGAAAAAGGCCACAAAAACGGGTGGGCTATAGCCTTGGTGGGTGGGGCTGGCCAACTTCGTCCGCCGGACTCAGAATGGCGCGAGACTTTGTGAGGTGCCTCCGTGTACCAAAAATAGGCCGCGGGCACAGCCGCGCCCAAAAATACCCGCCCGAAGGCCACGGCGCCAAGTTCGTCCAGCAGAAAAATGGCCACAAAAACGGGTGGGCTATAGCCTTCGGGGGTGGGGCTGGCCAACTTCGTCCGCCGGACTGGGAATGGCGCGAGACTTTGCCAGGTCCCTCCGTGTGCCAAAAATAGGCCGCGGGAACAGCCGCGCCCAAAAATAACCGCCCGAAGGCCGCGGCGCCAAGTTCGTCCAGCGGAAAAAGGCCACAAAAAGCGGTGGGCTATATCCTTGGGGGGTGGTGCTGGCCCACTTCGTCCGCCGGACTCGGAATGGCGCGAGCCTTTGCGAGGCGCCTCCGTGTACCAAAAATAGGCCGCGGGCACAGCCGCGCCCAAAAATACCAGCCCGAAGGCCGCGGCGCCAAGTTCGTCCAGCGGAAAAAGGGCACAAAAACGGGTGGGCTATAGCCTTGGTGGGCGGGGCTGGCCAACTTCGTCCGCCGGACTGGGAATGGCACGAGACCTTGCGAGGTGCCTCCGTGTGCCAAAAATAGACAGCGGGCACAGCCGCGCCCAAAAATACCCGCCCAAAGGCCGCGGCGCCAAGTTCGCCCAGCGGAAAAAGGCCACTAAAACGGGTGGGCTATAGCCTTGGGGGGTGGGGCTGGCCAACTTCGTCCGCCAGACTCGGAATGGTGCGAGACTTTGCGAGGCGCCTCCGTGTGCCAAAAATAGGCCGTGGGCACAGCCGCGCCCAAAAATACCCGCCCGAAGGCCGCGGCGCCAAGTTCGTCCAGCGGAAAAAGGCCACAAAAACGGGTGGGCTATAGCCTTGGGGGGTGGGGCTGGCCAACTTCGTCCGCCTGACTCGGAATTGCGCGAGACTTTGCGAGGCACCTCCGTGTGCCAAAAATAGGCCGCGGGCACAGCCGCGCCAAAAAATACCCGCCCGAAGGCCGCGGCGCCAAGTTCGTCCAGCGGAAAAAGGCCACTAAAACGGGTGGGCTATACCCTTGGGGGGTGGGGCTGGCCAACTTCGTCCGCCGGACTCGGAATGGCACGAGACTTTGCGAGGCGCCTCCGTGTGCCAAAAATAGGCCGCGGGCACAGCCGCGCCAAAAAATACCCGCCCGAAGGCCGCGGCGCCAAGTTCGTCCAGCGGAAAAAGGCCACAAAAACGGGTGGGCTATAGCCTTGGGGGGTGGGGCTAGCCGACTTCGTCCGCCGGACTCGGATTGGAACTAGACTTTGCGAGGCACCTCCGTGTGCCAAAAATAAACCGCGGCCACAGCCGCGCCCAAACATACCCGCCCGAAGGCCGCGGCGCCAAGTTCGTCCAGCGGAAAAAAGCCACAAAAACGGGTGGACTATAGCCTTGGGGGGTGGGGCTGGCCAACTTCGTCCGCCGGACTCGGAATGGCGCGAGACTTTGCGAGGCGCCTCCGTGTGCCAAAAATAGGCCGCAGGCACAGCCGCGCCCAAAAATGCCCGCCCGAAAGCCGCGGCGCCAAGTTCGTCCAGCGGAAAATGGCCACAAAAACGAGTGGGCTATAGCCTTCGGGGGTGGGGCTGGCCAACTTCGTCCGCCGGACTGGGAATGGCGCGAGACTTTGCCAGATCCCTCTGTGTGCCAAAAATAGGCCGCGGGAACAGCCGCGCCCAAAAATACCCGCCTGAAGGCTGCGGCGCCAAGTTCGTCCAGCGGAAAAAGGCCACTAAAACGGGTGGACTATAGCCTTGGGGGGTGGGGCTGGCCAACTTCGTCCGCCGGACTCGGAATGGTGCGAGACTTTGCGAGGCGCCTCCGTGTGCCAAAAATAGGCCGTGGGCACAGCCGCGCCCAAAAATACCCGCCCGAAGGCCGCGGCGCCAAGTTCGTCCAGCGGAAAAAGGCCACAAAAACGGGTGGGCTATAGCCTTGGGGGGTGGGGCTGGCCAACTTCGTCCGCCTGACTCGGAATTACGCGAGACTTTGCGAGGCACCTCCGTGTGCCAAAAATAGGCCGCGGGCACAGCCGCGCCAAAGAATACCCGCCCGAAGGCCGCGGCGCCAAGTTCGTCCAGCGGAAAAAGGCCACTAAAACGGGTGGGCTATAGCCTTGGGGGGTGGGGCTGGCCAACTTTGTCCGCCGGACTCGGAAAGGTGCGAGACTTTGCGAGGTGCCTCTGTGTGCAAAAATAGGCCGCGGGCACAGCCACGCCCTAAAATACCCGCCCGAAGGCCGCGGCGCCAAGTTCGTCCAGCGGAAAAAAGCCACAAAAACGGGTGGACTATAGCCTTGGGGGGTGGGGCTGGCCAACTTCGTCCGCCGGACTCGGAATGGCGCGAGACTTTGCGAGGTGCCTCCGTGTGCCAAAAATAGGCCGCGGGCACAGCCGCGCCCAAAAATAACCGCCCGAAAGCCGCGGCGCCAAGTTCGTCCAGCGGAAAATGGCCACAAAAACGGGTGGGCTATAGCCTTCGGGGGTTGGGCTGGCCAACTTCGTCCGCCGGGAATGGCGCGAGACTTTGCCAGGTCCCTCCGTTTGCCAAAAATAGGCCGCGGGAACAGCCGCGCCCAAAAATACCCGCCCGAAGGCCGCGGCGCCAAGTTCGTCCAGCGGAAAAAGGCCACTAAAACGGGTGGACTATAGCCTTGGGGAGTGGGGCTGGCCAACTTCGTCCGCCGGACTCGGAATGGTGCAAGACTTTGCGAGGCGCCTCCGTGTGCCAAAAATAGGCCGCGGGCACAGCCGCGCCAAAAAATACCCGCCCGAAGGCCGCGGCGCCAAGTTCGTCCAGCGGAAAAAGGCCACTAAAACGGGTGGGCTATACCCTTGGGGGGTGGGGCTGGCCCACTTCGTCCGCCGGACTCGGAATGGCACGAGACTTTGCGAGGCGCCTCCGTGTGCCAAAAATAGGCCGCGGGCACAGCCGCGCCCAAAAATACCGGCCCGAAGGCCGCGGCGCCAAGTTCGTCCAGCGGAAAAAGGCCACAAAAACGGGTGGGCTATAGCCTTGGGGGGTGGGGCTGGCCAACTTCGTCCGCCGGACTCGGAATGGTGCGAGACTTTGCGAGGTGCCTCCGTGTGCAAAAATAGGCCGCGGGAACAGCCGCGCCCTAAATTACCCGCCCGAAGGCCGCGGCGCCAAGTTCGTCCAGCGGAAAAAGGCCACAAAAACGGGTGGGCTATAGCCTTGGGGGGTGGGGCTGGCCAACTTCGTCCGCCGGACTCGGAATGGCACGAGACTTTGCGAAGCGCCTCCGTGTGCCAAAAATAGGCCGCGAGCACAGCCGCGCCTAAAAATACCCGCCCGAAGACCGCGGCGCCAAGTTCGTCCAGCGGAAAAAGGCAACAAAATCGGGTGGGTTAAAGCCTTGGGGGGTGGAGCTGGCCGACTTCGTCCGCCGGACTCGGAATGGCATGAGACTTTGCAAAGTGCCTCCATGTGCCAAAAATAGGCCGCGGGCACTGCCGCGCCCCAAAATACCCGCCCGAAGGCCGCGGCGCCAAGTTCGTCCAGCGGAAAAAGGCAACAAAATCGGGTGGGCTAAAGCCTTGGGGGGTGGAGCTGGCCGACTTCGTCCGCCGGACTCGGAATGGCATGAGACTTTGCAAAGCGCCTCCATGTGCCAAAAATAGGCTGCGGGCACTGCCGCGCCCCAAAATACCCGCCCGAAGGCCGCGGCGCCAAGTTCGTCCAGCGGAAAAAGGCCACAAAAACGGGTGGGCTATAGCCTTGGGGGGTGGGGCTGGCCAACTTCATCCGCCGGTCTCGGAATGTCGCGAGACTTTGCGAGGCACCTCCGTGTGCCATAAATTGGCCGCGGGCACAACCGCGTCCAAAAATACCCGCCCGAAGGCCGCGGCGCCATGTTCGTCCAGCGGAAAAAGGCAACAAAATCGGGTGGGCTAAAGCCTTGGGGGGTGGGGCTGGCCGACTTCGTCCGCCGGACTCGGAATGGCACGAGACTTTGCGAAGCGCCTCCATGTGCCAAAAATAGGCCGTGGGCCCTGCCGCTCCCCAAAATACACGCCCGAAGGCCGCGGCGCCAAGTTCGTCCAGCGGAAAAAGGCCACAAAAACGGGTGGGCTATAGCCTTGGGGGGTGGGGCTGGCCAACTTCGTCCGTCGGACTCGGAATGGCGCGACACTTTGCGAGGAGCCTCCGTGTGCCAAAAATAGGCCGCGGGCACAGCCGCGCCCAAAAATACCCGCCCGACGGCCGCGGCGCCATGTTCGTCCAGCGGAAAAAGGCCACAAAAATGGGTGGGCTATAGCCTTGGGGGGTGGGGCTGGCCAACTTCATCCGCTGGTCTCGGAATGTCGTGAGACTTTGCGAGGCGCCTCCGTGTGCCAAAAATTGGCCGCGGGCACAGCCGCGCCCAAAAATACCAGCCCGAAGGCCGCGGCGCCAAGTTCATCCAGCGGAAAAAGGCCACAAAAACGGGTGGGCTATAGCCTTGGGGGGTGGGGCTGGCCAACTTCGTCCGCCGGACTCAGAATGGCGCGATACTTTGCGAGGCATCTCCGTGTGCCAAAAATAGGCCGCGGGCACAGCCGCGCCCAAAAATACCCCCCCGAAGGCCGCGGCGCCATGTTCGTCCAGTTGAAAAAGGCAACAAAAACGGGTGGGCTAAAGCCTTGGGGGGTGGGGCTGGCCGACTTCGTCCGCCGGACTCGGAATGGCACGAGACTTTGCGAAGCGCCTTCGTGTACCAAAATTAGGCCTCGGGCATAGCCGCGCCCAAAAATACCCGCCCGAAGGCCGCGGCGCCAAGTTCGTCCAGCGGAAAAAGGCAACAAAAACGGGTGGGCTAAAACCTTGGGGGGTGGGGCTGGCCGACTTCGTCCGCCGGACTCGGAATGGCACGAGACTTTGCGAAGCGCCTCCGTGTGCCAAAAATAGGCCGCGGGCACTGCCGCGCCCCAAAATACCCGCCCGAAGGCCGCGGCGCCAAGTTCGTCCAGCGGAAAAAGGCCACAAAAACGGGTGGGCTATAGCCTTGGGGGGTGGGGCTGGCCAACTTCGTCCGCCGGACTCGGAATGGCGTGAGACTTTGCGAGGCGCCTCCGTGTGCCAAAAATAGGCCGCGGCCACAGCCGCGCCCAAAAATACCCGCCCGAAGGCCACGGCGCCAAGTTCGTCGAGCGGAAAAAGGCCACAAAAACGGGTGGGCTATAGCCTTGGGGGGTGGGGCTGGCCAACTTCGTCCGCCGGACTTGGAAAGGCGCGAGACTTTGCGAGGCGTCTCCGTGTGCCAAAAACAGGCCGCGGGCATAGCCGCGCCCAAAAATACCCGCTCGAAGCCCGCGGCGCCAAGTTCGTCCAGTGGAAAAAGGCAACAAAAACGGGTGGGCTAAAGCATTGGGGGGTGGGGCTGGCCGACTTCGTCCGCCGGACTCGGAATGGCACGAGACTTTGTGAAGCGCCTCCGTGTGCCAAAAATAGGCCGCGGGCACAGCCGCGCCCAAAAATACCCGCCGAAGGCCGCGGCGCCAAGTTCGTCCAGCGGAAAAAGGCAATAAAAACGGGTGGGCTAAAGCCTTGGGGGGTGGGGCTGGCCGACTTCGTCCGCCGGACTCGGAATGGCACGAGACTTTGCGAAGCGCCTCCGTGTGCCAAAAATAGGCCGCGGGCACAGCCGCACCCAAAAATACCCGCCCGAAGGCCGCGGCGCCAAGTTCGTCCAGCGGAAAAAGGCCACAAAAACGTGTGGGCTATAGCCTTGTGGGGTGGGGCTGGCCCACTTAGTCCGCCGGACTCGGAATGGCGCGAGACTTCGCGAGGCACCTTCGTGTGCCAGAAAATCGGCCGCGGGCAAAGCCGCGCCCAAAAATACCCGTCCGAAGGCCGCGGCGCCAAGTTCGTCCAGCGGAAAAAGGCCACAAAAACGGGTGGGCTATAGCCTTGGGGTGTGGGGCTGGCCAACTTCGTCCGCCGGACTCGGAATGGCGCGAGACTTTGCGAGGCACCTCCATGTGCCAAAAATAGGTCGCGGGCACAGCCGCGTCCAAAAATACCCGCCCGAAGGCCGCGGCGCCAAGTTCATCCAGCGGAAAAAGGCCAGAAAAACGGGTGGGCTATAGCCTTGGGGGGTGGGGCTAGCCAACTTCGTCCGCCGGACTCGGAATGGCGCGAGACTTTGCGTGGCGCCTCCGTGTGCCAAAAATAGGCCGCGGGCACAGCCGCGCCCAAAAATACCCGGTCGAAGGCCGGTGTGCCAAGTTCGTCCAGCGGAAAATGGCCACAAAAACGGGTGGGCTATAGCCTTGGGGGGTGGGGCTGGCCCACTTCGTCCGCCGGACTTGGAATGGCGCAAGACTTTGCGAGGTGCCTCCGTGTGCCAAAAATAGTCCGCGGGCACAGCCGCACCCAAAAATACCCGCCCGAAGGCCGGGGCGCCAAGTTGGACCCGCGGAAAAAGGCCACAAAAACGGGTGGGCTATAGCCTTGCGGGGTGGGAATGGCCAACTTCGTCCGCCGGACTCGGAATGGCGCGAGACTTTGCGAGGCGCCTCCGTGTGCCAAAAATAGGCCGCGGGCACAGCCGCGCCCAAAAATACCAGCCCGAAGGCCGGGGCGCGAAGTTCGTCCGGCGGAAAATGGCCACAAAAACGGGTGGGCTATAGCCTTGGGGGGTGGGGCTGGCCAACTTCGTCCGCCGGACTCGGAATGGCGCGAAACTTTGCGAGGGGCCTCCGTGTGCCAAAAATTAGGCCGCGGACACAGCCGCGCCCAAAAATACCCGCCCGAAGGCCGGGGCGCCAAGTTCGTCCGGCGGAAAATGGCCACAAAAACGGGTGGGCTATAGCCTTGGGGGGTGGGGCTGGCCAACTTCGTCCGCCGAACTCGGAATGGCGCGAAACTTTGCGAGGCGCCTCCGTGTGCCAAAAATTAAGCCGCGGACACAGCCACGCCCAAAAATACACGCCCGAAGGCCGGGGCGCGAAGTTCGTCGGGCGGAAAATGGCCACAAAAACGGGTGGGCTATAGCCTTGGGGGGTGGGGCTGGCCAACTTCGTCCGCCGGACTCGGAATGGCGCGAAACATTGTGAGGCGCCTCCGTATGCCGAAAATTAGGCCGCGGACACAGCCGCGCCCAAAAATACACGCCCGAAGGCCGGGGCGCCAAGTTCGTCCGGCGGAAAATGGCCACAAAAACGGGCGGGCTATAGACTTGGGGGGTGGGGCTGGCCAACTTCGTCCGCCGGACTCGGAATGGCGCGAGACTTTGCGAGGCGCCTTCGTGTGCCAAAAGTTAGGCCGCGGACACAGCCGCTCCCAAAAATACCCGCCCGAAGGGCGGGGCGCCAAGTTCGTCCGGCGGAAAATGGCCACAAAAACGGGTGGGCTATAGCCTTGGGGGGTGGGGCTGGCCAACTTCGTCCGCCGGACTCGGAATGGCGCGAGACTTTGCGAGGCGCCTCCGTGTGCCAAAAATAGGCCGTGGACACAGCCGCGCCCAAAAATACCCGCCCGAAGGGCGGGGCGCCAAGTTCGTCCTGCGGAAAATGGCCACAAAAACGGGTGGGCTATAGCCTTGGGGGGTGGGGCTGGCCAACTTCGTCCGCCGGACTCGGAATGGCGCTAGACTTTGCGAGGCGCCTCCGTGTGCCAAAAATAGGCCGCGGGCACAGCCGCGCCCAAAAATACCCGCCCGAAGGCCGCGGCGCCAACTTCGTCCAGCGGAAAAAGTCCAGAAAAACGGGTGGGCTATAGCCTTGGGGGGTGGGGCTGGCCCACTTCGTCCGCCGGACTCGGAATAGCGCTAGACTTTACGAGGCGCCTCCGTGTGCCAAAAATAGGCCGCTGGCATAGCCGCGCCCAAAAATACCCGCCCGAAGGCCTGGGCGCCAAGTTCGTCCAGCGGAAAATGGCCACAAAAACGGGTGGGCTATAGCCTCGGGGGGTGAGGCCGGCCCACTTCGTCCGCCGGACTCGGAATGGCGCGAGACTTTGCGAGGTGCCTCCGTGTGACAAAAATAGACCGCGGGCACAGCCGCGCCCAAAAATACCCTCCCGAAAGCCGCGGCGCCAAGTTCGTCCAGCAGAAAAAGGCCACAAAAACGGGTGGGCTATAGCCTTGGGGGGTGGGGCTGGCCGACTTAGTCCGCCGGACTCGGAATGGTGCTAGACATTGCGAGGCACCTCCGTGTGCCAAAAATAGGCTGCGGGCACAGAAGCGCCCAAAAATACCCACCCGAAGGCCGCGGCGCCAAGTTCGTCCAGCGGAAAAAGGCCACAAAAACGGGTGGGCTATAGCCTTGGGGGGTGGGGCTGTCCGACTTCGTCCGCCGGACTCGGATTGGAGCTAGACTTTGCGAGGCACCTCCGTGTGCCAAAAATAAACCGCGGCCACAGCCGCGCCCAAACATACCCGCCCGAAGGCCGCGGCGCCAAGTTCGTCCAGCGGAAAAAGGCCACAAAAACGGGTGGGCTATAGCCTTGGTGGGTGGGGCTGGCCCACTTCGTCCGCCGGACTCGGAATGGTGCGAGACTTTGCGAGGTGCCTCCGTGTGCCAAAACTAGACCGCGGGCACAGCCGCGCCCAAAAATACCCGCCCGAAAGCCGCGGCGCCAAGTTCGTCCAGCAGAAAAAGGCCACAAAAACGGGTGGGCTATAGGCTTGGTGGGTGGGGCTGGCCAACTTCGTCCGCCGGACTCGGAATGGCGCGAGACTTTGTGAGGCGCCTCCGTGTGCCAAAAATAGGCCGCGGGCACAGCCGCGCCCAAAAATACCCAGCCGAAGGCCGCGGCGCCAAGTTCGTCCAGCGGAAAAAGGCCACAAAAACGGGTGGGCTATACCCTTGGGGGGTGGGGCTGGCCAACTTCGTCCACCGGACTCGGAATGGCGCGAGACTTTACGAGGCACCTATGTGTGCCAAAAATCGGCCGCATGCACAGCCGCGCCCAAAAATACCCGCCCGAAGGCCGGGGCGTCAAGTTCGTCCAGCGGAAAAAGGCCACAAAAACGGGTGGGCTATAGCCTTGGGGGGTGGGGCAGGCCAACTTCGTCCGCCGAACTCGGAATGGTACGAGACTTTGCGACACCCCTCCGTGTGCTAAAAATAGGCCGTAGGCACAGCCGCGCCCAAAAATACCTGCCCGAAGGCCGCGGCGCCAAGTTCGTCCAGCGGAAAAAGGCCACAAAAACGGGTGGGCTATAGCCTTGGGGGGTGGGGCTGGCCAATTTCGTCCACCGGACTCGGAATGGCGCGAGACTTTACGAGGCACCTCTGTGTGCCAAAAATGGGCCGCATGCACAGCCGCGCCCAAAAATACCCGCCCGAAGGCCGGGGCGCCAAGTTCGTCCAGCGGAAAAAGGCCACAAAAACGGGTGGGCTATAGCCTGGGGGGTGGGGCTGGCCCACTTCGTCCGCCGGACTCCGAATGGTGCGAGACTTTGCGAGGTGCCTCCGTGTGCCAAAAATAGACCGCAGGCACAGCCGCGCCCAAAAATACCCGCCCGAAAGCCGCGGCGCCAAGTTCGTCCAGCAGAAAAAGGCCACAAAAACGGGTGGGCTATAGCCTTGGTGGGTGGGGCTGGCCAACTTCGTCCGCCGGACTCGGAATGGTGCGAGACTTTGCGAGGTGCCTCCGTGTGCCAAAAATAGACCGCGGGCACAGCCGCGCCCAAAAATACCCAGCCGACGGCCGCGGCGCCCAATTCGTCCAGCGGAAAAAGGCCACAAAAACGGGTGGGCTATACCCTTGGGGGGTGGGGCTGGCCAACTTCGTCCACCGGACTCGGAATGGCGCGAGACTTTACGAGGCACCTCCGTGTGCCAAAAATCGGCCGCATGCACAGCCGCACCCAAAAATACCCGCCCGAAGGCCGGGGCGCCAAGTTCGTCCAGCGGAAAAAGGCCACAAAAACGGGTGGGCTATAGCCTTGGGGGGTGGGGCAGGCCAACTTCGTCCGCCGAACTCGGAATGGTGCGAGACTTTGCGACGCCCCTCCGTGTGCTAAAAATAGGCCGTAGGCACAGCCGCGCCCAAAAATACCTGCCCGAAGGCCGCGGCGCCAAGTTCGTCCAGCGGAAAAAGGCCACAAAAACGGGTGGGCTATAGCCTTGGGGGGTGGGGCTGGCCAATTTCGTCCACCGGACTCGGAATGGCGCGAGACTTTACGAGGCACCTCTGTGTGCCAAAAATCGGCCGCATGCACAGCCGCGCCCAAAAATACCCGCCCGAAGGCCGGGGCGCCAAGTTCGTCCAGCGGAAAAATGCCACAAAAACGGGTGGGCTATAGCCTGGGGGGTGGGGCTGGCCAAATTCGTCCGCGGGACTCGGAATGGCGCGACACTTTGCGAGCCGCCTCCGTGTGCCAAAAATAGGCCGCGGGTACAGCCGCGCCCAAAAATATCCAGCCGAAGGCCGCGGCGCCAAGTTCGTCCAGCGGAAAAAGGCCAGAAAAAACGGGTGGGCTATACCCTTGGGGGGTGGGGCTGGCCAAATTCGTCCGCGGGACTCGGAATGGCGCGACACTTTGCGAGCCGCTTCCGTGTGCCAAAAATAGGCCGCGGGCACAGCCGCGCCCACAAATACCGGCCCGAAGGCCGCGGCGCCAAGTTCATCCAGCGGAAAAAGGCCACAAAAACGGGTGGGCTATAGCCTTGGTGGGTGGGCCTGGCCCACTTCGTCCGCCGGAGTTGGAATGGCACGAGACTTTGCGAGGTGCCTCCGTGTGCCAAAAATAGACCGCGGGCACAGCCGCGCCCAAAAATACCCGCCCGAAGTCCACGCCGCCAAGTTCGTCCTGCGGAAAAAGGCCACAAAAACGGGTGGGCTATAGCCTTGGGGGGTGGGGCTGGCCAACTTCGTCCGCTGGACTCGGAATGGTGCAAGACTTTGCGAGGCGCCTTCATGTGCCAAAAATAGGCCGCGGGCACAGCCGCGCCCAAAAATACCAGCCCGAAGGCCGCGGCGCCAAGTTCGTCCAGCGGAAAAAGGCCACAAAAACGGGTGGGCTATAGCCTTGGGGGGTGGGGCTGGCCAACTTCGTCCGCCGGACTCGGAATGGCGCGAGACTTTGCGAGGCGCCTCCGTGTTCCAAAAATAGGCCGCGGGCACAGCCGCGCCAAAAATACCGGCCCGAAGGCCGCGGCGCCAAGTTCGTCCAGCGGAAAAAGGCCACAAAAACGGGTGGGCTATAGCCTTGGGGGGTGGGGCTGGCCCACTTCGTCCGCCGGACTCGGAATGGTGCGAGACTTTGCGAGGTGCCTCCGTGTGCCAAAAATAGACCACGGGCACAGCCGCGCCCAAAAATACCCGCCCGAAAGCCGCGGCGCCAAGTTCGTCCAGCAGAAAAAGGCCACAAAAACGGGTGGGCTATAGCCTTGGTGGTGGGCCTGGCCCACTTCGTCCGCCGGAGTTGGAATGGCACGAGACTTTGTGAGGTGCCTCCGTGTACCAAAAATAGACCGCGGGCACAGCCGCGCCCAAAAATACCCGCCCGAAGTCCACGCCGCCAAGTTCGTCCTGCGGAAAAAGGCCACAAAAACGGGTGGGCTATAGCCTTGGGGGGTGGGGCTGGCCAACTTCGTCCGCTGGACTCGGAATGGTGCGAGACTTTGTGAGGCGCCTTCATGTGCCAAAAATAGGCCGCGGGCACAGCCGCGCCCAAAAATACCAGCCCGAAGGCCGCGGCGCCAAGTTCGTCCAGCGGAAAGAGGCCACAAAAACGGGTGGGCTATAGCCTTGGGGGGTGGGGCAGGCCAACTTCGTCCGCCGGACTCGGAATGGCGCGAGACTTTGTGAGGCGCCTCCGTGCTCCAAAAATAGGCCGCGGGCACAGCCGTACCAAAAATACCGGCCCGAAGGCCGCGGCGCCAAGTTCGTCCAGCGGAAAAAGGCCACAAAAACGGGTGGGCTATAGCCTTGGTGGGTGGGGCTGGCCAACTTCGTCCGCCAGAGTCGGAATGGAGGGAGACTTTGCGAGGTGCCTCCATGTGCCAAAAATAGACCGCGGGCACAGCCGCGCCCAAAAATACCCGCCCGAAGGCCACGCCGCCAAGTTCGTCCAGCGGAAAAATGCCACAAAAACGGGTGGGCTATACCCTTGGGGGGTGGGGCTGGCCAACTTCGTCCGCCGGACTCGGAATGGCGCGAGACTTTGTGAGGCGCCTCCGTGCTCCAAAAATAGGCCGCGGGCACAGCCGTACCAAAAATACCGGCCCGAAGGCCGCGGCGCCAAGTTCGTCCAGCGGAAAAAGGCCACAAAAACGGGTGGGCTATAGCCTTGGTGGGTGGGGCTGGCCGACTTCGTCCGCCGGAGTCGGAATGGCGGGAGACTTTGCAAGGTGCCTCCATGTGCCAAAAATAGACCGCGGGCAAAGCCGCGCCCAAAAATGCCCGCCCGAAGGCCACGCCGCCAAGTTCGTCCAGCGGAAAAAGGCCACAAAAACGGGTGGGCTATAGCCTTGGGGGGTGGGGCTGGCCAACTTCGTCCGCCGGACTCGGAATGGCGCGAGACTTTACGAAGCGCCTCCGTGTGCCAAAAATAGGCCGCGGGCACAGCCGCGCCCAAAAATACCCGACCGAAGGCCGCGGCGCACAGTTCATCCAGCAGAAAAAGACCACAAAAACGGGTGGGCTATAGCCTTGGGGGGTGGGGCTGGCCCACTTCGTCCGCCAGACTCGGAATGGCGCGAGACTTTACGAGGCGCCTCCATGTGCCAAAAATAGGCTGCAGGCACAGCCGCACCCAAAAATACCCGCCCGAAGGCCGCGGCGCCAAGTTCGTCCAGTGGAAAAAGGCCACAAAAACGGGTGGGCTATAGCCTTGGGGGGTGGGGCGGGCCCACTTCGTCCGCCGGACTCGGAATGGCGCGAGACTTTGCGAGGCGCCTCCGTGTGCCAAAAATAGGCCGCGGGCACAGCCGCGACCAAAAATACCGGCCCGAAGGCCGCGGCGCCAAGTTCGTCCAGCGGAAAAAGGCCACAAAAACGGGTGGGCTATACCCTTGGGGGGTGGGGCTGGCCATATTCGTCCGCCGGACTCGGAATGGCACGAGACTTTGCGAGGCGCCTCCGTGTGCCAAAAATAGACCGCGGGCACAGCCGCACCCAAAAACACCGGCCCGACGGCCGCGGCGCCAAGTTCGTCCAGCGGAAAAAGGCCACAAAAACGGGTGGGCTATAGCCTTGGGGGGGTGGGGCTGGCCCACTTCGTCCGTCGGACTTGGAATGGCGCGAGACTTTGCGAGGCGCCTCCGTGTGTCAAAAATAGGCCGCGGGCACAGACGCGCCCAAATATACCCGCCCGAAGGCCGCGGCGCCAAGTTCGTCCAGCGGAAAAAGGCCACAAAAACGGGTGGGCTATACCCTTGGGGGGTGGGGCGGGCCCACTTCGTCCGCCGCACTCGGAATGGCGCGAGACTTTGCGAGGTGCCTCCGTGTGCCAAAAATAGACCGCGGGCACAGCCGCGCCCAAAAATACCCTCCCGAAAGCCGCGGCGCCAAGTTCGTCCAGCAGAAAAAGGCCACAAAAATGGGTGGGCTATAGCCTTGGTGGGTGGGGCTGGCCAACTTCGTCCGCCGGACTCGGAATGGCGCGAGACTTTACGAAGCGCCTCCGTGTGCCAAAAATAGGCCGCGGACACAGCCGCGCCCAAAAATACCCGACCAAGAGGCGCGGCGCATGATTCATCCAATGAGAAAAGACCACAAAAACGGGTGGGCTATAGCCTTGGGGGGTGGGGCTGGCCCACTTCGTCCGCCAGACTCGGAATGGCGCGAGACTTTACGAGGCGCCTCCATGTGCCAAAAATAGGCTGCAGGCACAGCCGCACCCAAAAATACCCGCCCGAAGGCCGCGGCGCAAGGTTCGTCCAGTGGAAAAAGGCCACAAAAACGGGTGGGCTATAGCCTTAGGGGGTGGGGCGGGCCCACTTCGTCCGCCGGACTCGGAATGGCGCGAGAATTTGCGAGGCGCCTCCGTGTGCCAAAAATAGGCCGCGGGCACAGCCGCGACCAAAAATACCGGCCCGAAGGCCGCGGCGCCAAGTTCGTCCAGCGGAAAAAGGCCACAAAAACGGGTGGGCTATACCCTTGGGGTGTGGGGCTGGCCATATTCGTCCGCCGGACTCGGAATGGCACGAGAGTTTGCGAGGCGCCTCCGTGTGCCAAAAATAGACCGCGGGCACAGCCGCACCCAAAAACACCGGCCCGACGGCTGCGGCGCCAACTTCGTCCAGCGGAAAAAGGCCACAAAAACGGGTGGGCTATAGCCTTGGGGGGTGGGGCTGGCCCACTTCGTCCGCCGGACTTGGAATGGCGCGAGAATTTGCGAGGCGCCTCCGTGTGTCAAAAATAGGCCGCGGGCACAGACGCGCCCAAATATACCCGCCCGAAGGCCGCGGCGCCAAGTTCGTCCAGCGGAAAAAGGCCACAAAAACGGGTGGGCTATACCCTTGGGGGGTGGGGCGGGCCCACTTCGTCCGCCGCACTCGGAATGGCGCGAGACTTTGCGAGGTGCCTCCGTGTGCCAAAAATAGACCGCGGGCACAGCCGCGCCCAAAAATACCGTCCCGAAAGCCGCGGCGCCAAGTTCGTCCAGCAGAAAAAGGCCACAAAAACGGGTGGGCTATAGCCTTGGTGGGTGGGGCTGGCCAACTTCGTCCGCCGGACTCGGAATGGCGCGAGACTTTGCGAGGTGCCTCCGTGTGCCAAAAATAGGCCGCAGGCAAGGCCGCGCCCAAAAATACCCGCACGAAGGCCGCGGCGCCAAGTTCGTCCAGCGGAAAAAGGCCACAAAAACGGGTGGGCTATAGCCTTGGGGGGTGGGGCTGGCCCACTTCGTCCGCCGAACTCGGAATGGCGCGAGACTTTGCGAGGCGCCTCCGTGTGCTAAAAATAGGCCGTAGACACAGCCGCGCCCAAAAATACCCGACCGAAGGCCGCGGCGCACAGTTCGTCCAGCAGAAAAAGACCACAAAAACGGGTGGGCTATAGCCTTGGGGGGTGGGGCTGGCCCACTTCGTCCGCCAGACTCGGAATGGCGCGAGACTTTACGAGGCGCCTCCGTGTGCCAAAAATAGGCCGCAGGCACAGCCGCACCCAAAAATACCCGCCCGAAGGCCGCGGCGCCAAGTTCGTCCAGCGGAAAAAGGCCACAAAAACGGGTGGGCTATAGCCTTGGGGGGTGGGGCGGGCCCACTTCGTCCGCCGGACTCGGAATGGCGCGAGACTTTACGAGGCGCCTCCGTGTGCCAAAAATAGGCCCCGGGCATAGCCGCGCCCAAAAATAACCGCCCGAAGGCCGGCGCGCCAATTTCGTCCAGCGGAAAAAGGACACAAAAACGGGTGGGCTATAGCCTTGGGGGGTGGGGCTGGCAAACTTCGTCCGCCGGACTCGAAATGGCGCGAGACTTTGCGAGCTGCCACCGTGTGCCAAAAATAGGCCCCGGCCGCTGCCGCGCCCAAAAATAACCGCCCGAAGACCGGGGCGCCAAGTTCGTCCTGCGGAAAAAGGCCACAAAAACGGGTGGGCTATAGCCTTGGGGGGTGGGGCTGGCCCACTTCGTCCGCCGCACTCGGAATGGGACGAGACTTTGCGAGCGGCCTCCATGCGCCAAAAATAGGCCGCGGGCACAGCCGCGCCCAAAAATAACTGCCCGAAGGCCGGGGCGCCAAGTTCGTCCAGCCGAAAAATGGCCAAAAAACGGGTGGGCTATAGCCTTGTGGGGTGGGGCTGGCAAACTTCGTCCGCCGGACTCGGAATGGGACGAGACTTTCCGAGCGGCCTCCACGTACCAAAAATAGACCACGGGCACAGCCGCGCCCAAAAATAACCGCCCGAAGGCCGGGGCGCCAAGTTCGTCCAGCGGAAAAATGGCCAAAAAACGGGTGGGCTATAGCCTTGCGGGGATGGGCTGGCAAACTTCGTCCGCCGGACTCGGAATGGGGCGAGACTTTCCGAGTGGCCTCCGCGTGCCAAAAATAGGCCTCGGACACAGCCGCGCCCAAAAATTAGTGCCCGAAGGTCGGGTTGCCAAAACCCCCCAGCCGAAAAATGGCCAAAAAACGGGTGGGCTATAGCCTTGGTGGGGAGCGTGGGCGAAGTTCGTCCGCCGGACTTGGAATGGCCGGAGACTTTGCAGGCGGCCTCCGTGTGCCAAAAATAGGCCACGGACACAGCCGCGCCCAAAAATTAGCGCCCCAAGGATGGGGTGCCAAAACCCCCCAGCGGAAAAACGGCCAAAAAAGGGCCAAAAAACGGGTGGGCTATAGCCTTGGTGGGGGGCGTGGGCGAAGTTCGTCCGCCGGACTCGGAATGTCCCGAGATTTTGTAGACGGCCAGCGTGTTTCAAAAATAGGCCACGGGCACAGCCGCACCCAAAAATTAGCGCCTGTAGGTCGGGGTGCCAAAACCCCCCAGCGGAAAAATGGCCAAAAAACGGGTGGGAGATAGCCATGGTGGGGGGCGTGGGCGAAGTTCGTCCGCCGGACGCGGAATGGCCCGAGACTTTGCGGGCGGCCTCTGTGTGCCAAAAATAGGCCTCGGGCACAGCCACGCCCAAAAATTTGGGCCTGAAGGTCGGGGTGCCAAAACCCCCTTGCGGAAAAATGGCCAAAAAACGGGTGGGCTATAGCCTTGGTGCAGGGCGCCTGCGAAGTTCGTCCGCCGGACTCGGAATGTCCCGAGATTTTGTAGACGGCCAGCGTGTTTCAAAAATAGGCCACGGGCACAGCCGCACCCAAAAATTAGCGCCTGTAGGTCGGGGTGCCAAAACCCCCCAGCGGAAAAATGGCCAAAAAACGGGTGGGAGATAGCCATGGTGGGGGGCGTGGGCGAAGTTCGTCCGCCGGACGCGGAATGGCCCGAGACTTTGCGGGCGGCCTCTGTGTGCCAAAAATAGGCCTCGGGCACAGCCACGCCCAAAAATTTGGGCCTGAAGGTCGGGGTGCCAAAACCCCCTTGCGGAAAAATGGCCAAAAAACGGGTGGGCTATAGCCTTGGTGCAGGGCGCCTGCGAAGTTCGTCCGCCGGACTCGGAATGTCCCGAGATTTTGTAGACGGCCAGCGTGTTTCAAAAATAGGCCACGGGCACAGCCGCACCCAAAAATTAGCGCCTGTAGGTCGGGGTGCCAAAACCCCCCAGCGGAAAAATGGCCAAAAAACGGGTGGGAGATAGCCATGGTGGGGGGCGTGGGCGAAGTTCGTCCGCCGGACGCGGAATGGCCCGAGACTTTGCGGGCGGCCTCTGTGTGCCAAAAATAGGCCTCGGGCACAGCCACGCCCAAAAATTTGGGCCTGAAGGTCGGGGTGCCAAAACCCCCTTGCGGAAAAATGGCCAAAAAACGGGTGGGCTATAGCCTTGGTGCAGGGCGCCTGCGAAGTTCGTCCGCCGGACTCGGAATGGGGAGAGACTTTGCGAGGGGCCTCGGGGTCCCAAAAATTAGCCTAGGACAAAGCCGCGCCCAAAAATAAGCGCCCGAAGGTCGTGGTGCCAAAACCCCCCAGCGTAAAAATGGCAAAAAACGGGTGGGCTATAGCCTTCGTGGGGGGTGCGGGCGAAGTTCGTCCGCCGGACTCGGAATGGGGTGAAACTTTACAAGGGGCCTCGGGGTACCAAAAATAAGCCGCGGGCAAAGGCGGTCCGAAAAATAAGCGCCCGAAGGTCGTGGTGCCAAAACCCCCCAGCGGAAAAATGGCCAAAAAACGGGTGGGCTATATAGCTTTGGTGGGGGGCACGGGCGAAGTTCGTCCGCCGGACTCGGAATGGGGCGAGACTTTGCGAGGGGCCTCGGGGTGCCAAAAATAAGCTGCAGGCAAAGCCGTGCCCAAAAATAAGTGCCCGAAGGTCGTGGTGCCAAAACCCCCCAGCGGAAAAATGGCCAAAAAACGGGTGGGCTATAGCCTTGGAGGGGGGCGTGGGCGAAGTTTGTCTGCCGGACTCGGAAGGGGGTGAGACTTTGCGAGGGTCCTCGGGGTGCCAAAAATAAGCCGCGGGCAAAGCCGCGCCCAAAAATAAGCGCCCGAAGGTCGTGGTGCCAAAACCCCCCAGCGGAAAAATGGCCAAAAAACGGGTGGGCTATAGCCTTGGTGGGGGGCGCGGGCGAAGTTCGTCCGCCGGACTCGGAAGGGGGCGAGACTTTGCGAGGGGCCTCGGTGAGGTAAAAATAAGCTGCGTGCAAAGTCGCGCCCAAAAATAAGCACCCGAAGGTCGTGGTGCCAGAAACCCCCAGAGGAAAAATGGCCAAAAAACGGGTGGGCTATAGCCTTGGTGGGGGGCGCGGGCGAATTCCTCCGCCGGACTCGGAATGGGGCGAGACATTGCGAGGGGCCTCGGGGTGCCAAAAATAAGCCGCGGGCAAAGCCGCGGCCAAAAATAAGTGCCCGAAGGTCGTGGTGCCAAAACCCCCCAGCGGAAAAATGGCCAAAAAACGGGTGGGCTATAGCCTTCGTGGGGGGCGCGGGCGAAGTATGTCCGCCGGACTCGGAAAGGGGCGAGACTTTGCGAGGGGCCTCGGGGTCCCAAAATTTTGCATAGGGCAAAGCCGCGCCCAAAAATAAGCGCCCGAAGGTCGTGGTGCCAAAACCCCCCAGCGGAAAAATGGCCAAAAAACGGGTGGGCTATAGCCTTCGTGGGGGGCGCGGGCGAAGTTCGTCCGCCGGACTCGGAAAGGGGCGAGACTTTGCGAGGGGCCTTGGGGTCCCAAAATTTTGCATAGGGCAAAGCTGCGCCCAAAAATAAGCTCCCGTAGGACGTGGTGCCAAAACCCCCCAGCGGAAAAATGGCCAAAAAACGGGTGGGCTATATAGCTTTGGTGGGGGGCGCAGGCGAAGTTCGTCCGCCGGACTCGGAATGGGGCGAGACATTGCGAGGGGCCTCGGGGTGCCAAAAATAAGCCGCAGGCAAAGCCGTGCCCAAAAATAAGTGCCCGAAGGTCGTGGTGCCAAAATCCCCCAGCGGAAAAATGGCCATAAAACGGGTGGGCTATAGCCTTGGTGGGGGGCGCGGGCGAAGTTCGTCCGCCGGACTCGGAAGGGGGCGAGACTTTGCGAGGGGCCTCGGGGTGCCAAAAATAAGCCGCGTGCTAAGGCAGTCCCAAAAATAAGCGCCCGAAGGTCGTGGTGCCAAAACCCCCCAGCGGAAAAATGGCCAAAAAACGGGTGGGCTATATAGCCTTGGTGGGGGGCGCGGGCGAAGTGCATCCGCCGGACTCGGAAGGGGGCGAGTCTTTGCGAGGGGCCCCGGGGTGGCAAAAATAACCTGCGTGCAAAGCCGCGCCCAAAAATAAGCGCCCGAAGGTCGTGGTGCCAAAACCCCCCAGCGGAAAAATGGCCAAAAAACGGGTGGGCTATATAGCCTTGATGGGGGGCGCGGGCGAAGTTCGTCCGCCGGATTCGGAAGGGGGCGAGACTTTGCGAGGGGCCCCGTGGTGGCAAAAATAAGCCGCGTGCAAAGCCGCGCCCAAAAATAAGCGCCCGAAGGTCGTGGTGCCAAAACCCCCCAGCGTAAAAATGGCCAAAAAACGGGTGGGCTATAGCCTTCGTGGGGGGCGCGGGCGAAGTTCGTCCGCCGGACTCGGAATGGGGCGAGACTTTGCGAGGGGCCTCGGGGTCCCAAAAATTAGCCTAGGGCAAAGCCGCGCCCAAAAATAAGCGCCCGAAGGTCGTGGTGCCAAAACCCCCCAGCGGAAAAATGGCCAAAATACGGGTGGGCGATAGCCTGGGTGGGGGGCGCGGGCGAAGTTCGTCCGCCGGACTCGGAATGGGGCGAGACTTTGAAAGGGGCCTCGGGGTGCCAAAAATAAGCCGCGGGCAAAGCCGCACCCAAAAATAAGCTCCCGACGGTCGTGGAGCCAAAACCCCCCATCGGAAAAATGGCCAAAAAACGGGTGGGCTATAGCCTTGGTGGGGGGCGCGTGCGAAGTTCGTCCGCCGGACTCGGAAGGGGGTAAGAATTTGCGAGGGGGCTCGGGGTGCCAAAAATAAGCCGCGGGCAAAGCCGCGCCCAAATATAAGCGCCCGAAGGTCGTGGTGCCAAAACCCAGCTGCGGAAAAATGGCCAAAAAACGGGTGGGCTATAGCCTTGGTGGGGGGCGCGGGCGAAGTTCGTCCGCCGGGCTCGGAAGGGGGCGAGACTTTGAGAGGGGCCTCGGGCATCCAAAAATAAGCCGCGGGCAAAGCCGTGTCCAAAAATAAGCACCCGAAGGTCGTGGTGCCAAAACCCCCCAGCGGAAAAATGGCCAAAAAACGGGTGGGCTATAGCCTTGGTGGGGGGCGCGGGCAAAGTTCGTCCGCCGGACTCGGAATGGGGCGAGAATTTGCGAGGGGCCTCGGGGTGCCAAAAATAAGCCGCGGACAAAGCCGCGCCTAAAAATAAGCTGCGGGCAAAGCCAGCCCCAAAAATAAGCGCCCGAAGGTCGTGGTGCCAAAACCCCCCAGCGGAAAAATGGCCAAAAAACGGGTGGGCTATAGCCTTGGTGGGGGGCGCGGGCAAAGTTCGTCCGCCAGACTCGGAATGGGGCGAGACTTTGCGAGGGGCCTCGGGGTGGCATCACGTCCTCATACGCATCAAGGACGTGGCCTACCGCCTCCGGTATGGGCTCCATGGCCATAGTGTCCTTCCCGTCACCGACCTCATGAATGGTGGCGAGAAATGTGTCCTCACGCCGCTTGCAACCTTTGCTGATTTGCATGGCGGAAAGTTGGCCTGGTGGTGTGACCTTACTCGCGGTCGGGACCAAGTATGGGGCTCCCTCTAGGATACACATTGAGTTGTACCTCAGAAGTGGCACCGCATTGAACTGTCGCAAAAATTCCATGCCCAACACAAGTGTAAAATCATCCAAAGGTACAACCGAGAAATTGGCCTTATCTCGCCAAGGGCCTAGGTGTAGCTCCACATCTCGCGCTACCCCGCTAAGTGGTTTGGCCTCCGAATTCACCGTCTTGAGCCAGCCATCCGATTTCTCAACCTTGTGTCCAAGCCGCTTGGCTTCATCCACCTTGATGAAGTTGTGGGATGCTCTCGTGTCAATCAAGGCTTGAGCTCGCTTTCCGTTGATCGTAGCCTCAACGTGCATGAGCGACTTGTCCTGCACCTTGGCTGGAATTGGCTTGGCATTTAGCGCATTGAAGAGTTGGAGACAGCCCATGTTGGCAGCATCCGCTGGTGGTGCCTCCGGTTGCTTCTCCCCGGTCTCGCTAAACATGGCGTTGAAAGCCTTCTTCTTTGGGCAGTCCCGCACCCAATGGTCCCCATCGCAAAGGAAGCAATTGTGTTTCCGCTTAGCCTCCTTCTTGCCATCCTTCGAACCATCCTTCGGGCCATCCTTCTTTTGTGGCTTATCCTTGCCATCATGGTGCGGCTTATCTCCCTTCGCTCCCCCACCTTTTCCATGTTGCGGCTTATCATCCTTCTTCGGCTTGGAAGACTCACCCTTCCAGAATTCCACAAGCGTGTCAGCCTCGGTGAGGGCTGTAGAGATGTCACTCACTTGGCGCCGCTGCAACTCCCGTTGTGCCCACGGCTGGAGTCCCTCCATGAAGTTGAACAACAAATCATCCATGTTCATGTTGTCGATTTGGAGCATGAGCTTTGAGAATTCATCGACATACTTCGAGATAGGCCCTGTGTGCTTTAGCTCCCGCATCTTCTTGCGAGCCTCATATGCCACATTCCCCGGATAGAATTGCCTCTTGAGCTCGCACTTCAGCAAGTCCCATGTGTTGATGATGCACGTCCCGCGCACAATCTCTGCATGCTTCCGCTGCCACCAAGCGGTCACGTGATCCTCAAGGTACCCGGTCGCAATGTTCATCTTCTCTTGCTCACCTTGGATGTTGGTGGCCTCGAAGTACCTCTCCATGGACCACAAGAAGTTCTCGATCTCCTGGGCATCCCGCTTGCCCCCGTACCTCCTTGGCCTTGGAACCTCGACCCTCATTGGAGGTGCGGCATTGGTGTTGAGCACCCCGCTGGCCACCGCCTTCTTGCAAAGCGCCCAATCCATCTTAGTCTCTTCAAGGCCCGTGTGAAGCTCCTCCACTTGAGCCCTTAGCGCCTCAATAGAGTTCAGAACCACCGCTTGGAACTCCTCAAGGCTTTGGCGTTGCGCCACCACATCTTGGCTTAGATCGCCCATCCGCTCACCAAGATCATCCACCTCCTCCATCTTTTGCTCAAAGATCTCGAGGCGCTCTTTAATCTCGGCGACAGCAATCTCCCCACGGACAACCCGATTCTCCATGGCGTTGAGCAAGTCCACCGACTTCTCCTTGCTGTTTTTCCCCTTCTTCGGATTGGGGTTAGGCTCCCTCCCCCTTTGGTCATCATGAGTGCTCTCCGACATCCTTCCTTTCGAACAACCCAACTACCCACGAGTGTAGATGGCTCTGATACCAACTGTCACGGCCAGATTCGTTCCCACGCTATGTCGTGCGGCCTTAGGCGCCAAATTCGCACTCTCTTGGCCATAAGTCAGCCTTACACCCAAATCCGTTGCTGGATTCGAGAAGCGGAAAGAGGATTCACTCTAACTCACAAAGTATGGGAGGAAAGAACTTATATTGCTCGATAGAATGCTCACAAAGCTATGTGTTCTGGAATTTTATATTGCTTTTGATTGATTTGGCCAAATGAGGCCTTCTCCTATTTATAGAGTACAAAGAAGTAACTAGAGAGTCTCTAGAGTTATCACAACTACCACCTAAACACATTAATTACAATGGAAATATCTACATGCTCTACACAAGTCTCCATGGCTCTAGAATTCTCCATGGGCCAGGCCATGTGGAAGCTAGGGCCATGACATATAGCCTTGGCGGGGGGCGTGGGCGAAGTTCATGCGCCGGGCTCGGAATGGCCCGAGACTTTGCGGGCGGCCTCCGTGTGCCAAAAATAGGCCACGTGCACAGTTGTGTCCAAAAATTAGCGCCCGAAGGTCGGGGTGCCAAAACCCCCCAGCGGAAAAATCGCCAAAAAACGGGTGGGCTATAGCCTTGGCGGGGGGCGTGGGCGAAGTTCATCCGCCCGGCTCGGAATGGCCCGAGACTTTGCGGGCGGCCTCCGTGTGTGAATACTAGGCCACGGGAACAGCCACGGGCACAGCCGCGCCCAAAAATTAGCGCCCGAAGGTCGGGGTGCCAAAACCCCCCAGCGGAAAAATCGCCAAAAAACGGGTGGGCTATAGCCTTGGCGGGGGGCGTGGGCGAAGTTCATCCGCCGGGCTCGGAATGGCCCGAGACTTTGCGGTCGGCGTCCGTGTGCGAATAAGATGCCACGGGAACAGCCGCGCCCAAAAATTAGCGACCGAAGGTCGGGGTGCCAAAACCCCCCAGCGGAAAAATGGCCAAAAAACGAGTGGGCTATATCCTTGGTGGGGGGCGTGGGCGAAGTTCGTCCGCCGGATGCGGAATGTCCCGAGACTTTGCGGACGGCCTACGTGTGCCAAAAATAGGCCACGGGCACAGCCGCGCCCAAAAATTAGCGCCAGAAGGTCGGGGTGCCGAAACCCCCCAGCGGAAAAATGGCCAAAAAACGGGTGGGCTATAGCCGTGGTGGGGGGCGTGGGCGAAGTTCGTCCGCCGGACTCGGAATGGCCCGAGACTTTGCGGGCGGCCTCCGTGTGCAAAAATAAGCCACGGACACAGCCGCGTCCAAAAATTAGCACCCGAAGGTCGGGGTGCCAAAACCCCCCAGCGGAAAAAATGCCAAAAAACGGGTGGGCTATAGCCATGGTGGGGGGCGTGGGCGAAGTTCGTCCGCCGGACTCGGAATGGCCCGAGCCTTTGCGGGCGGCCTCCGTGTGCGAATAATAGGCCACGGGAACAATCACGGGGACAGCCGCGCCCAAAAATTAGTGCCCGAAGGTCGGGTTGCCAAAACCCCTCAGCGGAAAAATGGCCAAAAAACGGGTGGGCTATAGCCATGGTGGGGGACGGAGGCAAAATCCGTCCGCCGGACTCGGAATGGCACGAGCTTTTGCGGCCGGCCTCCGTGTGCCAAAAATAGGCCACGGGCACAGCCGCGCCCAAAAATTAGCACCCGACGGTCGGGGTGCCAAAACCCCCCAGCGGAAAAACGGCCAAAAAACGGGTGGGCTATAGCCTTGGTGGGGGGCGCGGGCGAAGTTCGTCCGCCGGACTCGGAATGGCCCGAGACTTTGCGGGCGGCATCCATGTGCCAAAAATAGGGCACGGGCACAGCCGCGCCCAAAAATTGGCGCCCGAAGGTCGGGGTGCCAAAACCCCCCAGCGGAAAAACGGCCAAAAAACGGGTGGGCTATAGCCTTGGTGGGGGGCGTGGGCGAAGTTCGTCCGCCGGACTCGGAATGGCTCGAGACTTTGCGGGCGGCATCCGTTTACCAAAAATAGGCCACGGACACAGCCGCGCCCAAAAATTAGCGCCCGAAGGTCGGGGTGCCAAAACGCCCCTGCGGAAAAAAGGCCAAAAAACGGGTGGGCTATAGCCTTGGTGGGGGGCGCGGGCGAAGTTCGTCCGTCGGACTCGGAATAACCCGAGACTTTGTGGGCGGCCTCCATGTGCCAAAAATAGGACACGGGCACAGCCGCGCCCGAAAATTAGTGCCCGAAGGTCGGGGTGCCAAAACCCCCCTGCGGAAAATAGGCCAAAAAACGGGTGGGCTATAGCCTTGGTGGGGTGCGCGGGCGAAGTTCGTCCGTCGGACTCGGAATGGCCCGAGACTTTGCGGGCGGCCTCCATGTGCCAAAAATAGGACACGGGCACAGTCGCGCCCAAAAATTAGCACCTGAAGGTTAGGGTGCCAAAATCCCCCAGTGGAAAAACGGCCAACAAACGGGTGGGCTATAGCCTTGGTGGGGGGCGCGGGCGAAGTTCGTCCGCCGGACTCGGAAGGGGGCGAGACTTTGCGAGGGGCCACGGGGTGCTAAAAATAAGCAGCGGGCAAAGCCGCGCCCAAAAAAAAGTGCCCGAAGGTCGTGGTGCCAAAATCCCCCAGCTGAAAAATGGCCAAAAAACGGGTGGGCTAAAGCCTTGGTGGGGGGCGCGGGAGAAGTTCGTCCGCCGGACTCGGAATGGGGCGAGACTTTGCGAGGGGCCTCGGGGTGCCAAAAATAAGCCTAGGGCAAAGCTGCGCCTAAAAAAAAGCTCCCGAAGGTCGTGGTGCGAAAACCCCCCAGCGGAAAAATGGCCAAAAAACTGTTGGGCTATAGCCTTGGTGGGGGGCGCGGGCGAAGTTCGTCCGCCGGACTCGGAATGGGGCGAGACTTTGTGAGGTGCCTCGGGGTGCCAAAAATAAGCCGCGGGCAAAGGCGGTCCCAAAAATAAGCGCCCGAAGGTCGTGGTACCAAAACCCCCCAGCGGAAAAATGGCCAAAAAACGGGTGGGCTATATAGCCTTGGTGGGGGGCGCGGGCGAAGTTCGTCCGCCGGACTCGGAAGGGGGCGAGACTTTGCGAGGGGACTCGGGGTGACAAAACTAAGCCATGGGCAAAGGCGGTCCCAAAAATAAGCGCCCGAAGGTCGTGGTGCCAAAACCCCCCAGCGGAAAAATGGCCAAAAAATGGGTGGGCTATAGCCTTGGTGGGGGGCGCGGGCGAAGTTTGTCCGCCGGACTCGGAAGGGGGCGAGACTTTGCGAGGGGCCACGGGGTGCCAAAAATAAGCAGCGGGCAAAGTCGCGCCCAAAAAAAAGCGCACGAAGGTCGTGGTGCCAAAACCCCCCAGCGGAAAAATGGCCAAAAAGCCGGTGGGCTATAGCCTTGGTGGGGGGCGCGGGCGAAGTTCGTCCGCCGGACTCGGAAGGGGGCGAGACTTTGCGAGCGGCTTTGGGGTGCCAAAAATAAGCTTCGGGTAAAGCCGCGCCCAAAAATAAGCGCCCGAAGGTCGTGGTGGCAAAACCCCCCAGCAGAAAAATGGCCATAAAACGGGTGGGCTATAGCCTTGGTGGGGGGCGCGGGCGAAGTTCGTCCGCCGGACTCGGAACGGGGGAAGACTTTGCGAGGGGCCTCGGGGTACCAAAATTAAGCCACGGGCAAAGCCGCGCCCAAAAATAAGTTCCCGAAGTTCGTGGTGCCAAAACCCCCCAGCGGAAAAATGGCCAAAAAACGGGTGGGCTATAGCCTTGGTGGGGGGCACGGGCGAAGTTCGTCCGCCGGACTCGGAATGGGGCGACACTTTGCGAGGGGCCTCGGGGTGCCAAAAATAAGCCGCGGGCAAAGCCGCGCCCAAAAATAAGCGCCTGAAGGTCGTGGTGCCAAAACCCCCGAGCGGAAAAATTGCCAAAAAATGGGTGGGCTATAGCCTTGGTGGGGGGCGCGGGCGAAGTTCGTCCGCCAGACTCAGAAGGGGGTGAGACTTTGCGATGGGCCTCGGGGTGCCAAAAATAAGCCGCGGACAAAGCCACGCCCAAAAATAAGCGCCCAAAGGTCGTGGTACCAAAACCCCCCAGCGGAAAAATGGCCAAAAGACGGGTGGGCTATAGCCTTGGTGGGGGGCACGGGAGAAGTTCGTCCGCCGGACTCGGAAGGGGGCGAGACTTTGCGAGCGGCTTTGGGGTGCCAAAAATAAGCTTCGGGTAAAGCCGCGCCCAAAAATAAGCGCCCGAAGGTCGTGGTGGCAAAACCCCCCAGCAGAAAAATGGCCATAAAACGGGTGGGCTATAGCCTTGGTGGGAAGCGTGGCGAGACAAATCCACCCGGACTCGGAATGGGGCGAGACTTTGCGAGGGGCCTCGGGGTGCCAAAAATAAATCGCGGGCAAAGCTGCACCCAAAAATAAGCGCCCAAAGGTCGTGGTACCAAAACCCCCCAGCGGAAAAATGGCCAAAAGACGGGTGGGCTATAGCCTTGGTGGGGGGCACGGGCGAAGTTCGGCCGCCGGACTCGGAAGGGGGTGAGACTTTGCGATGGGCCTCGGGGTGCCAAAAATAAATCGCGGGCAAAGCTGCACCCAAAAATAAGCGCCCGAAGGTCGTGGTACCAAAACCCCCCAGCGGAAAAATGGCCAAAAGACGGGTGGGCTATAGCCTTGGTGGGGGGCACGGGCGAAGTTCGGCCGCCGGACTCGGAAGGGGGTGAGACTTTGCGATGGGCCTCGGGGTACTAAAAATAAGCCGCGGACAAGGCCACGCCCAAAAATAAGAGCCCGAAGGTCGTGGTGCCAAAACCCCCCAGCGGAAAAATGGCCAAAAAACGGGTGGGCTATAGCCTTGGTGGGGGGCACGGGAGAAGTTCGTCCGCCGGACTCGAAATGAGGCGAGACTTTGCGAGGGTCCTCGGGGTACCAAAAATAAGCCGTGGGCAAAGCCGCGCCCAAAAATAAGCGCCTGAAGGTCGTGGTGCCTAAATCCCCCAGCGGAAAAATGGCCAAAAAATGGGTGGGCTATGGCCTTGGTGGGGGGCGCGGGCGAAGTGCGTCCGCCGGACTCGGAGGATGGCGAGATTTTGCGAGGGGACTCGGGGTGCCAAAAATAAGCCGCGGGCAAAGCCGCGCCCAAAAATAAGTACCCGAAGGTCGTGGTGCCAAAACCCCCCAGCGGAAATATGGCAAAAAAACGGGTGGGCTATAGCCTTGGTGGGGGGCGCGGGCGAAGTTCGTCCGCCGGACTCGGAATGGGGCGAGACTTTGCGGCAGGCCTCGCGGTGCCAAAAAAAGTGGCGGGCAAAGCCGCGCCCAAAAATAAGCGCCCGAAGGTCGTGGTGCCAAAACCCCCCAGCGGAAAAATTGCCAAAAAACGGGTGGGCTATAGCCTTGGTGGGGGGCACGGGCGAAGTTCGTCCACCGGACTCGAAATGGGGCGAGACTTTGGAAGGGGCCTCGGGTTGCCAAAAATAAGCCGCGGACAAAGCCGCGCCCAAAAATAAGCCGCGGGAAAAGCCACGTCCAAAAATAAGCGCCCGAAGGTCGTGGTGCATCAACCCCCCAGCGGAAAAATGGCCAAAAAACGGGTGGGCTATAGCCTTGGTTGGCGGAGCGGGCGAAGTTCGTCCGCCGGACTCGGAAGGGGGTGAGACTTTGCGAGGGGCCACGGGGTGCCAAAAATAAGCCGCGGACAAAGCCACGCCCAAAAATAAGCGCCCGAAGGTCGTGGTGCCAAAACCCCCCAGAGGAAAAATGACAAAAAAATGGGTAGGCTATAGCCTTGGTGGGAGGCACGGGCGAAGTTCGTCCGCCGGACTCGGAATGGGGCGAGAATTTGCGAGGGGCTTCGGGGTGCCAAAAATTAGCCGCGGGCAAAGGCGCCCCAAAAAATAAGTGCCCGAAGGTCGTGGTGCTAAAACCCCCCAGCGGAAAAATGGCCAAAAAATGGGTGGGCTATAGCCAGGGTGGGGGGCGCGGGCGAAGTTCGTCCGCCGGACTCGTAAGGGGGTGAGACTTCGTGAGGGGCCTCGGGGAGCCAAAAATAAGCCGCGGGCAAAGCCGCACCAAAAAATAAGCACCCGACGGGCTTGGTGCCAAAACCCCCCAGCGGAAAAATGGCCAAAAAACGGGTGGGCTATAGCCTTGGTGGGGGGCGCGGGCAAAGTTCGTCCGCCGGACTCGGAACGGGGGAAGACTTTGCGAGGGGCCTCGGGGTACCAAAATTAAGCCACGGGCAAAGCCGCGCCCAAAAATAAGTTCCCGAAGTTCGTGGTGCCAAAACCCCCCAGCGGAAAAATGGCCAAAAAACGGGTGGGCTATAGCCTTGGTGGGGGGCACGGGCGAAGTTCGTCCGCCGGACTCGGAATGGGGCGACACTGCGAGGGCCTCGGGGGTGCCAAAAATAAGCCGCGGGCAAAGCCGCGCCCAAAAATAAGCGCCTGAAGGTCGTGGTGCCAAAACCCCCCAGAGGAAAAATTGCCAAAAAATGGGTGGGCTATAGCCTTGGTGAAAGCGCGAGGCGAGTTCGTCCGCCAGACTCAGAAGGGGGTGAGACTTTGCGATGGGCCTCGGGGTGCCAAAAATAAGCCGCGGACAAAGCCACGCCCAAAAATAAGCGCCCAAAGGTCGTGGTGCCAAAACCCCCCAGTGGAAAAATGGCCAAAAAACGGGTGGGCTATAGCCTTGGTGGGGGGCACGGGCGAAGTTCGTCCGCCGGACTCAAAATGGGGCGAGACTTTGCGAGGGGCCTCGGGGTGCCAAAAATAAGCCGCGGAGAAAGCCGCGCCCAAAAATAAGCGCCTGAAGGTCGTGGTGCCAAAACCCCCCAGCGGAAAAATGGCCAAAAAATGGGTGGGCTATGGCCTTGGTGGGGGGCGCGGGCGAAGTGCGTCCGCCGGACTCGAAAGATGGTGGGACTTTGCGAGGGGACTCGGGGTGCCAAAAATAAGCCGCGGGCAAAGCCGCTCCCAAAATTAAGTGCCCGAAGGTTGTGGTGCCAAAACCCCCCAGCGGAAAAATGGCCAAAAAACGGGTGGGCTATAGCCTTAATGGGGGGCGCGTGTGAAGTTCGTCCGCTGGACTCGGAAGCGGGTGAGACTTTGCGAGGGGACTCAGGGTGCCAAAAATAAGCCGTGGGCAAAGCCACACCCAAAAATAAGCACCCGAAGGTCGTGGTGCCAAAACCCCCCAGCGGAAATATGGGAAAAAAACGGGTGGGCTATAGCCTTGGTGGGGGGCTCGGGAGAAGTTCGTCCGCCGGACTCAAAATGGGGCGAGACTTTGCGAGGAGACTCAGGGTGCCAAAAATAAGCCGTGGGCAAAGCCGCGTCCAAAAATGAGCGCTGGAAGGTTGTCGTGACAAAACCCCCCAGCAGAAATATGGCAAAAAAACGGGTGGGCTATAGCCCTTCGTGGGGGGCGCGGGCGAAGTTCGTCCGCCGGACTCGGAATGGGACGAGACTTTGTGACGGGCCTCGGGGTACCAAAAAAAGTCGCGGGCAAAGCCGCGCCCAAAAATAAGCACCCGAAGGTCGTGGTGCCAAAACCCCCCAGCGGAAAAATGGCCAAAAAACGGGTGGGCTATAGCCTTAATGGGGGGCGCGGGCGAAGTTCGTCCGCTGGACTCGGAAGGGGGCGAGACTTTGCGAGGGGACTCGGGGTGCCAAAAATAAGCCGTGGGAAAAGCCGCGTCCAAAAATAAGCCCCCGAAGGTCGTGGTGCCAAAACCCCCCAGCGGAAATATGGCAAAAAAATGGGTGGGCTATAGCCTTGGTGGAGGCGAGGCGAGGTTAAATCCCGCGGACTCGGAATGGGGCGAGACTTTGTGAGGGGCGTTGGGGTGCCAAAAATAAGCCACGGGCAAAGCCACGCCCAAATATAAGCGCCCGAAGGTCGTGGTGCCAAAACCCCCCAGCCGAAAAATGTCCAAAAAACGGGTGGGCTATAGCCTTGGTGGGGGGCACAGGCGAAGTTCGTCCGCCTGACTCGAAATGGGGCGAGACTTTGCGAGGGGCCTCGGGGTGCCAAAAATAAGCCTCGGGCAAAGCCACGCCAAAAAATAAGCACCTGAAGGTCGTGGTGCCAAACCCCCCAGCGGAAAAATGGCCAAAAAATGGGTGGGCTATGGCCTTGGTGGGGGGCGCGGGCGAAGTGCATCCGCCGGACTGGGAAGATGGCAAGACTTTGCGAGGGGACTCGGGGTGCAAAAGATAAGCCGCAGGCAAAGCCGCGCCCAAAAATAAGCGCCCGAAGGTCGTGGTGCCAAAACCCCCCAGCGCAAAAATGGCCAAAAAACGGGTGGGCTATAGCCTTGGTGGGGGGCGCGGGCGAAGTTCGTCCGCCGGACTCGGAAGCGGGTGAGACTTTGCGAGGGGACTCAGGGTGCCAAAAATAAGCCGTGGGCAAAGCCACGCCCAAAAATAAGCGCCCGAAGGTCGTAGTGCCAAAACCCCCCAGCGGAAATATGGGAAAAAAACGGGTGGGCTATAGCCTTGGTGGGGGGCACGGGAGAAGTTCGTCCGCCGGACTCAAAATGGGGCGAGACGTTGCGAGGAGACTCAGGGTGCCAAAAATAAGCCGTGGGCAAAGCCGCGTCCAAAAATAAGCGCTGGAAGGTTGTGGTGCCAAAACCCCCCAGCGGAAATATGGCAAAAAAACGGGTGGGCTATAGCCCTTCGTGGGGGGCGCGGGCGAAGTTCGTCCGCCAGACTCGGAATGGGGCGAGACTTTGCGAGGGGCCTCGGGGTGCCAAAAATAAGCCGCGGACAAAGCCACGCCCAAAAATAAGCGCCTGAAGGTCGTGGTGCCAAAACCCCCCAGCGGAAAAATGGCCAAAAAACGGGTGGGCTATAGCCTTAATGCGGGGCGCGGGCGAAGTTCATCCGCTGGACTCGGAAGGGGGCGAGACTTTGCGAGGGGACTCGGGGTGCCAAAAATAAGCCGTGGGCAAAGCCGCGTCCAAAAATAAACGCTGGAAGGTCGTGGTGCCAAAACCCCCCAGCGGAAATATGGCAAAAAAACGGGTGGGCTATAGCCTTGGTGGGGGGCGCGGGCGAAGTTCGTCCGCCAGACTCGGAATGGGGCGAGACTTTGCGAGGGGCCTCGGGGTGCCAAAAATAAGCCGCGGACAAAGCCACGCCCAAAAATAAGCGCCTGAAGGTCGTGGTGCCAAAACCCCCCAGCGGAAAAATGGCCAAAAAATGGGTGGGCTATGCCCTTGGTGGGGGGCGCGGGCGAAGTGCGTCCGCCGGACTCGGAAGATGGCGAGACTTTGCGAGGGGACTCGGGGTGCCAAAAATAAGCCGCGGGCAAAGCCGCGCCCAAAAATAAGCCGCGGGCAAAGCCACGCCCAAAAATAAGCGCCCAAAGGTCGTGGTGCCAAAACCCCCCAGCGGAAAAATGGCCAAAAAACGGGTGGGCTATAGCCTTGTTGGGGGGGCGGGCGAAGTTCGTCCGCCGGACTCGGATGGGGGCAAGACTTTGCGAGGGGACTAGGGGAGGCAAAAATATGACGCGGGCAAAGCCGCGCCCAAAAATAAGCGCCCGAAGGTCGTTGTACCAAAACCCCCCAGCAGAAAAATGGCCAAAAAACGGGTGGGCTATAGCCTTCGTGGGGGGCGCCGGCGAAGTTTGTCCGCCGGACTCGGAATGGGGCGAGACTTTGCGAGGGTCCTCGGGGTACCAAAAATAAGCCGCTGGCAAAGCCTCGCCCAAAAATAAGCGCCCGACCGTCGTGGTGCCAAAAGCCCCCAGCGGAAAAATGGAAAAAAAACGGGTGGGCTATAGCCTTGGTGGGGGGGGCGGGCGAAGTTCGTCCGCCAGACTCGGAATTGGGCGAGACTTTGCGAGGGGCCTCGGCGTGGCAAAAATAAGCCGCGGGCAAAGCCGCGCCCAAAAATAAGCGCCCGAAGGTCGTGGTGCCAAAACCCCCCAGCGGAAAAATGGCCAAAAAACGGGTCGGCTATAGCCTTAATGGGGGGCGCGGGCGAAGTTCGTTCGCTGGACTCGGAAGGGGGCGAGACTTTGCGAGGGGACTCGGGGTGCCAAAAATAAGCCATGGGCAAAGCCGCGTCCAAAAATAAACGTTGGAAGGTCGTGGTGCCAAAACCCCCCCGCGGAAATATGGCAAAAAAACGGGTGGGCTATAGCCTTGGTGGAAGCGTGAGGCGAAGTTAAATCCATGAGACTCGGAATGGGACGAGACTTTGCAAGGGGCCTTGGGGTACCAAAAATAAGCCGCGGACAAAGCCACGCCCAAAAATAAGCGCCCGAAGGTCGTGGTGCCAAAACCCCCCAGCGGAAAAATGGCCAAAAAATGGGTGGGCTATAGCCTTGGTGGGGGGCGCGGGCGAAGTTCGTCCGCCGGACTCGGAAGGGGGTGAGGTTTTGCGAGGGGACTCGGGGTGCCAAAAATAAGCCGTGGGCAAAGCCGCGCCCAAAAATAAGTGCCCGAAGGTTGTGGTGCCAAAAACCCCGGCGGAAAAATGGCCAAAAAACGGGTGGGCTATACCCTTGGTGGGGGGCGCGGGCGAAGTTCGTCCGCCGGACTCGGAAGGGGGCGAGACTTTACGAGGGGACTCAGGGTGCCAAAAATAAGCCGTAGACAAAGCCGCGTCCAAAAAGAAGCGGTGGAAGGTTGTGGTGCCAAAACTCCCCAGCGGAAATATGGCAAAAAAACGGGTGGGCTATAGCCTTGGTGGGGGGCAGGGGCGAAGTTCGTCCGCCGGACTCGGAATGGGGCGAGACTTTACGACGGGCCTTGGGGTACCAAAAAAAGTCGCGGGCAAAGCCGCGCCCAAAAATAAGCGCCCGAAGGTCGTGGTGCCAAAACCCCCCAGCGGAAAAATGGCCAAAAGACGGGTGGGCTATAGCCTTGGTGGGGGGCACGGGCGAAGTTCGTCCGCCGGACTCGGATTGGGGCGACACTTTTCGAGGGGCCTCGGGGTGCCAAAAATAAGCCGCGGGCAAAGCCGTGCCCAAAAATAAGCGACTGAAGGTCGTGGTGCCAAAACCCCCGAGCGGAAAAATTGCCAAAAAACGGGTGGGCTATAGCCTTGGTGGGGGGCACGGGAGAAGTTTGTCCGCCGGACTCAAAATGGGGCGAGACTTTGCGAGGGGCCTCGGGGTGCCAAAAATAAGGCGCGGACAAAGCCACGCCCAAAAATAAGCGCCTGAAGGTTATGGTGCCAAAACCCCCCAGCGGAAAAATGGCCAAAAAATGGGTGGGCTATGCCCTTGGTGGGGGGCGCGGGCGAAGTGCGTCCGCCGGACTCGGAAGATTGCGAGACTTTGAGAGGGGACTCGGGGTGCCAAAAATAAGCCGCGGGCAAAGCCGGGCCGAAAAATAAGCGCCCGAAGGTCGTGGTGCCAAAAACCCCGGCGGAAAAATGGCCAAAAAACGGGTGGGCTATAGCCTTGGTGGGGGGCGCGGGCGAAGTTCGTCCGCCGGACTCGGAAGGGGGTGAGACTTTGCGAGGGGACTCGGGGTACCAAAAATAAGCGCCCGACGGTAGTGGTGCCAAAAACCCCGGCGGAAAAATGGCCAAAAAACGGGTGGGCTATAGCCTTGGTGGGGGGCGCGGGCGAAGTTCGTCCGCCGCACTCGGAAGGGGGCGAGACTTTGCGAGGGGACTCGGGGGGCCAAAAATAAGCCGTGGGCAAAGCCGCGTCCAAAAATAAGCGCTGGAAGGTTGTGGTGCCAAAACCCCCCAGCGGAAATATGGCAAAAAAACGGGTGGGCTATAGCCTTGGCGAAGCGCGAGGCGAAGTTAAATCCGCCGGAATCGGAATGGGGCGAGAATTTGCGAGGGGCCTCGGGGTACCAAAAATAAGCTGCGGGCAAAGCCGCGCCAAAAAATAAGGGCCCGAAGGTCGTGGTGCCAAAACCCCCCAGCGGAAAAATGGCCAAAAAACGGGTGGGCTATAGCCTTGGTGGGGGGCATGGCGAGTTAAATCCGCGGACTCGGGCAGGCGAGACTGCGAGGGCCTCGGGGGTGGTAAAAATAAGCCGCGGGCAAAGCCGCACCCATAAATACGATCCCGAAGGTCGTGGTGCCAAAACCCCCAGCGGAAAAATTTCCAAAAAATGGGTGGGCTATAGCCTTGGTGGGGGGCACGGGCGAAGTTCGTCCGCCGGACTCGAAATGGGGCGAGACTTTGCGAGAGGACTCGGGGTGCCAAAAATAAGCGCCTGAAGGTAGTGGTGCCAAAAACCCCGGCGGAAAAATGGCCAAAAAACGGGTGGGCTATAGCCTTGGTGGGGGGCGCGGGCGAAGTTCGTCCGCCGCACTCGGAAGGGGGCGAGACTTTGCGAGGGGACTCGGGGGGCCAAAAATAAGCCGTGGGCAAAGCCGCGTCCAAAAATAAGCGCTGGAAGGTTGTGGTGCCAAAACCCCCCAGCGGAAATATGGCAAAAAAACGGGTGGGCTATAGCCTTGGCGGGGGGCGCGGGCGAAGTTCGTCCGCCGGAATCGGAATGGGGCGAGAATTTGCGAGGGGCCTCGGGGTACCAAAAATAAGCCGCGGGCAAAGCCGCGCCAAAAAATAAGGGCCCGAAGGTCGTGGTGCCAAAACCCCCCAGCGGAAAAATGGCCAAAAAACGGGTGGGCTATAGCCTTGGTTGGGGGCATGGCGAAGTTCGTCCGCCGGACTCGGAACGGGGCGAGACTTTGCGAGGGGCCTCGGGGTGGTAAAAATAAGCCGCGGGCAAAGCCGCACCCATAAATACGATCCCGAAGGTTGTGGTGCCAAAACCCCCAGCGGAAAAATTGCCAAAAAATGGGTGGGTTATAGCCTTGGTGGGGGGCACGGGCGAAGTTCGTCCGCCGGACTCGAAATGGGGCGAGACTTTGCGAGGGGCCTCGGGGTGCCAAAAATAAGCCGCGGACAAAGCCGCGCCCAAAAATAAGCCGCGGGCAAAGCCCGCCCGAAAATAAGCGCCCGAAGGTCGTGGTGCCAAAACCCCCCAGCGGAAAAATGGCCAAAAAATGGGTGGGCTATAGCCTTGGTGGGGGGCGCGGGCGAAGTTCGTCCGCCGGACTCGGAAGGGGGTGAGGCTTTACGAGGGGACTCGGGGTGCCAAAAATAAGCCGCGGGCAAAGCCACGTCCAAAAATAAGTGCCTGACGGTCGTGGTGCCAAAAACCCCGGCGGAAAAATGGCCAAAAAACGGGTGGGCTATAACCTTGGTGGGGGGCGCGGTCGAAGTTCGTCCGCCGGACTCGGAAGGGGCGAGACTTTGCGAGGGGACTCAGGGTGCCAAAAATAAGCCGTAGACAAAGCCGCGTCCAAAAATAAGCGCTGGAAGGTTGTGGTGCCAAAACTCCCCAGCGGAAATATGGCAAAAAAACGGGTGGGCTATAGCCTTGGTGGGGGGCGCGGGCGAAGTTCGTCCGCCGGACTCGGAATGGGACGAGACTTTGCGAGGGGCCTCCGTGTACCAAAAATAGGCTGCGGGCACAGCCGCGCCCAAAAATAAGCGCCCGAAGGTCGGGTCCCCAAGTTCGTCCACCGGAAAAAGGCCAAAAAAACGGGTGGGCTATAGCCTTGCGGAGTGGGGCTGGCCAAGTTCGTCCGGCTGACTCGGAATGGGGCGAGACTTTGTGAGGGGCCTCCGTGTGCAAAACATATGCTGCGGGCACAGCCACACCCAAAAATAAGCACCCGAAGGTCTGGTCCCCAAGTTCGTCCGCCGGAAATAGGCAAAAAAACGGGTGGGCTATAGCCTTGGAGGGTGGGGCTGGCCAAGTTCGTCCGGCTGACTCGGAATGGTGCGAGACTTTGTGAGGGGCCTCCGTGTGCCAAAAATAGGCCACGGGCACAGCCGCTCCCAAAAATAAGTACCCGATGGTCGGTGTGCCAAAACCCCCCAGCGGAAAAAGGCCAAAAAAAAGGGTGGGCTATAGCCTTGGGGGGTGGGGATGGCCAAGCTCGTCCGCCTGACTCGGAATGGGGTGAGACTTTGCGAGGGGCCTCCGTGTGCCAAAAATAGGCCACGGGCACAGCCGCTCCCAAAACTAAGCGCCCGAAGGTCGGGTCCCCAAGTTCGTCCGCCGGAAAAAGGCCAAAAAAACGGGTGGGCTATAGTCTTGGGGGGTGGGGCTGGCCAAGTTTGTCCGCCGGACTCGGAATGGGGTGAGACTTTGCAAGAGGCCTGCGTGTACCAAAAATAGGCCGCGGGCACAGCCGTACCCAAAAATAAGCTCCCGAAGGTCGGGTCCCCAAGTTCGTCCGATGGAAAAAGGCCAAAAAAACGGGTAGACTATAGCCTTGGGGGGTGTGGCTGGCCAAGTTCGTCCGGCTGACTCGGAATGCTGCGAGATTTTGTGAGGGGCCTCCGTGTGCCAAAAATAGGCCACGGGCACAGCCGCCCCCTAAAATAAGCGCCCGAATGTCGGCTCCGCAAGTTCGTCCACCGGAAAAAGGCCAAAAAAAAGGGTGGGCTATAGCCTTGCGGGGTGGGGCTGGCCAAATTCGTCCGGCTGACTCAGAATGGGGCAAGACATTGCGAGGGGCCTTCGTGTGATAAAATAGGCCACGGGTACAGCCGCGCCCAAAAATAAGCGCCTGAAAGTTCGGTCATCAAGTTCGTACGCCGGAAAATGGCCAAAAAAAAGGGTGGGCTATAGCCTTGGGGGGTGGGGCTGGCCAAGTTCGTCCGGCTGACTCGGAATGGTGCGAGACATTGCGAGGGGCCTCTGTGTGCCAAAAATAGGACACGGACACAGCCGTACCCAAAAATAAGCGCCTGAAGGTCGGGTCCCCAAGTTCGTCCGCCGGAAAAAGGGCAAAAAAACGGGTGGGCTATAGCCTTGGGGGGTGGGGCTGGCCAAGTTTGTCCGCCGGACTCGGAATGGGGCAAGACTTTTCAAGGCACCTCCGTGTGCCAAAAATAAGCCGCGGGCACAGCCACGGCAAAAAATAACCGCCCGTAGGCCGGGGCGCCAAGCTCGTCCTATGGAAAAAGGCCACCAAAATTGGTGGGCTATAGCCTTGGGGGGTGGGGCTGGCCAAGTTCGTCCGCCGGAGTCGGAATGGGGTGAGACTTTTCGAGCTACCTCCATGTGCCAAAAATAGGCCACGGGCACAGCAGCGCGTAAAAATAACCGCCCGAACGCCGGGGCGCCAAGTTCGTCCAACGGAAAAAGGCCAAAAAAACGGGTGGGCTATAGTCTTGGGGGGTGGGGCTGGCCAAGTTTGTCCGCCGGACTCGGAATGGGGTGAGACTTTGCAAGAGGCCTGCGTGTACCAAAAATAGGCCGCGGACACAGCCGTACCCAAAAATAAGCTCCCGAAGGTCGGGTCCCCAAGTTCGTCCGATGGAAAAAGGCCAAAAATACGGGTGGGCTATAGTCTTGGGGGGTGGGGCTGGCCAAGTTTGTCCGCCGGACTCGGAATGGGGCAAGACTTTTCGAGGCGCCTCCGTGTGCCAAAAATAGGCCCCGGACACAGCCGCGGCCAAAAATAACCGCCCGAAGGCCGGGGCGCCAAGTTCGTCCAGCGGAAAAAGGCCACAAAAACGGGTGGGCTATAGCCTTGGGGGGTGGGGCTGGCCAACTTCGTCCGCCGGACTCGGAATGGCGCGAGACTTTGCGAGCAGCATCCGTGTGCCAAAAATAGGCCCCGGACACAGCCGCGGCCAAAAATAACCGCCCGAAGGCCGGGGCGCCAAGTTCGTCCAGCGGAAAAAGGCCACAAAAACGGGTGGGCTATAGCCTTGGGGGGTGGGGCTGGCCCACTTCGTCCGCCGGACTCGGAATGGCGCGAGACATTGCGAGCAGCCTCCGTGTGCCAAAAATAGGCCCCAGGCACAGCCGCGCCCAAAAATAACCGCCCGAAGGCCGCGGCGCCAATTTCGTCCAGCGGAAAAAGGCCAGAAAAACGGATGGGCTATAGCCTTGGGGGGTGGGGCTGGCCAACTTCGTCCGCCGGACTCCGAATGGCGCGAGACTTTGCGAGCGGCCTCCGTGTGCCAAAAATAGGCCCCGGGCACAGCCGCACCCAAAAATAACCGCCCGAAGACCGGGGCGCCAATTTCGTCCAGCGGGAAAAGGCCACAAAAACAAGTGGGCTATAGCCTTGGGGGGTGGGGCTGGCCCACTTCGTCCGCCGGACTCGGAATGGCGCGAGACTTTGCGAGCGGCCTCCGTGTGCCAAAAATAGGCCCCGGGCACAGCCGCACCCAAAAATAACCGCCCGAAGACCGGGGCGCCAATTTCGTCCAGCGGAAAAAGGCCACAAAAACATGTGGGCTATAGCCTTGGAGGGTGGGGCTGGCCAACTTCGTCCGCCGGACTCGGAATGGTACGAGACTTTGCGAGCGGCCTCCTTCTGCCAAAAATAGGCCGCGGACACAGCCGCTACCAAAAATAACCGCCCGAAGGCCGGGGCGCCAAGTTCGTGCAGCGGAAAAAGGCCACAAAAACGGGTGGGCTACAGGCTTGGGGGGTGGGGCTGGCCAACTTCGTCCGCCGGATTCGGAATGGCGCGAGACTTTGCGAACGGCCTCCGTGTGCCAAAAATAGGCCGCGGCCACAGCCGCGCCCAAAAATAACCGCCCGAAGGCCGGGGCGCTAAGTTCGTCCAGCGGAAAAAGGCCACAAAAACGGGTGGGCTATAGCCTTGGGGGGTGGGGCTGGCCAACTTCGTCCGCCGGAATCGGAATGGCGCGAGCCTTTACGAGGGGCCTCCATGTGCCAAAAAGAGGCCGCGGACAGCACCGAGTCCAAAAATAACCGCCCGGAGGCCGGGGCGCCAAATTCGTCCGGAGGAAAAAGGCCACAAAAACAGGTGGGCTATAGCCTTGGGGGTCGGGGCTGGCCAACTTCGTCCGCCGGACTCGGAATGGCGTGAGACTTTGCGAGTGGCCTCCGTGTGCCAAAAATAGGCCCCGGGTACAGCCGCGGTAAAAAATAACCGCCCGAAGGCCGGGGCACCAAGTTCGTCCAGCGGAAAAAGGCCACAAAAACGGGTGGGCTATAGCCTTGGGGGGTGGGGCTGGCCAACTTCGTCCGCCGGACTCGGAATGGCGGGAGACTTTGCGAGCGGCCTCCGTGTGCCAAAATTAGGCCCCGGGTACAGCCGCGGTAAAAAATAACCGCCCGAAGGCCGGGGCACCAAGTTCGTCCAGCGGAAAAAAGCCACAAAAACGGGTGGGCTACAGGCTTGGGGGGTGGGGCTGGCCAACTTCGTCCGCCGGATTCGGAATGGCACGAGACTTTCCGAACGGCCTCCGTGTGCCAAAAATAGGCCCCGGGCACAGCCGTTCCCAAAAATAACCGCCCGAAGGCCGGGGCGCTAAGTTCGTCCAGTGGAAAAAGGCCACAAAAACGGGTGGGCTATAGCCTTGGGGGGTGGGGCTGGCGAACTTCATCCGCCGGACTCGGAATGGCTCGAACCTTTCCGAGGGGCCTCCGTGTACCAAAAATAGGCCGCGGGCACAGCCGCGCCCTTAAATAACCCACCGAAGGTCGGCGCGCCCAAACCTCCCAGCGGAAAAATGGCCAAAAAACGGGTGGGCTATAGCCTTGGGGGGAGGGGCTGGCCAACTTCGTCCGACGGACTCGGAATAGGGCGAGAGTTTGCGAGCGGCCTCCGCGTGCAAAAAATAGGCAGCGGGCACAACCGCGCCTAAAAATAGCCCCCCGAAAGTCGGCGCGCCCAAACCCCCCAGCGAAAAAATGGCCAGAAAACGGGTGGGCTATAGCCTTGGGGGGAGGGGCTGGCCAACTTCGTCCGCCGGACTCGGAATGGGGTGAGACTTTTCGAGCAGCCTCCGCGTGCCAAAAATAGGCCGCGGGCACAGCCGCGCCCAAAAATAGCCCACCGAAGGTCGGCGCGCCCAAACCCCCCAGCGGAAAAATGGCAAAAAAACGGGTGGGCTATAGCCTTGGGGGGAGGGGCTGGCCCACTTCGTCCGACGCACTCGAAATGGCGCGAGACTTTGCGAGCGGCCTCCGTGTGCCAAAAATACGCCCCGGGCACAGCCGTACCCAAAAATAACCGCCCGAAGACCGGGGCGCCAATTTCGTCCAGCGGAAAAAGGCCACAAAAACAAGTGGGCTATAGCCTTGGGGGGTGGGGCTGGCCCACTTCGTCTGCCGGACTCGGAATGGCGCGAGACTTTGCGAGCGGACTCCGTGTGCCAAAAATAGGCCCCGGGCACAGCCGCGCCCAAAAATAACCGCCCGAAGGCCGGGGCGCCAAGTTCGTCCAGCGGAAAAAGTCCACAAAAACGGGTGGGCTATAGCCTTGGGGGGTGTGGCTGGCCAACTTCGTCCGTCGGACGCGGAATGGCGCGAGACTTTTTGAGGGGCCTCCGTGCGCCAAAAATAGGCCGCGGGCACAGCCGAGCCCAAAAATAACAGCCCGAAGGCCGGGGCGCCAAGTTCGTCCAGAGGAAAAGGGCCACAAAAACGGGTGGGCTATAGCCTTGGGGGGTGGGGCTGGCCAACTTCGTCCGCCGGACTCCGAATGGCGCGAGACTTTACGAGGGGCCTCCGTGTGCCAAAAATAGGCCGTGGGCACAGCCGCGCACAAAAATAACCGCCCGAAGGCCGGGGCGCCAAGTTCGTCCAGCGGAAAAAGGCCACAAAAACGGGTGGGCTATAGCATTGGGGGATGGGGCTGTCCAACTTCGTCCGCCGGACTGAAAATGGCGCGAGACTTTGCGATGGGCCACCGTGTGCCAAAAATAGGCCGCGGCCACAGCCGCGCCCAAAAATAACCGCCCGAAGGCTAGGGCGCTAAGTTCGTCCAGCCGAAAAAGGCCACAAAAACGGGTGGGCTATAGCCTTGGGGGGTGGGGCTGGCCAACTTCGTCCGCCGGAATCGGAATGGCACGAGCCTTTACGAGGGGCCTCCGTGTGCCAAAAAGAGGCCGCGGACAGCACCGCGTCCAAAAATAACCGACCGGAGGCCGGGGCGCCAAATTCGTCCGGAGGAAAAATGCCACAAAAACAGGAGGGCTATAGCCTTGGGGGGTGGGGCTGGCCAACTTCGGCCGCCGGACTCGGAATGGCGCGACACTTTGCGAGGGGCCTCCGTGTGCCAAAAATACGCCGTGGGAACAGCCGCGTCCAAAAATAACCGCCCGAAGGCCGGGGCGCCAAATTCGTCCAGAGGAAAAAGGCCACAAAAACGGGTGGACTATAGCCTTGGGGGGTGGGGCTAGCCAACTTTGTCTGCCGGACACAGAATGGCGCGAGACTTTGCGAGGGGCCTCCGTGTACCAAAAATAGGCCGCGGGCAGATCCGCGCCCAAAAGTAACCGCTCGAAGGCCGGGGCGCCAAGTTCGTCCAGCGGAAAAAGGCCACAAAAACGGGTGGGCTATAGCCTTGGGGGTCGGGGCTGGCCAAATTCGTCCGCCGGACTCGGAATTACGCGAGACTTTGCGAGGGGCCTCCGTGTGCGAAAAATAGGCTGCGGGCACAGACGCACGCAAAAATAACCCCCCGAAGGCCGGGGCGCCAAGTTCGTCCAGCGGAAAAAGGCCACAAAAACGGGTGGGCTAAGCCTTGGGAGGTGGGGCTGGCCAACTTCGTCCGCCGGACTTGGAATGGCGCGAGACTTTGCGAGGGGCCACCGTGTGCGAAAAATAGGCCGCGGCCACAGCCGCGCCCAAAAATAACCGCTCGAAGGCCGGGGCGCCAAGTTCGTCCAGAGGAAAAGGGCCACAAAAACGGGTGGGCTATAGCCTTGCGGGTGGGGCTTGCCAACTTCATCCGCCGGACTCCGAATGGCGCGAGACTTTGTGAAGGGCCTCCGTGTGCCAAAAATAGGCCGTGGGCACAGCCGCGCACAAAAATAACCGCCCGAAGGCCGGGGCGCCAAGTTCGTCCAGCGGAAAAAGGCCACAAAAACGGGTGGGCTATAGCATTGGGGGATGGGGCTGTCCAACTTCGTCCGCCGGACTGAAAATGCCGCGAGACTTTGCGATGGGCCACCGTGTGCCAAAAATAGGCCGCGGCCACAGCCGCGCCCAAAAATAACCACCCGAAGGCCGGGGCGCTAAGTTCGTCCAGCGGAAAAAGGCCACAAAAACGGGTGGGCTATAGCCTTGGGGGGTGGGGCTGGCCCACTTCGTCCGCCGGACTCGGAATGGCGCGAGCCTTTACGAGGGGCCTCCGTGTGCAAAAAAGAGGCCGCGGGCACCACCGCATCCAAAAATAACCGCCCGAAGGCCTTGGCGCCAAATTCGTCCGGAGGAAAAAGGCCACAAAAACAGGAGGGCTATAGCCTTGGGGGGTGGTGCTGGCCAACTTCGGCCGCCTGACTCGGAATGGCGCGAGACTTTGCGAGGGGCCTCCGTGTGCCAAAAATAGGCCGCGGGCACTGCCGCGCCCAAAAATAACCGCCTAAAAATAACCGCCCAAAGGCCGGGGCGCCAAGTTCGTCGAGCGGAAATAGGCCACAAAAACGGGTGGGCTATAGCCTTGGGGGGTGGGGCTGGCCGACTTCGTCCGCCGGACTCAGAATGGTGCGTGACTTTGCGAGGGTCATCCGTGTGCCAAAAATAGGCGACGGGCACACCGCAGCCAAAAATAACCACCCGAAGGCCAGGCCGCCAAGTTCGTCCAGCGGAAAAAGGCCACAAAAACGGGTGGGCTATAGCCTTGGGGGGTGGGGCTGGCCAAGTTCGTCTGCCGGACTCGGAATGGCACGAGACTTTACGAGGGGCCTCCGTGTGGCAAAAATAGGACGCGCGCACAGCCGCGCCCAATAATAACCACCCGAAGGCCGGGGCGCCAAGTTCGTCCTGCGGAAAAAGGCCACAAAAATGGGTGGGCTATAGCCTTGGGGGGTGGGGCTGGCCAACTTCATCCGCCTGTCTCGGAATTGCGCGACACTTTACGAGGGGCCTCCATGTGCCAAAAATAGGCCGCGGGCACAGCCGCGCCCAAAAATAACCACCCGAAGGCCGGGGCGCCAAGTTCGTCCAGCGGAAAAAGGCCACAAAAACGGGTGGTAGCCTTGGGGGGTGGGGCGCCAAGTTCGTCCGCTGGACTCAGAATGGCGCGAGACTTCGCGGAGGGCCTCTGTTTGCCAAAAATAGGCTGCGGGCACAGCCGCGCCCAAAAATAACCGCCCGAAGGCCGGGGCGCAAAGTTCGTCCAGCGGAAAAAGGCCACAAAATTGGGTGGGCTATACCATTGGGAGGTGGGGCTGGCCAACTTTGTCCGCCGGACTCGGAATGGCGCAAGACTTTGCGAGGGGCCTCCGTGTGCCAAAAATAGGCACGGGCACAGCCGCGGCCAAGAATAACCGCCGGAAGGCCAGGCCGCCAAGTTCGTCCAGCGGAAAAAGGCCACAAAAACGGGTGGGCTATAGCCTTGGGGGGTGGGGCTGGCCAACTTCGTCTGCCGGACTCGGAATGGCACGAGACATTACGAGGGGCCTCCGTGTGGCAAAAATAGGACGCGGCCACAGCTGCGTCCAAAAATAACCACCCGAAGGCCGGGGCGCCAAGTTCGTCCAGCGGAAAAAGGCCACAAAAACGGGTGGGCTTTAGCCTTGGGGGGTGGGGCTGGCCAACTTCATCCGCCTGTCTTGGAATTGCGCGAGACTTTACGAGGGGCCTCCGTGTGCCAAAAATAGGCCGCTGGCACAGCCGCGCCCAAAAATAACCATCCGAAGGCCGGGGCGCCAAATTCGTCGAACGGAAATAGGCCACAAAAACGGGTGGGCTATACCCTTGGGAGGTGGGGCTGGCCGACTTTGTCCGCCGGACTCGGAATGGCGCGAGACTTTGCGAGGGGCCCCCGTGTGCCAAAAATAGGCGACGGGCACAGCCGCAGCAAAAAATAACCACCCGAAGGCCAGGCCGCCAAGTTCGTCCAGCGGAAAAAGGCCACAAAAACGGGTGGGCTATAGCCTTGGGGGGTGGGGCTGGCCAAGTTCGTCTGCCGGACTCGGAATGGCACGAGACTTTACGAGGGGCCTCCGTGTGGCAAAAATAGGCCGCAGGCACAGCCGCGCCCAAAAATAACCACCCGAAGGCCGGGGCGCCAAGTTCGTCGAGCGGAAATAGGCCACAAAAACGGGTGGGCTATAGCCTTGGGGGGTGGGGCTGGCCGACTTCGTCCGCCGGACTCAGAATGGCGCGAGACTTTGTGAGGGGCCTCCGTGTGCCAAAAATAGGCCGCGGGCACAGCCGCACCCGAAAATAACCGCCCGAAGACCGGGGCGCCAAGTTCGTCCAGAGGAAAAAGGCCACAAAAACGGTTGGGCTATAGCCTTGCGGGGTGGGGCTGGCCCACTTCCTCCGCCGGACTCCGATTGGGGCGAGACTTTGTGAGGGGCGTCCGTGTGCCAAAAATAGGCCGTGAGCACAGCCGCGCCCAAAAATAACCGCCCGAAGGCCGGGGCGCCAAGTTCGTCCAGCGGAAAAAGGCCACAAAAACGGGTGGGCTATAGCCTTGGGGGGTGGGGCTGGCCCACTTCGTCCGCCGGACTCGGAATGGCGTGAGACATTGCGAGGGGCCTGCGTGTGCCAAAAATAGGCCGCGGGCACAGCCGCACCCAAAAATAACCACCCGAAGGCCGGGGCGCCAAGTTCGTCCAGCGGAAATAGGCCACAAAAACGGGTGGGCGATAGCCTTGGGGGGTGGGGCTGGCCAACTTCGTCCGCCGGACTCAGAATGGTGCGAGACTTTACGACGGGCCGCCGTGTGCCAAAAATAGGACACGGGCACAGCCACACCCAAAAATAACCGCCCGAAGGCCGGGGCGCCAAGTTCGTCCAGCGGAAAAACGCCACAAAAACGGGTGGGCTATAGCCTTGGGGGGTGGGGCTGGCCCACTTCGTCCGCCGGACTCGGAATGGCACGAGACTTTGCGAGGGGCCTCCGTGTGCCAAAATTAGGCCGCGGGCATAGCCGCGCCCAAAAATAACCACCCGAAGGCCGGGGCGCCAAGTTCGTCCAGCGGAAATAGGCCACAAAAACGGGTGGGCTATAGCCTTGGGGGGTGGGGCTGGCCAACTTCGTCCGCCGGACTCAGAATGGTGCGAGACTTTACGACGGGCCGCCGTGTGCCAAAAATAGGACACGGGCACAGCCACACCCAAAAATAACCGCCCGAAGGCCGGGGCGCCAAGTTCGTCCAGCGGAAAAACGCCACAAAAACGGGTGGGCTATAGCCTTGGGGGGTGGGGCTGGCCCACTTCGTCCGCCGGACTCGGAATGGCACGAGACTTTGCGAGGGGCCTCCGTGTGCCAAAATTAGGCCGCGGGCATAGCCGCGCCCAAAAATAACCACCCGAAGGCCGGGGCGCCAAGTTCGTCCAGCGGAAATAGGCCACAAAAACGGGTGGGCTACAGCCTTGGGGGGTGGGGCTTGCCAACTTCGTCCGCCGGACTCAGAATGGTGCTAGACTTTGCGACGGGCCTCCGTGTGCCAAAAATAGGCCGTGGGCAAGGCCACACCCAAAAATAACCGCCTGAAGGCCGGGGCGCCAAGTTCTTCCAGCGGAAAAAAGCCACAAAAACGGGTGGGCTATAGCCTTGGGGGGAGGGGCTGGCCAACTTCGTCCGCCGGAATCGGAATGGCGCGAGACTTTACGAGGGGCCTCCGTGTGCAAAAAATAGGCCGCGGGCACAGCCGCGTCAGAAAATAACCACCCGAAGGCCGGGGCGCCAAGTTCGTCTAGCGGAAAAACGCCACAAAAACGGGTGGGCTATAGCCTTGGGAGGTGGGGCTGGCCAACTTCGTCCGCCGGACTCGGAATGGCCCGAGACTTTGCGAGGGGCCTCCGTGTGCCAAAAATAGGCCGCGGGCACAGCCGCGCCCAAAAATATCCTCCCGAAGGCCGGGGCGCCAAGTTCGTCCAGCGGAAAAAGGCCACAAAAACGGGTGGGCTATAGCCTTGGGTGGTGGGGCTGGGCAACTTCGTCCGCCGGACTCGGAATGGCGCGAGACTTTACGAGGGGCCTCCGTGTGCCAAAAATAGGCCGTGGGTACAGCCGCGCCCAAAAATAACTGCCCGAAAACCGGGGCGCCAAGTTCGTCCAGCAGAAAAAGGCCACAAAAACGGGTGGGCTATAGCCTTGGGAGGTGGGGCAGGCCAGCTTCGTCCGCCGGACTCGGAATAGCGCGAGACTTTACGAGGGGCCTCCGTGTGCCAAAAATAGGCCGCAGGCGCGCCGCGCGCCTAAAAATAACCGCCGAAGGCGGGCGCCAAGTTCGTCCAGCTGAAAAATGCCACAAAAACGGGTGGGCTATAGCCTTGGGAGGTGGGGCAGGCCAGCTTCGTCCGCCGGAATCGGAATGGCGCGAGACTTTACGAGGGGCCTCCATGTGCCAAAAATAGGCCGCGGGCACAGCCGCGTCAGAAAATAACCACCCGAAGGCCGGGGCGCCAAGTTCGTCCAGCGGAAAAACGCTACAAAAACGGGTGGGCTATAGCCTTGGGAGGTGGGGCTGGCCAACTTCGTCCGCCGGACTCGGAATGGCCCGAGACATTGCGAGGGGCCTCCGTGTGCCAAAAATAGGCCGCGGGCACAGCCGCGCCCAAAAATATCCTCCCGAAGGCCGGGGCGCCAAGTTCGTCCAGCAGAAAAAGGCCACAAAAACGGGTGGGCTATAGCCTTGGGAGGTGGGGCAGGCCAGCTTCGTCCGCCGGACTCGGAATAGCGCGAGACTTTACGAGGGGCCTCCGTGTGCCAAAAATAGGCCGCGGGCGCCGCCGCGCCCAAAAATAACCGCCCGAAGGCCGGGGCGCCAAGTTCGTCCAGCGGAAAAAGGCCACAAAAACGGGTGGGCTATAGCCTTCGGGGGTGGGGCTGGCCAACTTCGTACACCGGACTCGGAATGGCGCGAGACATTGCGAGGGGCCTCCGTGTGCCAAAAATATGCCGCGGGCGCCGCCGCGCCCAAAAATAACCGCCCGAAGGCCGGGGCACCAAGTTCTTCCAGCGGAAAAAGGCCACAAAAACGGGTGGGCTATAGCCTTGGGAGGTGGGGCTGGCCCACTTCGTCCGCCGGACTCGGAATGGTGCGAGACTTTATGAAGGGCCTCCATGTGCCAAAAATAGGCCGCGGGCACTGCCGCGCCCAAAAATAACCGCCCGAAGGCCTGGGCGCCAAGTTCGTCCAGCAGAAAAAGGCCACAAAAACGGGTGGGCTATAGCCTTGGGAGGTGGTGCTGACCAACTTCCTCCTCCGGACTCGGAATGGCGCGAGACTTTGCGAGGGGCCTCCGTGTGCCAAAAATAGGCCGCGGGCACATCCACGCCCAAAAATAACTGCCCGAAGGCCGGGGCGCCAAGTTCGTCCAGCAGAAAAAGGCCACAAAAACGGGTGGGCTACAGCCTTGGGAGGTGGGGCAGGCCAGCTTCGTCCGCCGGACTCGGAATAGCGCGAGACTTTGCGAGGGGCCTCCGTGTACCAAAAATCGGCCGCGGGCGCCGCCGCGCCCAAAAATAACCGCCCGAAGGCCGGGGCGCCAAGTTCGTCCAGCGGAAAAAGGCCACAAAAACGGGTGGGCTATAGCCTTGGGTGGTGGGGCTGGGCAACTTCGTCCACCGGACTCGGAATGGCGCGAGACTTTACGAGGGGCCTCCGTGTGCCAAAAATAGGCCGCGGGCACAGCCGTGCCCAAAAATTACTGCCCGAAGGCCGGGGCGCCAAATTCGTCCAGCGGAAAAAGGCCACAAAAACTGGTGGGCTATAGCCTTGGGGGGTGGGGATGGCCAACTTCGTCCGCCGGACTCGGAATGGCGCGAGACTTTGCGAGACGCCTCCGTGTGCCAAAAATAGGCCGCGGGCACAGCCGCTCCCAAAAATCCCAGCCCGAAGGCCGGGGCGCCAAGTTCGTCCAGCGGCAAAAGGCCACAAAAACGGGGGGGCTATAGCCTTGGTGGGTGGGGCTGCTAAACTTCGTCTGCCGGACTCGGAATGGCGCGAGACTTTGCGAGGTGCCTCCGTGTGCCAAAAATAGGCCACGGGCACAGCCGTGCAAAAAAATACCTGCCCGAAGGCCGGGGCGCCAATTTCGTCCAGCGGCAAAAGGCCACAAAAACGGGTGGGCTATAGCCTTGGGGGGCGGGGCTGGCAAACTTCGTCCGCCGGACTCGGAATTGCGCGAGACTTTGCAAGGCCCCTCCATGTGCCAAAAATAGGCCACAGGCACAGCCGCACCCAAAAATACCTGCCCGAAGGCCGGGGCGCCAAATTCGTCCAGTGGAAAAAGGCCACAAAAACGGGTGGGCTATAGCCTTGGGGGGTGGGGATGGCCAACTTCATCCGCCGGACTCGGAATGGCGCGAGACTTTGCGAGACGCCTCCGTGTTCCAAAAATAGGCCGCGAGCACAGCCGCGCCCACCAATCACTGCCCGAAGGCCGGGGTGCCAAGTTCGTCCAGCTGAAAAAGGCCACAAAAATGGGTGGGCTATAGCCTTGGGGGGTGGGGCTGGCCAACTTCGTCCGCCGGACTCGGAATGGCCTGACACTTTGTGAGAGACCTCCGTGTGCCAAAAATAGGCCACGGGCACAGCCACACTAAAAAATAACCGCCCGAAGGCCGGGACGCCATGTTCGTCCAGCGAAAAAATGCCACAAAAACGGGTGAGCTATAGCCTTGGCAGGTAGGGCTGGCCAACTTCGTCTGCCGGACTCGAAATGGCGCGAGACATTGCGAGGGGCCTCCGTGTGCCAAAAATAGGCCGCGGGCACAGCCGCGTCCAAAATAACCACCCGATGGCCGGGGCGCCATGTTCGTCCAGCGGAAAAAGGCCACAAAAACGGGTGGGCTATAGCCTTGGGGGTGGGGCTGGCCAACTTCCTCCGCCGGACTCGGAATGACCCGAGACTTTGTGAGGGGCCTCCGTGTGCCAAAAATAGGCCGCGGGAACAGCCACGCCCAAAAATAACCGACCGAATGCCGGGGCGGGGCGCCAAGTTCGTCCAGCGGAAAAAGGCCACAAAAACGGGTGGGCTATAGCCTTGGGGGTGGGGCTGGCAACTTCCTCCGCTGGACTCGGAATGGCCCGAGACTTTGTGAGGGGCCTCCGTGTGCCAAAAATAGGCCCCGGGAACAGCCACGCCCAAAAATAACCGACCGAATGCCGGGGCGCCAGGTTCGTCCAGCGGAAAAAGGCCACAAAAACGGGTGGGCAATAGCCTTGGGGGGTGGGGCTGGCCGACTTCGTCCGCCGGACTCGGAATGGCCTGAGACTTTGCGAGAGGCCTCCGTGTGCCAAAAATAGGCCGTGGGCTCAGCCACGCTAAAAAATAACCCCCCGAAGGCCGGGGCGCCAAGTTCGTCCAGATGAAAAAGGCCACAAAAACGGGTGGGTTATAGCATTGGGGGGTGGGGCTGGCCAACTTTGTCCGCCGGACTCGGAATGGCCTGAGACTTTGCGAGGGGCCTCCTTGTGCCAAAAATAGGCCGCAGGCACAGCCGTACCCAAAAATAACCGCCTGAAGGCCGGGGCGCCAAGTTCATCCAGCGGAAAAAGACCACAAAAACGGGTGGGCTATGGCCTTGGGGGGTGGGGCTGGCCAACTTTGTCCGCCGGACTCGGAATGGCCTGAGCCTTTGCGAGGGGCCTCCTTGTGCCTAAAATAGGCCGTGGGTACAGCCGCACCAAAAAATAATCACCCGATGGCCGGGGCGCCAAGTTCGTCCAGCGGAAAAAAGCCACAAAAATGGGTCGGCTATAGCCTTGGGGGGTGGGGCTGGCCAACTTCCTCCGCCGGACTCGGAATGGCCCGAGACTTTGGGAGGGGCCTCCGTGTGCAAAAAATAGGCTGCAGGAACAGCCACGCCCAAAAATAACCGCCCGAAGGCCGGGGCGCCAAGTTCGTCCAGCGGAAAAAGGCCACAAAATCGGGTGGGCTATAGCCTTGGGAGGTGGGGCTGGCCAACTTCGTCCGCCGGACTCGGAATGGCGCGAGACTTTGGGAGGGGCCTCCGTGTGCCAAAAATAGGCCGAGGACACAGCCGCAACCAAAAATAACCGCCCGAAGACCGGGGCGCAGAGTTCTTACAGCGGAAAATGGCCACAAAAACGGGTGGGCTATTGCCTTGGGGGGTGGGGCTGGCCAACTTTGTCCGCCGGACTCGGAATGGTGCGAGACATTACGAGGGGCCTCCATGTGCTAAAAATAGGCCGCGGGCACAGCCGTGCCCAAAAATAACCACCCGAAGGCCGGGGCGCCAAGTTCGTCCAGCTGAAAAAGGCCACAAAGATGGGTGGGCTATAGCCTTGGGGGGTGGGGCTGGCCAACTTCGTCCGCCGGACTCGGAATGGCACGAGACTTTACGAGGGGCCTCCGTGTGACAGAAATAGGCCGCGAACACAGCCGCTCCCAAAAATAACAGCCTGAAGGCCGGGGCGCCAAGTTCGTCCAGCTGAAAAAGGCCACAAAAATGGGTGGGCTATAGCCTTGGGGGGTGGGGCTGGCCAACTTCGTCCGCCGGACTCGGAATGGCCGGACACTTTGTGAGGGACCTCTGTGTGCCGAAAATAGGCCACGGGCACAGCCACGCTAAAAAATAACCGCCCGAAGGCCGGGGCGCCATGTTCGTCCAGCGGAAAAATGCCACAAAAACGGGTGAGCTATAGCCTTGGCAGGTAGGGCTGGCCAACTTCGTCCGCCGGACTCGGAATGGCGCGAGACATTGCGAGGGGCCTCCGTGTGCCAAAAATAGGCCGCGGGCACAGCCGCGCCCAAAAATAACCACCCGATGGCCGGGGCGCCATGTTCGTCCAGCGGAAAAAGGCCACAAAAACGGGTGGGCTATAGCCTTGGGGGTAGGGCTGGCCAACTTCCTCCGCCGGACTCGGAATGGCCCGAGACTTTGTGAGGGGCCTCTGCGTGCCAAAACTAGGCCGCGGGAACAGCCACGCCCAAAAATAACCACCCGAAGGCCGGTGCGCCAAGTTCGTCCAGCGGAAATAGGCCACAAAAACGGGTGGGCTATAGCCTTGGGGGGTGGGGCTGGCCGACTTCGTCCGCCGGACTCGGAATGGCCTGAGACTTTACGAGAGGCCTCCGTGTGCCAAAAATAGGCCGTGGGCTCAGCCACGCTAAAAAATAACCCCCCGAAGGCCGGGGCGCCAAGTTCGTCCAGATGAAAAAGGCCACAAAAACGGGTGGGTTATAGCATTGGGGGGTGGGGCTGGCCAACTTTGTCCGCCGGACTCGGAATGGCCCGAGACTTTGCGAGGGGCCTCCTTGTGCCAAAAATAGGCCGCGGGCACAGCCGTACCCAAAAATAACCACCTGAAGGCCGGGGCGCCAAGTTCATCCAGCGGAAAAAGACCACAAAAACGGGTGGGCTATGGCCTTGGGGGGTGGGGCTGGCCAACTTTGTCCGCCGGACTCGGAATGGCCTGAGACTTTGCGAGGGGCCTCCTTGTGCCTAAAATAGGCCGTGGGTACAGCCGCGCCAAAAAATAATCACCCGATGGCCGGGGCGCCAAGTTCGTCCAGCGGAAAAAAGCCACAAAAATGGTTCGGCTATAGCCTTGGGGGGTGGGGCTGGCCAACTTCCTCCGCCGGACTCGGAATGGCCCGAGACTTTGGGAGGAGCCTCCGTGTGCAAAAAATAGGCTGCAGGAACAGCCACGCCCAAAAATAACCGCCCGAAGGCCGGGGCGCCAAGTTCGTCCAGCGGAAAAAGGCCACAAAATCGGGTGGGCTATAGCCTTGGGAGGTGGGGCTGGCCAACTTCGTCCGCCGGACTCGGAATGGCGCGAGACTTTGGGAGGGGCCTCCGTGTGCCAAAAATAGGCCGAGGACACAGCCGCAACCAAAAATAACCACCCGAAGACCGGGGCGCAGAGTTCTTCCAGCGGAAAATGGCTACAAAAACGGGTGGGCTATTGCCTTGGGGGGTGGGGCTGGCCAACTTTGTCCGCCGGACTCGGAATGGTGCGAGATGTTACGAGGGGCCTCCATGTACCAAAAATAGGCCGCGGGCACAGCCGCTCCCAAAAATAACCACCCGAAGGCCGTGGCGCCAAGTTCGTCCAGCTGAAAAAGGCCACAAAAATGGGTGGGCTATAGCCTTGGGGGGTGGGGTTGGCCAACATCGTCCGCCGGACTCGGAATGGCGCGAGACTTTACGAGGGGCCTCCGTGCGATAAAAATAGGCCGCGGACACAGCCGCTCCCAAAAATAACCTCCCGAAGGCCGGGGCGCCAAGTTCGTCCACCGGAAAAAGGCCACAAAAACGGGTGGGCTATAGCCCTGGGGGGTGGGGCTGGCCAACTTCGTCCGCCGGACTCGGAATGAAGTGAGGCTTTGCGAGGGACCTCCGTGTGCCAAAAATAGGCCACGGGAACAGCCACACTAAAAAATAACCGCCCGAAGGCCGGGGCGCCATGTTCGTCCAGCGGAAAAATGCCACAAAAACTGGTGAGCTATAGCCTTGGCAGGTAGGGCGGGCCAACTTCGTCCGCCAGACTCGGAATGGCGCGAGACATTGCGAGGGGCCTCCGTGTGCCAAAAATAGGCCGCGGGCACAGCCGCGCCCATAAATAACCACCCGATCGCCGGGGCGCCATGTTCGTCCAGCGGAAAAAGGCCACAAAAACGGGTGGGCTATAGCCTTGGGGGTAGGGCTGGCCAACTTCCTCCGCCGGACTCGGAATGGCCCGAGACTTTGTGAGGGGCCTTCGTTTCCCAAAAATAGGCCGCGGGCACAGCCACGCCCAAAAATAACCTCCCGAATGCCGGGGCGCCAAGTTCGTCCAGCGGAAAAAGGCCACAAAAACGGTTGGGCTATAGCCTTGGGGGGTGGGGCTGGCTGACTTCGTCCGCCGGACTCGGAATGGCCTGAGACTTTACGAGAGACCTCCGTGTGCCAAAAATAGGCCGCGGACACAGCTGCGCCCAAAAATAACCACCTGAAGGCCGCGGCGCCAAGTTCGTCCAGCGGAAGAAGGCCACAAAAACGGGTGGGCTATAGCCTTGGGGGGAGGGGCTGGCCAACTTCATCCGCCGGACTGGGAATGGCGCGAGACATTACGAGGGGCCTCCGTGTGCCAAAAATAGGCCGCGGGCACAGCCGCGCCCAAAAATAACCGCCCGAAGGCCGGGGCGCCAAGTTCGACCAGCGGAAAAAGGCCACAAAAACAGGTGGGCTATAGCCTTGCGGGGTGGGGCTAGCCAACCTCGTCCGCCGGACTCGGTATGGCTCGAGACTTTGCGAGGGGCCTTTGTTTGCCAAAAAATGGCCGCAGGCACAGCCGCATCCAAAAATATCCGCCCGAAGGCCGGGGTGCCAAGTTCGTCCAGCGGAAAAAGGCCACAAAAACGGGTAGGCTATAGCCTTGGGGGGTGGGGCTGGCCCATTTCGTCCGCCAGACTCGGAATGGCGCGTGACTTTGCGAGGGGCCTCCGTGTGCCAAAAATAGGCTGCGGGCACAGCCGCACCCAAAAATCATCACTAGAAGGCCAGGGCGCCAAGTTCGTCCAGCGGAAAAAGGCCACAAAAACGGGTGGGCTATAGCCTTGGGGGGTGGGGCCGGCCGACTTCGTCCGCCAGACTCGGAATGGCGCGAGACTTTACGAGGGGCCTCCGTGTGCCAAGAATAGGCCGCGGGCACAGCCGCGCCCAAAAATAACCGACCGAAGGCGGGGGCGCCTAGTTCGTCCAGCGGAAAAAGGCCACAAAAACGGGTGGGCTATAGCCTTTGGGGTGGGGCTCGCCAACTTCGTCCACCGGACTCGGAATGGCGCGAGACTTTACGAGGGGCCTCCGTCTACCAAAAACAGACCGCGGGCACAGCCGTACCCAAAAATAACCACCCGAAGGCCGGGGCGACAAGTTCGTCCAGCGGAAAAAGGCCACAAAAACGGGTGGGCTATAGCCTTGGGGGGTGGGGCTGGCCAAGTTCGTCCACCGGACTCGGAATGGTGCGAGACTTTGCGAGCGGCCTCCAGGTGCCAAAAATAGGCCACGGGCACAGCCGCACCCAAAAATAACTGCTCGAATGCCGGGTCGCCAAGTCCGTCCAGCGGAAAAAGGCCACAAAAACGGGTGGGCTATAGCCTTGGGGGGTGGGGCTGGCCGACTTCGTCCGCCAGACTCGGAATGGCGCGAGACTTTGCGAGGGTCCTCCGTGTGCTGAGAATAGTCCGCGGGTACAGCCGCGCCCAAAAATAACCGCCCGAAGGCCGGGGCGCCAATTTCGTCCAGCGGAAAAAGGCCACAAAAACGGGTGGGCTATAGCCCTGGGGGGTGGGGCGGGCCAACTTCGTCCGCCGGACTCAGAATGAAGTGAGGCTTTGCGAGGGGACTCCGTGTGCCAAAAATAGGCCACGGGCACAGCCGAGCCCAAAAATAACCGCCCGAAGGCCGGGGCGCCAAGTTCGTCCTGCGGAAAAAGGCCACAAAAACGGGTGGGCTATAGCCTTGGGTGGTGAGGCTGGCCGACTTCGTCCGCCGGACTCGGAATGGCACGAGACTTTGCGAGGGCCCTCCGTGTGCCAAAAATAGGCCGTGAGCACAGCCGTGCCCAAAAATAACTGCCCGAAGGCCGGGTCGCCAAGTTCGTCCAGCGGAAAAAGGCCACAAAAACGGGTGGGCTATAGCTTTGGGAGGTGGGGCTGGCCAACTTCGTCCGCCGGTCTCAGAATGGCGCGAGACTTTTCGATGGCCCTCCGTGTGCCAAAAATAGGCCGCGGACACAGCCGCGCCCAAAAATAACCGCCCGAAGGCCTGGGCGCCAAGTTCGTCCAGCGGAAAAAGGCCACAAAAACGGGTGGGCTATCGCCTTGGTGGGTGGGGCTGGCCAACTTCGTCCGCCGGACTCGGAATGGCGGGAGACTTTACGAGGGCCTCCGTGTGCCAAAAATAGGCAGCGGGCACAGCCGCGCCCAAAAATAACCGCCCGAAGGCCGGGGCGCCAAGTTCGTCCAGCGGAAAAAGGCCACAAAAACGGGTGGGCTATAGCCTTGGGGGGTGGGGCTGGCCAACTTCGTCCGCCGGACTCGGAATGGCGCGACACTTTGCGAGGGCCCTCCGTGTGCCAAAAATAGGCCGCGGGCACAGCCGTGCCCAAAAATAACTGCCCGAAGGCCGGCGCGCCAAGTTCGTCCAGCGGCAAAAGCCCACAAAAACGGGGGGGCTATAGCCTTGGTGGGTGGGGCTGCCAAACTTCGTCTGCCGGACTCGGAATGGCGTGAGACTTTGCGAGGCACCTCCGTGTGCCAAAAATAGGCCATGGGCACAGCCGTACAAAAAAATACCCGCCCGAAGGCCGGGGCGCCAAGTTCGTCCAGCGGCAAAAGGCCACAAAAACGGGTGGGCTATAGCCTTGGGGGGCGGGGCTGGCAAACTTCGTCCGCCGGACTCGGAATTGCGCGAGACTTTGCAAGGCCCCTCCATGTGCCAAAAATAGGCCACAGGCACAGCCGCGCCCAAAAATACCTGCCCGAAGGCCGGGGCGCCAAATTCGTCCAGCGGAAAAAGGCCACAAAAACTGGTGGGCTATAGCCTTGGGGGGTGGGGATGGCCAACTTCGTCCGCCGGACTCAGAATGGCGCGAGACTTTGCGAGACGCCTCCGTGTGCCAAAAATAGGCCGCGGGCACAGCCGCACCCAAAAATCCCAGCCCGAAGGCCGGGGCGCCAAGTTCGTCCAGCGGCAAAAGGCCACAAAAACGGGGGGGCTATAGCCTTGGTGGGTGGGGCTGCCAAACTTCGTCTGCCGGACTCGGAATGGCGCGAGACTTTGCGAGGTGCCTCCGTGTGCCAAAAATAGGCCACGGGCACAGCCGTACAAAAAAATACCCGCCCGAAGGCCGGGGCGCCAAGTTCGTCCAGCGGCAAAAGGCCACAAAAACGGGTGGGCTATAGCCTTGGGGGGCGGGGCTGGCAAACTTCGTCCGCCGGACTCGGAATTGCGCGAGACTTTGCAAGGCCCCTCCATGTGCCAAAAATAGGCCACAGGCACAACCGCACCCAAAAATACCTGCCCGAAGGCCGGGGCGCCAAATTCGTCCAGCGGAAAAAGGCCACAAAAACGGGTGGGCTATAGCCTTGGGGGGTGGGGATGGCCAACTTCGTCCGCCGGACTCGGAATGGCGCGAGACTTTGCGAGACGCCTCCGTGTGCCAAAAATAGGCCGCGGGCACAGCCGTGCCCAAAAATAACTGCCCGAAGGCCGGGGCGCCAAGTTCGTCCAGCGGAAAAAGGCCACAAAAACGGGTGGGCTATAGCCTTGGGGGGTGGGGCAGGCCAACTTCGTCCGCCGGACTCGGAATGGCGCGAGACTTTGCGAGGGCCTCCGTGTGCCAAAAATAGGCCGCGGGTAGAGCCGCGCCCAAAAATAACCGCTCGAAGGCCGGGGCGCCAAGTTCGTCCAGCGGAAAAAGGCCACAAAAACGGGTGGGCTATAGCCTTGGGGGGTGGGGCTGGCCAAGTTCGTCCGCCGGACTCGGAATGGCGCGAGACTTTGCGAGGGCCCTCCGTGTGCCAAAAATAGGCCGCGGGCACAGCCGTGCCCAAAAATAACTGCCCCAAGGCCGGGGCGCCAAGTTCGTCCAGCGGAAAAAGGCCACAAAAACGGGTGGGCTATAGGCTTGGGGGGAGGGGCTGGCCAACTTCGTCCGCCGGACTCGGAATGGGGCGAGACTTTGCGAGCGGCCTCCGCGTGTCAAAAATAGTCCGTGGGCACAGCCGCGCCCAAAAATAATCCACCAAAGGTCGGCGCGACCAAAACCTCCAGCGGAAAAATGGCCAAAAAACGGGTGGGCTATAGCCTTGGGAGGACGGGCTGGCTCAACTTCGTCCGCCGGACTCGGAATGGGGTGAGACTTTGCGAGCGGCCTCCGCGTGCCAAAAATAGGCCGCGGGCACAGCCGCGCCTAAAAATAGCCCCCCGAAAGTCGGCGCGCCCAAACCCCCCAGCGGAAAAATGGCCAAAAAACGGGTGCGCTATAACCTTGCGGGGAGGGGCTGGCACACTTCGTCCGCCGGACTCGGAATGGGATGAGACTTTGCGAGTGGCCTCCACGTGCCGAAAATAGGCCGCGGGCAAAGCTGTACCCAAAAATAACCCCCCGAAGGTCGGCGCTCCCAAACCCCCCAGCGGAAAAATGGCCAAAAAACGGGTGGGATATATCCTTGGTGGGAGGGGCTGGCCAACTTCGTCCGCCGGACTCGGAATGGGGCGAGACTTTGCGAGCGGCCTCCGTGTGCCAAAAATAGGCCGCGGGCTCCGCCGCGCCCAAAAATAACCCCCCGAAGGTCGGCGCGCCCAAACCCCCCAGCGGAAGAAAGGCCAAAAAACGGGTGCGCTATAGCCTTGGGGGGAGGGGCTGGCCAACTTCGTCCGCCGGACTCGGAATGGGGCGAGACTTTGCGAGCGGCCTCCGGATGCCAAAAATAGGCCGTGGGCACAGCCGCGCCCAAAAATAACCCCCGAAGGTCGGCGCGCCCGAACCCTCCAGCGGAAAAATGGCCAAAAAACGGGTGCGCTATAGCCTTGAGGGGAGGGGCTGGCCCACTTCATCCGCCGGACTCGGAAGGGGGAGAGACTTTACGAACGACCTCTGCGTGCCAAAAATAGGCCGCGGGCACAGCCGCGCCCAAAAATAACCCCCCGAAGGTCGGCGCGCCCAAACCCCCCAGTGGGAAAATGGCCAAAAACGGGTGCTCTATAGCCTTGGGTGGAGGGGCTGCCCAACTTCGTCCGCCGGACTCGGAATGGGGCGAGACTTTGCGAGCGGCCTCCGCGTACCAAAAATAGGCCGCGGGCTATGCCGCGCCCAAAAATAACCCCCCGAAGGTTGGCGCGCCCAAACCCCCCAGTGGAAGAAAGGCCAAAAAACGGGTGCGCTATAGCCTTGGGGGGAGGGGCTGGCCAACTCCGTCCGCCGGACTCGGAATGGGGCGAGACTTTGCGAGCAGCCTCCGCATGCCAAAAATAGGCCGCGGGCACAGCCACGCCCAAAAATAACCCCCCGAAGGTCGGCGCGCCCAAACCCCCCAGTGGAAAAATGGCCAAAAAACGGGTGGGCTATAGCCTTGGGGGGAGGGGCTGGCCAACTTCGTCCGCCGGACTCGGAATGGGGCGAGACTTTGCGAACAACCTCCGCGTACCAAAAATAGGCCGCGGGCACAGCCGCGCCCAAAAATAACCCGCCGAAGGTCGGCGCGCCCAAACCCCCCAGCGGGAAAATGGCCAAAAAACGGGTGCTCTATAGCCTTGGGGGGAGGGGCTGCCCAACTTCGTCCGCCGGACTCGGAATGGGGTGAGACTTTGCGAGCGACCTCCGCGTGCCAAAAATAGGCCGCGGGCTCCGCCGCGCCCAAAAATAACCCCCCGAAGGTCGGCGCGCCCAAACCCCCCAGCGGAAGAAAGGCAAAAAAATGGGTGCGCTATAGCCTTGGGGGGAGGGGCTGGCCAACTTCGTCCGCCGGACTCGGAATGGGACGAGACTTTGCGAGCGGCCTCCGCAAGCCAAAAATAGGCCGCGGGCACAGCCGCGCCCAAAAATAACCCCCCGACGGTCGGCGCGCCCAAACCCCCAGCGGAAAAATGGCCAAAAAATGGGTGCGCTATTGCCTTGGGGGGAGGGGCTGGCCAACTTCGTCCGCCGGACTCGGCATGGGGCGAGACTTTACGAGTGGCCTCCGCGCGCCACAAATAGGCCGCGGGCACACCCACGCCAAAAAATAACCCCCCGAAGGTCGGCGCGCCCAAACCCCCCAGTGGAAAATGGCCAAAAAACGGGTGGGCTATAGCCTTGGGGGGAGGGGCTGGCCGACTTCGTCCGCCGGACTCGGAATGGGGCGAGACATTGCGAGCGGCCTCCGCGTGCCAAAAATAGGCCGCGTGCACAGCGGCGCCCAAAAATAACCCCCTGAAGGTCGGCGCGCCCAAACCCCCAGCGGAAAAATGGCCAAAAAACGGGTGCGCTATTGCCTTGGGGGGAGGGGCTGGCCTACTTCGTCCGCCGGACTCGGCATGGGATGAGACTTTACAAGCGGCCTCCGCGTGCCAAAAATAGGCCGCGGGCACACCCGCGCCCAAAAATAACCCCCCGAAGGTCGGGGCGCCCAAACCCCCCAGCGGAAAAATGGCCAAAAAACGGGCGCGCCCAAACCCCCCAGCGGACAAATGGCCAAAAAACGGGTGCGGTATACCCTTGGGGGGAGGGGCTGGCCAACCTCGTCCGCCGGACTCGGAATGCGGCGAGACTTTGCGAGCGGCCTCCGCGTGCCATAAATAGGCCGCGGGCTCCACCGCGCCCAAAAATAACCCCCCGAAGGTCGGCGCGACCAAACCCCCCAGCGGAAGAAAGGCCAAAAAACGGGTGCGCTATAGCCTTGGGGGGAGGGGCTGGCCAACTTCGTCCGCCGGACTCGGAATGGGGCGAGACTTTGCGAGCGGCCTCCGGATGCCAAAAATAGGCCGCGGGCACAGCCGCACCCAAAAATAACCCCCCGATGGTCGGCGCGCCCGAACCCTCCAGCGGAAAAATGGCCAAAAAACGGGTGCGCTATAGCCTTGAGGGGAGGGGCTGGCCCACTTCTTCCGCCGGACTCCGAATGGGGCGAGACTTTGCGAGCGGCCTCCGCGTGCTAAAAATAGGCCGTGGGCACAGCCGCACCCAAAAATAACCCCCCGAAGGTCGGCGCGCCCAAACCCCGCAGCGGAAAAATGGCCAAAAAACGGGTGGGCTATAGCCTTGGGGGGAGGGGCTGGCCCACTTCGTCCGCCGGACTCGGAAGGGGGAGAGACTTTGCGAACGACCTCCGCGTGCCAAAAATAGGCCGCAGGCACAGCCGCGCCCAAAAATAACCCCCCGAAGGTCGGCGCGCCCAAACTCCCCAGCGGGAAAATGGCCAAAAAATGGGTGCTCTATAGCCTTGGGGGGAGGGGCTGCCCAACTTCGTCCGCCGGACTCGGAATGGGGCGAGACTTTACAAGCGGCCTCCGCATGCCAAAAATAGGCCGCGGGCTATGCCGCGCCCAAAAATAACCCCCCGAAGGTTGGCACGCCCAAACCCCCCAGCGGAAGAAAGGCCAAAAAACGGGTGCGCTATAGCCTTGGGGGGAGGGGCTGGCCAACTCCGTCCGCCGGACTCGGAATGGGGCGAGACTTTGTGAGCGGCCTCCGTATGCCAAAAATAGGCCGCGGGCACAGCCGCACCCAAAAATAACCCCCCGAAGGTCGGCGCACCCAAACCCCCCAGTGGAAAAATGGCCAAAAAACGGGTGGGCTATAGCCTTGGGGGGAGGGGCTGGCCAACTTCGTCCGCCGGACTAGGAATGGGGCGAGACTTTGCGAGCGGCCTCCGCGTGCCAAAAATAGGCCGCGTGCACAGCGGCGTCCAAAAATAACCCCCCGAAGGTCGGCGCGCCCAAATCCCCAGCGGAAAAATGGCCAAAAAACGGGTGGGCTATAGCCTTGGGGGGAGGGGCTGGCCAACTCCGTCCGCCGGACTCGGAATGGGGCGAGACTTTGCGAACGACCTCCGCGTGCCAAAAATATGCCGCGGGTACAGCCGCGCCCAAAAATAACCCCCCGAAGGTCGGCGCGCCCAAACCCCCCAGCGGGAAAATGGCCAAAAAACGGGTGCTCTATAGCCTTGGGGGGAGGGGATGCCCAACTTCGTCCGCCGGACTCGGAATAGGCCGTGGGCACAGCCGCGCCCAAAAATAACCCCCCGAAGGTCGTGGTGCCAAAACCCCCCAGCGGAAAAATGGCCAAAAAATGGGTGGGCTATAGCCTTGGTGGGGGGCGCGGGCGAAGTTCGTCCGCCGGACTCGGAATGGGGTGAGAATTTGCGAGCGGCCTCCGCGTGCCAAAAATAAGCCGCGGGCAAAGTCGCGCCCAAAAATAAGCACCCGAAGGTCGTGGTGCCAAAAACCCCCAGTGGAAAAATAGCCAAAAAACGGGTGGGCTATAGCCTTGGTGGGGGGCGCGGGCGAAGTTCGTCCGCCGGACTCGGAAAGGGGTGAGACTTTTCGAGGGGCGTCGGGGTGCCAAAAATAAGCCGCGGGCATAGCCGCGCCCAAAAATAAGCCCCCGAAGGTCGTGGTGCCAAAACCCCCCAGCGGAAAAATAGCGAAAACACGGGTGGGCTATAGCCTTGGAATGGGGCGAGACTTTGCGAGCGGCCTCCGCGTGCAAAAAATAGGCCGCGGGCACAGCCGCGCCCAAAAATAACCCCCCGAAGGTCGGCGCGCCCAAACTCCCCAGTGGAAAAATATCCAAAAAACGGGTACGTTATAGCCTTGGGGGGAGGGGCTGGCCGACTTCGTCCGCCGGACTCGGAATGGGGCGAGACTTTGCGAGCGGCCTCCGCGTGCCAAAAATAGGCCGCGGGCACAGCCGCGCCCAAAAATAACCCCCCGAAGGTCGGCGCGCCCAAACCCCCCTGCGGAAAAATGGCCAAAAAACGGGTGCGCTATAGCCTTGGGTGGAGGGGCTGGGCAACTTCGTCCGCCGGACTCGGAATGGGGCGAGACTTTGCGAGCGGCCTCCGCGTGCCAAAAATAGGCCGCGGGCACAGCCGCGCCCAAAAATAAGTGCCCGAAGGTCGTGGTGCCAAAACCCCCCAGCGGAAAAATGGCCCAAAAACGGGTGGGCTATAGCCTTGGTGGGGGGCGCGGGCGAAGTTCATCCGCCGGACTCGGAATGGGGCGAGAATTTGCGAGGGGCCTCGGGGTGCCAAAAATAAGCCACGGGCAAAGCCGCGCCCAAAAATAAGCGCCCGAAGGTCGTGGTGCCAAAACCCCCCAGCGGAAAAATAGCCAAAAAACGGGTGGGCTATAGCCTTGGTGGGGGGCGCGGGCGAAGTTCGTCCGCCGGACTCGGAATGGGGCGAGAATTTGCGAGGGGCCTCGGGGTGCCAAAATTAAGCCGCGGGCAAAGCCGACCCCAAAAATAAGTGCCCGAAGGTCGTGGTGCCAAAACCCCCCAGCGGAAAAATGGCCCAAAAACGGGTGGGCTATAGCCTTGGTGGGGGGCGCGGGCGAAGTTCGTCCGTCGGACTCTGAATGGGGCGAGAATTTGCAAGCGGCCTCCGCGAGCCAAAAATAGGCCGCGGGCACAGCCGCGCCCAAAATTAACCCTCCGAAGGTCGGCGCGCCCAAACCCCCCAGCGGAAAAATGGCCAAAAAACGGGTGGGCTATAGCCTTGGTGGGGGGTGCGGGCGAAGTTCGTCCGCCGGACTCGGAATGGGGCGAGACTTTGCGAGGGGCCTCGGGGTGCCAAAAATAAGCCGCAGGCAAAGCCGTGCCCAAAAATAAGTGCCCGAAGGTCGCGGTGCCAAAACACCCCAGCGGAAAAATGGCCAAAAAACGGGTGGGCTATAGCCTTTGTGGGGGGCGCGGGCGAAGTTCGTCCGCCGGACTCGGAATGGGGCGAGACTTTGCGAGGGGCCTCGGGATGCCAAAAATAAGCCGCGGGGCAAGCCGCACCCGCACCCAAAAATAAGCGCCCGAAGGTCGTGGTGCCAAAACCCCCCAGTGGAAAAATGGCCAAAAAACGGGTGGGCTATAGCCTTGGTGGGGGGCGCGGGCGAAGTTCGTCCGCCGGACTCGGAATGGGGCGAGACTTTGTGAGGTGCCTCGTGGTGCCAAAAATCAGCTGCAGGCAAAGCCGTACCCAAAAGAAAGTGCCCGAAGGTCGTGGCGCCAAAACCCCCCAGCGGAAAAATGGCAAAAAAACGGGTGGGCTATAGCCTTGGTGGGGGGCGCTGGCGAAGTTCGTCTGCCGGACTCAGAATGGGGCGAGACTTTGCGAGGGGCCTCGGGGTGCAAAAAATAAGCCGCGGGCAAAGCCGCGCCCAAAAATAAGCGCCCGAAGGTCGTAGTGCCAAAACCCCCCAGCGGAAAAATGGCCAAAAAACGGGTGGGCTATAGCCTTGGTGGGGGGGGCGGGCGAAGTTCGTCCGCCGTACTTGGAATGGGGCGACACTTTGCGAGGGGCCTCGGGGTGCCAAAAATAAGCCATGGGCAAAGCGGCTCCCAAAAATAAGCGCCCGAAGGTCGTGGTGCCAAAACCCCCCAGCGGAAAAATGGCCAAAAAACGGGTGGGCTATAGCCTTGGTGGGGGGTGCGGGCGAAGTTCGTCCGCCGGACTCGGAATGGGGCGAGACTTTGCGAGGGGCCTCGGGGTGCCAAAATTAAGCCGCGGGCAAAGCCGCCCCCAAAAATAAGTGCCCGAACGTCGTGGTGCCAAAACCCCCCAGCGGAAAAATGGCCCAAAAACGGGTGGGCTATAGACTTGGTGGGGGGCGCGGGCGAAGTTCGTCCGTCAGACTCTGAATGGGGCGAGAATTTGCAAGCGGCCTCCGCGAGCCAAAAATATGCCGAGGGCAAAGCCGCGCCCAAAAATAAGCGCCTGAAGGTCGTAGTGCCAAAACCCCCCAGCGGAAAAATGGCCAAAAAACGGGTTTGCTATAGCCTTGGTGGGGAGCGCGGGCGAAGTTCGTCCGCCGGACTCAGAATGGGGCGAGACTTTACGAGGGGCCTCGGGGTGCAAAAAATAAGCCGCGGACAAAGCCGCGCCCAAAAATAAGCGCCCGAAGGTCTTGGTGCCAAAACCCCCCAGCGGAAAAATGGCCAAAAAACGGGTGGGCTATAGACTTGGTGGGGGGTGCGGGCGAAGTTCGTCTGTCGGACTCTGAATGGGGCGAGAATTTGCAAGCGGCCTACGCGAGCCAAAAATATACCGAGGGCAAAGCCGCGCCCAAAAATAATCGCCTGAAGGTCGTAGTGCCAAAACCCCCCAGCGGAAAAATGGCCAAAAAATGGGTTGGCTATAGCCTTGGTGGGGAGCGCGGGCGAAGTTCATCCGCCGGACTCGGAATGGGACGAGACTTTGCGAGGGGCCTCGGGGTGCCAATAATAAGCCGCAGGCAAAGCCGTGCCCAAAAATAAGTGCCCGAAGGTCGTGGTGCCAAAACCCCCTAGCGGAAAAATGGCCAAAAAACGGGTGGGCTATAGCCTTTGTGGGGGGCGCGGGCGAAGTTCGTCTGCCGGACTCGGAATGGGGCGAGACTTTGCGAGGGGCCTCGGGGTGCCAAAAATAAGCCGCGGGCAAAGCCGCACCCAAAAATAAGCGCCCGAAGGTCGTGGTGCCAAAAGGCCCCAGCGGAAAAATGGACAAAAGCGGGTGGGCTATAGCCTTTGTGGAAGCGCTTGGCGAGATCGTCTCACGGACTCCGAATGGGGTTGAGACTTTGCGAGGGGCCTCGGTTTGCCAAAACTAGGCCGCGGGCAAAGCCGTACCCAAAAATAAGCGCCCGAAGGTCGTGGTGCCAAAACCCCAAAGCAGAAAAATGGCCAAAAAACGGGTGGGCTATAGCCTTGGTGGGGGGCGCGGGCAAAGTTCGTCCGCCGGACTCCGAATGGGGCGAGACTTTGCGAGGGGCCTCGGGGTGCCAAAAATAAGCCGCAGGCAAAGCCGTGCCAAAAAATAACTATCCGAAGGTCGTGGTGCCAAACCCCCGCAGCGGAAAAATGGCCAAAAAACGGGTGGGCTATAGCCTTGGTGGGGGGCGCGGGCGAAGTTCGTCCGCCGGACTCGGAATGGGGCGAGACTTTGCGAGGGGCCTCGGGGTGCCAAAAATAAGCCGTGGGCAAAGCCGCGCCAAAAAATAACTACCCGAAGGTCGTGGTGCCAAAACCCCCCCGCGGAAAAATGGCCAAAAAACGGGTGGGCTATAGCCTTGGTGGGGTGCGCGGGCGAAGTTCGTCCGCCGGATTCGGAATGGGGCCAGACTTTGCGAGGGTTCTCGGGGTGCCAAAAATAAGCCGCGGGCAAAGCCGTGCCCAAAAACAAGCGCCAGAAGGTCGTGGTGCCAAAACCCCCAGCGGAAAAATGGCAAAAAAACGGGTGGGCTATAGCCTTGGTGGGGGGCGCGGGCGAAGTTTGTCCGCCGGACTCGGAATGGGGCGAGACTTTGCGAGGGGCCTCGGGGTGCCAAAAATAAGCCGTGGGCAAAGCCGCGCCAAAAAATAACTACCCGAAGGTCGTGGTGCCAAAACCCCCCCGCGGAAAAATGGCCAAAAAACGGGTGGGGTATAGCCTTGGTGGGGTGCGCGGGCGAAGTTCGTCCGCCGGATTCGGAATGGGGCAAGACTTTGAAAGGGTTCTCGGGGTGCCAAAAATAAGCCGCGGGCAAAGCCGTGCGCAAAAACAAGCGCCAGAAGGTCGTGGTGCCAAAACCCCCAGCGGAAAAATGGCAAAAAAACGGGTGGGCTATAACCTTGGAGGGGGGCGCGGGCGAAGTTCGTCCGCCGGACTCGGAATGGGGCGAGACTTTGCGAGGGGCCTCGGGTTGCCAAAAATAAGCCGTGGGCAAAGCCGCGCCCAAAAATAAGCGCCCGAAGGTCGTGGTGCCAAAACCCCCCAGCGGAAAAATGGCCAAAAAACGGGTGGGCTATAGCCTTGGTGGGGGGCGCGGGCGAAGTTCGTCCGCCGGACTCGGAATGGGGCGAGACTTTGCGAGGTGCCTCGTGGTGCCAAAAATCAGCTGTGGGCAAAGCCGCACCCAAAAGAAAGTGCCCGAAGGTCGTGGCGCCAAAACCCCCCAGCGGAAAAATGGCAAAAAAACGGGTGGGCTTTAGCCTTGGTGGGGGGCGCTGGCGAAGTTCGTCTGCCGGACTCAGAATGGGGTGAGACTTTGCGAGGGGCCTCGGGGTGCAAAAAATAAGCCGCGGGCAAAGCCGCGCCCAAAAATAAGCGCCCGAAGGTCGTGGTGCCAAAACCCCCCAGCGGAAAAATGGCCAAAAAACGGGTGGGCTATAGCCTTGGTGGGGGGGGCGGGCGAAGTTCGTCCGCCGTACTCGGAATGGGGCGACACTTTGCGAGGGGCCTCGGGGTACCAAAAATAAGCCACGGGCAAAGCGGCTCCCAAAAATAAGCTCCCGAAGGTCGTGGTGCCAAAACCACCCAGCGGAAAAATGGCCAAAAAACGGGTGGGCTATAGCCTTGGTGGGGGGTGCGGGCGAAGTTCGTCCGCCGGGCTCGGAATGGGGTGAGACTTTGCGAGGGGCCTCGGGGTGCCAAAAATAAGCCGCGGGCAAAGCCGCGACAAAAAATAAGCGCCCGAAGGACGTGGTGCCAAAACCCCCCAGCAGAAAAATGGCCAAAAAACGGGTGGGCTATAGCCTTGCCGGGGGGCGCGGGTAAAGTTCGTCCACCAGACTCGGAATGGGGCGAGACTTTGCGAGGGGCCTCGGGGTGCCAAAAATATGCCGAGGGCAAAGCCGCGCCCAAAAATAAGCGCCTGAAGGTCGTAGTGCCAAAACCCCCCAGCGGAAAAATGGCCAAAAAACGGGTTGGCTATAGCCTTGGTGGGGAGCGCGGGCGAAGTTTGTCCGCCGGACTTGGAATGGGGCGACACTTTGCGAGGGGCCTCAGGGTGCCAAAAATATGCCGCGGGCAAAGCCACGCCCAAAAATAAGCGCCTGAAGGTCGTAGTGCCAAAACCCCCCAGCGGAAAAATGGCCAAAAAACGGGTTGGCTATAGCCTTGGTGGGGAGCGCGGGCGAAGTTCGTCCGCGGGACTCGGAATGGGGCGAGACTTTGCGAGGGGGCTCGGGGTGCCAAAACTAAGCCGCGGGCAAAGCCGTGCCCAAAAATAAGAGCCCGAAGGTCGCGGTGCCAAAACCCCCCAGCGGAAAAATGGCCAAAGAACGGGTGGGCTATAGCCTTTGTGGGGGGCGCGGGCGAAGTTCGTCCGCCGGACTCGGAATGGGGCGAGACTTTGCGAGGGGCCTCGGGGTGCCAAAAATAAGACGCGGGCAAAGCCGCGCCCAAAAATAATCGCCCGAAGGTCGTTGTACCAAAACCCCCCAGCGGAAAAATGGCCAAAAAACGGGTGGGCTATAGCCTTGGTGGGGGGCGCGGGCGAAGTTCGTCCGCCGGACTCGGAATGGGGCGAGACGTTGCGAGGTGCCTCTTGGTGCCAAAAATCAGCTGCGGGCAAAGCCGCACCCCAAAGAAAGTGCCCGAAGGTCGTGGCGCCAAAACCCCCCAGCGGAAAAATGGCAAAAAAACGGGTGGGCTATAGCCTTGGTGGGGGGCGCTGGCGAAGTTCGTCTGCCGGACTCAGAATGGGGCGAGACTTTGCGAGGGGCCTCGGGGTGCAAACAATAAGCCGCGGGCAAAGCCGCGTCCAAAAATAAGCGCCCGAAGGTCGTGGTGCCAAAACCCCCCAGCGGAAAAATGGCCAAAAAACGGGTGGGCTATAGCCTTGGTGGGGGGGGCGGGCGAAGTTCGTCCGCCGTACTCGGAATGGGGCGACACTTTGCGAGGGGCCTCGGGGTGCCAAAAATAAGCCACGGGCAAAGCGGCTCCCAAAAATAAGCGCCCGAAGGTCGTGGTGCCAAAACCCCCCAGCGAAAAAATGGCCAAAAAACGGGTGGGCTATAGCCTTGGTGGGTGGTGCGGGCGAAGTTCGTCCGCCGGACTCGGAATGGGGCGAGACTTTGCGAGGGGCCTCGGGGTGCCAATAATAAGCCACAGGCAAAGCCGTGCCCAAATATAAGTCCCCGAAGGTCGTGGTGCCAAAACCCCCCAGCGGAAAAATGGCCAAAAAACGGGTGGGCTATAGCCATTGTGGGGGGCGCGGGCGAAGTTCGTCCGCCGGACTCGGAATGGGGCGAGACTTTGCGAGGGGCCTCGAGGTGCCTAAAATAAGACGCGGGCAAAGCCGCGCCCAAAAATAATCGCCCGAAGGTCGTGGTGCCAAAACCCCCCAGCGAAAAAATGGCCAAAAAACGGGTGGGCTATAGCCTTGGTGGGTGGTGCGGGCGAAGTTCGTCCGCCGGACTCGGAATGGGGCGAGACTTTGCGAGGGGCCTCGGGGTGCCAATAATAAGCCACAGGCAAAGCCGTGCCCAAATATAAGTCCCCGAAGGTCGTGGTGCCAAAACCCCCCAGCGGAAAAATGGCCAAAAAACGGGTGGGCTATAGCCTTTGTGGGGGGCGCGGGCGAAGTTCGTCCGCCGGACTCGGAATGGGGCGAGACTTTGCGAGGGGCCTCGGGGTGCCAAAAATATGCCGAGGGCAAAGCCACGCCCAAAAATAAGCGCCCGAAGGTCGTGGTGCCAAAACCCCCAGCGGAAAAATGGCCAAAAAACGGGTGGGCTATAGCCTTGGTGGGGGGCGCGGGCGAAGTTCGTCCGCCGGACTCGGAATGGGGCGAGACTTTGCGAGGTACCTCGTGGTGCCAAAAATCAGCTGCGGGCAAAGCCGCACCCAAAAGAAAGTACCCGAAGGTCATGGTGCCAAAACCCCCAGCGGAAAAATGGCCAAAAAACGGGTGGGCTATAGCCTTGGTGGGGGGCGCGGGCGAAGTTCGTCCGCCGGACTCGGAATGGGGCGAGACTTTGCGAGGGGCCTCGGGGTGCCAAAAATAAGCCACGGGCAAAGCGGCTCCCAAAAATAAGCTCCCGAAGGTCGTGGTGCCAAAACCCCCCAGCGGAAAAATGGCAAAAAAACGGGTGGGCTATAGCCTTGGTGGGGGGCGCGGGCGAAGTTTGTCCGCCGGACTCGGAATGGGGAGAGACTTTGCGAGGGGCCTCGGGGTACCAAAAATAAGCCATGGGCAAAGCCGCACCAAAAAATAACTACCCGAAGGTCGTGGGGCCAAAACCCCCCCGCGGAAAAATGGCCAAAAAACGGGTGGGCTATAGCCTTGGTGGGGGGCGCGGGCGAAGTTCGTCCGCCGGATTCGGAATGGGGGCAGACTTTGCGAGGATTCTCGGGGTGCCAAAAATAAGCCGCGGGCAAAGCCGCGCCCAAAAACAAGCGCCAGAAGGTCGTGGTGCCAAAACCCCCAGCGGAAAAATGGCCAAAAAACGGGTGGGCTATAACCTTGGAGGGGGGCGCGGGCGAAGTTCGTCCGCCGGACTCGGAATGGGGCGAGACTTTGTGAGGGGCCTTGGGTTGCCAAAAATAAGCCGCGGGCAAAGCCGCGCCCAAAAATAAGTGCCCGAAGGTCGTGGTATCAAAACCCCCCAGCGGAAAAATGGCCAAAAAACGGGTGGGCTATAGCCTTGGTGGGGGGCGCGGGCGAAGTTCGTCCGCCGGACTCGGAATGGGGCGAGACTTTGCGAGGGGCCTCGGGGTGCCAAAAATAAGCCACGGGCAAAGCGGCTCCCAAAAATAAGCTCCCGAAGGTCGTGGTGCCAAAACCCCCCAGCGGAAAAATGGCAAAAAAACGGGTGGGCTATAGCCTTGGTGGGGGGCGCGGGCGAAGTTTGTCCGCCGGACTCGGAATGGGGAGAGACTTTGCGAGGGGCCTCGGGGTGCCAAAAATAAGCCGTGGGCAAAGCCGCACCAAAAAATAACTACCCGAAGGTCGTGGGGCCAAAACCCCCCCGCGGAAAAATGGCCAAAAAACGGGTGGGCTATAGCCTTGGTGGGGGGCGCGGGCGAAGTTCGTCCGCCGGATTCGGAATGGGGGCAGACTTTGCGAGGATTCTCGGGGTGCCAAAAATAAGCCGCGGGCAAAGCCGCGCCCAAAAACAAGCGCCAGAAGGTCGTGGTGCCAAAACCCCCAGCGGAAAAATGGCCAAAAAACGGGTGGGCTATAACCTTGGAGGGGGGCGCGGGCGAAGTTCGTCCGCCGGACTCGGAATGGGGCGAGACTTTGTGAGGGGCCTTGGGTTGCCAAAAATAAGCCGTGGGCAAAGCCGCGCCCAAAAATAAGTGCCCGAAGGTCGTGGTATCAAAACCCCCCAGCGGAAAAATGGCCAAAAAATGGGTGGGCTATAGCCTTGGTTGGGGGCGCGGGCGAAGTTCGTCCGCCGGACTCGGAATGGGGCGAGACTTTGCGAGGGGCCTCGGGGTGCCAAAAATAAGCCACGGGCAAAGCGGCTCCCAAAAATAAGCTCCCGAAGGTCGTGGTGCCAAAACCCCCCAGCGGAAAAATGGCAAAAAAACGGGTGGGCTATAGCCTTGGTGGGGGGCGCGGGCGAAGTTTGTCCGCCGGACTCGGAATGGGGAGAGACTTTGCGAGGGGCCTCGGGGTACCAAAAATAAGCCGTGGGCAAAGCCGCACCAAAAAATAACTACCCGAAGGTCGTGGGGCCAAAACCCCCCCGCGGAAAAATGGCCAAAAAACGGGTGGGCTATAGCCTTGGTGGGGGGCGCGGGCGAAGTTCGTCCGCCGGATTCGGAATGGGGGCAGACTTTGCGAGGATTCTCGGGGTGCCAAAAATAAGCCGCGGGCAAAGCCGCGCCCAAAAACAAGCGCCAGAAGGTCGTGGTGCCAAAACCCCCAGCGGAAAAATGGCCAAAAAACGGGTGGGCTATAACCTTGGAGGGGGGCGCGGGCGAAGTTCGTCCGCCGGACTCGGAATGGGGCGAGACTTTGTGAGGGGCCTTGGGTTACCAAAAATAAGCCGCGGGCAAAGCCGCGCCCAAAAATAAGTGCCCGAAGGTCGTGGTATCAAAACCCCCCAGCGGAAAAATGGCCAAAAAACGGGTGGGCTATAGCCTTGGTGGGGGGCGCGGGCGAAGTTCGTCCGCCGGACTCGGAATGGGGCGAGACTTTGCGAGGGGCCTCGGGGTGCCAAAAATAAGCCACGGGCAAAGCGGCTCCCAAAAATAAGCGCCCGAAGGTCGTGGTGCCAAAACCCCAGCGGAAAAATGGCCAAAAAACGGGTGGGCTATAGCCTTGGTGGGGGGCGCGGGCGAAGTTCGTCCGCCGGACTCGGAATGGGGCGAGACTTTGCGAGGTGCCTCGTGGTGCCAAAAATCAGCTGCGGGCAAAGCCGCACCCAAAAGAAAGTACCCGAAGGTCATGGTGCCAAAACCCCCAGCGGAAAAATGGCCAAAAAACGGGTGGGCTATAGCCTTGGTGGGGGGCGCGGGCGAAGTTCGTCCGCCGGACTCGGAATGGGGCGAGACTTTGCGAGGGGCCTCGGGGTGCCAAAAATAAGCCACGGGCAAAGCGGCTCCCAAAAATAAGCTCCCGAAGGTCGTGGTGCCAAAACCCCCAGCGGAAAAATGGCAAAAAAACGGGTGGGCTATAGCCTTGGTGGGGGGCGCGGGCGAAGTTTGTCCGCCGGACTCGGAATGGGGAGAGACTTTGCGAGGGGCCTCGGGGTACCAAAAATAAGCCGTGGGCAAAGCCGCACCAAAAAATAACTACCCGAAGGTCGTGGGGCCAAAACCCCCCCGCGGAAAAATGGCCAAAAAACGGGTGGGCTATAGCCTTGGTGGGGGGCGCGGGCGAAGTTCGTCCGCCGGATTCGGAATGGGGGCAGACTTTGCGAGGATTCTCGGGGTGCCAAAAATAAGCCACGGGCAAAGCGGCTCCCAAAAATAAGCTCCCGAAGGTCGTGGTGCCAAAACCCCCCAGCGGAAAAATGGCAAAAAAACGGGTGGGCTATAGCCTTGGTGGGGGGCGCGGGCGAAGTTTGTCCGCCGGACTCGGAATGGGGAGAGACTTTGCGAGGGGCCTCGCGGTGCCAAAAATAAGCCGTGGGCAAAGCCGCACCAAAAAATAACTACCCGAAGGTCGTGGGGCCAAAACCCCAGCGGAAAAATGGCCAAAAGCGGGTGGGCTATAGCCTTGGTGGGGGCGCAGGCGGATTCGTCCGCCCGGATTGGGAATGGGGGCAGACTTTGCGAGGATTCTCGGGGTGCCAAAAATAAGCCGCGGGCAAAGCCGCGCCCAAAAACAAGCGCCAGAAGGTCGTGGTGCCAAAACCCCCAGCGGAAAAATGGCCAAAAAACGGGTGGGCTATAACCTTGGAGGGGGGCGCGGGCGAAGTTCGTCCGCCGGACTCGGAATGGGGCGAGACTTTGTGAGGGGCCTTGGGTTGCCAAAAATAAGCCGTGGGCAAAGCCGCGCCCAAAAATAAGTGCCCGAAGGTCGTGGTATCAAAACCCCCCAGCGGAAAAATGGCCAAAAAACGGGTGGGCTATAGCCTTGGTTGGGGGCGCGGGCGAAGTTCGTCCGCCAGACTCAGAATGGGGCGAGACTTTGCGAGGGGCCTCGGGATGCCAAAAATAAGCCGCGGGGCAAGCCGCACCCGCACCCAAAAATAAGCGCCCGAAGGTCGTGGTGCCAAAACCCCCAGCGGAAAAATGGCCAAAAAACGGGTGGGCTATAGCCTTGGTGGGGGGCGCGGGCGAAGTTCGTCCGCAGGACTCGGAATGGGGCGAGACTTTGCGAGGGGCCTCGTGGTGCCAAAAATAAGCTGCGGGCAAAGCCGCACCCGAAAGAAAGTACCCGAAGGTCGTGGTGCCAAAACCGCCAGCGGAAAAATGGCCAAAAAACGGGTGGGCTATAGCCTTGGTGGGGGGGGCGGGCGAAGTTCGTCCGCCGTTCTCGGAATGGGGCGACACTTTGCGAGGGGCCTCGGGGTGCCAAAAATACGCCACGGGCAAAGTGGCTCCCAAAAATAAGCTCCCGAAGGTCGTGGTGCCAAAACCCCCCAGCGGAAAAATGGCCAAAAAACGGGTGGGCTATAGCCTTGGTGGGGGGTGCGGGCGAAGTTCGTCCGCCGGACTCGGAATGGGGCGAGACTTTGCGAGGGGCCTCGGGGTGCCAAAAATAAGCCGCGGGCAAAGCCGCGACAAAAAATAAGCGCCCGAAGGACGTGGTACCAAAACCCCCCAGCAGAAAAATGGCCAAAAAACGGGTGGGCTATAGCCTTGGTGGGGGGGGCGGGCGAAGTTCGTCCGCCGTACTCGGAATGGGGCGACACTTTGCGAGGGGCCTCGGGGTGCCAAAAATAAGCCACGGGCAGAGCGGCTCCCAAAAATAAGCGCCCGAAGGACGTGGTGCCAAAACCCTCCAGCAGAAAAATGGCCAAAAAACGGGTGGGCTATAGCCTTGCCGGGCGCTGTGGCGAGATTAAATCCGCCAGACTGGAATGGGGTGAGACTTTGCGAGGGCCTCGGGGTGCAAAAATAAGCCGTGGGCAAAGCCGCGCCCAAAATAAGCGCCCGACGGTCGTGGTGCCAAAACCCCAGCAGAAAATTGGCCAAAACCCGGGTGGGCTATAGCCTTGGTGGGGGGGGCGGGCGAAGTTCGTCCGCCGTACTCGGAATGGGGCGACACTTTGCGAGGGGCCTCGGGGTGCCAAAAATAAGCCACGGGCAGAGCGGCTCCCAAAAATAAGAGCCCGAACGTCGTGGTGCCAAAACCCCCCAGCGGAAAAATGGCCAAAAAACGGGTGGGCTATAGCCTTGGTGGGGGGTGCGGGCGAAGTTCGTCCGCCGGACTCGGAATGGGGCGAGACTTTGCGAGGGGCCTCGGGGTACCAAAAATAAGCCGCGGGCAAAGCCGCAACCAAAAATAAGCACCCGAAGGTCGTGGTGCCAAAACCCCCCAGCGGAAAAATGGCTAAAAAACGGGTGGGCTATAGCGTTGCTGGGGGGCGCGGGCGAAGTTCGTCCGCCAGACTCGGAATGGGGCGAGACTTTGCGAGGGGCCTCGGGGTGCCAAAAATATGCCGAGGGCAAAGCCGCGCCCAAAAATAAGCGCCTGAAGGTCGTAGTGCCAAAACCCCCCAGCGGAAAAATGGCCAAAAAACGGGTTGGCTATAGCCTTGGTGGGGAGCGCGGGCGAAGTTCGTCCGCCGGACTCGGAATGGGGCGAGACTTTGCGAGGGGCCTCGGGGTGCCAAAAATATGCCGCGGGCAAAGCCGCGCCCAAAAATAAGCGCCTGAAGGTCGTAGTGCCAAAACCCCCCAGCAGAAAAATGGCCAAAAAACGGGTGGGCTATAGCCTTGGTGGGGGGCGCGGGCGAAGTTCGTCCGCCGGACTCGGAATGGGGCGAGACTTTGCGAGGTGCCTCGGGGTGCCAAAAATATGCTGAGGGCAAAGCCGCGCCCAAAAATAAGCGCCTGAAGGTCGTAGTGCCAAAACCCCCCAGCGGAAAAATGGCCAAAAAACGGGTTGGCTATAGCCTTGGTGGGGAGCTTGGGCGAGTTAAATCCGCGGACTCGGAATGGGGCGAGACTTTGCAAGGGGCCTCGGGTTGCCAAAAATAAGCCGTGGGCAAAGCCGCGCCCAAAAATAAGCGCCCGAAGGTCGTGGTGCGAAAACCCCCCAGCGGAAAAATGGCCAAAAAACGGGTTGGCTATAGCCTTGGTGGGGAGCGCGGGCGAAGTTCGTCCGCCGGACTCGGAATGGGGCGAGACTTTGCGAGGGGCCTCGGGGTGCCAAAAATAAGCCGTGGGCAAAGCCGCGCCCAAAAATAAGCGCCCGAAGGTCGTGGTGCCAAAACCCCCCAGCGGAAAAATGGCCAAAAACGGGTGGGCTATAGCCTTTGTGGGTGGCGAGGCGAGTTCGTCCGCCGGACTCGGAATGGGGCGAGACTTTGCGAGGGGCCTCGGGGTGCCAAAAATAAGACACGGGCAAAGCTGCGCCCAAAAATAATCGCCCGAAGGTCGTGGTACCAAAACCCCCCAGCGGAAAAATGGCCAAAAAACGGGTGGGCTATAGCCTTGGTGGGGGGCGCGGGCGAAGTTCGTCCGCCGGACTCGGAATGGGGCGAGACTTTGCGAGGTGCCTCGTGGTGCCAAAAATCAGCTGCGGGCAAAGCCGCACCCAAAAGAAAGTACCCGAAGGTCGTAGTGCCAAAACCCCCCAGCGGAAAAATGGCCAAAAAACGGGTTGGCTATAGCCTTGCCGGGGGGCGCGGGCGAAGTTCGTCCTCCAGACTCGGAATGGGCCGAGACTTTGCGAGGGGTCTCGGGGTGCCAAAAAGAAGCCGCGGGCAAAGCCGCGCCCAAAAATAAGCTCCCAAAGGTCATGGTACCAAAACCCCCCAGCGGAAAAATGGCCAAAAAACGGGTGGGCTATAGCCTTGGTGGGGGCCGCGGGCGAAGTTCGTCCGCTGCAATCGGAATGGGGCGAGACTTTGCAAGGGGCTTCGGGGTGCCAAAAATAAGCGGCGGGAAAATCCGCGCCCAAAAAAAAGCGCCCGAAGGTCGTGGTGCCAAAACCCCCTAGCGGAAAAATGGCCAGAAAACGGGTGGGCTATAGCCTTGGTGGGGGGCGCGGGCGAAGTTTGTCCGCCGGACTCGGAATGGGGCGACACTTTGCGAGGTACCTCGGGGTGCCAAAAATAAGCCGTGGGCAAAGCCGCGCCCAAAAATAAGCGCCCGAAGGTCGTGGTGCCAAAACCCCCCAGCGGAAAAATGGCGAAAAAACGGATGGGCTATAGCCTTGGGGGGAGGGGCTGGCCAACTTCGTCCGCCGGACTCGGAATGGGGCGAGAATTTGCGAGCGGCCTCCGTGTGCCAAAAATAGGGTACGCGCACGGTCGCTCCCAAAAATAACCCCCCGAAGGTCGGCGTGCCCAAACCCCCCAGCGGAAAAATGGACAAAAAACGGGTGGGCTATGGCCTTGGGGGGAGGGGCTGGCCAACTTCGTCCGCCGGACTCGGAATGGGGTAAGACTTTGCGAGCGGCCTCCGCGTGCCAAAACTGGGCCGTTGGCACAGGCGCCCCCAAAAATAACCACCCGAAGGCCGGGGCGCCAAGTTCGTCCAACGGAAAAATGGCCAAAAAACGGGTGGGCTATAGCCTTGGGGGGAGGGGCTGGCCCACTTCGTCCGCCGGACTCGGAATGGGGAGAGACTTTGCGAGAGGCCTCCGCGTGCCAAAAATAGGCCGCGGGCACAGCGGCGCCCAAAAATAACCGCCCACAGGCCGGGGCGCCAAGTTCGTCCAGCGGAAAAATGGCCAAAAAACAGGTGCGCTATAGCCTTGGGGGGAGGGGCTGGCCAACTTTGTCCGCCGGACTCGGAATGGGGTGAGACATAGCGAGCGGTCTCCGCATGCCAAAAATAGGCCGCGGGCACAGCCTCGCCCAGAAATAGCCCCCCGAAGGTCGGCGCGCCCAAACCCCCCAGCGGAAAAATGGCCAAAAAACGGGTGGGCTATAGCCTTGGGGGGAGGGGCTGTCCAACTTCGTCCGCCGGACTCGGAATGGGGCGAGACATTGCGAGCGGCCTCCGCGTGACAAAAATAGGCCGCGGGCACAGGCGCGCCCAAAAATAACCGCCCGAAGGCCGGGGCGCCAAGTTCGTCCAGCGGAAAAATGGCCAAAAAAAGGGTGGGCTATAGCCGTGGGGGGAGGGGCTGGCCGACTTCGTCCGCCGTACTCGGAATGGGGTGAGACTTTGCGAGCAGCCTCCGCGTTCCAAGTTCGTACAGCGTAAAAAGGCCACAAAAACGGGTGGGCTATAGCCTTGGGGGGTGGGGCTGGCCAACTTCGTCCGCCGGACTCGGAATGGCGCGAGACTTTGCGAGGGCCCTCCGTGTGCCAAAAATAGGCCGTGGGAACAGCCGCGCCAAAAAATAACCGCCCGAAGGCCGGGGCGCCAAGTTCGTCCAGCGGAAAAAGGCCTTAACAACGGGTGGGCTATAGCCTTGGCGGGTGGGGCTGCCCAATTTCGTCCGCCGGACTCGGAATGGCGCGTGACTTTGTGAAGGCCCTCCATGTGCCAAAAATAGGCCACGGGCACAGCGGCGCCCAAAAATAACCGCCCGAAGGCCGGGGCGCCAAGTTTGTCCAGTGGAAAAAGGCCACAAAAACGGGTGGGCTATAGCCTTGGGGGGTGGGGCTGGCCAACTTCGTCCGCCGGACTCGGAATGGCTCGAGACTTTGTAAGGCACCTCCGTGTGGCAAAAATAGGCCTCGGGCACAGCCGCGCCCAAAAATACCCGCCCGAAGGCCGGGGCGCCAAGTTCGTCCAGTGGAAAAAGGCCACAAAAACGGGTGGGCTACAGCCTTGGGGGGTGGGGCTGGCCAACTTCGTCTGCCTGGCTCGGAATGGCGCGAGAGTTTGCGAGGCTCCTCCGTGAGCCAAAAATAGGCCGCGGTCACAGCCGCGCCCAAAAATACCAGACCGAAGGCCGGGGCGTCAAGTTCGTCCAGCGGAAAAAGGCCACAAAAACGGGTGGGCTATAGCCTTGGGGGGTGGGGCTGGCCAACTTCGTCCGCCGGACTCGGAATGGCTCGAGACTTTGCAAGGCACCTCCGTGTGGCAAAAATAGGCCTCGGGCACAGCCGCGCCCAAAAATACCCGCCCGAAGGCCGGGGCGCCAAGTTCGTCCAGCGGAAAAAGGCCACAAAAACGGGTGGGCTATAACCTTAGGGGGTGGGGCTGGCCAACTTCGTCAGCCGGACTCGGAATGGCGCGAGACTTTGTGAGGCGCCTCCGTGTGCCAAAAAAAGGCCGCGGGCACAGCCGCGCCCAAAAATACCAGACCGAAGGCTGGGGCGCCAAGTTCGTCCAGCGGAAAAAGGCCACAAAAACGGGTGGGCTATAGCCTTGGGGGGTAGGGCTGGCCCACTTCGTCCGCCGGACTCGGAATGGCGCGAGACATTGCGAGGCGCCTCCGTGTGCCAAAATTAGGCCGCGGACACAGCCGCGCTCAAAAACACCTGCCCGAAGGCCGGGGGGCCAAGTTCGTCCAGCGGAAAAAGGCCACAAAAACGGGTGGGCTATAGCCTTGGGGGGAGGGGCTGGCCAACTTCGTCCGCCGGACTCGGAATGGGGCGAGACTTTGCGAGCGGCCTCCGCGTGCCAAAAATAGGCCGTGGGCACAGCCGCGCCCAATAATAACCCGCTGAAGGTCGGCGCGCCCAAACACCCCAGCTGAAAAATGGCCAAAAAACGGGTGGGCTATAGCCTTGGGGGGAGGGGCTGGCCAACTTCGTCCGCCGGGCTCGGAATGGGGCGAGACTTTGCGAGCGGCCTCCGCGTACCAAAAATAGGCCGCGGGCACAGCCGCGCCCAAAAATAACCCCCCGAAGGTCAGCGCGCCCAAACCGCCCAGCGGAAAAATGGCCAAAAAACGGGTGGGCTATAGCCTTCGGGGGAGGGGCTAGCCAACTTCGTTCGCCGGACTCGGAATGGGGCGAAACTTTGCGAGCGGCCTCCGCATGCCAAAAATAGGCCGTGGGCACAACCGCGCCCAAAAATAACACCCCAAAGGTCGGCGCGCCCAAACCCCCAGCGGAAAAATGGCCAAAAAACGGGTGGGCTATAGCCTTGGAGGGAGGGGCCGGCGAACTTCGTCCGCTGGACTCGGAATGTGGCGAGACTTTGCGAGGGGCCTCCGCGTGCCAAAAATAGGCCGCGGGATCAGCCGTGCCGAAAAATAACCCCCCGATGGTCGGCGCGCCCAAACCCCCCAGCGGAAAAATTGCCAAAAAACGGGTGCGCTATAGCCTTGGGGGGAGGGGCTGGCCAACTACGTCCGCCGGACTCGGAATGGGGCGAGACTTTGCGAGCGTCCTCCGCGTGCCAAAAATAGGCCGCGGGCATAGCCGCGCCCAAAAATAACCCCTCGAAGGTCGGCGCGCCCAAACCCCCCAGCGGAAAAATGGCCAAAAAACGGGTGCGCTATAACCTTGGGGGGAGGGGCTGGCCAACATCATCCGCCGGACTCGGAATGGGGCGAGATTTTGCGAGTGGCCTCTGCGTGCCAAAAATAGGCTGTGGGCACAGCCGCGGCCAAAAATAACCCCCCAGCGGAAAAATGGCCAAAAAACGGGTGGGGTATAGCCTTTGGGGGAGGGGCTGGCCAACTTCGTCCGCTGGACTCGGAATGGGGCGAGACTTTGCGAGCGGCCTCCGAGTGCCAAAAATAGGCCGCGGGTACAGCCGCATCCAAATATAACCCCCCGAAGGTCGACGCGCCCAAACCCCCCAGTGGAAAAATGGCCAAAAAACAAGTGCACTATAGCCTTGGGTGGTGGGTCTGACCAACTTCGTCCGCCGGACTAGGAATGGGGCGAGACTTTACCAGCGGCCTCCGCATGCCAAAAATAGGCTGCGGGCACAGCCGCGCCCAATAATAACCCGCTGAAGGTCGGCGCGCCCAAACCCCCCAGCGGAAAAATGGCCAAAAAACGGGTGGGCTATAGCCTTGGGGGGAGGGGCTGGCCAAATTCGTCCGCCGGGCTCGGAATGGGGCGAGACTTTGCGAGCGGCCTCCGCGTGCCAAAAATAGACCGTGGGCCCAGCCGCGCCAAAAAATAATCCCCCGAAGTTCGGCGCGCCCAAACCCCCCAGCGGAAAAATGGCCAAAAAACGGGTGGGCTATAGCCTTGGGGGGAGGGGCTAGCCAACTTCGTTCGCCGGACTCGGAATGGGGCGACACTTTGCGAGCGGCCTTCGCATGCCAAAAATAGGCCACGGGCACAGCCGCGCCGAAAAATAACCCCCCGATGGTCGGCGCGCCCAAACCTCCCAGCGGAAAAATGGCCAAAAAACGGGTGCGCTATAGCCTTGGGTGGTGGGTCTGACCAACTTCGTCCGCCGGACTAGGAATGGGGCGAGACTTTACGAGCGGCCTCCGCGTGCCAAAAATAGGCCGCGGGCACAGCCGCGCCCAATAATAACCCGCTGAAGGTCGGCGCGCCCAAACCCCCCAGCTGAAAAATGGCCAAAAAACGGGTGGGCTATAGCCTTGGGGGGAGGGGCTGGCCCACTTCGTCCGCCGGGCTCGGAATGGGGCGAGACTTTGCGAGGGGCCTCCGCGTGGCAAAAATAGGCCGCGGGAACAGCCGCGCCCAAAAATAACCCCCCGAAGGTCGGCGCGCCCAAACCCCCCAGCGGAAAAATGGCCAAAAAACGGGTGCGCTATAGCCTTGGGTGGTGGGTCTGACAAACTTCGTCCGCCGGACTAGGAATGGGGCGAGACTTTACAAGCGGCCTCCGCGTGCCAAAAATAGGCCGCGGGCACAGTCGCGCCCAAAAATAACCCCTCGAAGGTCGGCGCGCCCAAACCCCCCAGCGGAAAAATGGCCAAAAAACGGGTGCGCTATAGCCTTGGAGGGAGGGGCTGGCCAACTTCGTCCGCCGGACTCGGAATGGGGCGAGATTTTGCGAGCGGCCTCTGCGTACCAAAAATAGGCCGCGGGCACTTCCGCGGCCAAAAATAACCCCCCGAAGGTCGGCGCGCGGAAACCCCCCAGCAGAAAAATGGGGAAAAAACGGGTGGGCTATAGCCTTGGGGGGAGGGGCTGGCCAACTTCGTCCGCCGGACTCGGAATGGGGCGAGACTTTGCGAGCGGCCTCCGCGTGCCAAAAATAGGCCGCGGGCACAGCCGCGCCCAAAAATAACCCGCCGAAGGTCGGCGCGCCCAAACCCCCCAGCGGAAAAATGGCCAAAAAACGGGTGGGCTATAGCCTCGGGGGGAGGGGCTGTCCCACTTCGTCCGCCAGGCTCGGAATGGGGCGAGACTATGCGAGCGGCCTCCGCGTGCCAAAAATAACCCCCCGAAGGTCGGTGCGCCCAAACCCCCCAGCGGAAAAATGGCCAAAAAACGGGTCCGCTATAACCTTGGGGGGAGGGCCTGGCCAACTTCGTTTGCCGGACTCGGAATGGGGCGAGATTTTCCGAGCGGCCTCCGCGTGCCAAAAATAGGCTACGGGCACAGCTGCGACCAAAAATAACCCCTCAAAGGTCGGCACGCCCAAACCCCCCAGCGGAAAAATGGCCAAAAAACGGGTGCGCTATAGCCTTTGGGGGAGGTGCTGGCCAACTTCGCCTGCCGGACTCGGAATGGGGCGAGACTTTGCGAGCGGCCTCCACGTGCCAAAAATAAGCCGCGGGTACAGCCGCGCCCAAATATAACCCCCCGAAGGTCGGCGCGCCCAAACCCCCCAGCGGAAAAATGGCCAAAAAACGGGTGGGCTATAGCCTTGGGGGGAGGGGCTGGCCCACTTCGTCCGACGGACTCGGAATGGGCGAGCCTTTGAGAGCGGCCTCCGCGTGCAAAAAATAGGCCGCGGGCACAGCCATGCCAAAAATAAACGCCCGAAGGCCGGGGCGCCAAGTTCGTCCACCGGAAAAATTGCCAAAAAACGGGTGGGCTATAGCCTTGGGGGGAGGGGCTGGCCAACTTCGTCCGCCGGACTCGGAATGGGGCGAGACTTTACGAGCGGCCTCCGCGTGCAAAAAATAGCCCGCGGGCACAGTCGCGCCCAAAAATAACCGCCCGATGGCCGGGGCGCCAAGTTCGTCCCCTGGAAAAATGGCCAAAAAACGGGTGGGCTATAGCCTTGGGGGGAGGGGCTGGCCCACTTCGTCCGCCGGACTTGAAATGGGCGAGACTTTGCAAGTGACCTCCGCGTGCCAAAAATAGTCCGCGGGCACAGCCGCGCCCAAACCACCCATCGGAAAAATGGCCAAAAAACCGGTGGGCTATAGCCTTGGGGGGAGGGGCTGGCCAACATCGTCCGCCGGACTCGGAATGGGGAGAGACTTTGCGAGCGGCCTCCGCGTGCCAAAAATAGGGCACGGACACAGCCGCACCCAAAAATAACCCCCCGAAGGTCGGTGCGTCCAAACCCCCCAGCGGAAAAATTGCCAAAAAACGGGTGGGCTATAGCCTTGGGGGGAGGGGCTGGCCTACTTCGTCCGCCGGACTCGGAATGGGGCGAGACTTTGCGAGCGACCTCCGCGTGCCAAAAATAGTCCGCGGGCACAGCCACACCCAAAAATAACCCCCCGAAGGTCGGCGCGCCCAAACCACCCAGCGGAAAAATGGCCAAAAAACCGGTGGGCTATAGCCTTGGGGGGAGGGGCTGGCCCACTTCGTCCGCCGGACTCGGAATGGGGCGAGACTTTGCGAACGACCTCCGCGTGCCAAAAATAGTCCGCGGGCACAACCGCGCCCAAAAATAACCCCCCGAAGGTCGGCGCGCCCAAACAACCCAGCGGAAAAATGGCCAAAAAACAGGTGGGCTATAGCCTTCGGGGGAGGGGCTGGCCCACTTCGTCCGCCGGACTCGGAATGGGGAGAGACTTTGCGAGGGCCTCCGCGTGCCAAAAATAGACTGCGGGCACAGCCGCGCCCAAAAATAACCGCCTGAAGGTCGGCGCGGTCAAACCCCCAGCGGAAAAATGGCCAAAAAATGGGTGACCTATAGCCTTGGGGGGAGGGGCTGGCCAACTTCGTCCACCGGACTCGGAATGGGGGGAGACTTTGCGAGCGGCCACCGCGTACCAAAAATAGGCCGCGGGCACAGCCGTGCCCAAAATTAACCCCCCGACGGTCGGCGCGCCCAAACCCCCCAGCGGAAAAATGGCCAAAAAACGGGTGGGCTATAGCCTTGGGGGGAGGGGCTGGCCTACTTCGTCCGCCGGACTCGGAATGGGGCGAGACTTTACGAGCGACCTCCAGGTACCAAAAATAGCCTACGGGCACAGCCGCGCCCAAAAATAGGCCGCGGGCACAGCCGTACCCAAAAATAACCGCCCGAATGCCGGGGCGCCAAGTTCGTCCAGCGGAAAAAGGCCACAAAAACGGGTGGGCTATAGCCTTGGGGGGTGGGGCTGGCCTACTTCGTCCGCCTAACTCGGAATGGCGCGAGACTTTGCGAGGGCCCTCCGTGTACCAAAAATAGGCCGCGAGCACAGCCGCGCCCAAAAATAACCGCCCGAAGGCCGGGGCGCCAAGTTCGTCCACCGGAAAAAGGCCACAAAAACGGGTGGGCTATAGCCTTGGGGGGTGGGGCTGCCAAACTTCGTACGCAGGACTCGGAATGGCGCGAGACTTTACGAGGGCCCTCCGTGTACCAAAAATAGGCCGCGGACGCAGCCGCGCCCAAAAATAACCGCCCGAAGGCCGGGGCGCCAATTTCGTCCAGCGGAAAAACGCCACAAAAACGGGTGGGCTATAGCCTTGGGGGGTGGGGCTTGCCGACTTCGTCCGCCGGACTCGGAATGGCGCGAGACTTTGTGAGGGGTCTCCGTGTGCCAAAAATAGGCCGTGGGCACAGCCGCGCCCAAAAATAACCGCCCGAAGACGGGTCGCCGAGTTCGTCCTGCGGAAAAAGGCCACAAAAACGGGTGGGCTATAGCCTTGGGAGGTGGGGCTGGCCAACTTCGTCCGCCGGACTCGGAATGGCGCGAGACTTTGCGAGGAGCCTCCGTGCGCCATAAATAGGCCGCGGGCACAGCCGCGCCCAAAAATAACCGCCCGAAGGCCGGGGCGCCAAGTTCGTCCAGCGGAAAAAGGCCACAAAAACGGGTGGGCTATAGCCTTGGGGGGTGGGGCTGGCCGACTTCGTCCGCCAGACTCGGAATGGCGCGAGACTTTCCGAGGGCTCTCCGTGTACCAAAAATAGGCCGCGGGCACAGCGGCACCCAAAAATACCCGCCCGAAGGCCGGGGCGCCAAGTTCGTCCAGCGGAAAAAGGCCACTAAAACGGGTGGGCTATAGCCTTGGGGGGTGGGGCTGGCCCACTTCGTGCGCCGGACTCGGAATGGCGCGAGACTTTGCGAGGGCCCTCCGTGTGCCAAAAATAGGCCGCGAGCACAGCCGCGCCCAAAAATAACAGCCCGAAGTCTGGGGCGCCAAGTTCGTCCAGCGGAAAAAGGCCACAAAAACGGGTGGGCTATAGCCTTGGGAGGTGGGGCTGGCCAACTTCGTCCGCCGGACTCGGAATGGCGCGAGACTTTGCGAGGGCCCTCCGTGTGCCAAAAATAGGCGCGGGCACAGCCACACCCAAAAATAACCGCCCGAAGGCCGGGGCGCCAAGTTCGTCCAGCGGAAAAAGGCCACTAAAACGGGTGGGCTATAGCCTTGGGGGGTGGGGCTGCCAAACTTCGTACGCAGGACTCGGAATGGCGCGAGACTTTGCGAGGGCCCTCCGTGTACCAAAAATAGGCCGCGGACGCAGCCGCGCCCAAAAATAACCGCCCGAAGGCCGGGGCGCCAATTTCGTCCAGCGGAAAAACGCCACAAAAACGGGTGGGCTATAGCCTTGGGGGGTGGGGCTTGCCGACTTCGTCCGCCGGACTCGGAATGGCGCGAGACTTTGTGAGGGGTCTCCGTGTGCCAAAAATAGGCCGTGGGCACAGCCGCGCCCAAAAATAACCGCCCGAAGACGGGTCGCCGACTTCGTCCTGCGGAAAAAGGCCACAAAAACGGGTGGGCTATAGCCTTGGGAGGTGGGGCTGGCCAACTTCGTCTGCCGGACTCGGAATGGCGCGAGACTTTGCGAGGAGCCTCCGTGCGCCATAAATAGGCCGCGGGCACAGCCGCGCCCAAAAATAACCGCCCGAAGGCCGGGGCACCAAGTTCGTCCAGCGGAAAAAGGCCACAAAAACGGGTGGGCTATAGCCTTGGGGGGTGGGGCTGGCCGACTTCATCCGCCGGACTCGGAATGGCGCTAGACTTTGCAAGGAGCCTCCGTGCGCCATAAATAGGCCGCGGGCACAGCCGTGCTCAAAAATACCCGCCCGAAGGCCGGGGCGCCAAGTTTGTCCAGCGGAAAAAGGCCACTAAAACGGGTGGGCTATAGCCTTGGGGGGTGGGGCTGGCCAACTTCGTCCGCCGGACTCGGAATGGCGCGAGACTTTGCGAGGGGCCTCCGTGTGCCAAAAATAGGCCGCGGACACAGCCGCACCCAAAAATAACCGACCGAAGGCCGGGGCGCCCTGTTCGTCCAGCGGAAAAAGGCCACAAAAACGGGTGGGCTATAGCCTTGGGGGGTGGGGCTGGCCCATTCGTCCGCCGGACTCGGAATGGCGTGAGACATTGCGAGGGGCCTCCGTGTGCCAAAAATAGGCCGCGACCACAGCCGCGCCCAAAAATAACCGCCCGAAGGCCGGGGCGACATGTTCGTCCAGCGGAAAAAGGCCACAAAAACGGGTGGGCGATAGCCTTGGGGGGTGGGGCTGGCCAACTTCGTCCGCCGGACTCAGAATGGCGCAAGACTTTGCGAGGAGCCTCCGTGTGCCAAAAATAGGCCGCAGGCATAGCCGCCCCCAAAAATAACCGCCCGAAGGCCGGGGCGCCAAGTTCGTCCAGCGGAAAAAGGCCACAAAAACGGGCGGGCTATAGCCTTGGGGGGTGGGGCTGGCCAACTTCGTCCGCCGGACTCGGAATGGCGCGAGACTTTACGAGGGGCCTCCGTGTGCCAATAATAAGCCACGGGCACAGCCGCGCCCAAAAATAACCGCCCGATGGCCGGGGCGCCAAGTTCGTCCAGCGGAAAAAGGCCACAAAAACGGGTGGGCTATAGCCTTGGGGGGTGGGGCTGGCCAACTTCGTCCGCCGGACTCGGAATGGCGCGAGACTTTGCGAGGGGCCTCCGTGTGCCAAAAATAGGCGCATGGGCACAGCCGCGCCAAAAATAACCGCCCGATGGCCGGGGCGCCAAGTTCGTCCAGCGGAAAAAGGCCACAAAAACGGGTGGGCTATAGCCTTGGGAGGTGGGGCTGGCCAACTTCGTCCGCCGGACTCGGAATGGCGCGAGACTTTGCGAGGGGCCTCCGTGTGCCAAAAATAGGCCGCGGGCACAGCCGCGCCCAAAAATAACCGCCCGAAGGCCGGGGCGCCAAGTTCGTCCAGCGGAAAAAGGCCACTAAAACGGGTGGGCTATAGCCTTGGGGGGTGGGGCTGGCAAACTTCGTACGCAGGACTCGGAATGGCGCGAGACTTTGCGAGGGCCCTCCGTGTACCAAAAATAGGCCGCGGTCACAGCCGCGATAAAAAATAACCACCCGAAGGTCGGGGCGCCAAGTTCGTCCAGCGGAAAAAGGCCACAAAAACGGGTGGGCTATAGCCTTGGGAGGTGGGGCTGGCCACCTTCGTCCGCCGGACTCGGAATGGCGCGAGACTTTGTGAGGGGCCTCCGTGTGCCAAAAATAGGCCGCAGGCACAGCCGCGCCAAAAAATAACCAGCCGAAGGCCGGGGCGCCAAGTTCGTCCAGCGGAAATAGGCCACAAAAACGGGTGGGCTATAGCCTTGGGGGGTGGGGCTGGCCAACTTCATCCGCCTGTCTCGGAATTGCGCGAGACTTTACGAGGGGTCTCCGTGTGCCAAAAATAGGCTGCTGGCACAGCCGCGCCCAAAAATAACCACTCGAAGGCGGGGGCGCCAAGTTCGTCGAACGGAAATAGGCCACAAAAACGGGTGGGCTATACCCTTGGGAGGTGGGGCTGGCCAACTTTGTCCGCCGGACTCGGAATGGTGCGAGACTTTGCGAGGGGCCCCCGTGTGCCAAAAATAGGCGACGGGCACAGCCGCAGCCAAAAATAACCACCCGAAGGCCAGGCCGCCAAGTTCGTCCAGCGGAAAAAGGCCACAAAAACGGGTGGGCTATAGCCTTGGGGGGTGGGGCTGGCCAAGTTCGTCTGACGGACTCGGAATGGCACGAGACTTTACGAGGGGCCTCCGTGTGCCAAAAATAGGCCGCGGGCACAGCCGCGCCCAAAAATAACCACCTGAAGGCCGGGGCGCCAAGTTCGTCCAGCGGAAATATGCCACAAAAACGGGTGGGCTATAGCCTTGGGGGGTGGGGCTGGCCAACTTCGTCCGCCGGACTGAGAATGGTACGAGACTTTGCGACGGGCCTACGTGTGCCAAAAATAGGCCGCGGGCACAGCCGCACCCAAAAATAACCGCCCGAAGGCCGGGACGCCAAGTTCGTCCAGCGGAAAAAGGCCACAAAAACGGGTGGGCTATAGCCTTGGGGGGTGGGGCTGGCCCACTTCGTCCGCCGGACTCGGATTGGCGCGAGACTTTGCGAGGGGCCTCCGTGTGCCAAAAATAGGCTGCGGGCACAGCCGCGCCCAAAAATAACCGCTCGAAGGCCGGGGCGCCAAGTTCGTCCAGCGGAAAAAGGCCACAAAAACGGGTGGGCTATAGCCTTGGGGGGTGGGGCTGGCCGACTTCGTCCGCCGGACTCGGAATGACGCGAGACTTTGCAAGGAGCCTCCGTGCGCCATAAATAGGCCGCGGGCACAGCCACGCCCAAAAATACCCGCCCGACGGCCGGAGCGCCTAGTTCGTCCAGCGGAAAAAGGCCACAAAAACGGGTGGGCTTTAACCTTGGGTGCTGGGGCTGGCCAACTTCGTCCGCCGGACTCGGAATGGCGTGAGGCTTTGTGAGGCGCCTCCGTGTACCAAAAATAGGCCGTGGGCTCAGCCGCGCCTAAAAATACCCGCCCGAAGACCGGGGCGCCTAGTTCGTCCAGCGGAAAAAGGCCACTAAAACGGGTGGGCTATAGCCTTGGGGGGTGGGGCTGGCCAACTTCGTCCGCCGGACTCGGAATGGCACGAGACTTTGCGAGGGGCCTCCGTGTGCCAAAATTAGGCCGCGGGCATAGCCGCGCCCAAAAATAACCACCCGAAGGCCGGGGCGCCAAGTTCGTCCAGCGGAAAAAGGCCACAAAAACGGGTGGGCTATAGCCTTGGGGGGTGGGGCTGGCCAACTTCGTCCCCCGGACTCAGAATGGCGCGAGACTTTGCGAGGGGCCTTCGTGTGCCAAAAATAGGCCACGGACACAGCCGCGCCCAAAAATAACCGCCCGAAGGCCGGGGCACCAAGTTCGTCCAGCGGGAAAAGGCCACAAAAACGGGTGGGCTATACCCTTGGGGGGGGGGGCTGGCCAACTTCGTTTGCCGGACTCGGAATGGCAGGAGACTTTGCGAGGGGCCTCCGTGTGCCAAAAGTAGGCCGCGGGCACTGCCGCACCCAAAAATAACCGCCCGAAGGCCGGGGTGCCAAGTTCGTCCAGCGGAAAAAGGCCACAAAAACGGGTGGGCTATAGCCTTGGGGGTGGGGCTGGCCCACTTCGTCCGCCGGACTCGGACTGGCGCGAGACTTTGTGAGGGGCCTCCGTGTGCCAAAAATAGGCCGCGGGCACAGCCGCACCCAAAAATAACCGCCCGAAGACCGGGGCGCCAAGTTCGTCCGGCGGAAAAAGGCCACAAAAACGGGTGGGCTATAGCCTTGGGGGGTGGGGCTGGCCCACTTCGTTCGCCGCACTCGGAATGGCACGAGACTTTGCGAGGGGCCTCCGTGTGCCAAAATTAGGCCGCGGGCACAGCCGCACCCAAAAATAACCACCCGAAGGCCGGGGCGCCAAGTTCGTCCAGCGGAAAAAGGCCACAAAAACGGGTGGGCTATAGCCTTGGGGGTGGGGCTGGCCCACTTCGTCCGCCGGACTCAGAATGGCGGGAGACTTTGCGAGGGGCCTCCGTGTACCAAAAATAGGACAGGGGCACAGCCGCGCCCAAAAATAACCACCCGAAGGCCGGGGCGCCAAGTTCGTCCAGCGGAAATAGGCCACAAAAACGGGTGGGCTATAGCCTTGGGGGGTGGGGGTGGCCCACTTAGTCCGCCGGACTCGGAATGGCACGAGACTTTGCGAGGGGCCTCCGTGTGCCAAAATTAGGCCGCGGGCATAGCCGCGCCCAAAAATAACCGCCCGAAGGCCGGGGCGCCAAGTTCGTCCAGCGGAAAAAGGCCACAAAAACGGGTGGGCTATAGCCTTGGGGGGTGGGGCTGGCCCACTTCGTCCGCCGGACTCGGAATGGCGCGAGACTTTGTGAGGGGCCTCCGTGTGCCAAAAATAGGCCGCGGGCACAGCCGCAACCGAAAATAACTGCCCGAAGACCGGGGCGCCAAGTTCGTCCAGCGGAAAAAGGCCACAAAAACGGGTGGGCAATAGCGTTGGGGGGTGGGGCTGGCCAAATTCATCCGCCGGACTCAGAATGGCGGGAGACTTTGCGAGGGGCCTCCGTGTACCAAAAATAGGCCACGGGCACAGCCGCGCCCAAAAATAACCACCCGAAGGCCGGGGCGCCAAGTTCGTCCAGCGGAAATAGGCCACAAAAACGGGTGGGCTATAGCCTTGGGGGGTGGGGCTGGCTAACTTCGTCCGCCGGACTAAGAATGGTGCGAGACTTTGCGACGGGCCTCCGTGTGCCAAAAATAGGCCGCGGGTACAGCCGCACCCAAAAATAACCTCCCGAAGGCCGGGGAGCCAAGTTCGTCCAGCGGAAAAACGCCACAAAAACGGGTGGGCTATAGCCTTGGGGGGTGGGGCTGGCCCACTTCGTCCGCCGGACTCGGAATGGCATGAGACTTTGCGAGGGGCCTCCGTGAGCCAATATTAGGCCGCGGGCATAGCCGCGCCCAAAAATAACCGCCCGAAGGCCGGGGCGCCGAGTTCGTCCAGCGGAAAAAGGCCACAAAAACGGGTGGGCTATAGCCTTGGGGGGTGGGGCTGGCCCACTTCGTCCGCCAAACTCGGAATGGCGCGAGACTTTGTGAAGGGCCTCCGTGTGCCAAAAATAGGCCGCGGGCACAGCCGCAACCGAAAATAACCTCCCGAAGACCGGGGCGCCAAGTTCGTCCAGCGGAAAAAGGCCACAAAAACGGGTGGGCAATAGCGTTGGGGGGTGGGGCTGGCCAAATTCGTCCGCCGGACGCAGAATGGCGGGAGACTTTGCGAGGGGCCTCCGTGTACCAAAAATAGGCCACGGGCACAGCCGCGCCCAAAAATAACCACCCGAAGGCCGGGGCGCCAAGTTCGTCCAGCGGAAATAGGCCACAAAAACGGGTGGGCTATAGCCTTGGGGGGTGGGGCTGGCTAACTACGTCCGCCGGACTAAGAATGGTGCGAGACTTTGCGACGGGCCTCCGTGTGCCAAAAATAGGCCGCGGGTACAGCCGCACCCAAAAATAACCGCCCGAAGGCCGGGGAGCCAAGTTCGTCCAGCGGAAAAACGCCACAAAAACGGGTGGGCTATAGCCTTGGGGGGTGGGGCTGGCCCACTTTGTCCGCCGGACTCGGAATGGCATGAGACTTTACGAGGGGCCTCCGTGTGCCCATATTAGGCCGCGGGCATAGCCGCGCCCAAAAATAACCTCCCGAAGGCCGGGGCGCCAAGTTCGTCCAGCGGAAAAAGGCCACAAAAACGGGTGGGCTATAGCCTTGGGGGGTGGGGCTGGCCCACTTCGTCCGCCGGACTCGGAATGGCGCGAGACTTTGTGAGGGGCCTCCGTGTGCCAAAAATAGGCCGCGGGCACAGCCGCACCCGAAAATAACCGCCCGAAGACCGGGGCGCCAAGTTCGTCCAGCGGAAAAGGGCCACAAAAACGGGTGGGCTATAGCCTTGCGGGGTGGGGCTGGCCCACTTCCTCCGCCGGACTCCGATTGGGGCGAGACTTTGCGAGGGGCCTCTGTGAGCCAAAAATAGGCCGTGAGCACAGCCGCACCCAAAAATAACCGCCCGAAGGCCGGGGCGCCAAGTTCGTCCAGCGGAAAAAGGCCACAAAAACGGGTGGGCTATAGCCTTGGGGGGTGGGGCTGGCCCACTTCGTTCGCCGGACTCGGAATGGCACGAGACTTTGCGAGGGGCCTCCGTGTGCCAAAATTAGGCCGCGGGCATTGCCGCGCCCAAAAATAACCGCCCGAAGGCCGGGGTGCCAAGTTCGTCCAGCGGAAAAAGGCCACAAAAACGGGTGGGCTATAGCCTTGGGGGGTGGGGCTGGCCAACTTCGTCCGCCGGAATCGGAATGGCGCGAGACTTTACGAGGGGCCTCCGTGTGCCAAAAATAGGCCGCGTGCACAGCCGCATCAGAAAATAACCACCCGAAGGCCGGGGAGCAAAGTTCGTCCAGCAGAAAAAGGCCACAAAAACGGATGGGCTATAGCCTAGGGGGGAGGGGCTGGCCAACTTCGTCTGCCGTACTCAGAATGGCGTGAGAGTTTGCGAGGGGCCTCTGTGTGCCAAAAATAGGCCGCGGGCACAGCCGCGCCAAAATTAACCGCCCGAAGGCCGAGACGCCAAGTTCGTCCGGCGGAAAAAGGCCGCAAAAACGGGTGGGCTATAGCCTTTGGGGGTGGGGCTGGACAACTTCGTCTGCCGGACTCGGAATGGCGCGAGACTTTGCGAGGGGCCTCCGTGTGCCAAAAATAGGCTTCGGACACAGCCGCGCCAGAAAATAACAACCCGAAGGCCGGGGCGCCAAGTTCGTCCAGCGGAAAAAGGCCACAAAAACGGGTGGGCTATGGCCTTGGGGGGTGGGGCTGGCCGACTTCGTCCGCCGAACTCGGAACGGTGCGAGACATTACGAGGGGTCTCCGTGTGCCAAAAATAGGCCGCGGGCACAGCCAAGCCCAAAAATAACCACCCGATGGCCGGGGCGCCAAGTTCGTCCAGCGGAAAAAGGCCACAAAAACGGGTGGGCTATAGCCTTGGGGGGTGGGGCAGGCCAACTCGTCCGCCGGACTCGGAATGGCCCGAGACTTCTTAAGGGGCCTCCGTGTGCCAAAAATAGGCCGCGGGCGCAGCCGCACCCGAAAATAACCGCCCGAAGGCCGGGGCGCCAAGTTCGTCCAGCGGAAAAAGGCCACAAAAACGGGTGGGCTATAGCCTTGGCGGGTGGGGCTGGCCTACTTCGTCCGCCGGACTCGGAATGGCGCGAGACTTTACGAGGGGCCTCCTTATGCCAAAAATAGGCCGCAGGTACAGCCGCGCACAAAAATAACCGCCTGAAGGCCGGGGCGCCAAGTTCGTCCAGCGGAAAAAGGCTACAAAAACGGGTGGGCTATGGCCTTGGGGAGTGGGGCTGGCCGACTTCGTCCGCCGGACTCGGAATGGAGCGAGACATTGCGAGGGGCCTCCGTGTACCAAAAATAGGCCGCGGGCACAGCCAAGCCTAAAAATAACCACCCGATGGCCGGGGCGCCAAGTTCGTCCAGCGGAAAAAGGCCACAAAAACGGGTGGGCTATAGCCTTGGAGGGGGGCGCGGGCGAAGTTCGTCCGCCGGACTGGGAATGGGGCGAGACTTTGCGAGGGGCCTCGGGGTGCCAAAAATAAGCCGCGGGCAAAGCCGCACCCAAAAATAAGCGCCCGAAGGTCGTGGTGCCAAAACCCCCCAGCGGAAAATTGGCCAAAAAACTGGTGGGCTATAGCCTTGTTGGGGGGCGCGGGCGAAGTTCGTCCGCCGGACTCGGAATGGGGTGAGACTTTGCGAGAGGCCTCGGGGTGCCAAAAATAATCCAAGGGCAAAGCCGCGTCCAAAAATGCCCCCGAAGGTCGTGGTGCCAAACCCCAAATGGAAAAATAGCCAAAAAACGGGTGGGCTATAGCATTGGTGGGGGGCGCGGGCGAAGTTTGTCCGCCGGACTCGGAATGGGGCGAGACTTTGCGATGGGTCTCGGGGTGCCAAAAATAAGTCGCGGGCAAAGCCGCGCCGAAAAATAATTGCCCGAATGTCGTGGTGCCAAAACCCCCCAGCGGAAAAATAGCGAAAAAACGGGTGGGCTATAGCCTTGGTGGGGGCCTCGGGCGAAGTTTGTCCGCCGGACTCGGAATGGGGCGAGACTTTGTGAGGGGTTTCGGGATGCCAAAAATAACCGCGGTCAAAGCCGCGCCCAAAAATAAGCGCCCGAAGGTCGTGGTGCCAGAACCCCCCAGCGGAAAAATGGCCAAAAAACGGGTGGGCTATAACTTTGGTGGGGGGCGCGGGCGAAGTTCGTCCGCCGGACTCGGAATGGGGCGGGAGTTTGCGAGGGGCCTCGGGGTGCCAAAAATAAGCCGCGGGCAAAGCCGCACCCAAAAATAAGCGCCCGAAGGTCGTGGTGCCAAAACCCCCCAGCGGAAAATTGGCCAAAAAACTGGTGGGCTATAGCCTTGTTGGGGGGCGCGGGCGAAGTTCGTCCGCCGGACTCGGAATGGGGTGAGACTTTGCGAGAGGCCTCGGGGTGCCAAAAATAATCCAAGGGCAAAGCCGCGTCCAAAAATGCCCCCGAAGGTCGTGGTGCCAAAACCCCCCAGCGGAAAAATAGCCAAAAAACGGGTGGGCTATAGCATTGGTGGGGGGCGCGGGCGAAGTTTGTCCGCCGGACTCGGAATGGGGCGAGACTTTGAGAGGGGTATCGGGATGCCAAAAATAAGTCGCGGGCAAAGCCGCGCCGAAAAATAATTGCCCGAATGTCGTGGTGCCAAAACCCCCCAGCGGAAAAATAGCGAAAAAACGGGTGGGCTATAGCCTTGGTGGGGGCCTCGGGCGAAGTTTGTCCGCCGGACTCGGAATGGGGCGAGACTTTGTGAGGGGTTTCGGGATGCCAAAAATAACCGCGGTCAAAGCCGCGCCCAAAAATAAGCGCCCGAAGGTCGTGGTGCCAGAACCCCCCAGCGGAAAAATGGCCAAAAAACGGGTGGGCTATAACCTTGGAGGGGGGCGCGGGCGAAGTTCGTCCGCCGGACTGGGAATGGGGCGAGACTTTGCGAGGGGCCTCGGGGTGCCAAAAATAAGCCGCGGGCAAAGCCGCACCCAAAAATAAGCGCCCGAAGGTCGTGGTGCCAAAACCCCCCAGCGGAAAATTGGCCAAAAAACTGGTGGGCTATAGCCTTGTTGGGGGGCGCGGGCGAAGTTCGTCCGCCGGACTCGGAATGGGGTGAGACTTTGCGAGAGGCCTCGGGGTGCCAAAAATAATCCAAGGGCAAAGCCGCGTCCAAAAATGCCCCCGAAGGTCGTGGTGCCAAAACCCCCCAGCGGAAAAATAGCCAAAAAACGGGTGGGCTATAGCATTGGTGGGGGGCGCGGGCGAAGTTTGTCCGCCGGACTCGGAATGGGGCGAGACTTTGCGATGGGTCTCGGGGTGCCAAAAATAAGTCGCGGGCAAAGCCGCGCCGAAAAATAATTGCCCGAATGTCGTGGTGCCAAAACCCCCCAGCGGAAAAATAGCGAAAAAACGGGTGGGCTATAGCCTTGGTGGGGGCCTCGGGCGAAGTTTGTCCGCCGGACTCGGAATGGGGCGAGACTTTGTGAGGGGTTTCGGGATGCCAAAAATAACCGCGGTCAAAGCCGCGCCCAAAAATAAGCGCCCGAAGGTCGTGGTGCCAGAACCCCCCAGCGGAAAAATGGCCAAAAAACGGGTGGGCTATAACCTTGGTGGGGGGCGCGGGCGAAGTTCGTCCGCCGGACTCGGAATGGGGCGGGAGTTTGCGAGGGGCCTCGGGGTGCCAAAAATAAGCCGCGGGCAAAGCCGCGCCCAAAAATAAGCCCCCGAAGGTCGTGGTGCCAAAACCCCCAGCGGAAAAATAGCCAAAAAACGGGTGGGCTATAGTAATAGTGGGGGCCGCGGGCGAAGTTTGTCCGCCGGACTCGGAATGGTACGAGACTTTGCGAGGGGTCTAGGGATGCCAAAAATAAGCCACGGGCAAAGCCGCGCCCAAAAATAAGTGCCCGAAGGTTGTGGTGCCAAAACCCCCCAGCGGAAAAATGGCCAAAAAACGGGTGGGCTATAGCCTTGGTGGGGCGCGAGTGGCGAGTTAAATCCGCCGGACTCGGAATGGGGCGGGAGTTTGCGAGGGGCCTCGGGGTGCCAAAAATAAGCCGCGGGCAAAGCCGCGCCCAAAAATAAGCCCCTGAAGGTCGTGGTGCCAAAACCCCCAGCGGAAAAATAGCCAAAAAACGGGTGGGCTATAGCATTGGTGGGGGGCGCGGGCGAAGTTCGTCCGCCGGACTCGGAATGGGGTAAGACTTTGCGAGGGGCCTCGGGGTGCCAAAAATAAGCTGCGGGCAAAGCCGCGCCCGAAGGTCCTGGTGCCAAAACCCCTCAGCGGAAAATTGGCCAAAAAATGGGTGGGCTATAGCCTTGGTGGGGGGCGCGGGCGAAGTTCGTCCGCGGGACTCGGAAAGGGGCGAGACTTTGCGATGGGTCTCGGGGTGCCAAAAATAAGTCGCGGGCAAAGCCGCGCCCAAAAATAAGTGCCCGAATGTCGTGGTGCCAAAACCCCCCAGCGGAAAAATAGCCAAAAAACGGGTGGGCTATAGCCTTGGTGGGGGCCTCGGGCGAAGTTTGTCCGCCGGACTCGGAATGGGGCGAGACTTTGTGAGGGGTTTCGGGATGCCAAAAATAAGCCGCGGTCAAAGCCGCGCCCAAAAATAAGCGCCCGAAGGTCGTGGTGCCAGAACCCCCCAGCGGAAAAATGGCCAAAAAACGGGTGGGCTATAACCTTGGTGGGGGGCGCGGGCGAAGTTCGTCTGCCGGACTCGGAATGGGGCGGGAGTTTGCGCAGCTGGCCTCGGGGTATAAAAAATAAGCCGCGGGCAAAGCCGCGCCCAAAAATAAGCCCCCGAAGGTCGTGGTGCCAAAACCCCCAGCGGAAAAATAGCCAAAAAACGGGTGGGCTATAGTAATAGTGGGGGCCGCGGGCGAAGTTTGTCCGCCGGACTCGGAATGGTACGAGACTTTGCGAGGGGTCTAGGGATGCCAAAAATAAGCCACGGGCAAAGCCGCGCCCAAAAATAAGTGCCCTAAGGTCGTGGTGCCAAAACCCCCCAGCGGAAAAATGGCCAAAAAACGGGTGGGCTATAGCCTTGGTGGGGGGCGCGGGCGAAGTTCGTCCGCCGGACTCGGAATGGAGCGAGACTTTGCGAGGGGCCTCGGGGTGCCAAAAATAAGCCGCGGGCAAAGCCACGCCCAAAAATAACTACCCGAAGGTCGTGGTGCCAAAACCCCCGCGCGGAAAATTGGCCAAAAAACGGGTGGGCTATAGCATTGGTGGGGGGCGCGGGCGAAGTTCGTCCGCCGGACTCGGAATGGGGTGAGACTTTGCGAGGGGCCTCGGGGTGCCAAAAATAAGCCACGGGCAAAGCCGCGCCCGAAGGTCGTGGTGCCAAAACCCCCCAGCGGAAAATTGGCCAAAAAACGGGTGGGCTATAGCCTTGGTGGGGGGCGCGGGCGAAGTTCGTCCGCCGGACTCGGAATGGGGCGAGACTTTGCGAGGGGCCTCGGGGTGCCAAAAATAAGCAGTGGGCAAAGCCGCGCCCAAAAATAAGCACCCGAAGGTCGTGGTTCCAAAGCCCGCCAGCGGAAAAATGGCCAAAAAATGGGTGGGCTATAGCCTTGGTGGGGGGCGCGGGCGAAGTTCGTCTGCCGTACTTGGAATGGGGCAAGCCTTTGCGAGGGGCCTCGGGGTGCCAAAAATAAGCCGCGCCCAAAAATAAGCCCCCGAAGGTAGTGGTGCCAAAACCCCCCAGCGGAAAAATGGCCAAAAAACGGGTGGGCTATAGCCTCGGTGGGTGCGCGGGCAAAGTTCGTCCGCCGGACTCGGAATGGGGCGAGACTTTGCGAGGGGCCTCGGGGTGCAAAAAATAAGCCTCGGGCAAAGCCGGGCCCTAAAATAAGTGCCCGAAGGTCGTCGTGCCAAAACCGCCGAGCGGAAAAATGGCCAAAAAACGGGTGGGCTATAGCCTTGGTGGGGGGCGCGGGCGAAGTTCGTCCGCCGGACTGGGAATGGCGCGAGACCTTGCGAGCGGCCTCGGGGTGCCAAAAATAAGCCGCGGGCAAAGCAGCACCCAAAAATAAGCGCCCGAAGGTCGTGGTACCAAAACCCCCCAGCGGAAAAATGGCCAAAAAACGGGTGGGCTATAGCCTTAGTGGGGGGCGCGGGCGAAGTTCGTCCGCCGGACTGGGAATGGGGCGAGACCTTGCGAGGGGCCTCGGGGTGCCAAAAATAAGCCGCAGGCAAAGCCGTGCCCAAAAATAAGAGCTCGAAGGTCGTGGTGCCAAAACCCCCCAGCGGAAAAATGGCCAAAAAACGGGTGGGCTATAGCCTTGGTGGGGGGGGCGAGTTCGTCCGCCGTACTCGGAATGGGGCGAAACTTCGCGAGGGGCCTTGGGGTGCCAAAAATAAGCCACGGGCCAAGGGGCTCCCAAAAATAAGCCCCCGAAGGTCGTGGTGCCAAAACCCCCCAAAAAACGGGTGGGCTATAGCCTTGGTGGGGGGCGCGGGCGAAGTTCATCCGCCGGACTCGGAATGGGGCGTGACTTTGCGAGGGGCCCCGGGGTGCCAAAAATAGGCCGCGGTCAAAGTCGCGCCCAAAAATAAGCGCCCGAAGGTCGTTTTGCCAAAACCCCCCAGCGGAAAAATGGTCAAAAAACGGGTGGGCTATAGCCTTGGTGGGGGGCGCGGGCGAAGTTCGTCCGCCGGACTCGGAATGGGGCGAGACTTTACGAGGGACCTCGCGGTGCCAAAAATAAGCCGCGGGCAATGCCGCGCCCAAAAATAAGCCCGCGAAGGTCGTGGTGCGAAAACCCACGCGCGGAAAATTGGCCAAAAAACGGGTGGGCTATAGCATTGGTGGGGGGCGCGGGCGAAGTTCGTCCGCCGGACTCGGAATGGGGTGAGACTTTGCGAGGGGCCTCGGGGTGCCAAAAACAAGCTGCGGGCAAAGCCCTCCCAAAAATAAACCCCCAAAGATCGTGGTGCCAAAACCCCCCAGCGGAAAAATGGCCAAAAAACGAGTGGGCTATAGCCTTGGTGGGAGGCGCGGGCGAAGTTCGTCCGCCGGACTCGGAATGGGGCGAGACTTTGCGATGGGTCTCGGGGTGCCAAAAATAAGTCGCGGGCAAAGCCGCGCCCAAAAATAAGTGCCCGAATGTCGTGGTCCCAAAACCCCCCAGCGGAAAAATAGCCAAAAAACGGGTGGGCTATCGCCTTGGTGGGGGCCTCGGGCGAAGTTTGTCCGCCGGACTCGGAATGGGGCGAGACTTTGTGAGGGGTTTCGGGATGCCAAAAATAAGCCGCGGTCAAAGTCGCGCCCAAAAATAAGCGCCCGAGGGTCGTGGTGCCAGAACACCCCAGCGGAAAAATGGCCAAAAACGCAGGTGGGCTATAACCTTGGTGGGCGCGAGGCGAAGTTCGTCCGCCGGACTCGGAATGGGGCGTGAGTTTGAGAGGGGGCTCGGGGTGCCAAAAATAAGCCGCGGGCAAAGCCGCGCCCAAAAATAAGCGCCCGAAGTTCGTGGTGCCAAAACTCCCCAGCGGAAAAGTGGCCAAAAAACGGGTGGTCTATAGCCTTGGTGGGGGGCGTGGGCGAAGTTCGTCCGCCGGACTCGGAATGGGGCGAGACTTTGCAAGGGGTCTCAGGGAGCCAAAAATAAGCCGCGGACAAACCCGCGCCCAAAAATAAGTGCCCGAAGGTCATGGTGCCAAAATACCCCAGCGGAAAAATGGCCAAAAAACGGGTGGGCTATAGCCTTGGTGGGAGGCGCAGGCGAAGTTCGTCCGCCGGACTCGGAATGGGGCTAGACTTGGCGAGGGGCCTCGGGGTACCAAAAATAAGCCGCGGGCTAAGCCGCTCCCAAAAATAAACCCCCAAAGGTCGTGGTTCCAAAGCCCGCCAGCGGAAAAATGGCCAAAAAATGGGTGGGCTATAGCCTTGGTGGGGGGCGCGGGCGAAGTTCGTCCGCTGTACTTGGAATGGGGCAAGCCTTTGCGAGGGGCCTCGGGGTGCCAAAAATAAGCCGCGCCCAAAAATAAGCCCCCGAAGGTAGTGGTGCCAAAACCCCCCAGCGGAAAAATGGCCAAAAAACGGGTGGGCTATAGCCTCGGTGGGTGCGCGGGCAAAGTTCGTCCGCCGGACTCGGAATGGGGCGAGACTTTACGAGGGGCCTCGGGGTGCAAAAAATAAGCCTCGGGCAAAGCCGGGCCCTAAAATAAGTGCCCGAAGGTCGTCGTGCCAAAACCGCCGAGCGGAAAAATGGCCAAAAAACGGGTGGGCTATAGCCTTGGTGGGGGGCGCGGGCGAAGTTCGTCCGCCGGACTGGGAATGGGGCGAGACCTTGCGAGCGGCCTCGGGGTGCCAAAAATAAGCCGCGGGCAAAGCAGCACCCAAAAATAAGCGCCCGAAGGTCGTGGTACCAAAACCCCCCAGCGGAAAAATGGCCAAAAAACGGGTGGGCTATAGCCTTAGTGGGGGGCGCGGGCGAAGTTCGTCCGCCGGACTGGGAATGGGGCGAGACCTTGCGAGGGGCCTCGGGGTGCCAAAAATAAGCCGCAGGCAAAGCCGTGCCCAAAAATAAGAGCTCGAAGGTCGTGGTGCCAAAACCCCCCAGCGGAAAAATGGCAAAAAAACGGGTGGGCTATAGCCTTGGTGGGGGGGGCGGGCGAAGTTCGTCCGCCGTACTCGGAATGGGGCGAAACTTCGCGAGGGGCCTTGGGGTGCCAAAAATAAGCCACGGGCCAAGGGGCTCCCAAAAATAAGCCCCCGAAGGTCGTGGTGCCAAAACCCCCCAAAAAACGGGTGGGCTATAGCCTTGGTGGGGGGCGCGGGCGAAGTTCATCCGCCGGACTCGGAATGGGGCGTGACTTTGCGAGGGGCCCCGGGGTGCCAAAAATAGGCCGCGGTCAAAGTCGCGCCCAAAAATAAGCGCCCGAAGGTCGTTTTGCCAAAACCCCCCAGCGGAAAAATGGTCAAAAAACGGGTGGGCTATAGCCTTGGTGGGGGGCGCGGGCGAAGTTCGTCCGCCGGACTCGGAATGGGGTGAGACTTTTCGAGGGGCCTCGGGGTGCCAAAAATAAGCCGCGGGCAATGCCGCGCCCAAAAATAAGCCCGCGAAGGTCGTGGTGCGAAAACCCACGCGCGGAAAATTGGCCAAAAAACGGGTGGGCTATAGCATTGGTGGGGGGCGCGGGCGAAGTTCGTCCGCCGGACTCGGAATGGGGTGAGACTTTGCGAGGGGCCTCGGGGTGCCAAAAACAAGCTGCGGGCAAAGCCCTCCCAAAAATAAACCCCCAAAGATCGTGGTGCCAAAACCCCCCAGCGGAAAAATGGCCAAAAAACGAGTGGGCTATAGCCTTGGTGGGAGGCGCGGGCGAAGTTCGTCCGCCGGACTCGGAATGGGGCGAGACTTTGCGATGGGTCTCGGGGTGCCAAAAATAAGTCGCGGGCAAAGCCGCGCCCAAAAATAAGTGCCCGAATGTCGTGGTGCCAAAACCCCCCAGCGGAAAAATAGCCAAAAAACGGGTGGGCTATCGCCTTGGTGGGGGCCTCGGGCGAAGTTTGTCCGCCGGACTCGGAATGGGGCGAGACTTTGTGAGGGGTTTCGGGATGCCAAAAATAAGCCGCGGTCAAAGTCGCGCCCAAAAATAAGCGCCCGAGGGTCGTGGTGCCAGAACCCCCCAGCGGAAAAATGGCCAAAAAACGGGTGGGCTATAACCTTGGTGGGGGGCGCGGGCGAAGTTCGTCCGCCGGACTCGGAATGGGGCGGGAGTTTGCGAGGGGCCTCGGGGTGCCAAAAATAAGCCGCGGGCAAAGCCGCGCCCAAAAATAAGCGCCCGAAGTTCGTGGTGCCAAAACTCCCCAGCGGAAAAGTGGCCAAAAAACGGGTGGTCTATAGCCTTGGTGGGGGGCGTGGGCGAAGTTCGTCCGCCGGACTCGGAATGGGGCGAGACTTTGCAAGGGGTCTCAGGGAGCCAAAAATAAGCCGCGGACAAACCCGCGCCCAAAAATAAGTGCCCGAAGGTCATGGTGCCAAAATACCCCAGTGGAAAAATGGCCAAAAAACGGGTGGGCTATAGCCTTGGTGGGGGGCGCAGGCGAAGTTCGTCCGCCGGACTCGGAATGGGGCTAGACTTGGCGAGGGGCCTCGGGGTACCAAAAATAAGCCGCGGGCTAAGCCGCTCCCAAAAATAAACCCCCAAAGGTCGTGGTGCCAAAACCCCCCAGCGGAAAAATGGCCAAAAAACGAGTGGGCTATAGCCTTGGTGGGAGGCGCGGGCGAAGTTCGTCCGCCGGACTCGGAATGGGGCGAGACTTTACGACGGGCCTCGGGGTGCCAAAAATAAGCCGCGGGCAAAGCCGCGCCCAAAAATAAGCGCCCGAAGGTCGTGGAACCAAAACCCATCAGCCGAAGAATGCCCAAAAAACGGGTGGGCTATAGCCTTGGTGGGGGGCGCGGGCGAAGTTCGTCCGCCGGACTCGTAATGGGGCGAGACTTTGCGAGGGGCCTCGGGGTGCCAAAAATAAGCCGCGGGCAAAGCCGCGCCCAAAAATAAGCGCCCAAAGGTCGTGGTGCCAAAACACCCCAGCGGAAAAATGGCCGAAAAACGGGTGGGCTATAGCCTTGGTGGGGGGCGCAGGCGAAGTTCGTCCGCCGGACTCGGAATGGGGCTAGACTTGGCGAGGGGCCTCGGGGTACCAAAAATAAGCCGCGGGCAAAGCCGCGCCCAAAAATAAGCGCCCGAAGGTCGTGGTGCCAAAACCCCCCAGCGGAAAAATGCCCAAAAAACGGGTGGGCTATAGCCTTGGTGGGGGGCGCGGGCGAAGTTCGTCCGCCGGACTCGGAATGGGGCGAGACTTTACGACGGGCCTCGGGGTGCCAAAAATAAGCCGCGGGCAATGCCGCGCCCAAAAATAAGCCCGCGAAGGTCGTGGTGCGAAAACCCACGCGCGGAAAATTGGCCAAAAAACGGGTGGGCTATAGCATTGGTGGGGGGCGCGGGCGAAGTTCGTCCGCCGGACTCGTAATGGGGCGAGACTTTGCGAGGGGCCTCGGGGTGCCAAAAATAAGCCGCGGGCAAAGCCGCGCCCAAAAATAAGCGCCCAAAGGTCGTGGTGCCAAAACACCCCAGCGGAAAAATGGCCGAAAAACGGGTGGGCTATAGCCTTGGTGGGGGCGCAGGCGAGTTCGTCCGCGCGGACTCGGAATGGGGCTAGACTTGGCGAGGGCCTCGGGGTACCAAAAATAAGCGCTTGGGCAAAGCCGCGCCCAAAAATAAGCGCCCGAAGGTCGTGGTGCCAAAACCCCAGCGGAAAAATGCCCAAAAACAGGTGGGCTATAGCCTTGAGGGGCGCGATGGCGGTTAAATCCGCCCGGACTCGTAATGGGGCGAGACTTTGCGAGGGGCCTCGGGGTGCCAAAAATAAGCCGCGGACAAAGCCGCGCCAAAAAATAAGCACCCGAAGTTCGTGGTGCCAAAACCCCCCAGCGGAAAAATGCCCAAAAAACGGGTGGGCTATAGCCTTGGTGGGGGGCGCAGGCGAAGTTCGTCCGCCGGACTCGGAATGGGGCGAGACTTTACGAGGGGCCTCGGGGTGCCAAAAATAAGCCGCGGACAAAGCCGCGCCAAAAAATAAGCACCCGAAGTTCGTGGTGCCCAAAACCCCCCAGCGGAAAAATGCCCAAAAAACGGGTGGGCTATAGCCTTGGCGGGGGGCGCGGGCGAAGTTTGTCCGCCGGACTCGGAATGGGGCTAGACTTGGCGAGGGGCCTCGGGGTACCAAAAATAAGCCGCGGGCAAAGCCGCGCCCAAAAATAAGCGCCCGAAGGTCGTGGTGCCAAAACCCCCCAGCGGAAAAATGCCCAAAAAACGGGTGGGCTATAGCCTTGGTGGGGGGCGCGGGCGAAGTTCGTCTGCCGGACTCGGAATGGGGCTAGACTTGGCGAGGGGCCTCGGGGTACCAAAAATAAGCCGCGGGCAAAGCCGCGCCCAAAAATAAGCGCCCGAAGGTCGTGGTGCCAAAACCCCCCAGCGGAAAAATGCCCAACAAACGGGTGGGCTATAGCCTTGAGCGTAGGGGCGCTGGCGAGATTAAATCTGCCGGACTCGGAATGGGGCGAGACTTTACGAGGGGCCTCGGTGTGCCAAAAATAAGCCGCGGACAAAGCCGCGCCAAAAAATAAGCACCCGAAGTTCGTGGTGCCAAAACCCCCCAGCGGAAAAATGCCCAAAAAACGGGTGGGCTATAGCCTTGGTGGGGGGCGCGGGCGAAGTTCGTCCGCCGGACTCGGAATGGGGCTAGACTTGGCGAGGGGCCTCGGGGTACCAAAAATAAGCCGCGGGCAAAGCCGCGCCCAAAAATAAGCGCCCGAAGGTCGTGGTGCCAAAACCCCCCAGCGGAAAAATGCCCAAAAAACGGGTGGGCTATAGCCTTGGTGGGGGGCGCGGGCGAAGTTCGTCCGCCGGACTCGAAATGGGGCGAGACTTTGCGAGGGGCCTCGGGGTGCCAAAAATAAGCCGCGGACAAAGCCGCGCCAAAAAATAAGCACCCGAAGTTCGTGGTGCCAAAACCCCCCAGCGGAAAAATGCCCAAAAAACGGGTGGGCTATAGCCTTGGTGGGGGGCGCGGGCGAAGTTCGTCCGCCGGACTGGGAATGGGGTGAGACCTTGCGAGCGGCCTCGGGGTGCCAAAAATAAGCCGTGGGCAAAGCCGCACCCAAAAATAAGCGCCCGAAAGTCGTCGTGCCAAAACCCCCCAGCGGAAAAATGGCCAAAAAACGGGTGGGCTATAGCCTTGGTGGGGGGCGCGGGCGAAGTTCGTCCGCCGGACTCGGAATGAGGCTAGACTTTGCGAGGGGCCTTGGGGTGCCAAAAATAAGCCGCGGGCAAAGCCGCGCCCAAAAATAAGTTCCCGAAGGTCGTGGTGCCAAAACCCCCAGCGGAAAAATGGCCAAAAAACGGGTGGGCTATAGCCTTGGGGGGAGGGGCTGTCCAACTTCGTCCGCCGGACTCGGAATGGGGTGTGACATAGCGAGCGGCCTCCACGTGCCAAAAATAGGCCGCGGGCACAGCCGCGTCCAAAAATAGCCCCCCGAATGTCGCCGCGCCCAAACCCCCAGCGGAAAAATGGCCAAAAAACGGGTGGGCTATAGCCTTGGGGGGAGGGGCTGGCCAACTTCGTCCGCCGGACTCGGAATGGGGCGAGACTTTGCGAGCGGCCTCCGCGAGCCAAAAATAGGCCGAGGGGACAGCCGCGAAAAAAAAAAGCCCCCCGAAGGTCGGCGCGCCCAAACCCCCCAGCGGAAAAATGGCCAAAAAACGGGTGGGCTATAGCCTTGGGGGGAGTGGCTGGCCAACTTTGTCCGCCGGTCTCGGGATGGGGCGAGACTTTGCGAACGGCCTCCGCGAGCTAAAAATAGGCCGCGGGCACAGCCGCGCCCAAAAATAACCGCCCAAAGGCCGGGGCGCCAAGTTCGTCCAGCGGAAAAATGGCCAGAAAACGGGTGGGCTATAACCTTGGGGGGAGGGGCTGACCGACTTCGTCCGCCGGACATGGAATGGGGCGTGACTTTGCGAATGGTCTCCGCGTGCCAAAAACAGGCCGCGGGCACAGCCGCGCCAAAAAATAGCCCCCCGAAGGTCGGCGTGCCCAAACCCCCCAGCGGAAAAATGGCCAAAAAACGGGTGGGCTATAGCCTTCGGGGGAGGGGCTGGCCAACTTCGTCCGCCGGACTCGGAATGGGGCGAGACTTTGTGATCGGCTTCCGCGTGCCAAAAACAGGCCGCGGGCACAGCCGCGCCCAAAAATAGCCCCCCGAAGGTCGGCGTGCCCAAACCCCCCACCGGAAAAATGGCCAAAAAACGGGTGGGCTATAGCCTTGGAGGGAGGGGCTGGCCAACTTCGTCCGCCGGACTCGGAATGGCGAGAGACTTTGCGAGCGGCCTCCGCGTCCCGAAAATAGGCCGCGGGCACAGCAGCGCCCAAAAATAACCCCCCAAAGGTCGGCGCGCCCAAACCCCCCAGCGGAAAAATGGCCAAAAAACGGGTGGGCTATAGCCTTGGGGGGAGGGGCTGGCCAACTCCGTCCGCCGGACTCGGAATGGGGCGAGACTTTGTAAGCGGTCTCCGCAAGCCAAAAATATGCCGCTGGCACAGCCGCGCACAAAAATAACAGCCTGAAGGCTGGGGCGCCAAGTTCGTCCAGCGGAAAAATGGCCAAAAAACGGGTGGGCTATAGCCTTGGAGGGAGGGGCTGGCCCACTTCGTCAGCCGGACTCGGAATGGGGTGAGACTTTGTGAGCGGCCTCCGCGTGCCAAAAATATGCCGCGGGCACAACAGCGCCCAAAAATAAACCCCCGAAGGTCGGCGCGCCCAAACCCCCCAGCGGAAAAATGGCCAAAAAACGCGTGGGTTATAGCCTTGGGGGGAGGGGCTGGCCAACTTCGTCCGCCGGACTCGGAATGGGGCGAGACTTTGCGAGCGGCCTCCGCATGCCGAAAACAGGCCTTGGGCACAGCCGCACCCAAAAATAACCGCCCGAAGCCTGGGGCGCCAAGTTCGTCCAGCGGAAAAATGCCCAAAAATCGGGTGGGCTATAGCCTTGGGGGGAGGGGCTGGCCAACTTCGTCCGCCGGACTCGGAATGGGGCGAGACTTTGCGAACGGCCTCCGCGTGACAAAAATAGGCCGCGAGCACAGCCACGCCCCAAAATAACTGCCCGAAGGCCGGGGCGCCAAGTTCGTCCAGCGGAAAAATGGCCAAAAAATGGGTGGGCTATAGCCTTGGGGGGAGGGGCTGGCCCACTTCGTCCGCCGGACTCGGAATGGCGAGAGACTTTACGAGCGGCCTCCGCGTCCCAAAAATAGGCCGCGGGCACAGCAGCGCCCAAAAATAACCCCCCGATGGTCGGCGCGCCGAAACCCCCCAGTGGAAAAATGGCCAAAAAACGCGTGGGTTATAGCCTTGGGGGGAGGGGCTGGCCAACTTCGTCCGCTGGACTCAAAATGGGGCGAGACTTTACGAGCGGCCTCCGCGTGCCAAAAACAGGCCGTGGGCACAGCCGCGCCCAAAAATAACCGCCCGAAGCCCGGGGCGCCAAGTTCGTCCAGCGGAAAAATGCCCAAAAAACGGGAGGGCTATAGCCTTGGGGGGAGGGGCTGGCCAACTTCGTCCGCCGGACTCGGAATGGGGCGAGACTTTGCGAGCGGCCTCCGCGTGACAAAAATAGGCCGCGGGCACAGCCGCGCCCAAAAATAACCACCCGAAGGCCGGGGCGCCAAGTTCGTCCAGCGGAAAAATGGCCAAAACACGGGTGGGCTATAGCCTTGGGGGGAGGTGCTGGCCAACTTCGTCCGCCGGACTCGGAATGGGGCGAGACTTTGCGAGCAGCCTCCGCGTACCAAAAATAGGCCACGGGCACAGCCGCGCCCAAAAATAACCCCCCGAAGGTCGGCGCGCCCAAACCCCCCAGTGGAAAAATGGCCAAAAAACGGGTGGGCTATAGCCTTGGGGGGAGGGGCTGGCCAACTTCGTCCGCCGGACTCGGAATGGGGCGAGACATTGCGAGTGGCCTCCGTGTGCCAAAAATAGGCCGCGGGCACAGCCGCGCCCAAAAATAACCCCCCGAAGGTCGGCGCGCCCAAACCCCCCACCGGAAAAATGGCCAAAAAACGGGTGGGCTATAGCCTTGGGGGGACGGGCTGGCCAACTTCGTCCGCCGGACACGGAATGGAGCGAGACTTTGCGAGCGGCCTACGCGGGACAAAAATAAGCCACGGGCACAGCCGCGCCCAAAAATAACCGCCCGAAGGCCGGGGCGCCAAGTTCGTCCAGCGGAAAAATGGCCAAAAAACGGGTGGGCTATACTCTTGGGGGGGGGGGGCTGGCCAACTTCGTCCGCCGGACTCGGAATGGGGCGAGACTTTGGGAGTGGCCTCCGCATGCCAAAAATAGGCCACTGGCACAGCCGCGCACAAAAATAACAGCCCGAAGGCCGGGGCGCCAAGTTCGTCCAGCGGAAAAATGGCCAAAAAACGGGTGGGCTATAGCCTTGGAGGGAGGGGCTGGCAAAAATTCGTCAGCCGGACTCGGAATGGGGCGAGACTTTGTGAACAGCCTCCGCGTGCCGAAAATATGCCGCGGGCACAGCAGCGCCCAAAAATAACCCCCCGAAGGTCGGCGCGCCCAAACCCCCCAGCGGAAAAATGGCCAAAAAACGCGTGGGTTATAGCCTTGGGGGGAGGGGCTGGCCAACTTCGTCCGCCGGACTCGGAATGGGGCGAGACATTGCGAACGGCCTTCGCGTGCCAAAAATAGGCCACGGGCACAGCCGCGCCCAAAAATAACAGCCCGAAGGCCGGGGCGCCAAGTTCGTCCAGCGGAAAAATGGCCAAAAAACGGGTGGGCTATAGCCTTGGGGGGTGGGGCTGGCCAACTTCGTCCGCCGGACTCGGAATGGGGCGAGACATTGCGAGCGGCCTCCGTGTGCCAAAAATAGCCTGCGGTCACAGCCGCGCCCAACAATAACCCCCCGAAGGTCGGCGCGCCCAAACCCCCCACCGGAAAAATGGCCAAAAAACGGGTGGGCTATAGCCTTGGGGGGACGGGCTGGCCAACTTCGTCCGCCGGACACGGAATGGAGCGAGACTTTGCGAGCGGCCTACGCGGGACAAAAATAAGCCACGGGCACAGCCGCGCCCAAAAATAACCGCCCGAAGGCCGGGGCGCCAAGTTCGTCCAGCGGAAAAATGGCCAAAAAACGGGTGGGCTATAGTCTTGGGGGGGGGGGCTGGCCAACTTCGTCCGCCGGACTCGGAATGGCGAGAGACTTTGCGAGCGGCCTCCGCGTCCCAAAAATAGGCCGCGGACACAGCAGCGCCGAAAAATAACCCCCCGAAGGTCGGCGCGCCCAAACCCCCCAGCGGAAAAACGGCCAAAAAACGGGTGGGCTATAGCCTTGGGGGGAGGGGCTGGCCAACTCCGTCCGCCGGACTCGGAATGGGGCGAGACTTTACAAGCGGTCTCCGCATGCCAAAAATAGGCCACTGGCACAGCCGCGCACAAAAATAACAGCCCGAAGGCCGGGGCGCCAAGTTCGTCCAGCGGAAAAATGGCCAAAAAACGGGTGGGCTATAGCCTTGGAGGGAGGGGCTGGCCAACTTCGTCAGCCGGACTCGGAATGGGGCGAGACTTTGTGAGCAGCCTCCGCGTGCCGAAAATATGCCGCGGGCACAGTAGCGCCCAAAAATAACCCCCCGAAGGTCGGCGCGCCCAAACCCCCCAGCGGAAAAATGGCCAAAAAACGCGTGGGTTATAGCCTTGGGGGGAGGGGCTGGCCAACTTCGTCCGCCGGACTCGGAATGGGGCGAGACATTGCGAACGGCCTTCACGTGCCAAAAATAGGCCACGGGCACAGCCGCGCCCAAAAATAACAGCCCGAAGGCCGGGGCGCCAAGTTCGTCCAGCGGAAAAATGGCCAAAAAACGGGTGGGCTATAGCCTTGGGGGGTGGGGCTGGCCAACTTCGTCCGCCGGACTCGGAATGGGGCGAGACATTGCGAGCGGCCTCCGTGTGCCAAAAATAGCCTGCGGTCACAGCCGCGCCCAACAATAACCCCCCGAAGGTCGGCGCGCCCAAACCCCCCAGCGGAAAAATGGCCAAAAAACGGGTGGGCTATAGCATTGGGGGGAGGGGCTGGCCAACTTCGTCCGCCGGACTCGGAATGGGACGAGACTTTGCGAGGGCCTCCGCGTACCAAAAATAGCCTACGGGCACAGCCGCGCCCAAAAATAGGCCACGGGCACAGCCGCGCCCAAAAATAACCCCCCGAAGGTCGGCGCGCCAAGTTCGTCCAGCGGAAAAATGGCCAAAAAAGGGGTGGGCTATAGCCTTGGGGGGAGGGGCTGGCCAACTTCGTCCGCCGGAATCGGAATGGGGCGAGACTTTGCGAGCGGCCTCCGCGTGCCAAAAATATGCCGCGGGCACGGCCGCTCCCAAAAATAACCCCCCGAAGGTCGGCGCGCCCAAACCCCCAGCGGAAAAATGGCCAAAAAACGGGTGGGCTATAGCCTTGGGGGGAGGGGCTGGCCAACTTCGTCCGCCGGACTCGGAATGCGGCGAGACTTTGCGAGCGGCCCTCCGCGTGCCAAAAATAGGCCACGGGCACAACCGCTCCCAAAAATAACCCCCCGAAGGTCGGCGCGTCCAAACCCCCCAGCGGAAAAATGGCCAAAAAACGGGTGGGCTATAGCCTTGGGGGGAGGGGCTGGCCGACTTCGTCCGCCGGACTCGGAATGGGGCGAGACTTTGCGAGCGGCCTCCGTGAGCCAAAAATTGGCGTCGGGCACAGCCGCGCCAAAAAATAACCCCCCGAAGGTCGGCGCGCCCAAACCCCCCAGCGGAAAAATGGCCAAAAAACGGGTCGGCTATAGCCTTGGGGGGAGGGGCTAGCCAACTTAGTCCGCCGGACTCGGAATGGGGCGAGACTTTGCGAGTGGTCTCCGCGTGCCAAAAATAGGCCGCGAGCACAGCCGCGCGCAAAAATAACCCCCCGAAGGTCGGCGTGGGCAAACCCCCCGGCGGAAAAATGGCCAAAAAATGGGTGGGCTATAGCCTTGGGGGGAAGGGCTGGCCAACTTCGTCCGCCGGACTCGGAATGGGGAGAGGCTTTGCGAGCGGCCTCCGCGTGCCAAAAATAGGCCACGGGCACAGCCGCTCCCGAAAATAACCCGCCGAAGGTCGGCGCGCCCAAACCCCCCAGCGAAAAAATGGCCAAAAAACGGGTGGGCTATAGCCTTGGGGGGAGGGGCTGGCCCACTTCGTCCGCCGGACTCGGAATGGGCCGAGACTTTGCGAACGGCCTCTGCATGCCAAAAATGGGCCGCGTGCACAGCCGCGCCCAAAAATAACCCCCCGAAGGTCGGCGTTCCCAAACCCCCCAGCGGAAAAATGGCCAAAAAACGGGTGGGCTATAGCCATGGGGGGAGGGGCAGACCAACTTCGTCCGCCGGACTCGGAATGGGGCGAGACTTTGCGAGCGGCCTCCGCGTGCCAAAAATAGGCCGCGGACACAGCCGCGCCCAAAAATAACCACCCGAAGGCGGGGGCGCCAAGTTCGTCCAGCGGAAAAATGGCCAAAAAACGGGTGGGCTATAGCTTTGGGGGGAGGGGCTGGCCAACTTCGTCCGCCGGACTCGGAATGGGACGAGACTTTGCGAGTGGCCCTCCGCGTGCCAAAAACAGGCCACGGGCACAACCGCTCCCAAAAATAACCCCCCGAAGGTCGGCGCGCCCAAACCCCCAGCGGAAAAATGGCCAAAAAACGGGTGGGCTATAGCCTTGGGGGGAGGGGCTGGCCTACTTCGTCCGCCGGACTCGGAATGGGGCGTGGACTTTGCGAGCGGTCTCCGCGTTCCCAAAATAGGCCGCGGGCACAGCCGCACCCAAAAATAACCCCCCGATGGTCGGCGCGCCCAAACCCCCCAGCGGAAAAATGGCCAAAAAACGGGTGGGCTATAGCTTTGGGGGGAGGTGCTGGCCAACTTCGTCCGCCGGACTCGGAATGGGGTGAGACTTTGCGAGCGGCCTCCGCATGCCAAAAATAGGCCGCGGGCAAAGTCTCAGCCAAAAATAACAGCACGAAGGTCGGCGCGCCAAGTTCGTCCAGCGGAAAAATGGCCAAAAAACGGGTGGGCTATAGCCTTGGGGGGAGGGGCTGGCCAACTTCGTCCGCCGGACTCAGAATGGGACGAGACTTTGCGAGCGGCCTTTGCGTGCCAAAAATAGGCCGCGGGCATAGCCGCGCCCAAAAATAACCCCCCGAAGGTCGGCGCGCCAAGTTCGTCCAGCGGAAAAATGGCCAAAAAACGGGTGGGCTATAGCCTTGGGGGGAGGGGCTGGCCGACTTCGTCCGCCGGACTCGGAATGGGGCGAGACTTTGCGAGCGGCCTCCGTGTGCCAAAAATATGCCACGGGCACGGCCGCTCCCAAAAATAACCCCCCGAAGGTCGGCGCGCCCAAACCCCCCAGCGGAAAAATGGCCAAAAAAAGGGTGGGCTATAGCTTTGGGCGGAGGGGCTGGCCAACTTCGTCCGCCGGACTCGGAATGGGGCGAGACTTTGCGACCGGCCTCCGCATGCCAAAAATAGGCCGCGGACAAAGTCTCAGCCAAAAATAACAGCACGAAGGTCGGCGCGCCAAGTTCGTCCAGCGGAAAAATGGCCAAAAAACGGGTGGGCTATAGCCTTGGGGGGAGGGGCTGGCCAACTTCGTCCGCCGGACTCGGAATGGGGCCAGACTTTGCGAACGGCCTCCGCCCACCAAAAATAGGTCGCGGGCACAGCCGCGCCCAAAAATAATCCGCCGAAGGTCGGCGCGCCCAAACTCCCCGGCGGAAAAATGGCCAAAAAACGGGTGGGCTATAGCCTTGGGGGGAGGGGCTGGCCAACTTCGTCCGCCGGACTCGGAATGGGACGAGACTTTACGAGCAACCTCCGTGTGCCAAAAATAGGCCGCGGACACAGCCGCGCCCAAAAATAACCCCCCGAAGGTCGGCGCCCCCAAACCCCCCAGCGGAAAAACGGCCAAAAAACGGGTGGGCTATAGCCTTGGGGGGAGGGCTGGCCAACTTCGTCCGCCGGGCTCGGAATGGGACGAGACTTTGCGAGCGGCCTCCGCGCGCCAAAAATAGGCCGCGGGCACAGCCACGCATAAAAATAACCACCCGAAGGCCGGGGCGCCAAGTTCGTCCAGCGGAAAAATGGCCAAAAAACGGTTGGGCTATCGCCTTGGGGGGAGGGGCTGGCCAACTTCGTCCGTCGGACTCGGAATGGGGCGAGACTTTGTGACCGGTCTCCGCGTACCAGAAATAGGCCGCGGGAACAGCCGCGCCAAAAAATAACCACCCGAAGGTCGGCGCGCCCAAACCCCCCAGCGGAAAAATGGCCAAAAAACGGGTGGGCTATAGCCTTGGGGGGAGGGGCTGGCCAACTTCGTCCGCCGGACTCGGAATGGGGCGAGACTTTGTGAGCAGCCTCCGCGTGCCGAAAATATGCCGCGGGCACAGTAGCGCCCAAAAATAACCCCCCGAAGGTCGGCGCGCCCAAACCCCCCAGCGGAAAAATGGCCAAAAAACGCGTGGGTTATAGCCTTGGGGGGAGGGGCTGGCCAACTTCGTCCGCCGGACTCGGAATGGGGCGAGACATTGCGAACGGCCTACAAGTGCCAAAAATAGCCAACGGTCACAGCCGCGCCCAACAATAACACCCCGAAGGCCGGGGAGCCAAGTTCGCCCAGCGGAAAAATGGCCAAAAAACGCGTGGGTTATAGCCTTGGGGGGTGGGGCTGGCCAACTTCGTCCGCCGGACTCGGAATGGGGCGAGACATTGCGAGCGGCCTCCGTGTGCCAAAAATAGCCTGCGGTCACAGCCGCGCCCAACAATAACCCCCCGAAGGTCGGCGCGCCCAAACCCCCCAGCGGAAAAATGGCCAAAAAACGGGTGGGCTATAGCATTGGGGGGAGGGGCTGGCCAACTTCGTCCGCCGGACTCGGAATGGGACGAGACTTTGCGAGGGCCTCCGCGTACCAAAAATAGCCTACGGGCACAGCCGCGCCCAAAAATAGGCCACGGGCACAGCCGCGCCCAAAAATAACCCCCCGAAGGTCGGCGCGCCAAGTTCGTCCAGCGGAAAAATGGCCAAAAAAGGGGTGGGCTATAGCCTTGGGGGGAGGGGCTGGCCAACTTCGTCCGCCGGAATCGGAATGGGGCGAGACTTTGCGAGCGGCCTCCGCGTGCCAAAAATATGCCGCGGGCACGGCCGCTCCCAAAAATAACCCCGAAGGTCGGGCGCGCCCAAACCCCAGCGGAAAAATGGCCAAAAACGGGTGGGCTATAGCCTTGGGGGGAGGGGCTGGCCAACTTCGTCCGCCGGACTCGGAATGCGGCGAGACTTTGCGAGCGGCCCTCCGCTTGCCAAAAATAGCCAACGGGCACAACCGCACCCAAAAAAAACCCCCCGAAGGACGGCGCGTCCAAACCCCCCACAGGACACAAGGCCAAAAAACGGGTGGGCTATAGCCTTGGGGGGAGGGGCTGGCCGACTTCGTCCGCCGGACTCGGAATGGGGCGAGACTTTGCGAGCGGCCTCCGTGAGCCAAAAATTGGCGTCGGGCACAGCCGCGCCAAAAAATAACCCCCCGAAGGTCGGCGCGCCCAAACCCCCCAGCGGAAAAATGGCCAAAAAACGGGTCGGCTATAGCCTTGGGGGGAGGGGCTAGCCAACTTAGTCCGCCGGACTCGGAATGGGGCGAGACTTTGCGAGTGGTCTCCGCGTGCCAAAAATAGGCCGCGAGCACAGCCGCGCGCAAAAATAACCCCCCGAAGGTCGGCGTGGCCAAACCCCCCGGCGGAAAAATGGCCAAAAAATGGGTGGGCTATAGCCTTGGGGGGAAGGGCTGGCCAACTTCGTCCGCCGGACTCGGAATGGGGAGAGGCTTTGCGAGCGGCCTCCGCGTGCCAAAAATAGGCCACGGGCACAGCCGCTCCCGAAAATAACCCGCCGAAGGTCGGCGCGCCCAAACCCCCCAGCGAAAAAATGGCCAAAAAACGGGTGGGCTATAGCCTTGGGGGGAGGGGCTGGCCAACTTCGTCCGCCGGACTCAGAATGGGACGAGACTTTGCGAGCGGCCTTTGCGTGCCAAAAATAGGCCGCGGGCATAGCCGCGCCCAAAAATAACCCCCCGAAGGTCGGCGCGCCAAGTTCGTCCAGCGGAAAAATGGCCAAAAAACGGGTGGGCTATAGCCTTGGGGGGAGGGGCTGGCCGACTTCGTCCGCCGGACTCGGAATGGGGCGAGACTTTGCGAGCGGCCTCCGTGTGCCAAAAATATGCCACGGGCACGGCCGCTCCCAAAAATAACCCCCCGAAGGTCGGCGCGCCCAAACCCCCCAGCGGAAAAATGGCCAAAAAAAGGGTGGGCTATAGCTTTGGGCGGAGGGGCTGGCCAACTTCGTCCGCCGGACTCGGAATGGGGCGAGACTTTGCGACCGGCCTCCGCATGCCAAAAATAGGCCGCGGACAAAGTCTCAGCCAAAAATAACAGCACGAAGGTCGGCGCGCCAAGTTCGTCCAGCGGAAAAATGGCCAAAAAACGGGTGGGCTATAGCCTTGGGGGGAGGGGCTGGCCAACTTCGTCCGCCGGACTCGGAATGGGGCCAGACTTTGCGAACGGCCTCCGCCCACCAAAAATAGGTCGCGGGCACAGCCGCGCCCAAAAATAATCCGCCGAAGGTCGGCGCGCCCAAACTCCCCGGCGGAAAAATGGCCAAAAAACGGGTGGGCTATAGCCTTGGGGGGAGGGGCTGGCCAACTTCGTCCGCCGGACTCGGAATGGGACGAGACTTTACGAGCAACCTCCGTGTGCCAAAAATAGGCCGCGGACACAGCCGCGCCCAAAAATAACCCCCCGAAGGTCGGCGCCCCCAAACCCCCCAGCGGAAAAACGGCCAAAAAACGGGTGGGCTATAGCCTTGGGGGGAGGGCTGGCCAACTTCGTCCGCCGGACTCGGAATGGGACGAGACTTTGCGAGCGGCCTCCGCGTGCCAAAAATAGGCCGCGGGCACAGCCACGCATAAAAATAACCACCCGAAGGCCGGGGCGCCAAGTTCGTCCAGCGGAAAAATGGCCAAAAAACGGTTGGGCTATCGCCTTGGGGGGAGGGGCTGGCCAACTTCGTCCGTCGGACTCGGAATGGGGCGAGACTTTGTGACCGGTCTCCGCGTACCAGAAATAGGCCGCGGGAACAGCCGCGCCAAAAAATAACCACCCGAAGGTCGGCGCGCCCAAACCCCCCAGCGGAAAAATGGCCAAAAAACGGGTGGGCTATAGCCTTGGGGGGAGGGGCTGGCCAACTTCGTCCGCCGGACTCGGAATGGGGCGAGCCTTTGTGAGCGACCTCCGCGTGCCAAAAATAGGCCGCGGACACAGCCGCGCCCAAAAATAACCCCCCGAACATCGGCGCCCCCAAACCCCCCAGCGGAAAAATGGCCAAAAAAAGGGTGGGCTATAACCTTGGGGGGAGGGGATGGCCGACTTCGTCCGCCGGACTCGGAATGGGGCGAGACTTTACGAGCGGCCTCCGCGTGCCAAAAATAGGTCACGGGCACAGCCGCGCCCAAAAATAACCACCCGAAAAATGGCCAAAAAACGGGTGGGCTATAGGCTTGGAGGGAGGGGCTGGCGAACTTGGTCCACCGGACTCGGAATGGGGAGAGACTTTGTGATCGGCCCCCGCATGCCAAAAATAGGCCGCGGGCAAAGCCGCGGCTAAAAATAACCCCCCGAAGGCCGGCGCGCCAAGTTCGTCCAGTGGAAAAATGGCCAAAAAACGGGTGGGCTATGGCCTTGGGGGGAGGGGCTGGCCAACTTCGTCTGCCGGACTCGGAATGGGGCGAGACTTTGCGATCGGCCTCCGCGTGCCAAAAATAGGCCGCGGGCACAGCCGAACCCAAAAATAACCCCCCGAAGGCTGGCGCGCCCAAAAATAACCGCATAAACGCCGGGGCGCCAAGTTCGTCCAGCGGAAAAATGGCCAAAAAACGGGTGGGCTATAGCCTTGGGGGGACGGGCTGGCGAACTTCGTCCGCCGGACTCGGAATGGACCGAGACTTGGCGAGCGGCCTCCGCGTGCCAAAAATAGGCCGCGGGCACGGCCGCGCCCGAAAATAACCGCCCGAAGGCCGGGGCGCCAAGTTCGTCCAGCGGAAAAATGGCCAAAAAACGGGTGGGCTATAGCCTTGGGGGGAGAGGCTGCAGCACTTTCTCCGCCGGACTCAGAATGGGGCGAGACTTTGCGAGCGGCCTCCGCGTGCCAAAAATATGCCATGGTCACAGCCGCGCCCAAAAATAACCCCCCGAAGGCCGGGGGCCAAGTTCATCCAGCGGAAAAATGGCCAAAAAACGGGTGGGCTATAGCCTTGGGGAGAGGGGCTGGCCAACTTCGTCCGCCGGACTCGGAATGGGGCGAGACTTTACGAGCGGCCTCCGCGTGCCAAAAATAGGTAGCGGGCACAGCCGCACCCAAAAATAACCGCCCAAACGCCGGGGCGCCAAGTTCGTCCAGCGGAAAAATGGCCAAAAAACGGGTGGGCTACAGCCTTGGGGGGAGGGGCTGGCCAACTTCGTCCGCCGGACTCGGAATGGGACGAGACTTTGTGAGGGGCCTCCGTGTGCCAAACATAGGCCGCGGGCACAGCCATCCCCAAAAATAACTGCCCGAAGGCCGGGGCGCCGTGTTCGTCCAGCGGAAAAAGGCCACACAAACGGGTGGGCTATAGCCTTGGGGGGTGCGGCTGCCCAACTTCGTCCGCCGGACTCGGAATGGCGTGAGACTTTGCGAGGGGCCTCCGTGTGGTAAAAATAGGCCGCGGGAACAGCCGCCTCCAAAAATAACCGCCCGAAGGCCGGGGCGCCAAGTTCTTCCAGCGGAAAAAGGCCACAAAAACGGGTGGGCTATAGCCTTGGGAGGTGGGGCAGGCCAGCTACGTCCGCCGGACTCGGAATGGCGCGAGACTTTGCGAGGGGCCTCCGTGTGCCAAAAATAGCCCGCGGGCGCCGCCGCGCCCAAAAATAACCGCCCGAAGGCCGGGGCGCCAAGTTCGTCCAGCGGAAAAAGGCCGCAAAAACGGGTGGGCTATAGCCTTGGGAGGTGGGGCTGGCCGACTTCGTCCGCCGGACTCGGAATGGCGCGAGACTTTGCGAGGGGCCTCCGTGTGCCAAAAATAGGCCGCGGGTACAGGCGCGCCCAAAAATAACCGCCCGAAGGCCGGGGCGCCAAGTTCGTCCAGCGGAAAAAGGCCACAAAAACGGGTGGGCTATAGCCTTGGCGGGTGGGGCTGGCCAACTTCGTCCGCCGGACTCGGAATGGTGCGAGACTTTGCAAGGGCTCTCCGTGTGCCAAAAATAGGCCGCGGGCACAGCCGTTCCCAAAAATAGCCGCCCGAAGGCCGGGGCGCCAAGTTCGTCCAGCGGAAAAAGGCCACAAAAACGGGTGGGCTATAGCCTTGGGGGGTGGGGCTGGCCAACTTCGTCCGCCGGACTCGGAATGGCGCGAGACATTGTGAGGGCCCTCCGACTGCCAATAATAGGCCGCGAGCACAGCCACACCCAAAAATAACCGCCCGAAGGCCGAGGCGCCAAGTTCGTCCAGCGGAAAAAGGCCAGAAAAACGGGTGGGCTATAGCCTTGGGGGGTGGGGCTGGCCCACTTCGTCCGCCAGACTCGGAATGGCACGAGAGTTTGCGAGGGGCCTCCGTGTGCCAAAAATAGGCCGCGGGCACAGCCGCGCCAAAAAATAACCGCCCGAAGTCCGGGGCGCCAAGTTCATCCAGCGGAAAAAGGCCACAAAAACGGGTGGGCTATAGCCTTGGGGGGTGGGGCTGGCCAACTTCGTCCGCTGGACTCGGAATGGCGCGAGAGTTTGGGAGGGGCCCTCGTGTGCCAAAAATAGGCCGCGGGCACAGCCACGCCCAAAAATAACAGCCCGAAGGCCGGGGCGCCAAGAACATCCAGCGGAAAAAGGCCACAAAAACGGGTGGGCTATAGCCTTGGGAGGTGGGGCTGGCCAACTTCATCCGCCGGACTCGGAATGGCACGAGAGTTTGCGAGGGGCCTCCGTGTGCAAAAAATAGGCCGCGGGCACAGCCGTGCCCAAAAATAACCGCCCGAAGGCCGGGGCGCCATGTTTATCCAGCGGAAAAAGGCCACAAAAACGGGTGGGCTATAGGCTTGGGGGGTGGGGCTGGCCCACTTCGTCCGCCAGACTCGGAATGGCGTGAGACATTGCGAGGGCCCTCCATGTGCCAATAATAGGCCGCAAGCACAGCCGCGCCCAAAAATAACCGCCCGAAGGCCGAGGCGCCAAGTTCGTCCAGCGGAAAAAGGTCACAAAAACGGGTGGGCTATAGCCTTGGGGGGTGGGGCTGTCCCACTTCGTCCACCAGACTCGGAATGGCACGAGAGTTTGCGAGGGGCTTCCGTGTGCCAAAAATAGGCCGCGGGCACAGCCGCGCCAAAAAATAACCGCCCGAAGTCCGGGGCGCCAAGTTCATCCAGCGGAAAAAGGCCACAAAAACGGGTGGGCTATAGCCTTGGGGGGTGGGGCTGGCCCACTTCGTCCGCCAGACTCGGAATGGCACGAGAGTTTGCGAGGGGCCTCCGTGTGCCAAAAATAGGCCGCGGGCACAGCCGCGCCAAAAAATAACCGCCCGAAGTCCGGGGCGCCAAGTTCATCCAGCGGAAAAAGGCCACAAAAACGGGTGGGCTATAGCCTTGGGGGGTGGGGCTGGCCAACTTTGTCCGCCGGACTCGGAATGGCGCGAGAGTTTGGGAGGGGCCCCCGTGTGCCAAAAATAGGCCGCGGGCACAGCCACGCCCAAAAATAACAGCCCGAAGGCCGGGGCGCCAAGAACATCCAGCGGAAAAAGGCCACAAAAACGGGTGGGCTATAGCCTTGGGAGGTGGGGCTGGCCAACTTCATCCGCCGGACTCGGAATGGCACGAGAGTTTGCGAGGGGCCTCCGTGTGCAAAAAATAGGCCGCGGGCACAGCCGTGCCAAAAAATAACCGCCCGAAGGCCGGGGCGCCATGTTTATCCAGCGGAAAAAGGCCACAAAAACGGGTGGGCTATAGGCTTGGGGGGTGGGGCTGGCCCACTTCGTCCGCCAGACTCGGAATGGCGTGAGACATTGCGAGGGCCCTCCATGTGCCAATAATAGGCCGCAAGCACAGCCGCGCCCAAAAATAACCGCCCGAAGGCCGAGGTGCCAAGTTCGTCCAGCGGAAAAAGGCCACAAAAACGGGTGGGCTATAGCCTTGGGGGGTGGGGCTGGCCAACTTCGTCCGCCAGACTCGGAATGGCACGAGAGTTTGCGAGGGGCTTCCGTGTGCCAAAAATAGGCCGCGGGCACAGCCGCGCCAAAAAATAACCGCCCGAAGTCCGGGGCGCCAAGTTCATCCAGCGGAAAAAGGCCACAAAAACGGGTGGGCTATAGCCTTGGGGGGTGGGGCTGGCCCACTTCGTCCGCCGGACTCGGAATTGCGCGAGAGTTTGCGAGGGGCCCCCGTGTGCCAAAAATAGGCCGCGGGCACAGCCACGCCCAAAAATAACAGCCCGAAGGCCAGGGCGCCAAGAACATCCAGCGGAAAAAGGCCACAAAAACGGGTGGGCTATAGCCTTGGGAGGTGGGGCTGGCCAACTTCGTCCGCCGGACTCGGAATGGCGCGAGACTTTGCGAGGGCCCTCCGTGTGCCAAAAATAGGCCGCGGGCACAGCCGCACCCAAAAATAACTGCACGAAGGCCGGGGCGCCAAGTTCGTCCAGCGGAAAAAGGCCACAAAAACGGGTGGGCTATAGCCTCGGGGGGTGGGGGTGGCCAACTTCGTCCGCCGGACTTGGAATGGCGAGAGACTTTGCGAGGGTCCTCCGTGTGCCAAAAATAGGCCGCGGGCATAGCCGCACCCAAAAATAACCGCCCGAAGGCCGGGGCGCCAAGTTCATCCAGCGGAAAAAGGCCACAAAAACGGTTGGGCTATAGCCTTGGATGGTGGGGCTGGCCAACTTCGTCCGCCGGACTCGGAATGGTGCGAGACTTTGCGAGGGGGCTCCGTGTGCCAAAAATAGGCCACCGACACAGCCGCACCCAAAAATAACCGCCCGAAGGCCGTGGCGCCAAGTTCGTCCAGCGGAAAAAGGCCACAAAAACGGGTGGGCTATAGGCTTGGGGGGTGGGGCTGGCCAACTTCTTCCGCCGGACTCGGAATGGCGCGAGACTTTGCGAGGGCCCTCCGTGTGCAAAAAATAGGCCGTGGACACAGCCGCGCCCAAAAATAACAGCACGAAGGCCGGGGCGCCAAGTTCGTCCAGCGGAAAAAGGCCACAAAAACGGGTGGGCTATATAGCCTTGGAGGGTGGGGCTGGCCAACTTCGTCCGCCGGACTTGGAATGGCGAGAGACTTTGCGAGGGGCCTCCGTGTGCCAAAAATAGGCCGCGGGCATAGCCGCGCCCAAAAATAACCCCCCGAAGGCCGGGGCGCCAAGTTCATCCAGCGGAAAAAGGCCACAAAAACGGGTGGGCTATAGCCTTGGGGGGTGGGGCTGGCCCACTTCGTCCGCCGGACTCGGAATTGCGCGAGAGTTTGCGAGGGGCCCCCGTGTGCCAAAAATAGGCCGCGGGCACAGCCACGCCCAAAAATAACAGCCCGAAGGCCAGGGCGCCAAGAACATCCAGCGGAAAAAGGCCACAAAAACGGGTGGGCTATAGCCTTGGGAGGTGGGGCTGGCCAACTTCGTCCGCCGGACTCGGAATGGCGCGAGACTTTGCGAGGGCCCTCCGTGTGCCAAAAATAGGCCGCGGGCACAGCCGCACCCAAAAATAACTGCACGAAGGCCGGGGCGCCAAGTTCGTCCAGCGGAAAAAGGCCACAAAAACGGGTGGGCTATAGCCTGGGGGGGTGGGGCTGGCCAACTTCGTCCGCCGGACTTGGAATGGCGAGAGACTTTGCGAGGGGCCTCCGTGTGCCAAAAATAGGCCGCGGGCATAGCCGCACCCAAAAATAACCGCCCGAAGGCCGGGGCGCCAAGTTCATCCAGCGGAAAAAGGCCACAAAAACGGTTGGGCTATAGCCTTGGATGGTGGGGCTGGCCAACTTCGTCCGCCGGACTCGGAATGGTGCGAGACTTTGCGAGGGGGCTCCGTGTGCCAAAAATAGGCCACCGACACAGCCGCACCCAAAAATAACCGCCCGAAGGCCGTGGCGCCAAGTTCGTCCAGCGGAAAAAGGCCACAAAAACGGGTGGGCTATAGGCTTGGGGGGTGGGGCTGGCCAACTTCTTCCGCCGGACTCGGAATGGCGCGAGACTTTGCGAGGGCCCTCCGTGTGCAAAAAATAGGCCGTGGACACAGCCGCGCCCAAAAATAACAGCACGAAGGCCGGGGCGCCAAGTTCGTCCAGCGGAAAAAGGCCACAAAAACGGGTGGGCTATAGCCTTGGAGGGTGGAGCTGGCCAACTTCGTCCGCCGGACTTGGAATGGCGAGAGACTTTGCGAGGGGCCTCCGTGTGCCAAAAATAGGCCGCGGGCATAGCCGCGCCCAAAAATAACCCCCCGAAGGCCGGGGCGCCAAGTTCATCCAGCGGAAAAAGGCCACAAAAACGGGTGGGCTATAGCCTTGGATGGTGGGGCTGGCCAACTTCGTCCGCCGGACTCGGAATGGTGCGAGACTTTGCGAGGGGCCTCCGTGTGCCAAAAATAGGCCGACGACAGAGCCGCGCCCAAAAATAACCACCCGAAAGCCGGGGCGCCAAGTTCGTCCAGCGGAAAAAGGCCACAAAAACGGGTGGGCTATAGCCTTTGGGGGTGGGGCTGGACAACTTCGTGCGCCAGACTCGGAATGGCGCGAGACTTTGCGAGCGGCCTCCGTGTGCCAAAAATAGGCCCCGGGCACAGCCGCGCCCAAAAAGAACCGCCAGAAGGCCGGGGCGCCAACTTCGTCCAGCGGAAAAAGGCCACAAAAACGGGTGGGCCATAGCCTTGGGGGGTGGGGCTGGCCAACTTCGTCCGCCGGACTCGGAATGGCGCGAGACTTTACGAGCGGCCTCCGTGTGCCAAAAATAGACCCCGGACACAGCTGCGTCCAAAAATAACCGCCCGAAGGCCGGGGCGCCAAGTTCATCCAGTGGAAAAAGGCCACAAAAACGGGTGGGCTATAGCCTTAGGGGGTGGGGCTGGCCAACTTCGTCCGCCGGGCACGGAATGGCGCGAGACTTTACGAGCGGCCTCCGTGTGCCCAAAATAGGACCCGGGCAAAGCCGCGCCCAAAAATAACCGCCCGAAGGCCAGGGCGCAGAGTTCGTCCAGCGGAAAAAGGCCACAAAAACGGGTGGGCCATAGCCTTGGGGGGTGGGGCTGGACAACTTCGTGCGCCGGACTCGGAATGGCGCGAGACTTTGCGAGCGGCCTCCGTGTGCCAAAAATAGGCCCCGGGCACAGCCGCGCCCAAAAATAACCACCCGAAAGCCGGGGCGCCAAGTTCGTCCAGCGGAAAAAGGCCACAAAAACGGGTGGGCTATAGCCTTTGGGGGTGGGGCTGGACAACTTCGTGCGCCAGACTCGGAATGGCGCGAGACTTTGCGAGCGGCCTCCGTGTGCCAAAAATAGGCCCCGGGCACAGCCGCGCCCAAAAAGAACCGCCAGAAGGCCGGGGCGCCAACTTCGTCCAGCGGAAAAAGGCCACAAAAACGGGTGGGCCATAGCCTTGGGGGGTGGGGCTGGCCAACTTCGTCCGCCGGACTCGGAATGGCGCGAGACTTTGCGAACGGCCTCCGTGTGCCAAAAATAGGCCCCGGGCACAGCCGCGCCCAAAAATAACCGCCCCAAGGCCGGGGCGCCAACTTCGTCCAGCTGAAAAAGGTCACAAAAACGGGTGGGCTATATAGCCTTGGGGGGTGGGGCTGACCAACTTCGTCCGCCGGACTCGGAATGGCGCGAGACTTTGCGAGCGGCCTCCATGTGCCAAAAATAGGCCTCGGGCACAGCCGCGCCCAAAAATAACCGCCTGAAGGCCGGGACGCAGAGTTCGTCCAGCGGAAAAAGGCTACAAAAACGGGTGGGCTATAACCTTGGGGGGTGGGGCTGGCCAACTTCGTCCGTCGGACTCGGAATGGCGCGAGACTTTGCGAGCGGTCTCCGTGTGCCAAAAATAGTCCCCGGGCACAGCCGCTCCCAAAAAACACCGCCCGAAGGCCGGGGCGCCAAGTTCGTCCAGCGGAAAAAGGGCACAAAAACGGGTGTACTATAGCCTTGGGGGGTGGGGCTGGACAACTTCGTCCGCCGGACTCGGAAGGGGGCGAGACTTTGTGAGCGGCCTCCGCATGCCAAAAATAGGCAGCGGGCACAGCCACACCCAATAATAACCGCCCGAAGGCCGGGGCGCCAAGTTCGTCCTGCGGAAAAATGGCCAAAAAACGGGTGGGCTATAGCGTTGGGGGGAGGGGCTGGCCAACTTCGTCCGCCGGACTCGGATTGGGGCGAGACTTTGCGAGCGGCCTCCGCATGCCAAAAATAGGCAGCGGGCACAGCCACACCCAATAATAACCGCCCGAATGCCGGGGCGCCAAGTTCGTCCAGCGGAAAAATGGCCAAAAAACGAGTGGGCTATAGCCTTGGGGGGAGGGGCTGGCCAAATTCGTCCGCCGGATTCGGATTGGGGCGAGACATTACGAGCAGCCTCCACGTGCCAAAAATAGGCCATGGGCACAGCCGTGCCCAAAAATAAGGCCCCGAAGGTCGGCGCGCCAAAACCCCCCTGCGGAAAAATGGCCAAAAAACGGGTGGGCTATAGCCTTGGGGGGAGGGGCTGGCCAACTTCGTCCGCCGGACTCGGAATGGGGTGAGACTTTGCGAGCAGTCTCCGCGTGCCAAAAATAGGCCGCGGGTACAGCCGCGCCCAAAAATAATCCCCCGAAGGTCAGCGCGCCCAAACCCCCCAGCGGAAAAATGGCCAAAAAAAGGGTGGGCTATAGCCTTGGGGGGAGGGGCTGGCCAACTTCGTCCGCCGGACTCGGAATGGGGTGAGACTTTGTGAGCGGCCTCCGCGTGCCAAAAATAGGCCGTGGGCACAGCCGCACCCAAAAATAACCGCCCGAAGGCCGAGATGCCAAGTTCGTCCAGCGGAAAAATGGCCAAAAAACGGGTGGGCTATAGCCTTGGGGGGAGGGGCTGGCCAACTTCGTCCGCCGGACTCGGAATGGGCCGAGACTTTGCGAGCAGCCTCCTCGTGCAAAAAATAGGCCACGGACACAGCCGTGCCCAAAAATAACACTCCGAAGGTCGGCGCGCCCAAACCCCCCAGCGGAAAAATGGCCAAAAAACGAGTGGGCTATAGCATTGGGGGGAGGGGCTGGCAAACTTCGTCCGCCGGACTCAGAATAGGGCAAGACTTTGTGAGCAGCCTCTGCGTGCCAAAAATAGGCCGCGGGAAAAGCCGCGACAAAAAATAACCCCCCGAAGGTCGGCGCGCCCAAACCCCCCAGCGGAAAAATGAACAAAGAACGGGTGGGCTAGAGCCTTGGGGGGAGGGGCTGGCCAACTTCGTCCGAAAATAACCGCCCGAAGGCCGGGGTGCCAACTTCGTCCAGCGGAAAAATGGCCAAAAAACGGGTGGGCTATAGCCTTGGGGAGAGGGGCTGGCCCACTTCGTCTGCCAGACTCGGAATCGGGCGAGACTTTGCGAACGGCATCCGCGTGCCAAAAATATGCCGCGGGCACAGCCGCGTCCAAAAATAACCCCCGAAGGTCGGCGCGCCCAAACCCCCCAGCGGAAAAATGGCCAAAAAATGGGTGGGCTATAGCCTTGGGGGGAGGGGCGGGACAACTTCGTCCGCCGGACTCGGAAGGGGGCGAGACTTTTCGAGCGGCCTCCGCATGCCAAAAATAGGCTGCGGGCACAGCCGCGCCCAAAAATAACCGCCCGAAGGCCGGGGCGCCAAGTTTGTCCAGCGGAAAAATGGCCAAAAAACGGGTGGGCTATAGCCTTGGGGGGAGGGGCTGGCCAACTTCGTCCGCCGGACTCGGAATGGGACGAGACTTTACGAGCGGTCTCCGCGTGCCAAAAATAGGCTGCGGGCACAGCCGCGCCCAAAAATAACCGCCCGAAGGTCGGCGCGACCAAACCCCCCGGCGGAAAAATGGCCAAAAAATAGGTGGGCTATAGCCTTAGGGGGAGGGGCTGGCCAACTTCGTCCGCCGGACTCGGAATGGGGCGAGACTTTGTGAGCGGCCTCCGCGTGCCAAAAATAGGCCGCTGGTACAGCCGCGCCCAAAAATAACCCCCCGAACGTCGGCGCGTCCAAACCCCCCAGCGGAAAAATGGCCAAAAAACGGGTGAGCTATAGCCTTGGGGGGAGCGGCTGGCCAACTTTGTCCGCCGGACTCGGAATGGGTCGAGACTTTACGGGTGGCCTCCGCATACCAAAAATAGGCCGCAGGCACAGTCGCGCCCAAAAATAACCGACCGAAGGTCGGCGCGCCCAAACCCCCCGGCGGAAAAATGGCCAAAAAACGGGTGGGCTATAGCCTTCGGGGGAGGGGCTGGCCAACTTCGTCCGCCGGACTCGGAATGGGGTGAGACTTTACGAACGGCCTCCGTGTGCCAAAAATAGCCCTCGGGTACAGCCGCACCCAAAAATAACCCCCCGAAAGTCGGCGCGCCCAAATCCGACAGCGGAAAAATGGCCAAAAAACGGGTGGGCTATAGCCTTGGGGGGAGGGGCTGGCCCACTTCGTCCGCCGGACTCGGAAGGGGGCGAGACTTTGCGAGTGGCTTCGGCATGCCAAAAATAGGCCGTGGGCACAGCCGTGCCCAAAAAAAATCCCCCGAAGGTCGTCGTACCCAAACCCCCCAGCAGAAAAATGGCCAAAAAACGGGTGGGCTATAGCCTTGGGGGGAGGGGCTGGCCAACTTCGTCCGCCGGACTCGGAATGGGGCGAGACTTTGCGAGCGGCCTCCGCGTCCCAAAATAGGCCGCGGGTACAGCCGCTCCCAAAAACAACCCCCCAAAGGTCGGGGCGCCAAGTTCGTCCAGTGGAAAAAGGCCACAAAAACGGGTGGGCTATAGCCTTGGGGGGTGGGGCTGGCCCACTACGTCCGCCGGACTCGGAATGGCGCGAGACTTTGCTTGGCGCCTCCGTGTGCCAAAAATAGGCTGCAGGAACAGCCGCGCCCAAAAATACCCGCCCGAACGCCGGGGCGCCAAGTTCGTCCAGCGGAAAAAGGCCACAAAAACGGGTGGGTGATAGCCTTGGGGGGTGGGGCTGGCCAACTTCGTCCGCCGGACTCGGAATGGGGCGAGACTTTGCGAGGGGCCTAGGGGTGCCAAAAATAAGCCGCTGGCAAAGCCGCACCCAAAAATAAGCGCCCGAAGATCGTGGAGCCAAAACCCCCCAGCGGAAAAATGGCCAAAAATCGGGTGGGCTATAGCCTTGGTGGGGGGCGCGGGCGAAGTTCGTCCGCTGGACTTGGAATGGGATGTGACTTTGCGAGGGGCCTCGGGGTGCCAAAACTAATCCGCGGAAAAAGCCGCGCCAAAAAATAAGTGCCCGAAGGTCGTGGTGCCAAAATCCCCCAGCGGAAAAATGGCCAAAAAACGGGTGGGTTATAGCCTTGGTGGGGGGCGCGGGCGAAGTTCGTCCGCCGGACTTGGAATAGGGCAAGACTTTGCGAGGGGCCTCTAGGTGCCAAAAATAAGCCGCGGGCAAAGCCGCGCCCAAAAATAAGCGCCCGAAGATCGTGGTGCCAAAACCCCCAAGCGGAAAAATGGCCAAAAACTGGGTGGGCTATAGCCTTGGTGGGGGGCGCGGGCGAAGTTCGTCCGCCGGAGTCAGAATGGGGCAAGACTTTGCGAGGGGCCTCGGGGTGCCAAAAATAAGCCTACGGCAAAGCCGCGCCCAAAAATAAGCGCCCGAAGGTCGTGGTGCGAAAACCCCCCTGCGGAAAAATGACCAAAAAACGGGTGGGCTATAGCCTTGGTGGGGGGCGCGGGCGAAGTTCGTCCGCCGGACTCGGAATGGGGAAGACTTTGCGAGGGGCCTCGCGGTGCCAAAACTAAGCCGCGGGCAAAGGCGCGCCCGAATATCGTGGTGCCAAAACCCCCCAGCTGAAAAATGGCCAAAAAACGGGTGGGCTATAGCCTTGGTGGGGGGCGCGGGCGAAGTTCGTCCGCCGAACTCGGAATGGGGCGAGACTTTGCTTGGCGCCTTCGTGTGTAAAACATAGGCAGCGGGCACAACCATGCCCAAAAATACCCTCCCGAAGGCCGGGGCGCCAAGTTCGTCCAGCGGAAAAAGGCCACAAACACGGGTGGGCTATAGCCTTGGGGGGTGGGGCTGGACAACTTCGTCCGCCGGACTCGGAATGGCACGAGACTTTGCGAGGCACCTCCGTGTGCCAAAAATAGGCCGCGGGCACAGCCGTACCCAAAACTACCTGCCCGAACGCCGGGGCGCCAAGTTCGTCCAGCGGAAAAAGGCCACAAAAACGGGTGGGCGATAGCCTTGGGGGGTGGGGCTGGCCCACTTCGTCCGCCGTACTCGGAATGATTCGAGGCATTTCGAGGCGCCTCCGTGTGCCAAAAATAGGCCGCGGGCACAGCCGCGCCCAAAAATACCCGCCCGAAGGCCGGGGCGCCAAGTTCGTCCAGCGGAAAAAGGCCACAAAAACGGGTGGGCTATGTCCTTGGGGGGTGGGGCTGGCCAACTTCGTCGGCTGGACTCGGAATGGCGCGAGACTTTGTGAGGCACCTCCGTGGGCCAAAAATAGGCCGCGGGCACAGCCGCGCCCAAAAATACCCGCCGGAAGGCCGGGGCGCCAAGTTCGTCCAGCGGAAAAAGGCCACAAAAACGGGTGGGCTATAGCCTTTAAGGGTGGGGCTGGCCGACTTCGTCCGCCGGATTCGGAATGGCGCGAGACTTTCCGAGGCACCTCCGTGTGCCAAAAATAGGCCGCGGACACAGCCGCGCCCAAAAATACCCCCCGAAGGCCGGGGCGCCAAGTTCGTCCAGCGGAAAAAGGCCACAAAAACGGTTGGGCTATAGCCTTGGGGGGTGGGGCTGGCCGACTTCGTCCGCCGGACTCGGAATGGCGCGAGAGTTTGCGAGGCGCCTCCGTGGAAAAGGCCACAAAAACGGGTGGGCTATAGCCTTGGGGGGTGGGGCTGGACCACTTCATCCGCCGGACTCGGAATGGCGCGAGGCTTTGCGAGGCACCTCCGTGTACCAAAAATAGGCCGCGGACACAGCCGCGCCCAAAAATACCCGCCCGAAGGCCGGGGCGCCAAGTTCGTCCAGCGGAAAAAGGCCACAAAAACGGGTGGGCTATAACCTTGGGGGGTGGGGCTGGCCAACTTCGTCCGCCGGACTCGGAATGGCGCGAGACTTTGCGAGGCGCCTCCGTGAGAAAGGCCACAAAAACGGGTGGGCTATAGCCTTGGGGGGTGGGGCTGGACCACTTCATCCGCCGGACTCGGAATGGCGCGTGACTTTCCGAGGCGCCTCCGTGTACCAAAAATAGGCCGCGGGCACAGCCGCGCCCAAAAATACCCGCCCGAAGGCCGGGGCGCCAAGTTCGTCTAGCGGAAAAAGGCCACAAAAACGGGTGGGCTATAGCCTTGGGGGGTGGCGCTGGCCAACTTCGTCCGCCGGACTCGGAATGGTGCGAGGCTTTGCGAGGCACCTCCGTGTACCAAAAATAAGCCGCGGACACAGCCGCGCCCAAAAATACCCGCCCGAAGGCCGGGGCGCCAAGTTCGTCCAGCGGAAAAAGGCCACAAAAACGGGTGGGCTATAGCCTTGGGGGGTGGGGCAGCCCAACTTCGTCCGCCGGACTCGGAATGGCGCGAGACATTGCGAGGCGCCTCCGTGTGCCAAAAATAGGCCGCGGGCACAGCCGCGCGCAAAAATACCCGCCCGAAGGCCGGGGCGCCAAGTTCGTCTAGCGGAAAAAGGCCACAAAAACGGGTGGGCTATAGCCTTGGGGGGTGGCGCTGGCCAACTTCGTCCGCCGGACTCGGAATGGCGCGAGGCTTTGCGAGGCACCTCCGTGTACCAAAAATAAGCCGCGGACACAGCCGCGCCCAAAAATACCCGCCCGAAGGCCGGGGCGCCAAGTTCGTCCAGCGGAAAAAGGCCACAAAAACGGGTGGGCTATAGCCTTGGGGGGTGGGCCTGGCCCACTTCGTCCGTCGGACTCGGAATGGCGCGAGACTTTGCGAGGCACCTCCACGTGTCAAAAATAGGCCGCGGACACAGGTGCGCCCAAAAATACCCGCCCGAAGGCCGGGGCGCCAAGTTCGTCCAGCGGAAAAAGGCCACAAAAACGGGTGGGCTATAGCCTTGGGGGTGGAGCTGGCCGACTTCGTCCGCCGGACTCGGAATGGCGCGAGACTTTGTGAGGCGCCTCCGTGTGCCAAAAATAGACCGCGGGCACAGCCGCGTCCAAAAATACCCGCCCAAAGGTCGGGGCGCCAAGTTCGTCCAGCGGAAAAAGGCCACAAAAACGGGTGGGCTATAGACTTGGGGGGTGGGGATGGCCAACTTCGTCCGCCGGACTCAGAATGGCGCGAGACTTTGCGAGGCACCTCCATGTGCCAAAAATAGGCCGCAGGAACAGCCACGCCCGAAAATACCCGCCCGAAGGCCGGGGCGCCAAGTTCTTCCAGCGGAAAAAGGCCACAAAAACGGGTGGGCTATAGCCTTGGGGGGTGGGGCTGGCCAACTTCGTCCGCCGGACTCGGAATGGCGCGACACTTTGCGAGGGGCCTCCGTGTACCAAAATTAGGCCACGGGCTGAGCCGCGCCCAAAAATAACCGCCCGAAGGCCGGGGCGCCAAGTTCGTCCAGCGTAAAAAGGCCACAAAAACGGGTGGGCCATAGCCTTGGGAGGTGGGGCTGTCCATCTTCGTCCGCCGGACTCAGAATGGCGCGACACTTTGCAAGGGGCCTCCATGTGCCAAAATTAGGCCGCGGGCACAGCCTCACCCAGAAATAACCGCCCGAAGGCCTGGGCGCGAAGTTCATCCAGCGGAAAAAGGCCACAAAAACGCGTGGGCTATAGCCTTGGGAGGTGGGGCTGGCCAACTTCGTCCGCCGGACTCGGAATGGCGCGAGACTTTGCGATGGGCCTCCGTGTGCCAAAAATAGGCCGCGGGCACAGCCGCACCCACAAATAACTGCCCGAAGGCCGGGGCGCCAAGTTCGCCCAGCGGAAAAAAGCCACAAAAACGGGTGGGCTATATCCTTGGGGGGTGGGGCTGGCCAACGTCGTCCGCCGGACTCGGAATGGCGCGAGACTTTGCGAGGCACCTCCGTGTACCAAAAATAGGCCGCGGACACAGCCACGCCCAAAAATACCCGCCCGAAGGCCGGGGCGCCAAGTTCGTCCAGCGGAAAAAGGCCACAAAAACGGGTGGGCTATAGACTTGGGGGTGGAGCTGGCCGACTTCGTCCGCCGGACTCGGAATGGCGCGAGACTTTGCGAGGCGCCTCCGTGTGCCAAAAATAGACCGCGGGCACAGCCGCGTCCAAAAATACTCTCCCAAAGGTCGGGGCGCCAAGTTCGTCCAACGGAAAAAGGCCACAAAAACGGGTGGGCTATAGCCTTGGGAGGTGGGGCTGGCCAACTTCGTCCGCCGGACTCGGAATGGCGCGAGACTTTGCGATGGGCCTCCGTGTGCCAAAAATAGGCCGCGGGCACAGCCGCACCCACAAATAACTGCCCGAAGGCCGGGGCGCCAAGTTCGCCCAGCGGAAAAAAGCCACAAAAACGGGTGGGCTATATCCTTGGGGGGTGGGGCTGGCCAACGTCGTCCGCCGGACTCGGAATGGCGCGAGACTTTGCGAGGCACCTCCGTGTACCAAAAATAGGCCGCGGACACAGCCACGCCCAAAAATACCCGCCCGAAGGCCGGGGCGCCAAGTTCGTCCAGCGGAAAAAGGCCACAAAAACGGGTGGGCTATAGACTTGGGAGTGGAGCTGGCCGACTTCGTCCGCCGGACTCGGAATGGCGCGAGACTTTGCGAGGCGCCTCCGTGTGCCAAAAATAGACCGCGGGCACAGCCGCGTCCAAAAATACTCTCCCAAAGGTCGGGGCGCCAAGTTCGTCCAACGGAAAAAGGCCACAAAAACGGGTGGGCTATAGCCTTGGGGGGTGGGGATGGCCAACTTCGTCCGCCGGACTCAGAATGGCGCGAGACTTTGGGAGGCGCCTCCGTGTGCCAAAAATAGACCGCGGGCACAGCCGCGTCCAAAAATACCCGCCCAAAGGTCGGGGCGCCAAGTTCGTCCAGCGGAAAAAGGCCACAAAAACGGGTGGGCTATAGCCTTGGGGGGTGGGGATGCCCAACTTCGTCCGCCGGACTCAAAATGGCGCGAGACTTTGCGAGGCACCTCCATGTGCCAAAAATAGGCCGCGGGAACAGCCACGCCTGAAAATACCCGCCCGAAGGCTGGGGCGCCAAGTTCGTCCAGCGGAAAAAGGCCACAAAAACGGTTGGGCTATAGCCTTGGGGGGTGGGGCTGGCCAACTTCGTCCGCCGGACTCGGAATGGCGCGACACTTTGCGAGGGGCCTCCGTGTGCCAAAATTAGGCCACGGGCTGAGCCGCGCCCAAAAATAACCGCCCGAAGGCCGGGGCGCCAAGTTCGTCCAGCGTAAAAAGGCCACAAAAACGGGTGGGCCATAGCCTTGGGAGGTGGGGCTGGCCATCTTCGTCCGCCGGACTCAGAATGGCGCGACACTTTGCAAGGGGCCTCCATGTGCCAAAATTAGGCCGCGGGCACAGCCTCACCCAAAAATAACCACCCGAAGGCCTGGGCGCGAAGTTCATCCAGCGGAAAAAGGCCACAAAAACGCGTGGGCTATAGCCTTGGGGGGTGGGGCTGGCCAACGTCGTCCGCCGGACTCGGAATGGCGCGAGACTTTGCGAGGCACCTCCGTGTACCAAAAATAGGCCGCGGACACAGCCGCGCCCAAAAATACCCGCCCGAAGGCCGGGGCGCCAAGTTCTTCCAACGGAAAAAGGCCACAAAAACGGGTGGGCTATAGCCTTCGGGGGTGGGCCAGGCCCACTTCATCCGTCAGACTCAGAATGGCGCGAGACTTTGCGAGGCGTCTCCATGTGTCAAAAATAGGCCGCGGTCACAGGTGCGCCCAAAAATACCCGCCCGAAGGCCGGGGCGCCAAGTTCGTCCAGCGGAAAAAGGCCACAAAAACGGGTGGGCTATAGCCTTGGGGGTGGAGCTGGCCGACTTCGTCCGCCGGACTTGGAATGGCGCGAGACATTACGAGGCACCTCCGTGTGCCAAAAATAGGCCGTGGGCACAGCCACGCCCAAAAATACCCGCCCGAAGGCCGGGGCGCCAAGTTCGTCCAGCGGAAAAAGGCCACAAAAACGGGTGGGCTATAGCCTTGGGGGGTGGGGCTGACAAAGTTCGTCCGCCGGACTCGGAATGGCGAGACTTTGCGTGGCGCCTCTGTGTGCTAAAAATAGGCCGCGGGCACAGCCACGCCCAAAAATACCAGCCTGAAGGCCGGGGCGCCAAGTTCGTCCAGCGGAAAAAAGCCACAAAAACGGGTGGGCTATAGCCTTGGGAGGTTGGGCTGGCCAACTTCGTCCGCCGGACTCGGAATGGCGTGAGACTTCGCGAGTCACCTCCGTGTGCCAAAAATAGGCCGCGGACACAGCCACGCCCAAAAATACCCGCCCGACGGCCGGAGCGCCTAGTTCGTCCAGCGGAAAAAGGCCACAAAAACGGGGGGGCTATAGCCTTGAGGGGTGGGGCTGGCCAACTTCTTCCGCCGGACTCGGAATAGCGCGAGACTTTGCGAGGCGGCTCTGTGTGCTAAAAATAGGCCGCGGGTTCAGCCGCGCACAAAAATAACCGCCCGAAGGCCGGGGCGCCAAGTTCGTCCAGCGGAAAAAGGCCACAAAAACGGGTGGGCTATAGCCTTGGGGGGTGGGGCTGGCCAACTTCGTCCGCCGGACTCAGAATGGCGTGAGACTTTGCGAGGCGCCTCCGTGTGCCAAAAATAGGCCGAGGGCACAGCCACGCCCAAAAATACCCGCCCGACGGCCGGAGCGCCTAGTTCGTCCAGCGGAAAAAGGCCACAAAAACGGGTGGGCTTTAGCCTTGGGGGCTGGGGCTGGCCAACTTCGTCCGCCGGACTCGGAACGGCGTGAGGCTTTGTGAGGCGCCTCCGTGTACCAAAAATAGGCCGTGGGCTCAGCCGCGCCTAAAAATACCCGCCCGAAGACCGGGGCGCCTAGTTCGTCCAGCGGAAAAAGGCCACAAAAACGGGTGGGCTATAGCCTTGGGGGGTGGGGCTGGCCAACTTCTACCGCCGGACTCGGAATGGCGCGAGACTTTGTGAGGCGCCTCCGTGTTCCAAAAATAGGCCGCGGGCACAGCCGCGCCCCAAAATACCCACCCGAAGGCCGGGGCGCCAAGTTCGACCAGCGGAAACAGGCCATAAAAACGGGTGGGCTATAGCCTTGGGGGGTGGGGCTGGCCAACTTCGTCCGCCGGACTCGGAATGGCGCGAGACTTTGCAAGGCGCCTCCGTGTGCCAAAAATAGGCCGCGGGCACAGGCGCTCCCAAAAATACCCGCCCCAAGGCCGGGGCGCCAACTTCGTCCAGCGGAAAAGGGCCACAAAAACGGGTGGGCTATAGCCTTGGGGGGTGGGTCTGGCAAAGTTCGTCCGCCGGACTCGGAATGGCGCGAGACTTTGCGAGGTGCCTCTGTGTGCTAAAAATAGGCCGCGGGCACAGCCACGCCCAAAAATACCCGCCTGAAGGCCGGGGCGCCAAGTTCGTCCAGCGGACTCGGAATGGCGTGAGACTTTGCGAGGGGCCTCCGTGTGCGAAAAATAGGCCGTGGGCACAGCCGGGCCCAAAAATACCAGCCCGAAGGCCGGGGCGCCAAGTTCGTCCAGCGGAAAAAGGCCACAAAAACGGGTGGGCTATAGCCTTGGGGGGTGGGGCTGGCCAACTTTGTCCGCCGGACTCGGAATGGCGCGAGGCTTTGCGAGGTTCCTCCGTGTGCCAAAAATAGGCCGCGGGTACAGCCGAACCCAAAAATACCCGCACGAAGGCCGGGGCCCCAAGTTCGTCCCGCGGAAAAAGGCCACAAAAATGGGTTGGCTATAGCCTAGGGGGGTGGGGCTGGGCAACTTTGTCCGCCGGACTTGGAATGGCGCGAGACATTACGAGGCACCTCCGTGTGCCAAAAATAGGCCGTGCGCACAGCCACGCCCAAAAATACCCGCCCGAAGGCCGGGGCGCCAAGTTCGTCCAAGTGAAAAAGGCCACAAAAACGGGTGGGCTATAGCCTTGGGGGGTGGGGCTGACAAAGTTCGTCCGCCGGACTCGGAATGGCGAGACTTTGCGAGTCACCTCCGTGTGCCAAAAATAGGCCGAGGGCACAGCCACGCCCAAAAATACCCGCCCGACGGCCGGAGCGCCTAGTTCGTCCAGCGGAAAAAGGCCACAAAAACGGGGGGGCTATAGCCTTGAGGGGTGGGGCTGGCCAACTTATTCCGCCGGACTCGGAATAGCGCGAGACTTTGCGAGGCGGCTCTGTGTGCTAAAAATAGGCCGCGGGTACAGCCGCGCACAAAAATAACCGCCCGAAGGCTGGGGCGCCAAGTTCGTCCAGCGGAAAAAGGCCACAAAAACGGGTGGGCTATAGCCTTGGGGGGTGGGGCTGGCCAACTTCGTCCGCCGTACTCAGAATGGCGTGAGACTTTGCGAGGCACCTCCGTGTGCGAAAAATAGGCCGTGGGCACAGCCGCGCCTAAAAATACCCGCCCGAAGGCCGGGGCGCCAAGTTCGTCCAGCGGAAAATGGCCACAAAAACGGGTGGGCTACAGCCTTGGGGGGTGGGGCTGGCCAACTTCGTCCGCCGGACTCGGAATGGCGCGAGGCTTTGCGAGGTGCCTCCGTGTGCCAAAAATACGCCGCGGGTACAGCCGCACCCAAAAATACGGGCCCGAAGACCGGGGCGCCAAGTTCGTCACGCGGAAAAAGGCCACAAAAACGGGTGGGCTATGGCCTTGGGGGGTGGAGCTGGCCAACTTCGTCCGCCGGACTCGGAATGGCGCGAGGCGTTGCGAGGCACCTCCGTGTACCAAAAATTGGCCGTGGGCTCAGCCGCGCCTAAAAATACCCGCCCGAAGGCCGGGGCGCCTAGTTCGTCCAGCGGAAAAAGGCCACAAAAACGGGTGGGCTATAGCCTTGGGGGGTGGGGCTGGCCAACTTCTACCGCCGGACTCGGAATGGCGCGAGACTTTGTGAGGCACCTCCGTGTGCCAAAAATAGGCCGCGGGCACAGCCGCGCCCCAAAATACCCACCCGAAGGCCGGGGCGCCAAGTTCGACCAGCGGAAACAGGCCATAAAAACGGGTGGGCTATAGCCTTGGGGGGTGGGGCTGGCCAACTTCGTCCGCCGGACTCGGAATGGCGCGAGACTTTGCAAGGCGCCTCCGTGTGCCAAAAATAGGCCGCGGGCACAGGCGCTCCCAAAAATACCCGCCCCAAGGCCGGGGCGCCAACTTCGTCCAGCGGAAAAGGGCCACAAAAACGGGTGGGCTATAGCCTTGGGGGGTGGGGCTGGCAAAGTTCGTCCGCCGGACTCGGAATGGCGCAAGACTTTACGAGGGTCCTCCGTGTGCAAAAATTAGGCCGCGGGTACAGCCGCGCCCAAAAATAACCGCCTGAAGGCCGGGGCGCCATGTTCGTCCAGCGGAAAAAGGCCACAAAAACGGGTGGGCTATAGCCTTGGGGGGTTGGGCTGGCCCACTTTGTCCGCCGGGCTCGGAATGGCGTGAGACTTTGCGAGGGTCCTCCGTGTGCGAAAATTAGGCCGCGGGCACAGCGCGCCCAAAAATAACCGCCCGAAGGCCGGGGCGCCAAGTTCGTCTAGCGGAAAAAGGCCACAAAAACGGGTGGGCTATAGCCTTGCGGGGTGGGGCTGGCCAACTTCGTCCGCCGGACTCGGAATGGCGCGAGACTTTGCGAGGTGCCTCTGTGTGCTAAAAATAGGCCGCGGGCACAGCCACGCCCAAAAATACCCGCCTGAAGGCCGGGGCGCCAAGTTCGTCCAATGGAAAAAGGCCACAAAAATGGGTGGGCTATAGCCTTGGGGGGTGGGGCTGGCCAATTTCGTCCGCCGGACTCGAAATGGTGCGAGACTTTGCGAGGCGCCTCTGTGTGCCAAAAATAGGCCGCGGGCACAGCCGCGCCCAAAAATACCGCCCGAAGGCCGGGACGCCAAGTTCGTTCAGCGGAAAAAGGCTACAAAAACGGGTGGGCTATAGCCTTGGGGGGTGGGGCCGGCCAACTTCGTCAGCCGGACTCGGAATGGCGCGAGACTTTGCGAGGCGCCTCCGTGTGCCAAAAATAGGCCGCGGGCACAGCCGCGCCCAAAAATACTGGCCCGAAGGCCGGGGCGCCAAGTTCGTCCAGCGGGAAAAGGCCACAAAAACGGGTGGGCTATAGCCTTGGGGGGTGGGGCTGGCCAACTTCGTACGCCGGACTCGGAATGGCGAGAGACTTTGCGAGGCACCTCCATGTGCGAAAAATAGGCCGCGGGCACAGCTGCGCTCAAAAATACCCGCCCGAAGGCCGGGGCGCCAAGTTCGTCCAGCGGGAAAAGGCCACAAAAACGGGTGGGCTATAGCCTTGGGGGGTGGGGCTGGCCCACTTCGTCCGCCGGACTCGGAATGGCGAGAGACTTTGGGAGGCACCTCCATGTGCGAAAAATAGGCCGCGGGCACAGCTGCGCTCAAAAATACCCGCCCAAAGGCCGGGGCGCCAAGTTCGTCCAGCGGAAAAAGGCCACAAAAACGGGTGGGCTATAGCCTTGGGGGGTGGGGCTTGCCAACTTCGTCCTCCGGACTTGGAATGGCGCGAGTATTTTCGAGGTGCCTCCGTGTGGCAAAAACAAGCCGCGGGAACAGCCGCGCCCAAAAATACCCGCCCGAAGGCCGGGGCGCCAAGTTCATCCAGCGGAAAAAGGCCACAAAAACGGGTGGGCTATAGCCTTGGGGGGTGGGGCTGGCAAAGTTCGTCCGCCGGACTCGGAATGGCGCGAGACTTTGCGAGGTGCCTCTGTGTGCTAAAAATAGGCCGCGGGCACAGCCACGCCCAAAAATACCCGCCCGATGGCCAGGCACCAAGTTCGTCCAGCGGAAAAAAGCCACAAAAACGGGTGGGCTATAGCCTTGGGGGGTGGGGCTGGCCGACTTCGTCCGCCGGACTCGGAATGGCGCGAGACTTTGCGAGGGTCCGCCGTGTGCCAAAAATAGGCCGCGGGCATAGCCGCGTCCAAAAATACCCGCCCGAAGGCCGGGGCGCCAATTTCGTCCAGCGGAAAAAGGCCACAAAAACGGGTGGGCTATAGCCTTGGGGGGTGGGGCTGGCCAACTTCGTCCGCCGGACTCGGAATGGCGTGAGACTTTGGGAGTCGCCTCCGTGTAATAAAAATAGGCCGCGGGCACAGCCACGCCCAAAAATACCCGCCCGAAGGCCGGGCACCAAGTTCGTCCAGCGGAAAAAGGCCACAAAAACGGGTGGGCTATAGCCTTGGGGGGTGGGGCTGGCCGACTTCGTCCGCCGGAATCGGGATGGCGCGAGACTTTGCGAGGGTCCTCCGTGTGCCAAAAATAGGCCGCGGGCATAGCCGCGTCCAAAAATACCCGCCCGAAGGCCGGGGCGCCAAGTTCATCCAGCGGAAAAAGGCCACAAAAACGGGTGGGCTATAGCCTTGGGGGGTGGGGCTGGCCAACTTCTACCGCCGGACTCGGAATGGCGTGAGAGTTAGGGAGTCGCCTCCGTGTAATAAAAATAGGCCGCGGGCACAGCCACGCCCAAAAATACCCGCCCGATGGCCGGGCACCAAGTTCGTCCAGAGGAAAAAGGCCACAAAAACGGGTGGGCTATAGCCTTGGGGGGTGGGGCTGGCCGACTTCGTCCGCCGGACTCGGAATGGCGCGAGACTTTGCGAGGGTCCGCCGTGTGCCAAAAATAGGCCGCGGACATAGCCGCGTCCAAAAATACCCGCCCGAAGGCCGGGGCGCCAAGTTCGTCCAGCGGAAAAAGGCCACAAAAACGGGTGGGCTATAGCCTTGGGGGGTGGGGCTGGCCAACTTCGTCCGCCGGACTCGGAATGGCGTGAGACTTTGGGAGTCGCCTCCGTGTAATAAAAATAGGCTGCGGGCACAGTCACGCCCAAAAATACCCGCCCGAAGGCCGGGCACCAAGTTCGTCCAGCGGAAAAAGGCCACAAAAACGGGTGGGCTATAGCCTTGGGGGGTGGGGCTGGCCGACTTCGTCCGCCGGACTCGGAATGGCGCGAGACTTTGCGAGGGTCCGCCGTGTGCCTAAAATAGGCCGCGGGCATAGCCGCACCCAAAAATACCCGCCCGAAGGCCGGGGCGCCAAGTTCGTCCAGCGGAAAAAGGCCACAAAAACGGGTGGGATATAGCCTTTGGGGGTGGGGCTGGCCAACTTCTACCGCCGGACTCGGAATGGCGCGAGACTTTGCGAGGCACCTCCGTGTGCCAAAAATAGGCCGCGGGCACAGCCGCACCCAAAAATACTGGCCCGAAGGCCGGTGCGCCAAGTTCGTCCAGCGGAAAAAGGCCACAAAAACGGGTGTGCTATAGCCTTGGGGGGTGGGGCTTGCCAACTTCATCCCCCGGACTTGGAATGGCGCGAGTCTTTTCGAGGCGCCTCCATGTGGCAAAAATAGGCCGCGGGAACAGCTGCGCTCAAAAATACCCGCCCGAAGGCCGGGGCGCCAAGTTTGTCCAGCGGAAAATGGCCACAAAAACGGGTGGGCTATACCCTTGGGGGGTGGGGCTGGCCAACTTCGTCCTCCGGACTTGGAATGGCGTGAGTCTTTTCGAGGTGCCTCCGTGTGGTAAAAATAGGCCGCGGGAACAGCCGCACCCAAAATTACCCGCCCGAAGGCCGGGCACCAAGTTCGTCCAGCGGAAAAAGGCCACAAAAACGGGTGGGCTATAGCCTTGTGGGGTGGGGCTGGCCGACTTCGTCCGCCGGACTCGGAATGGCGCGAGACTTTGCGAGGGTCCTCCTTGTGCCAAAAATAGGCCGCGGGCACAGCCGCGGCCAAAAATACCCGCCCGAAGGCCGGGGCGCCAAGTTCGTCCAGCTGAAAAATGCCAAAAAAACGGGAGGGCTATAGCCTTGGGGGGTGGGGCTGGCCAACTTCGTCCGCCGGACTCGGAATGGCGTGAGACTTTGCGAGTCGCCTCCGTGTACCAAAAATAGGCCGCGGGCACAGCCACGCTAAAAAATGCCAGCCCGAAAGCCGGGGCGCCAAGTTCGTCCAGCAGAAAAAGGCCACAAAAACGGTTGGGCTATAGACTTGCGGGGGTGGGGCTGGCCAACTTCGTCCGCCGGACTCGGAATGGCGCGAAACTTTGCGAGGCGCCTCCGTGTGCCAAAGATAGGCCGTGGGTACAGCCGCACCCAAAAATACCCGACAAAGGCCGGGGCACCAAGTTCGTCCAGCGGAAAAAGGCCACAAAAACGGGTGGCCTATAGCCTTGGGGGGTGGGGCTGGCCCACTTCGTCCGCCAGACTCGGAATGGCGCGAGGCTTTGCGAGGCACCTCCGTGTCCCAAAAATAGGCCGCGGGCTCAGCCGCGCCTAAAAATACCCGCCCGAAGGCCGGGGCGCCAAGTTCGTTCAGCGGAAAAAGGCCACAAAAACGGGTGGGCTATAGCTTTGGGGGGTGGGGCTTGCCAACTTCGTCCGCCGGTCTCGGAATGGCATGAGACTTTGCGAGTAGCCTCCATGTGCCAAAAATAGGCCGCGGGCACAGCCACGCCCAAAAATAACCACCCGAAGGCCGGGGCGCCAAGTTCGTCCAGCGGAAAAACGCCACAAAAACGGGTGGGCTATAGCCTTGTGGGGTGGGGCTGGCCAACTTCGTCCGCCGGACTCGGAATGGCGCAAGGCTTTGCGAGGCACCTCCGTGCACCAAAAATAGGCCGCGGTCTCAGCCGCGCCCAAAAATACCCGCCCGAAGGCCGGGGCGCCCAGTTCGTCCAGCGGAAAAAGTCCACAAAAACGGGTGGGCTATAGCCTTGGGGGGTGGGGCTGGCCAACTTCGTCCGCCGGACTCGGAATGGCGTGAGACTTTGGGAGTCGCCTCCGTGTACTAAAAATAGGCCGCGGGCACAGCCACGCCCAAAAATACCCGCCCGAAGGCCGGGCACCAAGTTCGTCCAGCGGAAAAAGGCCACAAAAACGGGTGGGCTATAGCCTTGGGGGGTGGGGCTGGCCGACTTCGTCCGCCGGACTCGGGATGGCGCGAGACTTTGCGAGGGTCCTCCGTGTGCCAAAAATAGGCCGCGGGCATAGCCAAGTCCAAAAATACCCGCCCGAAGGCCGGGGCTCCAAGTTCGTCCAGCGGAAAAAGGCCACAAAAACGGGTGGGCTATAGCCTTGGGGGGTGGGGCTGGCCAACTTCGTCCGCCGGACTCGGAATGGCGTGAGACTTTGGGAGTCGCCTCCGTGTACTAAAAATAGGCCGCGGGCACAGCCACGCCCAAAAATACTCGCCCGAAGGCCGGGCACCAAGTTCGTCCAGCGGAGAAAGGCCACAAAAACGGGTGGGCTATAGCCTTGGGGGGTGGGGCTGGCCGACTTCGTCCGCCGGACTCGGAATGGCGCGAGACTTTGCGAGGCTCCTCCGTGTGCCAAAAATAGGCCGCGGGCACAGCCGTACCCAAAAATACCCGCCCGAAGGCCGGGGCGCCAAGTTCGTCCAGCGGAAAAAGGCAACAAAAACGGGTGGGCTATAGCCTTGGGGGGTGGGACTGCCCAACTTCGTCCGCCGGACTCGGAATGGCGCGAGACTTTGCGAGGCGCCTCCGTGTGCGAAAAATAGGCCGCGGGAAAAGCCGCGCCCAAAAAATACCCGCCCGAAGGCCGGGGCGCCAAGTTCATCCAGCGGAAAAAGGCAACAAAAACGGGTGGGCTATAGCCTTGGGGGGTGGGACTGCCCAACTTCGTCCGCCGGACTCGGAATGGAGCGAGACTTTGCGAAGCGCATCCGTGTGCCAAAAATAGGCTGCGGGCACAGCCGCTGCTGAAAATACCCGCCCGAAGGCCGAGGTGCCAAGTTCGTCCAGCGGAAAAAGGCCACAAAAACGGGTGGGCTATAGCCTTGGGGGGTGGGGCTGGCCAACTTCGTCCTCCGGACTTGGAATGGCGCTAGTCTTTTCGAGGCGCCTCCGTGTGCCAAAAATAGGCCGCGGGAACAGCTGCGCTCAAAAATACCCGCCCGAAGGCCGGGGCGCCAAGTTCGTCCAGCGGAAAAAGGCCACAAAAACGGGTGGGCTATAGCCTTGGGGGGTGGGGCTGGCCAACTTCGTCCTCCGGACTTGGAATGGCGCGAGTCTTTTCGAGGCGCCTCCATGTGGCAAAAATAGGCCGCGGGAACAGCTGCGCTCAAAAATACCCGCCCGAAGGCCGGGGCGCCAAGTTAGTCCAGCGGAAAATGGCCACAAAAACGGGTGGGCTATAGCCTTGGGGGGTGGGGATGGCCAACTTCGTCCTCCGGACTTGGAATGGCGCGAGTCTTTTCGAGGTGCCTCCGTGTGGCAAAAATAGGCCGCGGGAACAGCCGCGCCCAAAATTATCCGCCCGAAGGCCGGGCACCAAGTTCGTCCAGCGGAAAAAGGCCACAAAAACGGGTGGGCTATAGCCTTGGGGGGTGGGGCTGGCCCACTTCGTCCGCCGGACTCGGAAAGGCGTGAGACTTTGTGAGGCGCCTCCGTGTGCCAAAAATAGGCCGCGGACACCGCCGCACCCAAAAATACCCGCCCGAAGGTCGGGGCGCCAAGTTCGTCCAGCGGAAAAAGGCCACAAAAACGGGTGGGCTATAGCCTTGGGGGGTGGGGCTGGCCAACTTCGTCCGCCGGACTCGGAATGGCGCGAGGCTTTGCGAGGTGCATCCGTGTGCCAAAAATAGGCCGCGGGTACAGCCGCACCCAAAAATACCCGCCCGAAGTCCGGGGCCCCTTGTTCGTCCAGCGGAAAAAGGCCACAGAAACGGGTGGGCTATAGCCTAGGGGGGTGGGGCTAGCCAACTTCGTCCGCCGGACTCGGAATGGCGTGAGACTTTACGAGGCGCCTCCGTGTGCCAAAAATAGGCCGCAGGCACAGCCGCGCCAATAAATACCCGCCCGAAAGCCGGGGCACCAAGTTCGTCCAGCGGAAAATGGCCACAAAAACGGGTGGCCTATAGCCTTGGGGGGTGGGGCTGGCCAACTTCGTCCGCCGGACTCGGAATGGCGCGAGACTTTGCGAGGCATTTCCGTGTGCCAAAAATAGGCCGCGGGCATAGCCGCGCCCAAAAATCCCCGCCCGAAGGCCGGGGCGCCAAGTTCGTCCAGCGGTAAAAGGCCACAAAAACGGGTGGGCTATAGCCTTGGGGGGTGGGGCTGGCCAACTTCGTCCGCCGGACTCGGAATGGCACGAGACTTTGCGAGGCGCCACCGTGTGCGAAAAATAGGCCACGGGCACAGCCGCGCCCAAAAATACCCGCCCGAAGGCCGGGGCGCCAAGTTCGTCCAGCGGAAAATGGCCACAAAAACGGGTGGGCTATAGCCTTGGGGTTTGGGGCTGGCCAACTTCGTCCTCCGGACTCGGAATGGCGCGAGTCTTTTCGAGGCGCCTCCGTGTGCCAAAAATAGGCCGCGGGCACAGCCGCGCCAATAAATACCCGCCCGAACGCCGGGGCACCAAGTTCGTCCAGCGGAAAAAGGCCAAAAAAACCGGTGGGCTATAGCCTTGGGGGGTGGGGCTGGCCAACATCGTACGCCGGACTCGAATTGGCGTGAGACTTTGTGAGGCACCTCCGTGTTGTAAAAATAGGCCGTGGGCACAGCCGCGCCCAAAAATACCGGCCAGAAAGCCGGGGCGCCAAGTTCGTCCAGCGGAAAAAGGCCACAAAAACGGGTGGGCTATAGCCTTGGGGGGTGGGAAAGCCCACTTCGTCCGCCGGACTCGGAATGGCGCGAGACTTTGCGAGGCACCTCCGTGAGCCAAAAATAGGCCGCGGACACCGTCGCGCCCAAAAATACCCGCCCGAAGGCCGGGGCGCCAAGTTCGTCCAGCGGAAAAAGGCCACAAAACCGGGTGGGCTATAGCCTTGGGGGGTGGGGCTGGCCAACTTCGTCCGCCGGACTCGGAATGGCGCGAGGCTTTGCGAGTTGCCTCTGTGTGCCAAAAATAGGCCGCGGGTACAGCCACACCCAAAAATACCCGCCCGAAGGCCGGGGCCCCAAGTTCGTCCAGCGGAAAAAGGCCACAAAAACGGGTGGGCTATAGCCTAGGGGGGTGGGGCTGGCCAACTTCATCCGCCGGACTCGGAATGGCGCGAGACATTACGAGGCACCTCCGTGTGCCAAAAATAGGCCACGGGGACAGCCACGCCCAATAATACCCGCCCGAAGGCCGGGGCGCCAAGTTCGTCCAGCGGAAAAAGGCCACAAAAACGGGTGGGCTATAGCCTTGGGAGGTGGGGCTGGCCAACTTCGTCCGCCGGACTCGGAATGGCGTGAGACTTTGCGGGTCACTTCCATGTGCCAAAAATAGGCCGCGGGCACAGCCACGCGCAAAAATACCAACCCGAAAGCCGGGGCGCCAAGTTCGTCCAGCGGAAAAAGGCGACAAAAATGGGTGGGCTATAGCCTTGGGGGGTGGGGCTGGCCAACTTCGTCCGCCGGACTCGGAATGGCGCGAGGCTTTGCGAGGTGCCTCCGTGTGCCAAAAATAGGCCGCGGGTACAGCCGCACCCAAAAATACCCGCCCGAAGTCCGGGGCCCCTTGTTCGTCCAGCGGAAAAAGGCCACAAAAACGGGTGGGCTATAGCCTAGGGGGGTGGGGCTAGCCAACTTCGTCCGCCGGACTCGGAATGGCGCGAGACTTTGCGAGGCGCCTCCGTGTGCGAAAAATAGGCCACGGGCACAGCCGCGCCCAAAAATACCCGCCCGAAGGCCGGGGCGCCAAGTTCGTCCAGCGGAAAATGGCCACAAAAACGGGTGGGCTATAGCCTTGGGGTTTGGGGCTGGCCAACTTCGTCCTCCGGACTCGGAATGGCGCGAGTCTTTTCGAGGCGCCTCCGTGTGCCAAAAATAGGCCGCGGGCACAGCCGCGCCAATAAATACCCGCCCGAAAGCCGGGGCACCAAGTTCGTCCAGCGGAAAAAGGCCAAAAAAACCGGTGGGCTATAGCCTTGGGGGGTGGGGCTGGCCAACATCGTACGCCGGACTCGAATTGGCGTGAGACTTTGTGAGGCACCTCCGTGTTGTAAAAATAGGCCGTGGGCACAGCCGCGCCCAAAAATACCGGCCCGAAAGCCGGGGCGCCAAGTTCGTCCAGCGGAAAAAGGCCACAAAAACGGGTGGGCTATAGCCTTGGGGGGTGGGAAAGCCCACTTCGTCCGCCGGACTCGGAATGGCGCGAGACTTTGCGAGGCACCTCCGTGAGCCAAAAATAGGCCGCGGACACCGTCGCGCCCAAAAATACCCGCCCGAAGGCCGGGGCGCCAAGTTCGTCCAGCGGAAAAAGGCCACAAAACCGGGTGGGCTATAGCCTTGGGGGGTGGGGCTGGCCAACTTCGTCCGCCGGACTCGGAATGGCGCGAGGCTTTGCGATGAGAGTTGCCTCTGTGTGCCAAAAATAGGCCGCGGTACAGCCACACCCAAAAATACCCGCCCGAAGGCGGGCCCCAAGTTCATCCAGCGGAAAAAGGCCACAAAAACGGGTGGGCTATAGCCTAGGGGGGTGGGGCTGGCCAACTTCATCCGCCGGACTCGGAATGGCGCGAGACATTACGAGGCACCTCCGTGTGCCAAAAATAGGCCACGGGGACAGCCACGCCTTAATAATACCCGCCCGAAGGCCGGGGCGCCAAGTTCGTCCAGCGGAAAAAGGCCACAAAAACGGGTGGGCTATAGCCTTGGGAGGTGGGGCTGGCCAACTTCGTCCGCCGGACTCGGAATGGCGTGAGACTTTGCGGGTCACTTCCATGTGCCAAAAATAGGCCGCGGGCACAGCCACGCGCAAAAATACCAACCCGAAAGCCGGGGCGCCAAGTTCGTCCAGCGGAAAAAGGCCACAAAAATGGGTGGGCTATAGCCTTGGGGGGTGGGGCTGGCCAACTTCGTCCGCCGGACTCGGAATGGCGCGAGGCTTTGCGAGGCGCCTCCGTGTGCCAAAAATAGGCCGTGGGTACAGCCGCACCCAAAAATACCCGCCCGAAGGCCGGGGCGCCATGTTCGTCCAGCGGAAAAAGGCCACCAAAACGGGTGGCCTATAGCCTTGGGGGCTGGGGCTGGCCAACTTCGTCCGCCGGACTCGGAATGGCGCGAGGCTTTGCGAGGCGCCTCCGTGTACCAAAAATAGGCCGCGGGCTCAGCCGCTCCCAAAAATACCTTCCCGAAGGCCGGGGCGCTTAGTTCGTCCAGCGGAAAAAGGCCACAAAAACGGGTGGGCTATAGCCTTGGGGGGTGGGGCTGGCCAACTTCTACCGCCGGACTCGGAATGGCGCGAGACTTTGCGAGGCGCCTCCGTGTGCCAAAAATAGGCCACGGACATAGCCGCGCCCAAAAATACTGGCCCGAAGGCCGGGGCGCCAAGTTCGTCCAGCGCAAAAAGGCCACAAAAACGGGTGGGCTATAGCCTTGGGGGGTGGCGCTGGCCGACTTCGTCCGCCGGACTCGGAATGGCGCGAGGCTTTGCGAGGCGTCTCCGTGTCCCAAAAATAGGCCGCGGACACCGCCGCGCCCAAAAACACCCGCCCGAAGGTCGGGGCGCCAAGTTCGTCCAGCGGAAAAAGGCCACAAAAACGGGTGGGCTATAGCCTTGGGGGGTGGGGCAGGCCAACTTCGTCCGCCGGACTCGTAGTGGCGCGAGGCTTTGCGAGGTGCCTCCGTGTGCCAAAAATAGGCCGCGGGTACAGCCGAACCCAAAAATACCCGCCCGAAGTCCGGGGCCCCTTGTTCGTCCAGCGGAAAAAGGCCACAAAAACGGGTGGGCTATAGCCTATGGGGGTGGGGCTAGCCAACTTCGTCCGCCGGACTCGGAATGGCGCGAGACTTTGCGAGGCGCCTCCGTGTGCGAAAAATAGGCCACGGGCACAGCCGCGCCCAAAAATACCCGCCCGAAGGCCGGGGCGCCAAGTTCGTCCAGCGGAAAATGGCCACAAAAACGGGTGGGCTACAGCCTTGGGGGGTGGGGCTGGCCAACTTCGTCCTCCGGACTCGGAATGGCGCGAGTCTTTTCGAGGCGCCTCCGTGTGCCAAAAATATGCCGCGGGAACAGCCGCGCCCAAAAATACCTGCCCGAAGTCCGGGGCGCCAAGTTCATCCAGCGGAAAAAGGCCACAAAAATGGGTGGGCTATAGCCTTGGGGGGTGGGGCTGGCCCACTTCGTCCGCCGGACTCGGAAAGGCGTGAGACTTTGTGAGGCGCCTCCGTGTGACAAAAATAGGCCGCGGACACCGCCGCACCCAAAAATACCCGCCCGAAGGTCGGGGCGCCAAGTTCGTCCAGCGGAAAAAGGCCACAAAAACGGGTGGGCTATAGCCTTGGGGGGTGGGGCTGGCCAACTTCGTCCGCCGGACTCGGAATGGCGCGAGGCTTTGCGAGGTGCATCCGTGTGCCAAAAATAGGCCGCGGGTACAGCCGCACCCAAAAATACCCGCCCGAAGTCCGGGGCCCCTTGTTCGTCCAGCGGAAAAAGGCCACAGAAACGGGTGGGCTATAGCCTAGGGGGGTGGGGCTAGCCAACTTCGTCCGCCGGACTCGGAATGGCGTTAGACTTTACGAGGCGCCTCCGTGTGCCAAAAATAGGCCGCAGGCACAGCCGCGCCAATAAATACCCGCCCGAAAGCCGGGGCACCAAGTTCGTCCAGCGGAAAATGGCCACAAAAACGGGTGGCCTATAGCCTTGGGGGGTGGGGCTGGCCAACTTCGTCCGCCGGACTCGGAATGGCGCGAGGCTTTGCGAGGCGTCTCCGTGTCCCAAAAATAGGCCGCGGGCTAAGCCGCGTCAAAACATACCCGCCCGAAGGCCGGGGCGCCAAGTTCGTCCGGCGGAAAAAGGCCACAAAAACGGGTGGGCTATAGCCTTGGGGGGTGGGGCTGGCCGACTTCGTCCGCCGGACTCGGAATGGCGCGAGACTTTACGAGGCGCCTCCGTGTGCCAAAAATAGGCCGTAGGCACAGCCGCGCCAATAAATACCCCCCCGAAAGCCGGGGCACCAAGTTCGTCCAGCGGAAAATGGCCACAAAAACGGGTGGCCTATAGCCTTTGGGGGTGGGGCTGGCCGACTTCGTCCGCCGGACTCGGAATGGTGCGAGACTTTGCGAGGCGCCTCCGTGTGCGAAAAATAGGCCGCGGGCACAGCCGCGCCCAAAAATACCAGCCCGAAAGCCGGGGCGCCAAGTTCGTCCAGCGGAAAAAGGCCACAAAAACGGGTGGGCTATAGCCTTGGGGGGTGGGGCTGGCCAACTTCGTCCGCCGGACTCGGAATGGCCCGAGAATTTACGAGGTACCTCCGTGTGCCAAAAATAGGCCACGGGCACAGCCGCGGCTAAAAATACCCGCCCGAAGGCCGGGGCGCCAAGTTCGTCTTGCGGAAAAAGGCCACAAAAACGGGTGGGCTATAGCCTTGGGGGGTGGGGCTGGCCAACTTCGTCCGCCGGACTCGGAATGGCGCGAGACTTTGCGAGGCGATTCCATTTTCTAAAAATAGGCCACGCGCACAGCCGCGCTAAAAAATACCCGCCCGAAGGCCGGGGCGCCAGGTTCGTCCAGCGGAAAAAGGCAACAAAAACGGGTGGGCTATAGCCTTGGGGGGTGGGGCTGGCCAACTTCGTCCGCTAGACTCGGAATGGTGCGAGACTTTTAGAGGCGCCTCCGTGTGCCACAAATAGGCCATGGGCACAGCCGTGCCCAAAAATACCCGCCCGAAGGCCGGGGCGCCAAGTTCATCCAGCGGAAAAAGGCAACAAAAACGGGTGGGCTATAGCCTTGGGGGGTGGGACTGTCCAACTTCGTCCGCCGGACTCGGAATTGAGCGAGACTTTACGAGGCGCATCGGTGTGCCAAAAATAGGCCGCGGGCACAGCTGCTGCCGAAAATACCCGCCCGAAGGCCGGGGCGCCATGTTCGTCCAGCGGAAAAAAGCCACAAAAACGGGTGGGCTTTAGCCTTGGGGGGTGGGGCTGGCCCACTTCGTCCGCCGGACTCGGAATGGCGCGAGACTTTGCGAGGCGCCTCCGTTTTCTACAAATAGGCCGCGGGCACAGCCGTGCTAAAAAATACCCGCCCGAAGGCCGGGGCGCCAAGTTCGTCCAGCGGAAAAAGGCAACAAAAATGGGTGGGCTATATCCTTGGGGGGTGGGGCTGGCCAACTTCGTCCGCTAGACTCAGAATTGCGCGAGACTTTGAGAGGCGCCTCCGTGTTCCAAAAATAGGCCGTGGGCACAGCCGGGCCCAAAAATAGCAGCCCGAAGGCCGGGGCGCCAAGTTCGTCCAGCGGAAAAAGGCAACAAAAACGGGTGGGCTATAGCCTTGGGGGTGGGGCTGCCCAACTTCGTCCGCCGGACTCGGAATAGAGCGAGACTTTGCGAGGCGCCTCCGTGTGCCAAAAATAGGCCACGGCCACAGCCACGGCCGAAAATACCCGCCCGAAGGCCGGAGCGCCAAGTTCGTCCAGCGGAAAAAGGCAACAAAAACTGGTGGCCTATAGCCTTGGGGGTGGGGCTGCCCAACTTCGTCCGCCGGACTCGGAATGGAGCGAGACTTTGCGAGGCGCCTCCGTGTGCCAAAAATAGGCCACGGCCACAGCCGCGGCCGAAAATACCCGCCCGAAGGCCGGGGCGCCAAGTTCGTCCAGCGGAAAAAGGCCACAAAAACGGGTGGGCTATAGCCTTGGGGGGTGGGGCTGCCCAACTTTGTCCGCCGGATTCGGAATGGCGCGAGACTTTGCGAGGCACCTCCGTGTGCCAAAAATAGGCCGCGGACACAGCCGCGTCCAAAAATACCCGCCCGAAGGCCGGGGCGCCAAGTTCGTCCAGCGGAAAAAGGCCACAAAAACGGGTGGGCTATAGCCTTGGGGGGTGGGGCTGGCCGACTTCGTCCGCCGGACTCGGAATGGCGCGAGACTTTGCGAGGCACCTCCGTGTGCGAAAAATAGGCCGCGGGCACAGCCGCGCCCAAAAATACCCGCCCGAAGGCCGGGGCGCCAAGTTCGTCCAGCGGAAAATGGCCACAAAAACGGGTGGGCTATAGCCTTGGGGTTTGGGGCTGGCCAACTTCGTCCTCCGGACTCGGAATGGCGCGAGTCTTTTCGAGGCGCCTCCGTGTGCCAAAAATAGGCCGCGGGCACAGCCGTGCCAATAAATACCCGCCCGAAAGCCGGGGCACCAAGTTCGTCCAGCGGAAAAAGGCCAAAAAAACCGGTGGGCTATAGCCTTGGGGGGTGGGGCTGGCCAACATCGTACGCCGGACTCGAATTGGCGTGAGACTTTGTGAGGCACCTCCGTGTTGTAAAAATAGGCCGTGGGCACAGCCGCGCCCAAAAATACCGGCCCGAAAGCCGGGGCGCCAAGTTCGTCCAGCGGAAAAAGGCCACAAAAACGGGTGGGCTATAGCCTTGGGGGGTGGGGCTGGCCAACTTCGTCCGCCGGACTCGGAATGGCCCGAGAATTTGCGAGGTGCCTCCGTGCACCAAAAATAGGCAACGGGCACAGCCGCGCCAAAAAATACCCGCCCGAAGGCCGGGGCGCCAAGTTCGTATAGCGGAAAAAGGCCACAAAAACGGGTGGGCTATAGCCTTGGGGGGTGGGGCTGGCCAACTTCGTCCGCCGGACTCGGATGGCGTGAGACTTTGCGAGGCGATTCCGTTTTCTAAAAATAGGCCACGGGCACAGCCGCACTAAAAAATACCCGCCCGAAGGCCGGGGCGCCAGGTTCGTCCAGCGGAAAAAGGCAACAAAAACGGGTGGGCTATAGCCTTGGGGGGTGGGGCTGGCCAACTTCGTCCGCTAGACTCGGAATGGGGCGAGACTTTTAGAGGCGCCTCCGTGTGCCACAAATAGGCCGTGGGCACAGCCGTGCCCAAAAATACCCGCCCGAAGGCCGGGGCGCCAAGTTCATCCAGCGGAAAAAGGCAACAAAAACGGATGGGCTATAGCCTTGGGGGGTGGGACTGCCCAACTTCGTCCGCCGGACTCGGAATGGAGCGAGACTTTGCGAAGCGCATCCGTGTGCCAAAAATAGGCCGCGGGCACAGCCGCTGCCGAAAATACCCGCCCGAAGGCCGGGGCGCCAAGTTCGTCCAGCGGAGAAAGGCCACAAAAACGGGTGGGCTTTAGCCTTGGGGGGTGGGGCTGGCCAACTTCGTCCGCCGGACTCAGAATGGCGCGAGACATTGCGAGGCGCCTCCGTTTTCTACAAATAGGCCGCGGGCACAGCCACGCAAAAAATACCCGCCTGAAGGCCGGGGCGCCAAGTTCGTCCAGCGGAAAAAGGCAACAAAAACGGGTGGGCTATATCCTTGGGGGGTGGGGCTGGCCAACTTCGTCCGCTAGACTCAGAATGGCGCGAGACTTTGAGAGGCGCCTCCGTGTTCCAAAAATAGGCCGTGGGCACAGCCGGTCCCAAAAATACCAGCCCGAAGGCTGGGGCGCCAAGTTCGTCCAGCGGAAAAAGGCAACAAAAACGGGTGGGCTATAGCCTTGGGGGTGGGGCTGCCCAACTTCGTCCGCCGGACTCGGAATGGAGCGAGACATTGCGAGGCGCCTCCGTGTGCAAAAAATAGGCCACGGCCACAGCCACGGCCGAAAATACCCGCCCGAAGGCCGGAGCGCCAAGTTCGTCCAGCGGAAAAAGGCAACAAAAACGGGTGGCCTATAGCCTTGGGGGTGGGGCTGCCCAACTTCGTCCGCCGGACTCGGAATGGAGCGAGACTTTGCGAGGCACCTCCGTGTGCCAAAAATACACCGCGGGCACAGCCGCGCCTAAAAATACCCACCCGAAGGCCGGGGCGCCAAGTTCGTCCAGCGGAAAAAGGCCACAAAAACGGGTGGGCTATATCCTTGGGGGGTGGGGCTGGCCAACTTCGTCCGCTAGACTCAGAATGGCGCGAGACTTTGAGAGGCGCCTCCGTGTTCCAAAAATAGGCCGTGGGCACAGCCGGGCCCAAAAATACCAGCCCGAAGGCCGGGGCGCCAAGTTCGTCCAGCGGAAAAAGGCCACAAAAACGGGTGGGCTATAGCCTTGGGGGGTAGGGCTGGCCAACTTCGTTCGCCGGACTCGGAATGGGGCGAGACTTTGCGAGCGGCCTCCACGTGCCAAAAATAGGCCGCGGGCACAGCCGCGCCCAAAAATGACCCCCCGAAGGTCGGCGCGCCCAAACCCCCCAGCGGAAAAAAGGCCAACAAACGGGTGGGCTATAGCCTTGGGGGGAGGGGCTTGCCGACTTCGTCCGCCGGACACGGAATGGGGCGAGACTTTGCGAGCGGCCTCCGTGTGCCAAAAATAGGCCGCGGGCACAGCCGTGCCCAAAAATAACCCCCCAAAGTCGGGGGCGCCAAAACCCCCAGCGTAAAAATGGCCAAAAAACGGGTGGGCTATAGCCTTGGGGGGAGGGGCTGGCCCACTTCGTCCGCCAGACTCGGAATGGGGCGAGACTTTGCTAGCACCCTCCGCGTGCCCAAAATAGTCTGCGGGCCCAGCCGCGCCCAAAATTAACCCCCCGAAGGTCGGCGCGCCCAAACCCCCCAGCGGAAAAATGGCTAAAAAACGGGTGGGCTATAGCCTTGGGGGGAGGGGCTGGCCGACTTCGTTCGCCAGACTCGGAATGGGGCGAGACTTTGCAAGCACCCTCCGTGTGTCAAAAATAGGCCGCGGGCACAGCCGCGGCCAAAAATAACCGACCGAAGGCCGGGGCGCCAAGTTCGTCCAGCGGAAAAATGGCCAAAAAACGGGTGGGCTATAGCCTTGGGGGGAGGGGTTGGCCAACTTCGTCCGCCGGACTCGGAATGGGGCGAGACTTTGCGAACAGCCTCCGCATGCCAAAAATAGGCAGCGGGCACAGCCGCGCCCAAAAATACACCCCGAAGGTCGGTGCGCCCAAACCCCAATGGAAACCAAAAGCGGGTGGGCTATAGCCTTGGGGGGAGGGGCTGGCGCACTTCGTCCGCCGGACTGGGAATGGGGTGAGACTTTACGCGCGCCCTCAGCGCGCCCAAAATACGCCACGGGCAGAGCCTCGCCCACAAAAAACCCCCCGAAGGTCGGCTCGCCCAAACCCCCAGGTGGAAAAATGCCCAAAAGCAGGTGGGCTATAGCCTTGGGGGGAGGGCCTGGCCGACTTCGTCCACCGGACAAGGAATGGGGCGAGACTTTGCGAGCGGCCTCCGTGTGCCAAAAATAGGCCGCGGGCACAGCCGCGCCCAAAAATAACCCCCCGAAGGTCGGCTCGCCCAAACCCCCCAGCGGAAAAATGGCCAAAAAACGGGTGGGCTATAGCCTTGGGGGGAGGGGCTGGCCAACTTCGTCTGCCGGACTCGGAATGGGGCGAGACTTTGCGAGTGGCCTCCGCTTGCCAAAAATAGGACGCGGGCACAGCCGCGTCCAAAAATAACCCCCCGAAGGTCGGCGCGCCCAAACCCCTCAGCGGAAAAATGGCCAAAAAACGGGTGGGCTATAGCCTTGGGGGGAGGGGCTGGCCCACTTCGTCCGCCGGACTGGGAATGGGGTGAGACTTTACGAGCGCCCTCCGCGTGCCAAAAATAGGCCACGGGCAGAGCCGTGCCCACAAAAAACCCCCCGAAGGTCGGCTCGCCCAAACCCCCCAGTGGAAAAATGCCCAAAAAACAGGTGGGCTATAGCCTTGGGGGGAGGGCCTGGCCGACTTCGTCCACCGGACAAGGAATGGGGCGAGACTTTGCGAGCGGCCTCCGTGTGCCAAAAATAGGCCGCGGGCACAGCCGCGCCCAAAAATAACCCCCCGAAGGTCGGCGCGCCCAAACCCCCCAGCGGAAAAATGGCTAAAAAACGGGTGGGCTATAGCCTTGGGGGGAGGGGCTGGCCGACTTCGTTCGCCAGACTCGGAATGGGGCGAGACTTTGCAAGCACCCTCCGTGTGTCAAAAATAGGCCGCGGGCACAGCCGCGGCCAAAAATACCCGCCAGAAGGCCGGGGCGCCAAGTTCGTCCAGCGGTAAAAGGCCACAAAAACGGGTGGGCTATAGCCTTGGGGGGAGGGGCTGGCCAACTTCGTCCGCCGGACTCGGAATGGGCCGAGACTTTGCGAGCGGCCTCCGCATGCCAAAAATAGGCCGCGGGCACAGCCGCGCCCAAAAATAACCCCCCGAAGGTCGGCGCGCCCAAACCCCCCAGCGGAAACCAAAAAACGGGTGGGCTATAGCCTTGGGGGGAGGGGCTGGCCCACTTCGTCCGCCGGACTGGGAATGGGGTGAGACTTTACGAGCGCCCTCCGCGTGCCAAAAATAGGCCACGGGCAGAGCCGTGCCCACAAAAAACCCCCCGAAGGTCGGCTCGCCCAAACCCCCCAGTGGAAAAATGCCCAAAAAACAGGTGGGCTATAGCCTTGGGGGGAGGGCCTGGCCGACTTCGTCCACCGGACAAGGAATGGGGCGAGACTTTGCGAGCGGCCTCCGTGTGCCAAAAATAGGCCGCGGGCACAGCCGCGCCCAAAAATAACCCCCCGAAGGTCGGCGCGCCCAAACCCCCCAGCGGAAAAATGGCCAAAAAACGGGTGGGCTATAGCCTTGGGGGGAGGGGCTGGCCAACTTCGTCCGCCAGACTCGGAATGGGGCAAGACTTTGCGAGCATCCTCCGTGTGTCAAAAATAGGCCGTGGGCACAGCCGCGCCCAAAAATACCCGCCAGAAGGCCGGGGCGCCAAGTTCGTCCAGCGGTAAAAGGCCAGAAAAACGGGTGGGCTATAGCCTTGGGGGGAGGGGCTGGCCAACTTCGTCCGCCGGACTCGGAATGGGCCGAGACTTTGCGAGCAGCCTTGGCATGCCAAAAATAGGCCGCGGGCACAGCCGCGCCCAAAAATAACCCCCCGAAGGTCGGCGCGCCCAAACCCCCCAGCGGAAACCAAAAAACGGGTGGGCTATAGCCTTGGGGGGAGGGGCTGGCCCACTTCGTCCGCCGGACTGGGAATGGGGTGAGACTTTACGAGCGCCCTTCGCGTGCCAAAAATAGGCCGCGGAGCAGAGCCGCGCCCAAAAATAACCCCCCGAAGGTCGGCTCGCCCAAACCCCCCAGCGGAAAAATGGCCAAAAAACGGGTGGGCTATAGCCTTGGGGGGAGGGGCTGGCCAACTTCGTCCGCCGGACTCGGAATGGGGCGAGACTTTGCGAGCAGCCTCCGCGTTCTAAAAATAGGACTCGGGCACAGCTGCGTCCAAAAATAACCCCCCGAAGGTCGGCGCGCCCAAACCCTCCAGCGGAAAAATGGCCAAAAAACGGGTGGGCTATAGCCTTGGGGGGAGGGGCTGGCCGACTTCGTCCACCGGACACGGAATGGGGCGAGACTTTGCGAGCGGCCTCCGTGTGCCAAAAATAGGCCGCGGGCACAGCCGCGCCCAAAAATAATCCCCCGAAGGTCGGCGCGCCCAAACCCCCCATTGGAAAAATGGCCAAAAAACGGGTGGGCTATAGCCTTGGGGGGAGGGGCTGGCCCACTTCGTCCGCCAGACTCGGAATGGGGCGAGACTTTGCGAGCACCCTCCGCGTGCCAAAAATAGTCTGCGGACACAGCCGCGCCCAAAATTAACCCCCCGAAGGTCGGCGCGCCCAAACCCCCCAGCGGAAAAATGGCCAAAAAACGGGTGGGCTATAGCCTTGGGGGGAGGGGCTGGCCGACTTCGTTCGCCGGACTCGGAATGGGGCGAGACTTTGCGAGCGACCTCTGCGTGCCAAAAATAGGCCGCCGGCATAGCCGTACCCAAAAATAACCCCCCGAAGGTCGGCGCGCCCAAACCCCCAAGCGGAAAAATGGCCAAAAAACGAGTGGGCTATAGCCTTGGGGGGAGGGGCTGGCCAACTTCGTCCGCTGGACTCGGAATGGGGCGAGACATTGCGAGCGCCCTCCGCGTGCCAAAAATAGGCCGCGGGCACAGCCGCGTCCAAAAATAACCCCCCGGAGGTCGCCGCGCCCAAACCCCCCAGCGGAAAAATGGCCAAAAAACGGGTGGGCTATAGCCTTGGGGGGAGGGGCTGGCCAAAACCCCCAGCGGAAAAATGGCCAAAAAACGGGTGGGCTATAGCCTTGGTGGGGGGCGCGGGGGAAGTTCGTCCGCTGGACTCGGAATGGGGTGAGACTTTGCCAGGGGCCTCGGGGTTCCAAAAATATGCCGCGGGCAAAGCCGCTCCCAAAAATAAGCACCCGAAGTTCGTTGTGCCAAAACCCCCCAGCGGAAAAATGGCCAAAAAACGGGTGGGCTATAGCCTTGGTGGGGGGCGCGGGCAAAGTTTGTCCGCCGGACTCGGAATGGGGCGAGACTTTGCGAGCGGCCTCCGTGTGCCAAAAATAGGCCGCGGGCACAGCCGCGCCCAAAAATAACCCCCCGAAGGTCGGCGCGCCCAAACCCCCCAGCGGAAAAATGGCCAAAAAACGGGTGGGCTATAGCCTTGGGGGGAGGGGCTGGCCAACTTCGTCTGCCGGACTCGGAATGGGGCGAGACTTTGCGAGTGGCCTCCGCTTGCCAAAAATAGGACGCGGGCACAGCCGCGTCCAAAAATAACCCCCCGAAGGTCGGCGCGCCCAAACCCCTCAGCGGAAAAATGGCCAAAAAACGGGTGGGCTATTGCCTTGGGGGGAGGGGCTTGCCGACTTCGTCCGCCGGACACGGAATGGGGCGAGACTTTGCGAGCGGCCTCCGTGTGCCAAAAATAGGCCGCGGGCACAGCCGTGCCCAAAAATAACCCCCCGAAGGTCGGCGCGCCCAAAACCCCCAGCGTAAAAATGGCCAAAAAACGGGTGGGCTATAGCCTTGGGGGGAGGGGCTGGCCCACTTCGTCCGCCAGACTCGGAATGGGGCGAGACTTTGCTAGCACCCTCCGCGTGCCCAAAATAGTCTGTGGGCCCAGCCGCGCCCAAAATTAACCCCCCGAAGGTCGGCGCGCCCAAACCCCCCAGCGGAAAAATGGCTAAAAAACGGGTGGGCTATAGCCTTGGGGGGGCGGGCTGGCCGACTTCGTCCGCCGGACTCGAAACCGGGCGAGACTTTGCGAGCGGCCTCCGCGTGCCAAAAATAGGCCGCGGGCACAGCCGCGCCCGAAAATAACCCACCAAAGGTCGGCGCGCCCAAACCCCCAAGCGGAAATATGGCCAAAAAACGAGTGGGCTATAGCCTTGGGGGGAGGGGCTGGCCAACTTCGTCCGCTGGACTCGAAATGGGGCGAGACTTTGCGAGGGGCCTCGGGGTGCCAAAAATAAGCCGCGGGCAAAGCCGCGCCCAAAGGTCGTGGTGCCAAAACTCCCCAGCGGAAAAATGGCCAAAAAACGGGTGGGCTATAGCCTTGGTGGGGGGCGCGGGCGAAGTTCGTCCGCCGGACTCGGAATGGGGCGAGACTTTGCGAGGGGCCTCGGGGTACCAAAAATAAGCCTCGGACAAAGCCGCACCAAAAAATAAGCCCCCGAAGGTCGTGGTACCAAAACCCCCCAGCGGAAAAATGGCCAAAAAACGGGTGGGCTATAGCCTTGGTGGGGGGGGCGGGCGAAGTTCGTCCGCCGAACTCGGAATGGGGCGAGACTTTGCGAGGGGCCTCGGGGTAACAAAAATAAGCCTCGGACAAAGCCGCGCCCAAAAAGAAGTGCCCGAAGATAGTGGTGCCAAAACCCCCCAGCGGAAAAATGGCCAAAAAACGGGTGGGCTATAGCCTTGGTGGGGGGAGCGGGCGAAGTTCGTCCGCCGGACTCGGAATGGGGTGAGACTTTGCGAGGGGCCTCGGGGTGCCAAAAATAAGCCGCGGGCAAAGCCGCGCCCAAAAATAAGAGCCCGAAGATCGTGGTGCCAAAACCCCCCACGGAAAAATGGCCAAAAAACGGGTGGGCTATAGCCTTGGTGGGGGGCGCGGGCGAAGTTCGTCCGCCGGACTTGGAATGGGGCGAGACTTTGCGAGGGGCCTCGTGGTACCAAAAATAAGCCGCGGGCAGAGCCGCGCCCAAGAATAAGCGCCCGAAGGTCGTGGTGCCAAAACCCCCCAGCTGAAAAATGGCCAAAAAACGCTTGGGCTATAGCCTTGAGTGGGGGAGCGGGCGAAGTTCGTCCGCCGTACTCGGAATGGGGCGAGACTTTGCGAGGGGCCTCGGGGTACCAAAAATAAGCCTCGGACAAAGCCGCGCCAAAAAATAAGCACCCGAAGATCATGGTGCCAAAACCCCCCAGCGGAAAAATGGCCAAAAAACGGGTGGGCTATAGCCTTGGTGGGGGGCGCCGGAAAAGTTCAATCGCCGGAGTCGGAATGGGGCGAGACTTTACGAGGGGCCTCGGGGTGCCAAAAATAAGCCGCGGACAAAGCCGCGCCCAAAAATAAGGGCCCGAAGGTCGTGGTACCAAAACCCCCCAGCTGAAAAATGGCCAAAAAACGCGTGGGCTATAGCCTTGGTGGGGGGGGCGGGCGAAGTTCGTCCGCCGAACTCGGAATGGGGCGAGACTTTGCGAGGGGCCTCGGGGTACCAAAAATAAGCCTCGGACAAAGCCGCGCCCAAAAAGAAGTGCCCGAAGATAGTGGTGCCAAAACCCCCCAGCGGAAAAATGGCCAAAAAACGGGTGGGCTAGAGCCTTGGTGGGGGGTGCGGGCGAAGTTCGTCCGCCGGACTCGGAATGGGGTGAGACTTTGCGAGGGGCCTCGGGGTGCCAAAAATAAGCCGCGGGCAAAGCCCCGCCCAAAATTAAGAGCCCGAAGGTCGTGGTACCAAAACCCGCCAGCGGAAAAATGGCCAAAAGACGGGTGGGCTATAGCCTTGGTGGGGGGCGCGGGCGAAGTTCGTCCGCCGGACTTGGAATGGGGCGAGACTTTGCGAGGGGCCTCGTGGTACCAAAAATAAGCCGCGGGCAGAGCCGCGCCCAAGAATAAGCGCCCGAAGGTCGTGGTGCCAAAACCCCCCAGCTGAAAAATGGCCAAAAAACGCTTGGGCTATAGCCTTGGTGGGGGGCGCGGGCGAAGTTCGTCCGCCGAACTCGGAATGGGCCGAGACTTTGCGAGGGGCCTCGGGGTACCAAAAATAAGCCTCGGACAAAGCCGCACCCAAAAATAAGCACCCGAAGATCGTGGTGCCAAAACCCCCCAGCGGAAAAATGGCCAAAAAACGGGTGGGCTATAGCCTTGGTGGGGGGCGCGGGAAAAGTTCGATCGCCGGAGTCGGAATGGGGCGAGACTTTACGAGGGGCCTCGGGGTGCCAAAAATAAGCCGCGGACAAAGCCGCGCCCAAAAATAAGGGCCCGAAGGTCGTGGTACCAAAACCCCCCAGCTGAAAAATGGCCAAAAAACGCGTGGGCTATAGCCTTGGTGGGGGGCGCGGGCGAAGTTCGTCCGCCGGACTCGGAATGGGGCGAGACTTTGCGAGGGGCCTCGGGGTACCAAAAATAAGCCTCGGACAAAGCCGCGCCCAAAAATAAGCACCCGAAGGTCGTGGTACCAAAACCCCCCAGCGGAAAAATGGCCAAAAAATGGGTGGGCTATACCCTTGTTGAGGGGCGCGGGCGAAGTTCGTCCGCCGGACTCGGAATGGGGTGAGACTTTGCGAGGGGCCTCGGGGTGCCAAAAATAAGCCGCGGGCAAAGCCGCGCCCAAAAATAAGAGCCCGAAGATCGTGGTGCCAAAACCCCCCACGGAAAAATGGCCAAAAAACGGGTGGGCTATAGCCTTGGTGGGGGGCGCGGGCGAAGTTCGTCCGCTGGACTTGGAATGGGACGAGACTTTGCGAGGGGCCTCGTGGTACCAATATTAATCCTCGGGCTAAGGCGCTCCATAGTTTTTGAAAACGTAGATCGTGGTGCCAAAACCCCCCAGCGGAAAAATGGCCAAAAAACGGGTGGGCTATAGCCTTGGTGGGGGGCGCGGGAAACGTTCGATCGCCGGACTCTGAATGGGGCAAGACTTTGCGAGGGGCCTCGGGGTACCAAAAATAAGCCACGGACAAAGCCGCGCCCGAAGGTCGTGGTGCCAAAACCCCCCAGCGGAAAAATGGCCAAAAAACGGGTGGGCTATAGCCTTGGTGGGGGGCGCGGGCGAAGTTCATCCGCCGGACTCAGAATGGGGCGAGACTTTGTGAGGGGCCTCGGGGTGCGAAAAATATGCTGCGGGCAAAGCCGCGCCCGAAGATCGTGATGCCAATACCCCCCAGCGGAAAAATGGCCAAAAAACGGGTGGGCTATAGCCTTGGTGGGGGGCGCGGGCGAAGTTCGTGCGCCGGACTCGGAATGGGGCGAGACTTTGCGAGGGGCCTCGGGGTGCCAAAAATAAGCCGCGGGCAAAGCCGCGCCCAAAAATAAGTGCCCGAAGATCGTGGTGCCAAAACCCCCTAGAGGAAAAATGGCCAAAAAACGGGTGGGCTATAGCCTTGGTGGGGGGCGCGGGCGATGTTCCTCCGCCGGACTCGGAATAGGGCGAGACTTTGCGAGGGGCCTCGGGGTGCCAATAATAAGCTGCGGGCAAAGCCGCGCCAAAAATAAGAGCCCGAAGATCGTGGTGCCAAAACCCCACGGAAAAATGGCCAAAAACGGGTGGGCTATAGCCTTGGTGGGGGCGAGGCGAAGTTCGACCGCCGGCCTCGGACTGGGGCGCGACCCTGCGAGGGGCCTCGGGGTGCCAAAAATAAGCCATGGGCAAAGCCGCGCCCAAAAAGAAGTGCCCGAAGATAGTGGTGCCAAAACCCCCCAGCGGAAAAATGGCCAAAAAACGGGTGGGCTATAGCCTTGGTGGGGGGAGCGGGCGAAGTTTGTCCGCCGGACTCGGAATGGGGTGAGACTTTGCGAGGGCCTCGGGTGCAAAAATAAGCCGCGGGCAAAGCCGCGCCCAAAAATAAGAGCCCGAAGATCGTGGTGCCAAAACCCCCCACGGAAAAATGGCCAAAAAACGGGTGGGCTATAGCCTTGGTGGGGGGCGCGGGCGAAGTTCGTCCGCCGGACTTGGAATGGGGCGAGACTTTGCGAGGGGCCTCGTGGTACCAAAAATAAGCCGCGGGCAGAGCCGCGCCCAAGAATAAGCGCCCGAAGGTCGTGGTGCCAAAACCCCCCAGCTGAAAAATGGCCAAAAAACGCTTGGGCTATAGCCTTGGTGGGGGGCGCGGGCGAAGTTCGTCCGCCGAACTCGGAATGGGGCGAGACTTTGCGAGGGGCCTCGGGGTACCAAAAATAAGCCTCGGACAAAGCCGCGCCCAAAAATAAGCACCCGAAGGTCGTGGTACCAAAACCCCCCAGCGGAAAAATGGCCAAAAAATGGGTGGGCTATACCCTTGTTGAGGGGCGCGGGCGAAGTTCGTCCGCCGGACTCGGAATGGGGTGAGACTTTGCGAGGGGCCTCGGGGTGCCAAAAATAAGCCGCGGGCAAAGCCGCGCCCAAAAATAAGAGCCCGAAGATCGTGGTGCCAAAACCCCCCACGGAAAAATGGCCAAAAAACGGGTGGGCTATAGCCTTGGTGGGGGGCGCGGGCGAAGTTCGTCCGCTGGACTTGGAATGGGGCGAGACTTTGCGAGGGGCCTCGTGGTACCAAAAATAAGCCGCGGGCAAAGCCGCGCCCAAGAATAAGCACCCGAAGATCGTGGTGCCAAAACCCCCCAGCGGAAAAATGGCCAAAAAACGGGTGGGCTATAGCCTTGGTGGGGGGCGCGGGAAACGTTCGATCGCCGGACTCTGAATGGGGCAAGACTTTACGAGGGGCCTCGGGGTGCCAAAAATAAGCCACGGACAAAGCCGCGCCCGAAGGTCGTGGTGCCAAAACCCCCCAGCTGAAAAATGGCCAAAAAACGCTTGGGCTATAGCCTTGGTGGGGGGCGCGGGCGAAGTTCTTCCGCTGGACTCGGAATGGGGCGAGACTTTGCGAGGGGTCTCGGGGTGCCAAAAATCAGCTGCGGGCAAAGCTGCGCCCGAAGATCGTGGTGCCAAAACCCCCCAGCGGAAAAATGGCCAAAAAACGGGTGGGCTATAGCCTTGGTGGGGGGCGAGGGCGAAGTTCGACCGCCGGACTCGGAATGGGGCGAGACTTTGCGAGGGGCCTCGGGGTGCCAAAAATAAGCCATGGGCAAAGCCGCGCCCAAAAAGAAGTGCCCGAAGATAGTGGTGCCAAAACCCCCCAGCGGAAAAATGGCCAAAAAACGGGTGGGCTATAGCCTTGGTGGGGGGAGCGGGCGAAGTTTGTCCGCCGGACTCGGAATGGGGTGAGACTTTGCGAGGGGCCTCGGGGTGCCAAAAATAAGCCGCGGGCAAAGCCGCGCCCAAAAATAAGAGCCCGAAGATCGTGGTGCCAAAACCCCCCACGGAAAAATGGCCAAAAAACGGGTGGGCTATAGCCTTGGTGGCGGGCGCGGGCGAAGTTCGTCCGCCGGACTCGGAATGGGGCGAGACTTTGCGAGGGGCCTCGTGGTACCAAAAATAAGCCGCGGGCAGAGCCGCGCCCAAGAATAAGCGCCCGAAGGTCGTGGTGCCAAAACCCCCCAGCTGAAAAATGGCCAAAAAACGCTTGGGCTATAGCCTTGGTGGGGGGCGCGGGCGAAGTTCGTCCGCCGAACTCGGAATGGGGCGAGACTTTGCGAGGGGCCTCGGGGTACCAAAAATAAGCCTCGGACAAAGCCGCGCCCAAAAATAAGCACCCGAAGATCGTGGTGCCAAAACCCCCCAGCGGAAAAATGGCCAAAAAACGGGTGGGCTATAGCCTTGGTGGGGGGCGCGGGAAAAGTTCGATCGCCGGAGTCGGAATGGGGCGAGACTTTACGAGGGGCCTCGGGGTGCCAAAAATAAGCCGCGGACAAAGCCGCGCCCAAAAATAAGGGCCCGAAGGTCGTGGTACCAAAACCCCCCAGCTGAAAAATGGCCAAAAAACGCGTGGGCTATAGCCTTGGTGGGGGGCGCGGGCGAAGTTCGTCCGCCGGACTCGGAATGGGGCGAGACTTTGCGAGGGGCCTCGGGGTACCAAAAATAAGCCTCGGACAAAGCCGCGCCCAAAAATAAGCACCCGAAGATCGTGGTGCCAAAACCCCCCAGCGGAAAAATGGCCAAAAAACGGGTGGGCTACAGCCTTGGTGGGGGGCGCGGGAAACGTTCGATCGCCGGACTCTGAATGGGGCGAGACTTTACGAGGGGCCTCGGGGTGCCAAAAATAAGCCGCGGACAAAGCCGCGCCCAAAAATAAGGGCCCGAAGGTCGTGGTACCAAAACCCCCCAGCTGAAAAATGGCCAAAAAACGCGTGTGCTATAGCCTTGGTGGGGGGCGCGGGCGAAGTTCGTCCGCCGGACTCGGAATGGGGCGAGACTTTGCGAGGGGCCTCGGGGTACCAAAAATAAGCCTCGGACAAAGCCGCGCCCAAAAATAAGCACCCGAAGATCGTGGTGCCAAAACCCCCCAGCGGAAAAATGGCCAAAAAACGGGTGGGCTACAGCCTTGGTGGCGGGCGCGGGCGAAGTTCGTCCGCCGGACTTGGAATGGGGCGAGACTTTGCGAGGGGCCTCGTGGTACCAAAAATAAGCCGCGGGCAGAGCCGCGCCCAAGAATAAGCGCCCGAAGGTCGTGGTGCCAAAACCCCCCAGCTGAAAAATGGCCAAAAAACGCTTGGGCTATAGCCTTGGTGGGGGGCGCGGGCGAAGTTCGTCCGCCGAACTCGGAATGGGGCGAGACTTTGCGAGGGGCCTCGGGGTACCAAAAATAAGCCTCGGACAAAGCCGCGCCCAAAAATAAGCACCCGAAGATCGTGGTGCCAAAACCCCCCAGCGGAAAAATGGCCAAAAAACGGGTGGGCTTTAGCCTTGGTGGGGGGCGCGGGAAAAGTTCGATCGCCGGAGTCGGAATGGGGCGAGACTTTACGAGGGGCCTCGGGGTGCCAAAAATAAGCCGCGGACAAAGCCGCGCCCAAAAATAAGGGCCCGAAGGTCGTGGTACCAAAACCCCCCAGCTGAAAAATGGCCAAAAAACGCGTGGGCTATAGCCTTGGTGGGGGGCGCGGGCGAAGTTCGTCCGCCGGACTCGGAATGGGGCGAGACTTTGCGAGGGGCCTCGGGGTACCAAAAATAAGCCTCGGACAAAGCCGCGCCCAAAAATAAGCACCCGAAGATCGTGGTGCCAAAACCCCCCAGCGGAAAAATGGCCAAAAAACGGGTGGGCTACAGCATTGGTGGGGGGCGCGGGAAAAGTTCGATCGCCGGACTCGGAATGGGGCGAGACTTTACGAGGGGCCTCGGGGTGCCAAAAATAAGCCGCGGACAAAGCCGCGCCCAAAAATAAGCGCCCGAAGGTCGTGGTGCCAAAACCCCCCAGCTGAAAAATGGCCAAAAAACGCTTGGGCTATAGCCTTGGTGGGGGGCGCGGGCGAAGTTCGTCCGCCGGATTCGGAATGGGGCGAGACTTTGCGAGGGGCCTCGGGGTAACAAAAATCAGCCGCGGGCAAAGCCGCGCCCAAAAATAAGCACCCGAAGATCGTGGTGCCAAAACCCCCCAGCGGAAAAATGGCCAAAAAACGGGTGGGCTATAGCCTTGGTGGGGGGCGCGGGAAAAGTTCGATCGCCGGAGTCGGAATGGGGCGAGACTTTACGAGGGGCCTCGGGGTGCCAAAAATAAGCCGCGGACAAAGCCGCGCCCAAAAATAAGGGCCCGAAGGTCGTGGTACCAAAACCCCCCAGCTGAAAAATGGCCAAAAAACGCGTGGGCTATAGCCTTGGTGGGGGGCGCGGGCGAAGTTCGTCCGCCGGACTCGGAATGGGGAGAGACTTTGCAAGGGGCCTCGGGGTGCCAAAAATAATCTTCGGACAAAGCTGCGCCCAAAAATAAGCACCCGAAGATCGTGGTGCCAAAACCCCAAGCGGAAAAATGGCCAAAAAACGGGTGGGCTATAGCCTTGGTGGGGGGCGCGGGCGAAGTTCGTCCGCCGGACTCGGAATGGGGCGAGACTTTACGAGGGGCCTCGGGGTGCCAAAAATAAGCCGCGGACAAAGCCGCGCCCAAAAATAAGGGCCCGAAGGTCGTGGTACCAAAACCCCCCAGCTGAAAAATGGCCAAAAAACGCGTGGGCTATAGCCTTGGTGGGGGGCGCGGGCGAAGTTCGATCGCCGGACTCGGAATGGGGCGAGACTTTGCGAGGGGCCTCGGGGTACCAAAAATAAGCCTCGGACAAAGCCGCGCCCAAAAATAAGCACCCGAAGATCGTGGTGCCAAAACCCCCCAGCGGAAAAATGGCCAAAAAACGGGTGGGCTACAGCCTTGGTGGGGGGCGCGGGAAAAGTTCGATCGCCGGACTCGGAATGGGGCGAGACTTTACGAGGGGCCTCGGGGTGCCAAAAATAAGCCGCGGACAAAGCCGCGCCCAAAAATAAGCGCCCGAAGGTCGTGGTGCCAAAACCCCCCAGCTGAAAAATGGCCAAAAAACGCTTGGGCTATAGCCTTGGTGGGGGGCGCGGGCGAAGTTCGTCCGCCGGATTCGGAATTGGGCGAGACTTTGCGAGGGGCCTCCCCGAGCCAAAAATAAGCCGCGGGCAGAGCCGCGCACAAAAATAAGCGCCCGATGATCGTGGTGCCAAAACCCACCAGCGGAAAAATTGCCAAAAAACAAGTGGGCTATAGCCTTGGTGGTGGGCGCGGGCGAAGTTCGTCCGCCGGTCTCGGAATGGGGCGAGACTTTGCGAGGGGCCTCGGGGTGCCAAAAATAAGCCGCGGGAAAAGCCGCTCCCAAAAATAAGTGCCCGAAGATCGTGGTGCCAAAACCCCCCAGCGGAAAAATGGCCAAAAAATGTGTCGCCTATAGCCATGGTGGGGGGCGCGGGTGAAGTTCGTCCGCCGGACTCGGAATAGGGCGAGACTTTGCGAGCGGCCTCCCCGAGCCAAAAATAAGCCACGGGCAAAGCCGCGCACAAAAATAAGCGCCCGACGATCGCGGTGCCAAAACCCACCAGCGGAAAAATGGCCAAAAAACGGGTGGGCTATAGCCTTGGTGGGGGGCGAGGGCGAAGTTCGTCCGCCGGCCTCGGAATGGGGCGAGACTTTGCGAGGGGCCTCAGGGTACCAAAAATAAGCCGCGGGAAAAGCCGCGCCCAAAAATAAGTGCCCGAAGATCGTGGTACCAAAACCCCCCAGCGGAAAAATGGCCAAAAAACGGGTGGGCTATAGCCTTGGTGGGGGGCGCGGGCGAAGTTCGTCCGCCGGACTCGGAATAGGGCGAGACTTTGCAAGCGGCCTCCCCGAGCCAAAAATAAGCCGCGGGCAAAGCCGCGCCCAAAAATAAGTGCCCGAAGATGGTGGTGCCAAAACCCCCCAGCGGAAAAATGGCAAAAAAACAGGTGGGCTATAGCCTTGGTGGGGGGCGCGGGCGAAGTTCGTCCGCCGGACTTGGAATGGGGCGAGACTTTGTGAGTGGCCTCAGGGTGCCAAAAATAAGCCGCGGGCAAAGCCGCGCACAAAAATAAGCGCCCGACGATCATGGTGCCAAAACCCACCAGCGGAAAAATGGCCAAAAAACCGGTGGGCTATAGCCTTGGTGGTGGGCGAGGGCGAAGTTCGTCCGCCGGTCTCGGAATGGGGCGAGACTTTGCGAGGGGCCTCGGGGTACCAAAAATAAGCCGCGGGAAAAGCTGCGCCCAAAAATAAGTGCCCGAAGATCGTGGTGCCAAAACCCCCCAGCGGAAAAATGGCCAAAAAACGGGTCGCCTATAGCCTTGGTGGGGGGCGCGGGCGAAGTTCGTCCGCCGGACTCGGAATAGGGCGAGACTTTGCGAGCGGCCTCCCCGAGCCAAAAATAAGCCGCGGGCAAAGCCGCGCACAAAAATAAGCGCCCGACGATCGTGGTGCCAAAACCCACCAGCGGAAAAATGGCCAAAAAACGGGTGGGCTATAGGCTTGGTGGGGGGCGCGGGCGAAGTTCGTCCGCTGGACTCGGAATGCGGTTCGACTTTGCGAGGGGCCTCGGGGTGCCAAAAATAAGCCACGGGCAAAGCCGCGCCCGAAGGTCGTGGTGCCAAAACCCCCCAGCGGAAAAATGGCCAAAAAACGGGTGGGCTATAGCCTTGGTGGGGGGCGCGGGCGAAGTTCGTCCGCCGGACTCGGAATAGGGCGAGACTTTGCGAGCGGCCTCCACGAGCCAAAAATAAGCCGCGGGCAAAGCCGTGCCCAAAAATAAGTGCCCGAAGATCGTGGTGCCAAAACCCCGCAGCGGAAAAAGGGCAAAAAAACAGGTGGGCTATAGCCTTGGTGGGGGGCGCGGGCGAAGTTCGTCCGCCGGACTCGGAATGGGGTGAGACTTTGTGAGCGGCCTCGGGGTGCCAAAAATAAGCCGCGGGCAAAGCCGCGCACAAAAATAAGCGCCCGACGATCGTGGTGCCAAAACCCACCAGCGGAAAAATGGCCAAAATACGGGTGGGCTATAGCCTTGGTGGGGGGCGAGGGCGAAGTTCGTCCGCCGGACTTGGAATGGGGCGAGACTTTGCGAGGGGCCTCGGGGTGCCAAAAATAAGCCACGGGAAAAGCCGCGCCCAAAAATAAGTGCCCGAAGATCGTGGTGCCAAAACCCCCCAGCGGAAAAATGGCCAAAAAACGGGTCGCCTATAGCCTTGGTGGGGGGGCTGGCGATGTTCGTCCGCCGGACTTGGAATGGGGCGAGACTTTGCGAGGGGCCTCCAGGTGCCAAAACTAAGCCGTGGGCAAAGCCGCAGCCAAAAAAAAGTGGCCGAAGGTCGTGGTGTCAAATCCCACCAGCTGAAAAATGGCCAAAAAACGGGTGGGATATAGCCTTGGTGGGGGGCGCGGGCGAAGTTCGTCCGCCGGACTCGGAATGGGGCGAGACTTTGCGAGGGGCCTCGGGGTACAAAACATAAGCGGCGGGCAAAGCCGCGCCCGAAGATCGTGGTGCCAAAACCCCCCAGCGGAAAAATGGCCAAAAAACGGGTGGGCTATAGCCTTGGTGGGGGGCGCGGGCGAAGTTCGTCCGCCGGACTCGGAATGGGTCGAGACTTTGCGAGGGGCCTCGTGGTACCAAAAATAAGCCGCGGGCAAAGCCGCGCCCAGGAATAAGCGCCCGAAGATCGTGGTGCCAAAACCCCCCAGCGGAAAAATGGCAAAAAAACGGGTGGGCTATAGCCTTGGTGGGGGGCGCGGGTGAAGTTCGTCCGCTGGACTCGGAATGGGGCGAGACTTAGTGAGGGGCGTCGGGGTGCCAAAAATATGCCGCGGGCAAAGCCGCGCCCAAAAATAAGTGACCGAAGATCGTGGTACCAAAACCCCCCAGCGGAAAAATGGCCAAAAAACGGGTGGGCTATAGCCTTGGTGGGTGGCGCGGGCGAAGTTCGCCCGCCGGTCTCGGAATGGGGCGAGACTTTGCGAGGGGCCTCGGGGTGCCAAAAATAAGCCGCGGACAAAGCCGCGCCCAAAAAAAAGCGGCCGAAGGTCGTGGTGTCAAATCCCACCAGCGGAAAAATGGCCAAAAAACGGGGGGCTATAGCCTTGGTGGGGGGCGCGAGCGAAGTTCGTCCGCCGGACTTGGAATAGCGCGAGACTTTGCGAGGGGTCTCGGGGTGACAAAAATAAGCCGAGGGCAAAGCCGTGCCCGTAGGTAGTGGTCCCAAAACCCCCCAACGGAAAAATGGCCAAAAAACGGGTGCGCCATAGCCTTGGGGGGGGGCGGGCGAAGTTCGTCCGCCGGACTCGGAATGGGGCGAGACTTTGCGAGGGGCCTCGGGGTACCGAAAATAAGCCGCGGGCAAAGACGCGCCCAAAAATAAGCGCCCGAAGGTCGTGGTACCAAAACCCCCCATCGGAAAAATGGCCAAAAAACGGGTGGGCTATAGCCTTGGTGGGGGGCGCGGGCGAAGTTCGTCCGCCGGACTCAGAATGGGGCGAGACTTTGCGAGGGGCCTCGGGATACCAAAAATAAGCCTCGGAAAAAGCCGCGCCAAAAAATAAGCCCCCGAAGGTCGTGGTGCCAAAACCCCCCAGCGGAAAAATGGCCAAAAAACGGGTGGGCTATAGCCTTGGTGGGGGGGGGGGGCGGGCGAAGTTCGTCTGCCGGACTCGGAATGGGGCGAGACTTTGCGAGGGGCCTCGGGTGCCAAAAATAAGCCACGGGCAAAGCCGCGCCCAAAAATAAGTGCCCAAAGGTCGTGGTGCCAAAACCCCCCAGCGGAAAAATGGGCAAAAAACGGGTGGGCTATAGGCTTGGTGGGAGGCGCGGGCGAAGTTCGTCCGCCGAACTCGGAATGGGACTAGACTTTGCGAGGGGCCTCGGGGTGCCAAAAATAATCCACGGGCAAAGCCGCGCCCAAAAATAAGCCCCCGAAGGTCGTGCTGCCAAGACCCCCCATCGGAAATATGGCCAAAAAACGGGTGCGCTATAGCCTTGGTGGGGGGCGCGGGCGAAGTTCGTCCGCCGGACTCGGAATGGGGCGAGACTTTACGAGGGGCCTCGGGTTGCGAAAAAAAAGCCGCGGGCAAAGCCGCGTCCGAAGATCGTGGTGCCAAAACCCCCCAGCGGAAAAATGGCCAAAAAACGGGTGGGCTATAGCCTTGGTGGGGGGCGCGGGCGAAGTTCGTCCGCCGGACTCGGAATGGGTCGAGACTTTGCGAGGGGCCTCGGGGTACCAAAAATAAGCCGCAGGCAAAGCCGCGCCCAAGAATAAGCGCCCGAAGGTCGTGGTGCCAAAACCCCCCAGCGGAAAAATGGCCAAAAAACGGGTGGGCTATAGCCTTGGTGGGGGGCGCGGGCGAAGTTCGTCCGCCGGACTCAGAATGGGACGAGACTTTGCGAGGGGCCTCGAGGTTCCAAAACTAAGCCGCGGGCAAAGCCGCGCCCAAAAAAAAGTGGCCGAAGGTCGTGGTGTCAAATCCCACCAGCTGAAAAATGGCCAAAAAACGGGTGGGATATAGCCTTGGTGGGGGGCGCGGGCGAAGTTCGTCCGCCGGACTCGGAATGGGGGGAGACTTTGCGAGGGGCCTCGGGGTGCAAAACATAAGCGGCGGGCAAAGCCGCGCCCGAAGATCGTGGTGCCAAAACCCCCCAGCGGAAAAATGGCCAAAAAACGGGTGGGCTATAGCCTTGGTGGGGGGCGCGGGCGAAGTTCGACCGCCGGACTCGGAATGGGTCGAGACTTTGCGAGGGGCCTCGTGGTACCAAAAATAAGCCGCGGGCAAAGCCGCGCCCAGGAATAAGCGCCCGAAGGTCGTGGTGCCAAAACCCCCCAGCGGAAAAATGGCAAAAAAACGGGTGGGCTATAGCCTTGGTGGGGGGCGCGGGCGAAGTTCGTCCGCTGGACTCGGAATGGGGCGAGACTTTGCGAGGGGCCTCGGGGTGCCAAAAATAAGCCGCGGGCAAAGCCGCGCCCAAAAAAAAGTGGCCGAAGGTCGTGGTGTCAAATCCCACCAGCGGAAAAATGGCCAAAAAACGGGGGGCTATAGCCTTGGTGGGGGGCGCGAGCGAAGTTCGTCCGCCGGACTTGGAATAGGGCGAGACTTTGCGAGGGGTCTCGGGGTGACAAAAATAAGCCGAGGGCAAAGCCGCGCCTGTAGGTAGTGGTGCCAAAACCCCCCAGCGGAAAAATGGCCAAAAAACGGGTGCGCCATAGCCTTGGGGGGGGCGGGCGAAGTTCGTCCGCCGGACTCGGAATGGGGCGAGACTTTGCGAGGGGCCTCGGGGTACCGAAAATAAGCCACGGGCAAAGACGCGCCCAAAAATAAGCGCCCGAAGGTCGTGGTGCCAAAACCCCCCATCGGAAAAATGGCCAAAAAACGGGTGGGCTGTAGCCTTGGTGGGGGGCGCGGGCGAAATTCGTCCGCCGGACTCAGAATGGGGCGAGACTTTGCAAGGGGCCTCGGGATACCAAAAATAAGCCTCAGACAAAGCCACGCCAAAAAATAAGCCCCCGAAGGTCGTGGTGCCAAAACCCCCCAGCGGAAAAATGGCCAAAAAACGGGTGGGCTATAGCCTTGGTGGGGGGGGGGCGGGCGAAGTTCGTCTGCCGGACTCGGAATGGGGCGAGACTTTGCGAGGGGTCTCGGGTACCAAAAATAAGCCGTGGGCAAAGCCGCGCCCAAAAATAAGCGCCCGAAGATCGTGGTGCCAAAACCCCCCAACGGAAAAATGGCCAAAAACCGGGTGGGCTTTAGCCTTGGTGGGGGGCGCGGGCGAAGTTCGTCCGCCGGACTCAGAATGGGGCGAGACTTTGCGAGGGGCGTCGGGGTAACAAAAATAAGCCGCGGGCAAAGCCGCGCGCAAAAATAAGTGCCCGAAGATCGTGGTGCCAAAACCCCCCAGCGGAAAAATGGCCAAAAAACGGGTGGGCTATAGCCTTGGTGGGGGGCGCGGGCGAAGTTCGTCCGCCGGACTCGGAATGGGGCGAGACTTTGCGAATGGTCTCGGGGTGCCAACAATAAGTCGCGGGCAAAGCCGCGCCCAAAAATAAGCGCCCGAAGATCGTGGTGCCAAAACCCCCCAGCGGAAAAATGGCCAAAAAACGGGTGGGCTATAGCCTTGGTGGCGCTGGCGCGGTTCGACCACCGGACTCGGAATGGGGCGAGACTTTGCGAGGGGCCTCGGGGTGCCAAAAATAAGCCGCGGGCAAAGCCGCGCCCAAAAATAAGTGCCCGAAGATAGTGGTGCCAAAACCCCCCAGCGGAAAAATGGCTAAAAAATGGGTGGGCTATAGCCTTGGTGGGGGGCGCGGGCGAAGTTCGTCCGCCGGACTCGGAATGGGGCGAGACTTTGCGAGGGGCCTCGGGGTGCCAAAAATAAGCCGCGGGCAAAGCCGCGCCCAAAAATAAGTGCCCGAAGATCGTGGTGCCAAAACCCCCCAGCGGAAAAATGGCCAAAAAACGGGTGGGCTATAGGCTTGGTGGGTGGCGCGGGCGAAGTTCGTCCGCCGGACTCGGAATGGGGCGAAACTTTGCGAGGGGCCTCGGGGTGCCAAAAATAAGCCGCGGGCAAAGCCTCGCCCAAAAATAAGCGCCCGAAGATCGTGGTGCCAAAACCCCCCAGCGGAAAAATGGCCAAAAAACGTGTGGGCTATAGCCTTGGTGGGGGGTGTGGGCGAAGTTTGTCCGCCGGAGTCGGAATGGGGCGAGACTTTGCGAGGAGCCTCGAGATGCCAAAAATAAGCCGCGGGCAAAGCCGCGGCCAAAAATAAGCACCCGAAGATCGTGGTGCCAAAACCACCCAGCGGAAAAATGGCCAAAAAACGGGTGGGCTACAGCCTTGGTGGGGGGCGCGGGCAAAGTTCGTCCGACGGATTCGGAATTGGGCGAGACTTTGCGAGGGGCCTCAGGGTGCCAAAAATAAGCCGCGGCCAAAGCCGCGCCCAAAAATAATCGCCTGAAGATCGTGGTGCCAAAACCCCCCAGCGGAAAAATGGCCAAAAAACGGGTGGGCTATAGCCTTGGTGGGGGGCGCGGGCGAAGTTCTTCCGCCGGACTCGGAATGGGGCGAGACTTTGGGAGGGGCCTCGGGGTGCCAAAAATAAGCCGCGGGCAAAGCCGCGCCAAAAATAAGTGTCCGAAGGTCGTGGTACCAAAACCCCCCAGCGAAAAAATGGCCAAAAAACGGGTGGGCTATAGCCTTGGTCCGGGGCGCGGGCGAAATTTCTCCGCCAGACTCGGAATGTGGCGAGACTTTGCGAGGGGCCTCGGGGTGCCAAAAATAAGCCGCGGGCAAAGCCGCGCCCAAAAATAAACGCCCGAAGGTCGTGGTGCCAAAACTCCCCACCGGAAAAATGGCCAAAAAACGGGTGGGCTATAGCCTTGGTGGGGGGAGCGGGCGAAGTTCGTCCGCCGGACTCGGAATGGGGCAAGACTTTGCGAGGGGCCTCAGAGTACCAAAAATACGCCGCGGGCAAAGCCGTGCCCAAAAATAAGCGCCTGAAGGTCGTGGTGCCAAAACCCCCCAGCGGAAAAATAGCCAAAAAACGGGTGGGCTATAGCCTTGGTGGGGGGCGCGGGCGAAGTTCGTCCGCGCGACTCGGAATGGGGCGATACGTTGCAAGGGGCCTCGGGGTGCAAAAAATAAGCCGCGGGCAAAGCCGCACCCAAAAATAAGCGCCCGAAGGTCGTTGTGCCAAAACCCCCCAGCGGAAAAATGGCCAAAAAACGGGTGGGCTATAGCCTTGGTGGGGGGCGTGGGCGAAGATCGTCCGCCGGACTCGGAATGGGGCGAGACTTTGCGAGGGGCCTCGGGGTGCCAAAACTATGCCGCGGGCAAAGCCGCGACCAAAAAAAAGAGCCCGATGGTCATGGTGCCAAAACCCCCCAGCGGAAAAATGGCCAAAAAACGGGTGGGCTATAGCGTTGGGGGGAGGGGCTGGCCCACTTCGTCCGCCGGACTCGGAATGGGGCGAGACTTTGCGAGGGGCCTCCGTGTTCTAAAAATAGGCTGGGGGCACAGCCGCGCCCAAAAATAACCGCCCGAAGGCCGGGGCGCCAAGTTCGTCCAGCGGAAAAAGGCCACAAAAACGGGTGGGCTATAGCCTTGGGGGGTGGGGCTGGCCCACTTCGTCCGCCAGACTCGGAATGGCGCGAGACTTTGCGAGGGCCCTCCATGTGCCAAAATTAGGCCGCGGCCACAGCCGCGCCCAAAAATAACTGCCCAAAGGCCGGGGCGCCAAGTTCGTCCAGCGGAAAAAGGCCACAAAAACGGGTGGGCTATAGCCTTGGGGGGTGGGGCTGGCCAACTTCGTCCGCCGGACTCGGAATGGTGCGAGATTTTGCGAGGGGCCTCCGTGTTCTAAAAATAGGCCGCGGGCACAGCCGCGCCCAAAAATAACCCCCCAAAGGTCGGCTCGCCCAAATCCCCCAGCGGAAAAATGGCCAAAAAACAGGTGCGCTATAACCTTGGGGGGAGGGGCTGGCCATCTTCGTCCGCCGGACTCGGAATGGGGCGAGACTTTGCAGGTGGCCTCCACGTACAAAAAATAGGCCGCGTGCACAGCCGCGCCCAGAAATAACCCCCCGAAGGTCGGCGCGCCCAAACCCCCCAGCGGGAAAATGGCCAAAAAACGGGTGGGCTATAGCCTTGGGTGGAGGGGCTGGCCAAGTTCGTCCGCCGGACTCGGAATGGGGCGAGACTTTGCGAGCGGCCTACGCGTGCCAAAAATAGGCCGCGGGCAAGGCCGCGCCCAAAAATAACCCCCCAAAGGTTGGCGCGCCCAAACCCCCCAGCGGAAAATGGCCAAAAAACGGGTGCGCTATAGCCTTGGGTGGAGGGGCTGGCCAACTTCGTCCGCCGGACTCGGAATGGGGCGAGACTTTGCGAGGGGCCTCGGGGTGCCAAAAATAAGCCGCGGACAAAGCCGCGTACAAAAATAAGCTCCCGAAGGTCGTGGTGCAAAAACTCTCCAGCGGAAACATGGCCAAAAAACGGGTGGGCTATAGCCTTGGTGGGGGGCGCGGGCGAAGTTCGTCCGCTGGACTCGGAATGGGGTGAGACTTTAAGAGGGGCCTCGGAGTACCAAAAATACGCCGCGGGCAAAGCCGTGCCCAAAAATAAGCGCCTGAAGGTCGTGGTGCCAAAACCCCCCAGCGGAAAAATAGCCAAAAAACGGGTGGGCTATAGCCTTGGTGGGGGGCGCGGGCGAAGTTCGTCCGCCGGACTCGGAATGGGGCGATACGTTGCAAGGGGCCTCGGGGTGCAAAAAATAAGCCGCGGGCAAAGCCGCACCCAAAAATAAGCGCCCAAAGGTCGTTGTGCCAAAATCCCCCAGCGGAAAAATGGCCAAAAAACGGGTGGGCTATAGCCTTGGTGGGGGGCGCGGGCAAAGTTCGTCCGCCGGACTCGGAATGGGGCGAGACTTTGCGAGGTGCCTCGGGGTGCCAAAACTAAGCCGCGGGCAAAGCCGGGCTCAAAAATAAGCGCCCGAAGATCGTGGTGCCAAAACCACCCAACGGAAAAATGGCCAAAAAACGGGTGGGCTATAGCCTTGGTGGGGGGCGCAGGCGAAGTTCGTCCGCCGGACTCGGAATGGGGCGAGACTTTGCGAGGAACCTCAGGGTGCCAAAAATAAGCCGCGGCCAAAGCTGCACCCAAAAATAAGTGCCCAAAGGTCGTGGTACCAAAACCCGCCAGCGGAAAAATGGCCAAAAAACGGGTGCGCTATAGCCTTGGGTGGAGGGGATGGCCAACTTCGTCCGCCGGACTCGGAATGGGGCGAGACTTTGCGAGGGGCCTCGGGGTGCCAAAAATAAGCCGCGGACAAAGCCGCGTGCAAAAATAAGCTCCCGAAGGTCGTGGTGCAAAAACTCTCCAGCGGAAACATGGCCAAAAAACGGGTGGGCTATAGCCTTGGTGGGGGGCGCGGGCGAAGTTCGTCCGCTGGACTCGGAATGGGGTGAGACTTTGCGAGGGGCCTCGGGGTGCCAAAAATAAGCCGCGGGCAAAGCTGCGCCCAAAAATGAGCGCCCGAAGGTCGTGGTGCCAAAACCCCCCAGCGGAAAAATTGCCAAAAAACGGGTGGGCTATAGCCTTGGTGGGGGCGCGGGCGAAGTTCGTCCGCCGGCCTTGGAATGGGGCGAGACTTTGCGAGGGGCCTCGGGGTGCCAAAAATAAGCCGCGGGCAAAGCCGCGCCAAAAAATCAGCCCCCGAAGGGTGTGGTGCCAAAACCCCCCAGCGGAAAAATGGCCAAAAAACGGGTGGGCTATAGCCTTGGTGGGGGGCGCAGGCGAAGTTCGTCCCCCGGACTCGGAATGGGCCGAGACTTTACGAGGGGCCTCAGGGTGCCAAAAATAAGCCGCGGCCAAAGCCGTGTCCAAAAATAAGCGCCCGAAGGTCGTGGTGCCAAAACCCCCCAGCAGAAAAATGGCCAAAAAACGGGTGGGCTATAGCCTTGGTGGGGGGCGCGGGCGAAGTTCGTCCGCCGGACTCGGAATGGGGCGAGACTTTGCGAGGGGCCTCGGGGTGCCAAACATAAGCCGCGGACAAAGCCGCGAACAAAAATAAGCGCCCGAAGGTCGTGGTGCCAAAACCCCCCAGCAGAAAAATGGCCAAAAAACGGGTGGGCTATAGCCTTGGTGGGGGGCGCGGGCGAAGTTCGTCCGCCGGACTCGGAATGGGGCGAGACTTTGCGAGGGGCCTCGGGGTGCCAAAATTAAGCCGTGGGCAAAGCCGTACCCAAAAATAAGCGCCCAAAGGTCGTTGTGCCAAAATCCCCCAGCGGAAAAATGGCCAAAAAACGGGTGGGCTATAGCCTTGGTGGGGGGCGCGGGCAAAGTTCGTCCGCCGGACTCGGAATGGGGCAAGACTTTGCGAGGTGCCTCGGGGTGCCAAAACTAAGCCGCGGGCAAAGCCGGGCTCAAAAATAAGCGCCCGAAGATCGTGGTGCCAAAACCACCCAACGGAAAAATGGCCAAAAAACGGGTGGGCTATAGCCTTGGTGGGGGGCGCAGGCGAAGTTCGTCCGCCGGACTCGGAATGGGGCGAGACTTTGCGAGGAACCTCAGGGTGCCAAAAATAAGCCGCGGCCAAAGCTGCACCCAAAAATAAGTGCCCAAAGGTCGTGGTACCAAAACCCCCCAGCGGAAAAATGGCCAAAAAACGGGTGGGCTATAGCCTTGGTGGGGGGCGCGGGCGAACTTCGTCCGCCGGACTCGGAATGTGGCGATACTTTGCTAGGGGCCTCGGGGAGCCAAAAATAAGCCGCGGGCAAAGCCGTGCCCAAAAATAAGCACCCGAAGATCGTGGTGCCAAAATCACCCAGCGGAAAAATGGCCAAAAAACGGGTGGGCTATAGCCTTGGTGGGGGGCGCCGACGAAGTTCGTCCGCCGGACTCAGAATGGGGCAAGACTTTCCTAGGGGCCTCGGGGTGCGAAAAATCAGCCGCGGGCAAAACCGCGCCCGAAGATCGTGGTGCCAAAACCACCCAGCGGAAAATTGGCCAAAAAACGGGTGGGCTATAGCCTTGGTGGGGGGCGCGGGCGAAGTTCGTCCGCCGGACTCGGAATGGAGCGAGACTTTGCGAGGGGCCTCGCGGTGCCAAAATTAAGCCGCGGACAAAGCCGCGCCCGAAAATAAGCGCCCGAAGATCGTGGTGCCAAAACCACCCAGTGGAAAAATGGCCAAAAAACGGGTGGGCTATAGCCTTGGTGGGGGGCGCCGACGAAGTTCGTCCGCCGGACTCGGAATGGGGTGAGACTATGCTAGGGGCCTCGGGGTGCCAAAAATAAGCCGCGGCCAAAGCCGCGCCCAAAAATAAGCGCCCGAAGGTCGTGATGCCAAAACCCCCCGGCGGAAAAATGGCCAAAAAACGGTTGGCTATAGCCTTGGTGGGGGGCGCGGGCGAAGTTCGTCCGCCGGACTCGGAATGGGGCGAGACTTTGCGAGGGGCCTCGGGGTGCCAAAAATAAGCCGCGGGCAAAGCCGCGCCCAAAAATAAGCGCCCGAAGATCGTGGTGCCAAAACCCCCCAGCGGAAAAATGGCCAAAAAACGGGTGGGCTATAGCCTTGGTGGGGGGCGCGGGCGATGTTCGTCCGCCGGACTCGGAATGGGTTGAGACTTTGCGAGGGGTCTCGGGGTGACAAAAATAAGCCGCGGGTAAATCCGCGCCCGAAGATCGTGGTGCCAAAACCCCCCAGCGGAAAAATGGCCAAAAAACGGGTGGGCTATAGCCTTGGTGGGGGGCGCGGTCGAAGTTCGTCCGCCGGACTCGGAATGGGGCGAGACTTTGCGAGGGGCCTCGGGGTGTCAATAATAAGTACCCGAAGATCGTGGTGCCAAAACTCCCCAGCGGAAAAATGGCCAAAAAACGGGTGGCCTATAGCCTTGGTGGGGGGCGCGGGCGAAGTTCGTCCGCCGGACTCGGAATGGGGCGAGACTTTGCGAGGGGCCTCGGGGTGGCAAAAATAAGCCGCGGGCAAAACCGTGCCTAAAAATAATCGCCCGAAGGTCGTGGTGCCAAAACCCCACAGCGGAAAAATGGCCAAAAAACGGGCGGGCTATAGCCTTGGAGGAGGGCGCGGTCGAAGTTCGTCCGCCGGACTCGGAATGGGGCGAGACTTTGCGAGGGGCCTCGGGGTGCCAAAAATAAGCGCCTGAAGATCGTGGTGCCAAAACCCCCCAGCGGAAAAATGGCCAAAAAACGGGTCGGCTATAACCTTGGTGGGGGGCGCGGGCGAAGTTCGTCCGCCGGACTCGGAATGGGGCGAGACTTGGCGAGGGGCCTCGGGGTGTAAAAAATAAGCCACGGGCAAAGCCACACCCAAAAATTAGTGCGAAGATCGTGGTGTCAAAATCCCCCAGCGGAAAAATGGACAAAAAACGGGTGGGCTATAGCCCTGGTGGGGAGCGCGGGCGAAGTTCGTCCGCCGGTCTCGGAATGGGGTAAGACTTTGCGAGGGGACTCAGGGTGCCAAAAACAAGCCGCGGACAAAGCTACGCCTAAAAATAAGCACCCGAAGGTCGTGGTGCCAAAACCCCCCAGCGGAAAAATGGCCAAAAAACGGGTGGGCTATAGCCTTGGAGGGGGGCGCGGTCGAAGTTCGTCCGCCGGACTCAGAATGGGGCGAGACTTTGCGAGGGGCCTCGGGGTGTCAAAAATAAGCACCCGAAGATCGTGGTGCCAAAACCCCCCAGCGGAAAAATGGTCAAAAAACGGGTGGCCTATAGCCTTGGTGGGGGGCGCGGGCGAAGTTCGTCCGCCGGACTCGGAATGGGGCGAGACTTTGCGAGGGGCCTCGGGGTGCCAAAAATAAGCGCCCGAAGATCGTGGTCCCAAAACCCCCCAGCGGAAAAATGGCCAAAAAACGGGTGGGCTATAGCCTTGGTGGGGGGGGCGGGCGAAGTTCGTCCGCCGGACTCGGAATGGAGCGAGACATTGCGAGGGGCCTCAGGGTGCAAAAAATAAGCCGCGGGCAAAGCCGCGCCCAAAAATAAGCGCGAAGATCGTGGTGTCAAAACCCCCCAGCGGAAAAATGGCCAAAAAACGGGTGGGCTATAGCCTTGGTGGGGGGGGCGGGCGAAGTTCGTCCGCCGGACTCGGAATGGAGCGAGACATTGCGAGGGGCCTCAGGGTGTCAAAAATAAGCCGCGGACAAAGCCGCACCCAAAAATAAGCGCGAAGATCGTGGTGTAAAAACCCCCCAGCGGAAAAATGGCCAAAAAACGGGTGGGCCTTGGCGGGGGGCGCGGGCGAAGTTCGTCCGCCGGACTCGGAATGGGGCAAGACTTTGCGAGGGGCCTCGGGGTGCCAAACATAAGCCGCGGGCAAAGCCGCGCCCAAAAATAAGCGCCCGAAGGTCGTGGTGCCAAAACCCCCCAGCGGAAAAATGGCCAAAAAACAGGTGGGCTATAGCCTTGGTGGGGGGCGCGGGCGAAGTTCGTCCGGCGGACTCGGAATGGAGCGAGACATTGCGAGGGGCCTCGGGGTGCCAAAAATAAGCCGTGGGCAAAGCCGCGCCCAAAAATAAGCGCGAAGATCGTGGTGTCAAAACCCCCCAGCGGAAAAATGGCCAAAAAACGGGTGGGCTATAGCCTTGGTGGGGGGCGCAGGCGAAGTTCGTCCGCCGGACTCGGAATGGGGCTAGACTTTGCGAGGGGCCTCGGGGTACCAAAAATAAGCCACGGGCAAAGCTGCGCCTAAAAATAAGCGCCCGAAGGTCGTGGTGTCAAAACCCCCCAGCGGAAAAATGGCCAAAAAACGGGTGGGCTATAGCCTTGGAGGGGGGCGCGGTCGAAGTTCGTCCGCCGGACTCTGAATGGGGCGAGACTTTGCGAGGGGCCTCGGGGTGCCAAAAATAAGCCGCGGGCAAAGCCGCGCCTAAAAATAAGCCCCCGAAGGTCGTGGTGCCAAAACCCCCCAGCGGAAAAATGGCCAAAAAACGGGTTGGCTATAACCTTGGAGGGGGGCGCGGTCGAAGTTTGTCCGCCGGACTCGGAATGGGGCAAGACTTTGTGAGGGGCCTCGGGGTGCCAAAAATAAGCGCCCGAAGATCGTGGTGCCAAAACCCCCCAGCGGAAAAATGGCCAAAAAACGGGTGGGCTATAGCCTTGGTGGGGGGCGCGGGCGAAGTTCGTCCGCCGGACTCTGAATGGGGCGAGACTTTGCGAGGGGCCTCGGGGTGCCAAAAATAAGCCGCGGGCAAAGCCGCGCCTAAAAATAAGCCCCCGAAGGTCGTGGTGCCAAAACCCCCCAGCGGAAAAATGGCCAAAAAACGGGTTGGCTATAACCTTGGAGGGGTGCGCGGTCGAAGTTCGTCCGCCGGACTCGGAATGGGGCGAGACTTTGCGAGGGGCCTCGGGGCACCAAAAATAAGCGCCCGAAGATCGTGGTGCAAAAACCCCCCAGCGGAAAAATGGCCAAAAAACGGGTGGGCTATAGCCTTGGTGGGGGGCGCGGGCGAAGTTCGTCCGCCGGACTCTGAATGGGGCGAGACTTTGCGAGGGGCCTCGGGGTGCCAAAAATAAGCCGCGGGCAAAGCCGCGCCTAAAAATAAGCCCCCGAAGGTCGTGGTGCCAAAACCCCCCAGCGGAAAAATGGCCAAAAAACGGGTTGGCTATAACCTTGGAGGGGTGCGCGGTCGAAGTTCGTCCGCCGGACTCGGAATGGGGCGAGACTTTGCGAGGGGCCTCGGGGCACCAAAAATAAGCGCCCGAAGATCGTGGTGCAAAAACCCCCCAGCGGAAAAATGGCCAAAAAACGGGTGGGCTATAGCCTTGGTGGGGGGCGCGGGCGAAGTTCGTCCGCCGGACTCTGAATGGGGCGAGACTTTGCGAGGGGCCTCGGGGTGCCAAAAATAAGCCGCGGGCAAAGCCGCGCCTAAAAATAAGCCCCCGAAGGTCGTGGTGCCAAAACCCCCCAGCGGAAAAATGGCCAAAAAACGGGTTGGCTATAACCTTGGAGGGGTGCGCGGTCGAAGTTCGTCCGCCGGACTCGGAATGGGGCGAGACTTTGCGAGGGGCCTCGGGGCACCAAAAATAAGCGCCCGAAGATCGTGGTGCAAAAACCCCCCAGCGGAAAAATGGCCAAAAAACGGGTGGGCTATAGCCTTGGCGGGGGGCGCGGGTGAAGTTCGTCCGGCGGACTCGGAATGGGACGAGACTTTGCGAGGGGCCTCGGGGTGCCAAAAATAAGCCACGGGCAAAGCCGCGCCCTAAAATAAGCGTGAAGATTGTGGTGTCAAAACCCCCCAGCGGAAAAATGGCCAAAAAACGGGTGGGCTATAGCCTTGGTGGGGGGCACGGGCGAAGTTCGTCCGCCGGACTCGGAATGTGGCGATACTTTGCTAGGGGCCTCGGGGAGCCAAAAATAAGCCGCGGGCAAAGCCGCGCCCAAAAATAAGCACCCGAAGATCGTGGTGCCAAAATCACCCAGCGGAAAAATGGCCAAAAAACGGGTGGGCTATAGCCTTGGTGGGGGGCGCCGACGAAGTTCGTCCGCCGGACTCAGAATGGGGCAAGACTTTGCTAGGGGCCTCGGGGTGCGAAAATTCAGCCGCGGGCAAAACCGCGCCCGAAGATCGTGGTGCCAAAACAACCCAGCGGAAAATTGGCCAAAAAACGGGTGGGCTATAGCCTTGGTGGGGGGCGCGGGCGAAGTTCGTCCGCCGGACTCGGAATGGAGCGAGACTTTGCGAGGGGCCTCGCGGTGCCAAAATTAAGCCGCGGGCAAAGCCGCGCCCGAAGATCGTGGTGCCAAAACCACCCAGTGGAAAAATGGCCAAAAAACGGGTGGGCTATAACCTTGGAGGGGTGCGCGGTCGAAGTTCGTCCGCCGGACTCGGAATGTGGCGAGACTTTGCGAGGGGCCTCGGGGTGCAAAAAATAAGCCGTGGGCAAAGCCGCGCCTAAAAATAAGCCCCCGAAGGTCGTGGTGCCAAAACCCCCCAGCGGAAAAATGGCCAAAAAACGGGTTGGCTATAACCTTGGAGGGGTGCGCGGTCGAAGTTCGTCCGCCGGACTCGGAATGTGGCGAGACTTTGCGAGGGGCCTCGGGGCACCAAAAATAAGCGCCCGAAGATCGTGGTGCAAAAATCCCCCAGCGGAAAAATGGCCAAAAAACGGGTGGGCTATAGCCTTGGCGGGGGGCGCGGGTGAAGTTCGTCCGGCGGACTCGGAATTGGGCGAGACTTTGCGAGGGGCCTCGGGGTGCCAAAAATAAGCCGCGCGCAAAGCAGCGTCCAAAAATAAGCGCCCGAAGATCGTGGTGCCAAAACCCCCCAGCGGAAAAATGGCCAAAAAACGGGTGGGCTATAGCCTTGGGGGGCGCGCGCGGGTTCGTCACGGACTCGGAATGGGGCGAGACTTTACGAGGGGCCTCGGGGTGCCAAAAAGAAGCCGCGGGCAAAGCCGTGCCCAAAAATAAGCGCGAAGATCGTGGTGTCAAAACCCCCCAGCGGAAAAATGGCCAAAAAACGGGTGGGCTATAGCCTTGGTGGGGGGCGCGGGCGAAGTTCGTCCGCCGGACACGGAATGGGGCGAGACTTTGCGAGGGGCCTCGGGGTGCAAAAAATAAGACGCGCGCAAAGCAGCGTCCAAAAATAAGCGCCCGAAGATCGTGGTGCCAAAGCCCCCCAGCGGAAAAATGGCCAAAAACCGGGTGGGCTATAGCCTTGGTGGGGTGCGTGGGCGAAGTTCGTCCGCCGGACTCGGAATGGGGCGAGACTTTGCGAGGGGCCTCGGGGTGCCAAAAAGAAGCCGCGGGCAAAGCCGTGCCCAAAAATAAGCGCGAAGATCGTGGTGTCAAAACCCCCCAGCGGAAAAATGGCCAAAAAACGGGTGGGCTATAGCCTTGGTGGGGGCGCTGATGGTTCGTCCGCCGGACACGGAATGGGGCGAGACTTTGCGAGGGGCCTCGGGGTGCAAAAAATAAGACGCGCGCAAAGCAGCGTCCAAAAATAAGCGCCCGAAGATCGTGGTGCCAAAACCCCCCAGCGGAAAAATGGCCAAAAAACGGGTGGGCTATAGCCTTGGTGGGGGGCGTGGGCGAAGTTCGTCCGCCGGACTCGGAATGGGGCGAGACTTTGCGAGGGGCCTCGGGGTGCCAAAAATAAGCCGCGCGCAAAGCAGCGTCCAAAAATAAGCGCCCGAAGATCGTGGTGCCAAAACCCCCCAGCGGAAAAATGGCCAAAAAACGGGTGGGCTATAGCCTTGGTGGGGGGCGTGCGCGAAGTTCGTCCGCCGGACTCGGAATGGGGCGAGACTTTACGAGGGGCCTCGGGGTGCCAAAAAGAAGCCGCGGGCAAAGCCGTGCCCAAAAATAAGCGCGAAGATCGTGGTGTCAAAACCCCCCAGCGGAAAAATGGCCAAAAAACGGGTGGGCTATAGCCTTGGTGGGGGGCGCGGGCGAAGTTCGTCCGCCGGACACGGAATGGGGCGAGACTTTGCGAGGGGCCTCGGGGTGCAAAAAATAAGACGCGCGCAAAGCAGCGTCCAAAAATAAGCGCCCGAAGATCGTGGTGCCAAAGCCCCCCAGCGGAAAAATGGCCAAAAACCGGGTGGGCTATAGCCTTGGTGGGGTGCGTGGGCGAAGTTCGTCCGCCGGACTCGGAATGGGGCGAGACTTTGCGAGGGGCCTCGGGGTGCCAAAAATAAGCCGCGGGCAAAGCCACGCCCAAAAATAAGTGCCCGAAGGTCGTGATGCCAAAACCCCCCAGCGGAAAAATGGCCAAAAAACGGGTGGGCTATAGCCTCGGTGGGGGGCGCGGGCGAAGTTCGTCCTACAGACTCGGAATGGGGCGAGACTTTTCGAGCGGCCTCTGTGTGCCAAAAATAGGCAGCGGGCACAGCCTCGTCCAAAAATAACCCCCCGAAGGTCGGCGCGCCCAAACCCCCCAGCGGAAAAATGGCCAAAAAACGGGTGGGCTATAGCCTTGGGGGGATGGGCTGGCCAATTTCGTCTGCCGTACTAGGAATGGGGCGAGACTTTGCGAGCGACCTCCGCGTGCCAAAAATAGGCCGCGGGCACAGCCGCGCCCAAAAATAACCCCCCGAAGGGCAGCGCGCCCAAAACCCCCAGCGGAAAAATGGCTAAAAAACGGGTGGACTATAGCCTTGGGGGGAGGGGCTGGCCAACTTCATCCGCCGGACTCGGAATGGGATGAGACTTTGCGAGCAGTCTCTGCGTGCCAAAAATAGGCCGCGGGCACAGCCGCGCACAAAAATAACCCCCCGAAGGTCGGCGCGCCCAAACCCCCCAGTGGAAAAATGGCCAAAAAACGGGTGGGCTATAGCCTTGGGGGGAGGGGCTGGCCGACTTCATCCGCCGGACTCGGAATGGGGCGAGACTTTGCGAGCGACCTCTGCGTGCCAAAAATAGGCCGCGGGCATAGCCGCACCCAAAAATAACCCCCCGAAGGTCGGCGCGCCCAAACCCCCCAGCGGAAAAATGGCCAAAAAACGGGTGGGCTATAGCCTTGGGGGGAGGGGCTGGCCAACTTCATCCGCCGGACTCGGAATGGGGCGAGCCTTTGCGAGCGTCCTCTGCGTGCCAAAAATAGGCCGCAGGCATAGCCGCACCCAAAAATAACCCCCCGAAGGTCGGCGCGCCCAAACCCCCCAGCGGAAAAATGGCCAAAAAACGGGTGGGCTATAGTCTTGGGGGGAGGGGCTGGCCAACTTCGTCCGCCGGACTCGGAATGGGTGGAGAATTTGCGAGCAGCCTCCGCGTGGTAAAATAGGCCGCGGGCACAGCCGCGCCCAAAAATAACCCCTCAAAGGTCGGCGCGCCCAAACCTCCCAGCGGAAAAATGGCCAAAAAACGGGTGGGCTATAGCCTTGGGGGGAGGGGCCGGCCGACTTCGTCCGCCGGACTCGGAATGGGGCAAGACTTCGCGAGCAGCCTCCGCGTGCCAAAAATAGGCCGCGGTCACAGCCGCGCCCAAAACTAACCCCCCGAAGGTCGGCGCGCCCAAACCCCCAAGCGGAAAAATGGACAAAAAACGGGTGGGCTATAGCATTGGGGGGAGGGGCTGGCCAACTTCGTCCGCCGGACTCGGAATGGGGCGAGACTTTACGAGCGGCCTCCGCGTACCCAAAATAGGCCGCGGGCACAGCCGCGCCCAAAAATAACCCCCCGAAGGTCGGCGCGCCCAAACCCCCCAGCGGAAAAATGGCCAAAAAACGGGTGGGCTATAGCCTTGGTGGGGGGCGCGGGCGAAGTTCGTCCGCCGGACTCGGAATGGGACGAGACTTTGCGAGGGGCCTCGGGGTGCCAAACATAACCCGCGGACAAAGCCGCGCACAAAAATAAGCGCCCGAAGGTCGTGGTGCCAAAACCCCCCAGCGGAAAAACAGCCAAAAAACAGGTGGGCTATAGCCTTGGTGGGGGGCGCGGGCGAAGTTCGTCCGGCGGACTCGGAATGGAGCGAGACATTGCGAGGGGCCTCGGGGTGCCAAAAATAAGCCGTGGACAAAGCCGCGCCCAAAAATAAGCGCGAAGATCGTGGTGTCAAAACCCCCCAGCGGAAAAATGACCAAAAAACGGGTGGGCTATAGCCTTGGTGGGGGGCGCGGGCGAAGTTCGTCCGCCGGACTCGGAATGGGTCGAGACTTTGCGAGGGGCCTCGGGGTGCCAAAAATAAGCCGCGGGCAAAGCGGCGCCTAAAAATAAGCGCCCAAGGTCGTGGGTACGAAACCCCCAGCGGAAAAATGGCCAAAAACGGGTGGGCTATAGCCTTGGAGGGGGCGCGGTCGGGTTCGTCCGCCGGACTCGGAATGGGGCGAGACTTTGCGAGGGGCCTCGGGGTGCCAAAAATAAGCGCCCGAATAGCGTGGTGCCAAAACCCCCCAGCGGAAAAATGGCCAAAAAACGGGTGGGCTATAGCCTTGGTGGGGGGCGCGGGCGAAGTTTGTCCGCCGGACTCGGAATGGGGCGAGACTTTGCGAGGGGCCTCGGGGTGCCAAAACTAAGCGCCCGAAGATCGTGGTGCCAAAACCCCCCAGCGGAAAAATGGCCAAAAAAAGGTGGGCTATAGCCTTGGTGGGGGGCGCGGGCGAAGTTCGTCCGGCGGACTCGGAATGGAGCGAGACATTGTGAGGGGCCTCGGGGTGCCAAAAATAAGCCGTGGACAAAGCCGCGCCCAAAAATAAGCGCGAAGATCGTGGTGTCAAAACCCCCCAGCGGAAAAAAGACCAAAAAATGGGTGGGCTATAGCCTTGGTGGGGGGCGCGGGCGAAGTTCGTCCGCCGGACTCGGAATGGGTCGAGACTTTGCGAGGGGCCTCGGGGTGCCAAAAATAAGCCGCGGGCAAAGCGGCGCCTAAAAATAAGCGCCCGAAGGTCGTGGTACGAAAACCCCCCAGCGGAAAAATGGCCAAAAAACGGGTGGGCTATAGCCTTGGAGGGGGGCGCGGTCGAAGTTCGTCCGCCGGACTCGGAATGGGGCGAGACTTTGCGAGGGGCCTCGGGGTGCCAAAAATAAGCGCCCGAATATCGTGGTGCCAAAACCCCCCAGCGGAAAAATGGCCAAAAAACGGGTGGGCTATAGCCTTGGTGGGGGGCGCGGGCGAAGTTTGTCCGCCGGACTCGGAATGGGGCGAGACTTTGCGAGGGGCCTCGGGGTGCCAAAACTAAGCGCCCGAAGATCGTGGTGCCAAAACCCCCCAGCGGAAAAATGGCCAAAAAACGGGTCGGCTATAGCCTTGGTGGGGTGCGGGGGCGAAGTTCGTCCGCCGGACTCGGAATGGGGCGACACTTTGCGAAGGGCCTCGGGGTGTCAAAAATAAGCCACGGGCAAAGCCGCGTTCAAAAATTAGCGCGAAGATCGTGGTGTCAAAATCCCCCAGCGGAAAAATGGCCAAAAAACGGGTGGGCTATAGCCTTGGAGGGGGGCGCGGTCGAAGTTCGTCCGCCGGACTCGGAATGGGGCGAGACTTTGCGAGGGGCCTCGGGGTGCCAAAAATAAGTCGCGGGCAAAGCCGTACCCAAAAATAAGCACGATGATCGTGGTGTCAAAACCCCCCAGCGGAAAAATGGCCAAAAAACGGGTGGGCTATAGCCTTGGTGGGGGGCGCGGGCGAAGTTCGTCCGCCGGACTCGGAATGGGGCGAGACTTTGCGAGGGGCCTCGGGGTGCCAAAAAATGGGTGGCAAAAACCAGGGGACTTGGGAGGCGCCTCCGTGTGCCAAAAATGCCCGCCCGAAGGCCGGGGCGCCAAGTTCGTCCAGCGGAAAAAGGCCACAAAAACGGGTGGGCAATAGCCTTGGGGGGTGGGGCTGGCCAATTTCGTCCGCCGGACTCGGAATGGCACGAAACTTTGGGAGGCGCCTCCGTGTGCCAAAAATAGGCCGCGGGCAGAGCCGCGCCCAAAAATATCCGCCCGAAGGCTGGGGCGCCAAGTTCGTCCAGCGGTAAAAGGCCACAAAAACGGGTGGGCTATAGCCTTGGGGGGTGGGGCTGGCCAACTTCGTCCGCCGGACTCGGAATGGCACGAGACTTTGAGAGGCGCCTCCGTGTGCCAAAAATAGGCCGCGGGCGCAGCCACGCCCAAAAATACCCGCCCGAAGGCCGGGGCGCCAAGTTCATCCAGCGGAAAAAGGCCACAAAAACGGGTGGGCTATAGCCTTGGGGGGTGGGGCTGGCCAACTTCGTCCGCCGGACTCAGAATGCCGCGAGACTTTGTGAGGCGCCACCGGGTGCCAAAAATAGGGCACGGGCACAGCCGCGCCCAAAAATGCCCACCCGAAGGCCAGGGCGCCAAGTTCATCCAACGGATTAAGGCCACAAAAACGGGTGGGCTATAGCCTTGGGGGGTGGGGCTGGCCAACTTCGTCCACCTAACTCGGAATGGCGCGAGACATTGCGAGGCACCTCTGTGTGCCAAAAATAGGCAGCGGGCACAGCCGCGCCCAAAAATACCCGCCCGAAGGCCGGGGCGCCAAGTTCATCCCGCGGAAAAAGGCCACAAAAACGGGTGGGCTATAGCCTTGGGGGGTGGGGCCGACCAACTTCGTCCGCCGGACTCGTAATGGCGCGAGACTTTGCGAGGCGCCTCCATGTGCCAAAAATAGGCCGCGGGCACAGCCGCGCCCAAAAATACCTGCCCGAAGGTCGGGGAGCCAAGTTCGTCCCGCGGAAAAAGGCCACAAAAACGGGTGGGCTATAGCCTTGGGGGGTGGGGCCGACCAACTTCGTCCGCCGGACTTGGAATGGCGCGAGACTTTGCGAGGCACCTCCGTGTGCCAAAAATAGGCCGCGGGCACAGCCACGGCCAAACATACCCACCCGAAGGCCGGGGCGCCAAGTTCGTCCAGCGGAAAAAGGCCACAAAAACGGGTGGGCTATAGCCTTGGGGGGTGGGGCTGGCCCACTTCGTCCGCCGGACTCGGAATGGCGCGGGACTTTGCCAGGTGCCTCCGTGTGCCAAAACTAGGCCGCGGGCACAGCCGCGGCCAAAAATACCCGCCCGAAGGCCAGGGCGCCAAGTTCGTCCAGCGGAAAAAGGTCACAAAAACGGGTGGGCTATAGCCTTGGGGGGTGGGGCTGGCCGACTTCGTCCGCCGGACTCGGAATGGAGCGAGACTTTGCGAGGCGCCTCCGTGTGCCAAAAATACGCCGCGGGCACAGCCGTACCTAAAAATACCCGCCCGAAGGCCGGGGCGCCAAGTTCGTCCAGCGGAAAAAGGCCACAAAAACGGGTGGGCTATAGCCTTGGGGGGTGGGGCTGGCAACTTCGTCCGCCGGACTCGGAATGGTGCGAGACTTTGCGAGGCTCCTCCGTGTGCCAAAAATAGCCCGCGGGCACAGCCGTGCGTAAAAATACCGCCCGAAGGCCGGGGCGCCAAGTTCATCCAGCGGAAAAGGGCCACAAAAACGGGTGGGCTATAGCCTTGGGGGGTGGGGCTGGCCCACTTCGTCCGCCTGCCTCGGAATGGCGCGAGACATTGCGAGGCACCTCCGTGTGCCAAAACTAGGCCGCGGGCACAGCCGCGCCCAATTATACCCGCCCGAAGGCCGGGGCGCCAAGTTCGTCCAGCGGAAAAAGGCCACAAAAACGGGTGGGCTATAGCCTTGGGGAGTGGGGCTGGCCAACTTCGTCCGCCGGACTCGGAATGGCTCGAGTCTTTGCGAGGCGCCTCCGTGTGCCAAAAATAGGCCGCGGGCACAGCCGTACCCAAAAATACCCGCCCGAAGGCCGGGTCGCCAAGTTCGTCCAGCGGAGAAAGGCCACAAAAACGGGTGGGCTATAGCCTTGGTGGGTTGGGTTGGCCAACTTCGTGCGCCGGACTCGGAATGCCGCGAGAATTTTTGTGGCACCTCCGTGTGCCCAAAATAGGCCGCGGGCACAGCCGCGTCCAAAAATACCCGTCCGAAGGCCGGGGCGCCAAGTTCGTCCAGCGGAAAAAGGCCACAAAAATGGGTGGGCTATAGCCTTGGGGGGTGGGGCTGGCCAACTTCGTCCTCGGACTCGTAATGGCGCCAGACTTTGTGAGGCACCTCCGTGTGCCAAAAATAGGACGCAGGCACAGCCGCGCCCAATAATGCCCGCCAGAAGGCCGGGGCGCCATGTTCGTCCAGCGGAAAAAGGCCACAAAAACGGGTGGGCTATAGCCTTGGGGGGTGGGGCTGGCCAACTTCGTCCGCCGGACACGGAATGAAGCGAGACTTTTCGAGGTGCCTCCGTGTGTCAAATATAGGCCGCGGGCACAGCCGCGCCTAAAAATACCTGCCCGAAGGCCGGGGCGCCAAGTTCGTCCAGCGGAAAAAGGCCACAAAAACGGGTGGGCTATAGCCTTGGGGGGTGGGGCTGGCTAACTTCGTCCGCCGGACACGGAATGGCGCGAGACTTTGCGAGGCACCTCCGTGTGCCAAAAATAGGCCGCGGGCACAGCCGCGCCTAAAAATACCTGCCCGAAGGCCGGGGCGCCAAGTTCATCCAGCGGAAAAGGGCCATAAAAACGGGTGGGCTATAGCCTTGGGGGGTGGGGCTGGCCAACTTCGTCCGCCGGGGTCGGAATGGCGCGAGACTTTGCGAGGCGCCTCCGTGTGCCAAAAATAGGCCGCGGGCACAGCCGTACCCAAAAATACCCACCCGAAGGCCGGCGCGCCAAGTTCGTCCAGCGGAAAAAGGCCACAAAAATGGGTGGGCTATAGCCTTGGGGGGTGGGGCTGGCCAGCTTCGTCCGCCGGACTCGTAATGGCGCCAGACTTTGCGAGGCACCTCCGTGTGCCAAAAATAGGACGCAGGCACAGCCGCGCCCAAAAATGCCCGCCCGAAGGCCGGGGCGCCAAGTTCGTCCAGCGGAAAAAGGCCACAAAAACGGGTGGGCTATAGCCTTGGGGGGTGGGGCTGGCCAACTTCGTCCGCCGGACACGGAATGGCGCGAGACTTTGCGAGGCACCTCCGTGTGCCAAATATAGGCCGCGGACACAGCCGCGCCTAAAAATACCTGCCCGAAGGCCGGGGCGTAAAGTTCATCCAGCGGAAAAGGGCCACAAAAACGGGTGGGCTATAGCCTTGGGGGTTGGGGCTGCCCAACTTTGTCCGCCGGACTCGGAATGGCGCGGGAATTTGCGAGGCGCCTCCGTGTGCCAAAAATACGCCGCTGCAACAGCCGCGTCCCAAAATACCCGCTCGAAGGCCGGGGCGCCAAGTTCGTCCAGCGGAAACAGGCCACAAAAACGGGTGGGCTATAGCCTTGGGGGGTGGGGCTGGCCAACTTCGTCCACCGGACTAGGAATGGCGCGAGACTTTGCAAGGCGCCTCCATGTGCCAAAAATAGGCCGCGGGTACAGCCGCTCCCAAAAATACCCGCCCCAAGGCCGGGGCGCCAAGTTCGTCCAGCGGAAAAAGGCCACAAAAACGGGTGGGCTATAGCCTTGGTGGGTGGAGCTGGCCAACCTAGTCCGCCGGACTCGGAATGGCGCGAGACTTTGCGAGGCACCTCCGTGTGCCAAAAATAGGCCGCGGCCACAGCCGTGCCCAAAAATACCGGCCCGATCACCGGGGCGCCAAGTTCGTCCAGCGGAAAAAGGTCACAAAAACGGGTGGGCTATAGCCTTGGGGGGTGGGGCTGGCCAACTTCGTCCTCCGGACACGGAATGGCGCGAGAATTTGGGAGGCGCCTCCGTGTGCCAAAAATAGGCCGCGGACACAGCCCGCCCAAAAATACCCGCCCGAAGGCCGGGGCGCCAAGTTCGTCCAGCGGAAAAAGGCCACAAAAACGGGTGGGCTATAGCCTTGGGGGGTGGAGCTGGCCCACTTCGTCCGCCGGGCTCAAAATGGCGCGAGACTTTGCCAGGAGCCTCCGTGTGCCCAAAATAGGCCGATGGCACAGCCGCGCCCAAAAATACCCACCCGAAGGCCGGGGCGCCAAGTTCATCCAGTGGAAAAAGGCTACAAAAACGGGTGGGCTATAGCCTTGGGGGGTGGGGCTGGCCAACTTCGTCCACCGGACTCGGAATGGAGCGAGACTTTACGAGGCACCTCCGTGTGCCGCGGCCACAGCCGCGCCCAAAAATACCCGCCCGAAGGCCGGGGTGCTAAGTTCGTTAAGCGGAAAAAGGCCATAAAAACGGGTGGGCTAAAGCCTTGGGGGGTGGGGATGGCCAACTTCGTCCGCCGGACTCGGAATGGCACAAGACTTTGCGAGGCACCTCCTTGTGCCAAAAATAGGCCGCGGCAACAGCCGCGCCCAAAAATACCCTCCCGAAGGACGGGGCGCCAAGTTCGTCCAGCGGAAAAAGGCCACAAAAACGGGTGGCCTACAGCCTTTGGGGGTGGGGTTGCCAACTTCGTCCGCCGGACTCGGAATGGCGCGAGACTTTGCGAGGCGCCTCTGCGTGCAAAAAATAGGCCGCTGGCACAGCCGCGCCCAAAAATACCCGCCCGAAGGCCGGGGAGCCAAGTTCGTCCAGCGGAAAAAGGCCACAAAAAAGGGTGGGCTATAGCCTTGGGGGGTGGGGCTGGCCAACTTCGTCCTCCGGACACGGAATGGCGCGAGAATTTGGGAGGTGCCTCCGTGTGCCAAAAATAGGCCGTGGACACAGCCCGTCCAAAAATACCCGCCCGAAGGCCGGGGCGCCAAGTTCGTCCAGCGGAAAAAGGCCACAAAAACGGGTGGGCTATAGCCTTGGGGGGTGAAGCTGGCCCACTTCGTCCGCCGGGCTCAGAATGGCGCGAGACTTTGCCAGGAGCCTCCGTGTGCCCAAAATAGGCCGCTGGCACAGCCGCGCCCAAAAATACCGGCCCGATCGCCGGGGCGCCAAGTTCGTCCAGCGGAAAAAGGCCACAAAAACGGGTGGGCTATAGCCTTGGGGGGTGGGGCTGGCCCACTTCGTCCGCCGGGCTCTTCATGGCGCGTGTCTGTGCCAGGAGCCTTCGTGTGCCCAAAATAGGCCGCTGGCATGGCCGCGCCCAAAAATACCGGCCCGATCGCCGGGGCGCCAAGTTCGTCCAGCGGAAAAAGGTCACAAAAACGGGTGGGCTATAGCCTTGGGGGGTGGGGCTGGCCAACTTCGTCCGCCGGACTCGGAATGGCGCGAGACTTTGCGAGGCGCCTCCGTGGGCCAAAAATAGGCCGCGGGCACAGCCGCGCCCAAAAATACCCACCCGAAGGCCAGGGCGCCAAGTTCGTCAAGCTGAAGAAGGCCACAAAACCGGGTGGGCTATAGCCTTGGGAGGTGGGGATGGCCAACTTCGTCCGCCGGACTCAGAATGGCGCGAGACTTTGCGAGGCACCTCCGTGTGTAAAAAATAGGCCGCGGGAACAGCCGCGTCCCAAAATACCCGCTCGAAGGCCGGGGCGCCAAGTTCGTCCAGCGGAAACAGGCCACAAAAACGGGTGGGCTATAGCCTTGGGGGTGGGGCTGGCCAACTTCGTCCACCGGACTCGGAATGGCGCGAGACTTTGCAAGGCGCCTCCTTGTGCCAAAAATAGGCCGCGGGTACAGCCGCTCCCAAAAATACCCGCCCCAAGGCCGGGGCGCCAAGTTCGTCCAGCGGAAAAAGGCCACAAAAACGGGTGGGCTATAGCCTTGGTGGGTGGGGCTGGCCAACCTAGTCCGCCGGACTCGGAATGGCGCGAGACTTTGCGAGGCTCCTCTGTTTGCCAAAAATAGGCCGCGGGCACAGCCGCGCCCAAAAATACCGGCCCGATCGCTGGGGCGCCAAGTTCGTCCAGCGGAAAAAGGTCACAAAAACGGGTGGGCTATAGCCTTGGGGGGTGGGGCTGGCCAACTTCGTCCGCCGGACTCGGAATGGCGCGAGACTTTGCGAGGCACCTCCGTGGGCCAAAAATAGGCCGCGGGCACAGCCGCGCCCAAAAATACCCACCCGAAGGCCGGGGCGCCAAGTTCGTCCAGCTGAAGAAGGCCACAAAACCGGGTGGGCTATAGCCTTGGGAGGTGGGGATGACCAACTTCGTCCGCCGGACTCGGAATGGCGCGAGACTTTGCGAGGCACCTCCGTGGGCCAAAAAAAGGCTGCGGGCACAGCCGCACCCAAAAATACCCACCCGAAGGCCGGGGCGCCAAGTTCGTCCAGCTGAAGAAGGCCATAAAACCGGGTGGGCTATAGCCTTGGGAGGTGGGGATGGCCAACTTCGTCCGTCGGACTCGGAATTGCGCGAGACTTTGTGAGGCGCCTCCGTGTGCCAAAAATAGGCCTCGGGCACAGCCGCGTCCAAAAATACCCGCCCGAAGGCCGGGGCACCAAGATCGTCCAGCGGAAAAAGGCCACAAAAACGGGTGGGCTATAGCCTTGGGGAGGTGGGGCTGGCCAACATCGTCCGCCGGACTCAGAATGGCGCGAGACTTTGCGAGGCACCTCCGTGTGTAAAAAATAGGCCGCGGGCACAGCCGCGTCCCAAAATACCCGCTCGAAGGCCGGGGCGCCAAGTTCGTCCAGCGGAAACAGGCCACAAAAACGGGTGGGCTATAGCCTTGGGGGGTGGGGCTGGCCAACTTCGTCCACCGGACTCGGAATGGCGCGAGACTTTGCAAGGTGCCTCCATGTGCCAAAAATAGGCCGCGGGTACAGCCGCTCCCAAAAATACCCGCCCCAAGGCCGGGGCGCCAAGTTCGTCCAGCGGAAAAAGGCCACAAAAACGGGTGGGCTATAGCCTTGGTGGGTGGGGCTGGCCAACCTAGTCCGCCGGACTCGGAATGGCGCGAGACTTTGCGAGGCACCTCCGTGTGCGAAAAATAGGCCGCGGGCACAGCCGCGCCCAAAAATACCGGCCCGATCGCCGGGGCGCCAAGTTCGTCCAGCGGAAAAAGGTCACAAAAACGGGTGGGCTATAGCCTTTGGGGGTGGGGCTGGCCAACTTCGTCCGCCGGACTCGGAATGGCGCGAGACTTTGCGAGGCACCTCCGTGGGCCAAAAAAAGGCCGCGGGCACAGCCGCGCCCAAAAATACCCACCCGAAGGCCGGGGCGCCAAGTTCGTCCAGCTGAAGAAGGCCATAAAACCGGGTGGGCTATAGCCTTGGGAGGTGGGGATGGCCAACTTCGTCCGTCGGACTCGGAATTGCGCGAGACTTTGTGAGGCGCCTCCGTGTGCCAAAAATAGGCCTCGGGCACAGCCGCGTCCAAAAATACCCGCCCGAAGGCCGGGGCACCAAGATCGTCCAGCGGAAAAAGGCCACAAAAACGGGTGGGCTATAGCCTTGGGGAGGTGGGGCTGGCCAACATCGTCCGCCGGACTCAGAATGGCGCGAGACTTTGCGAGGCACCTCCGTGTGTAAAAAATAGGCCGCGGGCACAGCTGCGCCCGAAAATACCTGCCCGAAGGCCGGGGTGCCAAGTTCGTCCAGCGGAAAAAGGCCACAAAAACGGGTGGGCTATAGCCTTGGGGGGTGGGGCTGGCCAACTTCGTCCGCCGGACTCGGAATGACGCGAGAATTTGCGAGGCACCTCCGTGTGCCAAAAATAGGCCGCGGGCGCAGCCGCGCCCCAAAATACCTGCCCGAAGGACGGGGCGCCAAGTTCGTCCAGCGTAAATAGGCCACAAAAACGGGTGGGCTATAGCCTTGGGGGGTGGGGCTGGCCAACTTCGTCCGCCGGACTCGGAATGACGCGAGAATTTGTGAGGCACCTCCGTGTGCCAAAAATAGGCCGCGGGCGCAGCCGCGCCCCAAAATACCTGCCCGAAGGCCGGGGCGCCAAGTTCGTCCAGCGGAAATAGGCCACAAAAACGGGTGGGCTATAGCCTTGGGGGGTGGGGCTGGCCAACTTCGTCCGCCGGACTCGGAATGGCACGAGACATTGCAAGGCACCTCCGTGTGCCAAAAAAAGTCCGCGGGCACAGCCGCACCGAAAAAAATCCCGCCCGAAGGCCGGGGCGCCATGTTCGTCCAGCGGTAAAAGGCCACAAAAACGGGTGGGCTATAGCCTTGGGGGTTGGGGCTCGCCAACTTCGTCCGCCGGACTCGGAATGGTGCGAGACTTTGTGAGGTGCCTCCGTGTGCCAAAAATAGCCTGCTGGCTCAGCCGCGCCCAAAAATACCTACCCGAAGGCCGGGGCGCCAAGTTCATCCAGTGGAAAACGGCCACAAAAACGGGTGGGCTATAGCCTTGGGGGTTGGGGCTCGCCAACTTCGTCCGCCGGACTTGGAATGGCGCGAGACTTTGCGAGGCGCCGCTGTGTACTAAAACTAGGCCGCGGGCACAGCCGTGCTCAAAAATACCCGCCCGAAGGCCGGGGCGCCATGTTCGTCCAGCGGAAAAAGGCCACAAAAACGGGTGGGCTATAGCCTTGGGTGGTGGGGCTGGCCCACTTCGTCCACCGGACTCGGAATGGCGCGAGACTTTGTGAGGCGCCTCCTTGTGCCAAAAATAGGCTGCGGGCTCAGCCGCGCCCAAAAATACCCACCCGAACGCCGGGGTGCCAAGTTCATACAGCGGAAAAAAGCCACAAAAACGGGTGGGCTATAGCCTAGGGGGGTGGGGCTGGCCCACTTCGTCCGCCGGACTCGGAATGGCGCGAGACTTTGCGAGGTGCCTCCGTGTGCCAAAAATAGACCGCGGGTACAGCCGCGCCCAAAAATACCAGCCCGAAGGCTGGGGCGCCAATTAGGTCCAGCGGAAAAAGGCCACAAAAACGGGTGGGCTATAGCCTTGGGGGGTGGGGCTGGCCAACTTCGTCCGCCGGACTCGGAATGGCGCGAGACTTTGCGAGGCGACTCCGTGAGCCAAAAATAGGCCGCGGGCACATTCGCACCCAAAAATACCCGCCCGAAGGCCGGGGCGCCAAGTTCGTCCAGCTGAAGAAGGCCATAAAACCGGGTGGGCTATAGCCTTGGGAGGTGGGGATGGCCAACTTCGTCCGTCGGACTCGGAATTGCGCGAGACTTTGTGAGGCGCCTCCGTGTGCCAAAAATAGGCCTCGGGCACAGCCGCGTCCAAAAATACCCGCCCGAAGGCCGGGGCACCAAGATCGTCCAGCGGAAAAAGGCCACAAAAACGGGTGGGCTATAGCCTTGGGGAGGTGGGGCTGGCCAACATCGTCCGCCGGACTCAGAATGGCGCGAGACTTTGCGAGGCACCTCCGTGTGTAAAAAATAGGCCGCGGGCACAGCTGCGCCCGAAAATACCCGCCCGAAGGCCGGGGTGCCAAGTTCGTCCAGCGGAAAAAGGCCACAAAAACGGGTGGGCTATAGCCTTGGGGGGTGGGGCTGGCCAACTTCGTCCGCCGGACTCGGAATGACGCGAGAATTTGCGAGGCACCTCCGTGTGCCAAAAATAGGCCGCGGGCGCAGCCGCGCCCCAAAATACCTGCCCGAAGGACGGGGCGCCAAGTTCGTCCAGCGGAAATAGGCCACAAAAACGGGTGGGCTATAGCCTTGGGGGGTGGGGCTGGCCAACTTCGTCCGCCGGACTCGGAAGGACGCGAGAATGTGCGAGGCACCTCCGTGTGCCAAAAATAGGCCGCGGGCGCAGCCGCGCCCCAAAATACCTGCCCGAAGGACGGGGCGCCAAGTTCGTCCAGCGGAAATAGGCCACAAAAACGGGTGGGCTATAGCCTTGGGGGTGGAGCTGGCCAAGTTCGTCCGCGGACTCGGAATGGCACGAGACATTGCAAGGCACCTCCGTGTGCCAAAAAAGTCCGCGGGCACAGCCGCACCGAAAAATCCCGCCCGAAGGCCGGGCGCCATGTTCGTCCAGCGGTAAAAGGCCACAAAAACGGGTGGGCTATAGCCTTGGGGGTTGGGGCTCGCCAACTTCGTCCGCCGGACTCGGAATGGTGCGAGACTTTGTGAGGTGCCTCCATGTGCCAAAAATAGCCTGCTGGCTCAGCCGCGCCCAAAAATACCTACCCGAAGGCCGGGGCGCCAAGTTCATCCAGTGGAAAACGGCCACAAAAACGGGTGGGCTATAGCCTTGGGGGTTGGGGCTCGCCAACTTCGTCCGCCGGACTTGGAATGGCGCGAGACTTTGCGAGGCGCCGCTGTGTACTAAAACTAGGCCGCGGGCACAGCCGCGCTCAAAAATACCCGCCCGAAGGCCGGGGCGCCATGTTCGTCCAGCGGAAAAAGGCCACAAAAACGGGTGGGCTATAGCCTTGGGTGGTGGGGCTGGCCCACTTCGTCCACCGGACTCGGAATGGCGCGAGACTTTGTGAGGCGCCTCCTTGTGCCAAAAATAGGCTGCGGGCTCAGCCGCGCCCAAAAATACCCACCCGAACGCCGGGGTGCCAAGTTCATACAGCGGAAAAAAGCCACAAAAACGGGTGGGCTATAGCCTAGGGGGGTGGGGCTGGCCCACTTCGTCCGCCGGACTCGGAATGGCGCGAGACTTTGCGAGGTGCCTCCGTGTGCCAAAAATAGACCGCGGGTACAGCCGCGCCCAAAAATACCAGCCCGAAGGCTGGGGCGCCAATTAGGTCCAGCGGAAAAAGGCCACAAAAACGGGTGGGCTATAGCCTTGGGGGGTGGGGCTGGCCAACTTCGTCCGCCGGACTCGGAATGGCGCGAGACTTTGCGAGGCGACTCCGTGAGCCAAAAATAGGCCGCGGGCACATTCGCACCCAAAAATACCCGCCCGAAGGCCGGGGCGCCAAGTTCGTCCAGCGGAAAAAGGCCACAAAAACGGGTGGGCTATATTGCCTTGGGGGGTGGGGCTGGCCAACTTGGTCCGCCGGACTCGGAATGGCGCGAGACTTTGCGAGGCACTTCCGTGTGCCAAAAATAGGCCACGGGCACAGCCGCACCCAAAAATACCCGCCCGAAGGCCGGGGCGCCAATTTCGTCCAGCGGAAAAAGCCACAAAAACGGGTGGGCTATAGCCTTCGGGGGTGGGGCTGGCCCACTTCGTCCGCCGGACTCGGAATGACGCGAGAATTTGCGAGGCGCCTCCGTGTGCCAAAAATAGGCCGCGGGCGCTGCTGCGCCCCAAAATACCAGCCCGAAGGCCGGGGCGCCAAGTTCGTCCAGCGGAAAAAGGCCACAAAAACGGGTGGGCTATAGCCTTGGGGGGTGTGGCTGGCCAACTTCGTCCGCCGGACTCGGAATGGCGCGAGACTTTGCGAGGCTCCTCCGTGTACTAAAAATAGGCCACGGGCACAGCCGCGCCCAAAAATCCCCGCCCGAAGGCCGGGGCGCCAAGTTCGTCCAGCGGTAAAAGGCCACAAAAACGGGTGGGCTATAGCCTTGGGGTTTGGGGCTCGCAAACTTCGTCCGCCGGACTCGGAATGGCGCGAGACTTTGCGAGGCTCCTCCGTGGGCCAAAAATAGGCCGCGGGCACAGCCGCGCCCAAAAATCCCCGCCCGAAGGCCGGGGCGCCAAGTTCGTCCAGCGGTAAAAGGCCACAAAAACGGGTGGGCTATAGCCTTGGGGTTTGGGGCTCGTCAACTTCGTCCGCCGGACTCGGAATGGCGCGAGACTTTGCGAGGCGCCTCCGTGTACCAAAAATAGACCGCGGGCACAGCCGCGCTCAAAAATACCCGCCCGAAGGCCGGGGCGCCATATTCGTCCAGCGGAAAAAGGCCACAAAAACGGGTGGGCTATAGCCTTGGGGGGTGGGGCTGGCCAACTTCGTCCGCCGGACTCGGAATGGCGCGAGACTTTGTGAGGCACCTCCGTGTAGCAAAAATAGGCTGCGGGCTCAGCCGCGCCCAAAAATACCCACCCGAAGGCCGGGGCGCCATGTTCGTCCAGCGGAAAAAGGCCACAAAAACGGGTGGGCTATAGCCTTGGGGGGTGGGGCTGGCCCACTTCGTCCGCCGGACTCGGAATGGCGCGAGACTTTGCGAGGCACCTCCGTGTGCCAAAAATAGGCCGCGGGCACAGCCGCGCCCAAAAATCCCCGCCCGAAGGCCGGGGCGCCAAGTTCGTCCAGCGGAAAAAGGCCACAAAAACGGGTGGGCTATAGCCTTGGGGGGTGGGGCTGGCCAACTTCGTCCGCCGGACTCGGAATGGCGCGAGACTTTGCGAGGCACCTCCGTGTGCCAAAAATAGGCTGCGGAATCAGCCGCGCCCAAAAATACCCTCCCGAAGGCCGGGGCGCCATGTTCGTCCAGCGGAAAAAGCCACAAAAACGGGTGGGCTATAGCCTTGGGGGGTGGGGCTGCCCAACTTCGTCCGCCGGACTCGGAATGGCGCGAGACTTTGCGAGGCACCTCCGTGTGCGAAAAATAGGCCACGGGCACAGCCGCACCCAAAAATACCCGCCCGAAGGCCGGGGCGCCAATTTCGTCTAGCGGAAAAAGGCCACAAAAACGGGTGGGCTATAGCCTTGGGGGGTGGGGCTGGCCAACTTCGTCCGCCGTTCTCGGAATGACACGAGAATTTGGGAGGCGCCTCCGTGTGCCGAAAATAGGCCGCGGGCGCTGCCGTGCCCCAAAATACCCGCCCTAAGGCCGCGGCGCCAAGTTCGTCCAGCGGAAAAAGGCCACAAAAACGGGTGGGCTATAGCCTTGGGGGGTGGGGCTGGCCAACTTCATACGCCGGAGTCGGAATGGTGCGAGACTTTGCGATACGACTCCGTGTGCCAAAAATAGGCTGCGGGCACAGCCGCGCCCAAAAATACCCACCCGAAGGCCGCGGCGCCACGTTCGTCCAGCGGAAAAAGGCGACAAAAACGGGTGGGCTATAGCCTTGGGGGGTGGGGCTGGCCAACTTCGTCCGCCGGACTCGGAATGGCGCGAGACTTTATGAGGCACCTCCGTGTACCAAAAATAGGCCGCGGGGACAGCCGCGCTCAAAAATACCCGCCCGAAGGCCGGGGCGCCATGTTCGTCCAGCGGAAAAAGGCCACAAAAATGGGTGGGCTATAGCCTTGGGGGGTGGGGCTGGCCAACTTCGTCCGCCGGACTCGGAATGGCGTGAGACTTTGTGAGGCACCTCCGTGTGGCAAAAATAGGCTGCGGGCTCAGCCGCGCCCAAAAATACCCACCCGAAGGTCGGGGCGCCAAGTTCGTCCAGCGGTAAAAGGCCACAAAAACGGGTGGGCTATAGCCTTGGGGGGTGGGGCTGGCCAACTTCGTCCGCCGGACTCGGAATGGCACGAGACTTTACGAGGCGTCCCCGTTTGCCAAAAATAGGCCGCGGGCACAGCCGCGCCCAAAAATACCCACCCGAAGGCCGGGGCGCCAAGTTCGTCCAGCGGTAAAAGGCCACAAAAACGGGTGGGCTATAGCCTTGGAGGTTGGGGCTCGCCAACTTCGTCCGCCGGACTCGGAATGGCGCGAGACTTTGCGAGGCGCCTTCGTGTACCAAAAATAGGCCGCGGGGACATCCGCGCTCAAAAATACCCGCCCGAAGGCCGGGGCGCCATGTTCGTCCAGCGGAAAAAGGCCACAAAAACGGGTGGGCTATAGCCTTGGGGGGTGGGGCTGGCCAACTTCGTCCGCCGGACTCGGAATGGCGCGAGACTTTGTGAGGCACCTCCGTGTAGCAAAAATAGGCTGCGGGCTCAGCCGCGCCCAAAAATACCCACCCGAAGGCCGGGGCGCCATGTTCGTCCAGCGGAAAAAGGCCACAAAAACGGGTGGGCTATAGCCTAGGGGGGTGGGGCTGGCCCACTTCGTCCGCCGGACTCGGAATGGCTCGAGACTTTGCGAGGCGCCTCCGTGTGCCAAAAATAGGCCGCGGGTACAGCCGCGCCCAAAAATACCCGCCCGAAGGCTGGGGTGCCAATTTCGTCCAGTGGAAAAAGGCCACAAAAACGGGTGAGCTATAGCCTTGGGGGTTGGGGCTCGCCAACTTCGTCCGCCGGACTCGGAATGGCGCGAGACTTTCCGAGGCGCCTCCGTGTACCAAAAATAGGCCGCGGGGACAGCCGCGCTCAAAAATACCCGCCCGAAGGCCGGGGCACCATGTTCGTCCAGCGGAAAAAGGCCACAAAAACGGGTGGGCTATAGCCTTGGGGGGTGGGGCTGGCCAACTTCGTCCGCCGGACTCGGAATGGCACGAGACTTTGTGAGGCACCTCCGTGTGGCAAAAATAGGCTGCGGGCTCAGCCGCGTCCAAAAATACCCACCCGAAGGCTGGGGCGCCAAGTTCGTCCAGCGGTAAAAGGCCACAAAAACGGGTGGGCTATAGCCTTGGGGGGTGGGGCTGGCCAACTTCATCCGCCGGACTCGGAATGGTACGAGACTTTACGAGGCGTCCCCGTTTGCCAAAAATAGGCCGCGGGCACAGCCGCGCACAAAAATACCCACCCGAAGGCCGGGGCGCCAAGTTCGTCCAGCGGTAAAAGGCCACAAAAACGGGTGGGCTATAGCCTTGGGGGGTGGGGCTGGCCAACTTCGTTCGCCGGACTCGGAATGGCACGAGACTTTGCGAGGCGCCTCCGTTCGCCAAAAATAGGTCGCGGGCACAGCCGCGCCCAAAAATACCCGCCCGAAGGCCGGGGCGCCAAGTTCATCCAGCGGAAAAAGGCCACAAAAACGGGTGGGCTATAGCCTAGGGGGGTGGGGCTGGCCCACTTCGTCCGCCGGACTCGGAATGGCTCGAGACTTTGCGAGGCGCCTCCGTGTGCCAAAAATATTCCGCGGGTACAGCCGCGCCCAAAAATACCCGCCCGAAGGCTGGGGTGCCAATTTCGTCCAGTGGAAAAAGGCCACAAAAACGGGTGGGCTATAGCCTTGGGGGTTGGGGCTGGCCAACTTCGTCCGCCGGACTCGTAATGGCGCGAGACTTTGCGAGGCGCCTCTGTGTACCAAAAATAGGCCGCGGACACAGCCGCGCTCAAAAATACCCGCCCGAAGGCCGGGGCGCCATGTTCGTCCAGCGGAAAAAGGCCACAAAAACGGGTGGGCTATAGCCTTGGGGGGTGGGGCTGGCCAACTTCGTCCGCCGGACTCGGAATGGCACGAGACTTTGCGAGGCACCTCATTTTGCCAAAAATAGGCCGCGGGCACAGCCGCGCCCAAAAATACCCGCCCGAAGGCTGGGGTGCCAATTTTGTCCAGTGGAAAAAGGCCACAAAAACGGGTGGGCTATAGCCTTGGGGGTTGGGGTTGGCCAACTTCGTCCGCCGGACTCGGAATGGCGCGAGACTTTGCGAGGCGCCTCTGTGTACCAAAAATAGGCCGCGGGCACAGCCGCGCTCAAAAATACCCGCCCGAAGGCCGGGGCGCCATGTTCGTCCAGCGGAAAAAGGCCACAAAAACGGGTGGGCTATAGCCTTGGGGGGTGCGGCTGGCCAACTTCGTCCGCCGGACTCGGAATGGCACGAGACTTTGCGAGGCGCCTCCGTTTGCCAAAAATAGGCCGCGGGCACAGCCGCGCCCAAAAATACCCGCCCGAATGCCGGGGCGCCAAGTTCATCCAGCGGAAAAAGGCCACAAAAACGGGTGGGCTATAGCCTAGGGGGGTGGGGCTGGCCCACTTCGTCCGCTGGACTCGGAATGGCTCGAGACTTTGCGAGGCAGCTCCGTGTGCCAAAAATAGGCCGCGGGTACAGCCGCGTCCAAAAATACCCGCCCGAAGGCTGGGGTGCCAATTTCGTCCAGTGGAAAAAGGCCACAAAAACGGGTGGGCTATAGCCTTGGGGGGTGGGGCTGGCCAACTTCGTCCGCCGGACTCGGAATGGCTCGAGACTTTGCGAGGCAGCTCCGTGTGCCAAAAATAGGCCGTGGGTACAGCCGCGTCCAAAAATACCCGCCCGAAGGCTGGGGTGCCAATTTCGTCCAGTGGAAAAAGGCCACAAAAACGGGTGGGCTATAGCCTTGGGGGGTGGGGCTGGCCGACTTCGTCCGCCGGACTCGGAATGGCACGAGACTTTGCGAGGCGGCTCCGTTTGCCAAAAATAGGCCGCGGGCACAGCCGCGCCCAAAAATACCCGCCCGAAGGCCGGGGCGCCAAGTTCATCCAGCGGAAAAAGGCCACAAAAACGTGTGGGCTATAGCCTAGGGGGGTGGGGCTGGCCCACTTCGTCCGCCGGACTCGGAATGGCTCGAGACTTTGCGAGGCGCCTCCGTGTGCCAAAAATAGGCCGCGGGCACAGCCGCGCTCAAAAATACCCGCCCGAAGGCCGGGGCGCCATGTTCGTCCAGCGGAAAAAGGACACAAAAACGGGTGGGCTATAGCCTAGGGGGGTGGGGCTGGCCCACTTCGTCCGCCGGACTCGGATTGGCTCGAGACTTTGCGAGGCACCTCCGTGTTTCAAAAATAGGCCGCGGGTACAGCCGCGCCCAAAAATACCCGCCCGAAGGCTGGGGTGCCAATTTTGTCCAGTGGAAAAAGGCCACAAAAACGGGTGGGCTATAGCCTTGGGGGTTGGGGCTGGCCAACTTCGTCCGCCGGACTCGGAATGGCGCGAGACTTTGCGAGGCGGCTTTGTGTACCAAAAATAGGCCGCGGACACAGCCGCGCTCAAAAATACCCGCCCGAAGGCCGGGGCGCCATGTTCGTCCAGTGGAAAAAGGCCACAAAAACGGGTGGGCTATAGCCTTGGGGGGTGGGGCTGGCCCACTTCGTCCGCCGGACTCGGAATGGCACGAGACTTTGCGAGGCGGCTCCGTTTGCCAAAAATAGGCCGCGGGCACAGCCGCGCCCAAAAATACCCGCCCGAAGGCTGGGGTGCCAATTTCGTCCAGTGGAAAAACGCTACAAAAACGGGTGGGCTATAGCCTTGGGGGTTGGGGCTCGCCAACTTCGTCCGCCGGACTCGGAATGGCGCGAGACTTTGCGAGGTGCCTCCGTGTACCAAAAATAGGCCGCGGGGACAGCCGCGCTCAAAAATACCCGCCCGAAGGCCGGGGCGCCATTTTCGTCCAGCGGAAAAAGGCCACAAAAACGGGTGGGCTATAGCCTTGGGGGGTGGGGCTGGCCAACTTCGTCCGCCGGACTCGGAATAGCGCGAGACTTTGTGAGGCACCTCCGTGTGGCAAAAATAGGCTGCGGGCTCAGCCGCGCCCAAAAATACCCACCCGAAGCCCGGGGCGCCAAGTTCGTCCAGCGGTAAAAGGCCACAAAAACGGGTGGGCTATAGCCTTGGGGGGTGGGGCTGGCCAACTTCGTCCGCCGGACTCGGAATGGCACGAGAGTTTACGAGGCGTCCCCGTTTGCCAAAAATGGGCCGCGGGCACAGCCGCGCCCAAAAATACCCACCCGAAGGCCGGGGCGCCAAGTTCGTCCAGCGGTAAAAGGCCACAAAAACGGGTGGGCTATAGCCTTGGGGGGTGGGGCTGGCCCACTTCGTCCGCCGGACTCGGAATGGCACGAGACTTTGCAAGGCACCTCCGTTTGCCAAAAATAGGCCGCGGGTACAGCCGCGCCAAAAAATACCCGCCCGAAGGCTGGGGTGCCAATTTCGTCCAGTGGAAAAAGGCCACAAAAACGGGTGGGCTATAGCCTTGAGGGTTGGGGCTGGCCAACTTCGTCCGCCGGACTCGGAATGGCGCGAGACTTTGCGAGGCGCCTCTATGTACCAAAAATAGGCCGCGGGCACAGCCGCGCTCAAAAATACCCGCCCGAAGGCCGGGGCGCCATGTTCGTCCAGCGGAAAAAGGCCACAAAAACGGGTGGGCTATAGCCTTGGGGGGTGGGGCTGGCCAGCTTCGTCCGCCAGACTCGGAATGGCACGAGACTTTGCGAGGGGCCTCCGTTTGCCAAAAATAGGCCGCGGGCACAGCCGCGCCCAAAAATACCCGCCCGAAGGCCGGGGCGCCAAGTTCATCCAGCGGAAAAAGGCCACAAAAACGGGTGGGCTATAGCCTAGGGGGGTGGGGCTGGCCCACTTCGTCCGCCGGACTCGGAATGGCTCGAGACTTTGCGAGGCGCCTCCGTGTGCCAAAAATAGGCCGCGGGTACAGCCGCGCCCAAAAATACCCGCCCGAAGGCTGGGGTGCCAATTTCGTCCAGTGGAAAAAGGCCACAAAAACGGGTGGGCTATAGCCTTGGGGGTTGGGGCTCGCCAACTTCGTCCGCCGGACTCGGAATGGCGCGAGACTTTGCGAGGCGCCTCCGTGTACCAAAAATAGGCCGCGGGGACAGCCGCGCTCAAAAATACCCGCCCGAAGGCCGGGGCGCCATTTTCGTCCAGCGGAAAAAGGCCACAAAAACGGGTGGGCTATAGCCTTGGGGGGTGGGGCTGGGCAACTTCGTCCGCCGGACTCGGAATGGCGCGAGACTTTGTGAGGCACCTCCGTGTGGCAAAAATAGGCTGCGGGCTCAGCCGCGCCCAAAAATACCCACCCGAAGCCCGGGGCGCCAAGTTCGTCCAGCGGTAAAAGGCCACAAAAACGGGTGGGCTATAGCCTTGGGGGGTGGGGCTGGCCAACTTCGTCCGCCGGACTCGGAATGGCACGAGAGTTTACGAGGCGTCCCCGTTTGCCAAAAATAGGCCGCGGGCACAGCCGCGCCCAAAAATACCCACCCGAAGGCCGGGGCGCCAAGTTCGTCCAGCGGTAAAAGGCCACAAAAACGGGTGGGCTATAGCCTTGGGGGGTGGGGCTGGCCCACTTCGTCCGCCGGACTCGGAATGGCACGAGACTTTGCGAGGCACCTCCGTTTGCCAAAAATAGGCCGCGGGCACAGCCGCGCCCAAAAATACCCGCCCGAAGGCTGGGGTGCCAATTTCGTCCAGTGGAAAAAGGCCACAAAAACGGGTGGGCTATAGCCTTGAGGGTTGGGGCTGGCCAACTTCGTCCGCCGGACTCGGAATGGCGCCAGACTTTGCGAGGCGGCTCTGTGTACCAAAAATAGGCCGCGGGCACAGCCGCGCTCAAAAATACCCGCCCGAAGGCCGGGGCGCCATGTTCGTCCAGCGGAAAAAGGCCACAAAAACGGGTGGGCTATAGCATTGGGGGGTGGGGCTGGCCAACTTCGTCCGCCGGACTCGGAATGGGGCGAGACTTTGCTAGCGGCCTCCGCGTGCCAAAAATAGGCCGCGGGCACAGCCGCGCCCAAAAATACCCGCCCGAAGGCTGGGGTGCCAATTTCGTCCATTGGAAAAAGGCCACAAAAACGGGTGGGCTATAGCCTTGGGGGGTGGGGCTGGCCAACTTCGTCCGCCGGACTCGGAATGGCGCTAGACTTTGTGAGGCAACTCCGTGTGCCAAAAATAGGCCGCGGGCACAGTCGCGCCCAAAAATACCCACCCGAAGGCCGGGGCTCCAATTTCGTCCAGCGGAAAAAGGCCACAAAAACGGGTGGGCTATAGCCTTGGGGGGTGGGGCTGGCCAACTTCGTCCGCCGGACTCGGAATGACGCGAGAATTTGCGAGGCACCTCCGTGTGCCAAAAATAGTTCGCGGGATCAGCCGCGCCCCAAAATACCTGCCCGAAGGCCGGGGCGCCAAGTTCGTCCAGCGGAAAAAGGCGACAAAAACGGGTGGGCTATAGCCTTGGGGGGTGGGGCTGGGCAACTTCGTCCGCCGGACTCGGAATGGCGCGAGACTTTGTGAGGCACCTCCGTGTGCCAAAAATAGGCCACGGGCACAGCCGCACCCAAAAATACCCACCCGAAGGCCGGGGCGCCAATTTCGTCCAGCGGAAAAAGGCCACAAAAACGGGTGGGCTATAGCCTTGGGGGGTGGGGCTGGCCAACTTCGTCCGCCGGACTCGGAATGACGCGAGAATTTGCGAGGCACCTCCGTGTGCTAAAAATAGTCCGCGGGAGCAGCCGCGCCCCAAAATACCTGCCCGAAGGCCGGGGCGCCAAGTTCGTCCAGCGGAAAAAGGCGACAAAAACGGGTGGGCTATAGCCTTGGGGGGTGGGGCTGGCCAACTTCGTCCGCCGGACTCGGAATGACGCGAGACTTTGCGAGGCGACTCCGTGTGCCAAAAATAGGCCGCGGGCACATTCGCGCCCAAAAATACCCGCCCGAAGGCCGGGGCGCCAAGTTCGTCCAGCGGAAAACGGCCACAAAAACGGGTGGGCTATAGCCTTGGGGGGTGGGGCTGCCCAACTTCGTCCGCCGGACTCGGAATGGCGCGAGACTTTGCGAGCCACCTCCGTGTGCCAAAAATAGGCCGCGGGCACAGCCGCGCCCAAAAATACCCGCCCGATGGCCGGGGCGCCAAGTTCGTCCAGCGGTAAAAGGCCACAAAAACGGGTGGGCTATAGCCTTGGGGGGTGGGGCTGGCCAACTTCGTCCGCCGGACTCGGAATGACGCGAGAATTTGCGAGGCACCTCCGTGTGCCAAAAATAGTTCGCGGGATCAGCCGCGCCCCAAAATACCTGCCCGAAGGCCGGGGCGCCAAGTTCGTCCAGCGGAAAAAGGCGACAAAAACGGGTGGGCTATAGCCTTGGGGGGTGGGGCTGGGCAACTTCGTCCGCCGGACTCGGAATGGCGCGAGACTTTGTGAGGCACCTCCGTGTGCCAAAAATAGGCCACGGGCACAGCCGCACCCAAAAATACCCACCCGAAGGCCGGGGCGCCAATTTCGTCCAGCGGAAAAAGGCCACAAAAACGGGTGGGCTATAGCCTTGGGGGGTGGGGCTGGCCAACTTCGTCCGCCGGACTCGGAATGACGCGAGAATTTGCGAGGCACCTCCGTGTGCTAAAAATAGTCCGCGGGAGCAGCCGCGCCCCAAAATACCTGCCCGAAGGCCGGGGCGCCAAGTTCGTCCAGCGGAAAAAGGCGACAAAAACGGGTGGGCTATAGCCTTGGGGGGTGGGGCTGGCCAACTTCGTCCGCCGGACTCGGAATGACGCGAGACTTTGCGAGGCGACTCCGTGTGCCAAAAATAGGCCGCGGGCACATTCGCGCCCAAAAATACCCGCCCGAAGGCCGGGGCGCCAAGTTCGTCCAGCGGAAAACGGCCACAAAAACGGGTGGGCTATAGCCTTGGGGGGTGGGGCTGCCCAACTTCGTCCGCCGGACTCGGAATGGCGCGAGACTTTGCGAGCCACCTCCGTGTGCCAAAAATAGGCCGTGGGCACAGCCGCGCCCAAAAATACCCGCCCGATGGCCGGGGCGCCAAGTTCGTCCAGCGGTAAAAGGCCACAAAAACGGGTGGGCTATAGCCTTGGGGGGTGGGGCTGGCCAACTTCGTCCGCCGGACTTGGAATGGCACGAGACTTTGCGAGGCACCTCCGTGTGCCAAAAATAGGCCACGGGCACAGCCGCACCCAAAAATACCTGCCCGAAGGCCGGCGCGCCAATTTCGTCCAGCGGAAAAGGCCACAAAAACGGATGGGCTATAGCCTTGGGGGGTGGGGCTGGCCAACTTCGTCCGCCGGACTTGGAATGGCACGAGACTTTGCGAGGCACCTCCGTGTGCCAAAAATAGGCCACGGGCACAGCCGCACCCAAAAATACCTGCCCGAAGGCCGGCGCGCCAATTTCGTCCAGCGGAAAAAAGCCACAAAAACGGGTGGGCTATAGCCCTTGGGGGTGGGGCTGGCCAACTTCGTCCGCCGGACTCGGAATGACGTGAGAATTTACGAGGCGCCTCCGTGTGCCAAAAATAGGCCGCGGGAGCAGCCGCGCCCCAAAATACCTGCCGAAGGCCGGGGCGCCAAGTTCGTCCAGCGGAAAAAGGCCACAAAAACGGGTGGGCTATAGCCTTGGGGGGTGGGGCTGGCCAACTTCGTCCGCCGGACTCGGAATGGCGCGAGACTTTGCGAGGCGACTCCGTGTGACAAAAATAGGCCGCGGGCACATTCGCGCCCAAAAATACCCGCCCGAAGGCCGGGACGCCAAGTTCGTCCAGCGGAAAAAGGCCACAAAAACGGGTGGGCTATAGCCTTGGGGGGTGGGGCTGGCCAACTTCGTCCGCCGGACTCGGAATGGCGCGAGACTTTGCGAGGCACCTCCGTGTGCCAAAAATAGGCCGCGGGCATAGCCGCGCCCAAAAATAACCCGCCGAAGGTCGGCGCGCCCAAACCCTCCAGCGGAAAAATGGCCAAAAATGGGGTGGGCTATAGCCTTGGGGGGAGGGGCTGGCCAACTTCGTCCGCCGGACTCGGAAAGGGGCGAGACTTTGCTAGCGGCCTCCGCGTGCCAAAAATAGGCCGCGGGCACAGCCGCACCCAAAAATAACCCCCCGAAGGTCGGCGCGCCCAAACCCCCCAGCGGAAAAATGGCCAAAAAACGGGTGGGCTATAGCCTTGGGGGGAGGGGCTGGCGAACTTTGTCCCCCGGACTCGGAATGGGGCGAGACTTTGTGAGCGGCGTCCGCATGCCAAAAATAGGCCGCGGGCTCAGCCGTGCCCAAAAATAACCCCCCGAAGGTCGGCACGCCCAAACCCCCAGCGGAAAAATGGGGAAAAAACGGGTGGGATATAGCCTTGGGTGGAGGGGCTGGCCCACTTCGTCCGCCGGAATCGAAATGGGGCGAGACTTTGCGAGTGACCTCCGCGTGCCAAAAATAGGGCGCGGGCACAGCCGTGCCCAAAAATAATCCCCCGAAGGTCTCCGCGACCAAACCCCCCAGCGGAAAAATGGCCAAAAAACGGGTGAGCTATAGCCTTGGGGGGAGGGGCTGGCCAACTTCGTCCGCCGGACTCGGAATGGGGCGAGACTTTGCGAGCGACCTCCGCGTGCCAAAAATTGTCCGCGGGCACAGCCGCGCCCAAAAATAACCCCCCGAAGGTCTCCGCGCCCAAACCCCCCAGCGGAAAAATGGCCAAAAAACGGGTGGGCTATAGCCTTGGGGGGAGGGGCTGGCCAACTTCGTCCGCCGGACTCGGAATGGGGCGAGACTTTGCGAGCGACCTCCGCGTGCCAAAAATTGGCCACGGACACAGCCGCGCCCAAAAATAACCCCCCGAAGGTCGGCGCGCGCAAACCCCCCGGCGGAAAAATGGCCAAAAAACGGGTGGGCTATAGCCTTGGGGGGAGGGGCTGGCCAACTTCGTCCGCCGGACTCAGAATGGGGCGAGACTTTATGAGCGGCCTCCGCGTGCCAAAAATAGGCCGCGGGCATGGCCGCGCCCAAAAATAACCCCCCGAAGGTCGGCGCGCCCAAACCCCCCAGCGGAAAAATGGCCAAAAAACGGGTGGGCTATAGCCTTGGGGGGTGGGGCTGGCCAACTTCGTCCGCCGGACTCGGAATGACGCGAGACTTTGCGAGGCACCTCCGTGTGCCAAAAATAGGCCACGGGCACAGCCGTACCCCAAAATACCCGCCCGAAGGCCGGCGCGCCAATTTCGTCCAGCGGAAAAAGGCCACAAAAATGGGTGGGCTATAGCGTTGGGTGGTGGGGCTGGCCAACTTCGTCCGCCGGACTCGAAATGATGCGAGAATTTACGAGGCACCTCCGTGTGCCAACAATAGGCCGCGGGAGCAGCCGCGCCCCAAAATACCTGCCCGAAGGCCGGGGCGCCAAGTTCGTCCAGCGGAAAAAGGCCACAAAAAAGGGTGGGCTATAGCCTTGGGGGGTGGGGCTGGCCAACTTCGTCCGCCGAACTCGGAATGGCGCGAGACTTTGCGAGGCGACTCCGTGTGCCAAAAATAGGCCGCGGGCACATTCGCGCCCAAAAATACCCGCCCGAACGCCGGGACACCAAGTTCGTCCAGCGGAAAAAGGCCACAAAAACGGGTGGGCTATAGCCTTCGGGGGTGGGGCTGGCCAACTTCGTCCGCCGGACTCGGAATGGCGCGAGACTTTGTGAGGCACCTCCGTGTGCCAAAAATAGGCTGCGGGCACAGTCCCGCCCAAAATTACCCGCCCGAAGGCCGGGGCGCCAAGTTCGTCCAGCGAAAAAAGGCGACAAAAACGGGTGGGCTATAGCCTTGGGGGGTGGGGCTGGCCAACTTCGTCCGCCGGACTCGGAATGATGCGAGACTTTGCGAGGCACCTCCGTGTGCCAAAAATAGGCCGCGGGCACAGCCGCGCCCAAAAATACCCGCCCGAAGGCCGGGGCGCCAAGTTCGTCCAGCGGTAAAAGGCCACAAAAACGGGTGGGCTATAGCCTTGGGGGGTGGGGCTGGCCAACTTCGTCCGCCGGACTCGGAATGGCGCGAGACTTTGCGAGGCACCTCCGTGTGCCAAAAATAGGCCACGGGCACAGCCGTACCCAAAAATACCTGCCCGAAGGCCGGCGCGCCAATTTCGTCCAGCGGAAAAAGGCCACAAAAACGGGTGGGCTATAGCCTTGGGGGGTGGGGCTGGCCAACTTCGTACGCCGGACTCGGAATGGCGCGAGACTTAGCGAGGCGACTCCGTGTGCCAAAAATAGGCCGCGTGCACATTCGCGCCCAAAAATACCCGCCCGAAGACCGGGACGCCAAGTTCGTCCAGCGGAAAAAGGCCACAAAAACGGGTGGGCTATAGCCTTGGGGGGTGGGGCTGGCCAACTTCGTCCGCCGGACTCGGAATGGCGCGAGACTTTGCGAGGCACCTCCGTGTGCCAAAAATAGGCTGCGGGCACAGCCGCGCCCAAAAATACCCGCCCGAAGGCCGGGGCGCCAAGTTCGTCCAGCGGTAAAAGGCCACAAAAACGGGTGGGCTATAGCCTTGGGGGTTGGGGCTGGCCATCTTCATCCGCCGGACTCGGAATGGCGCGAGACTTTGCGAGGCGCCTCTGTGTACTAAAAATAGGCCGCGGGCACTGCCGCGCTCAAAAATACCCGCCCGAAGGCCGGGGCGCCATGTTCGTCCAGCGGAAAAAGGCCACAAAAACGGGTGGGCTATAGCCTTGGTGGGTGGGGCTGGCCAACTTCGTCCGCCGGACTCGGAATGGCGCGAGACTTTGCGAGGCGCCTCCGTGTGCGAAAAATAGGCTGCGGGCTCAGCCGCGCCCAAAAATACCCACCCGAAGGCCGGCGCGCCCAAACCCCCTAGCGGAAAAATGCCAAAAAACGGGTGGGCTATAGCCTTTGGGGGGAGGGGCTGGCGAACTTCGTCCGCCGGACTCAGAATGGGGCGAGACTTTGCGAGCGGCCTACGAGTGCCAAAAATAGGCCGCGGGCACAGCCGCGCCCAAAAATAACCTCCCGAAGGTCAGCGCGCCCAAACCCCCCAGAGGAAAAATGGCGAAAAAACGGGTGGGCTATAGCCTTGGGGGGAGGGGCTGGCAAAGTTCGTCCGCCGGACTCGGAATGGGGCGAGACATTGCGAGGGGCCTCGGGGTGCTAAAAATAAGCTGCGGGCAAAGCCGGGCCCAAAAATAAGCGCCCGAAGGTCGTGGTGCCAAAACCCCCAGCGGAAAAATGGCCAAAAAACGGGTGGGCTATAGCCTTGGTGAGGAGCGCGGGCAAAGTTCGTCCGCCAGACTCGGAATGTTTCTAGACTTCGCGAGGGGCCTTGGGGTACCAAAAGTAAGCCGCGGGCACAGCCGCGCCCAAAAATAACCCCCCGAAGGTTAGCGCGCCCAAACCCCCCAGCGGAAAAATGGCCAAAAAACGGGTGGGCTATAGGCTTGGTGGGGGGCGCGGGCGAAGTTCGTCCGCCGGACTCGGAATGGGGCGAGACTTTACGAGGGGCCTCGGGGTGCCAAAAATAAGCCGCGGCCAAAGCCGCGCCCAAAAATAAGTGCCCGAAGGTCGTGGTGCCAAAACCCCCCAGCGGAAAAATGGCCAAAAAACGGGTGGGCTATAGCCTTGGTGGGGGGCGCGGGCGAAGTTCGTCCGCCGGACTCGGAATGGGGCGAGACTTTGCGAGGGGCCTTGGGGTGCCAAAAATAAGCTACGGGCAAAGCCGCGCCCAAAAATAAGAGCCCAAAGATCGTGGTGCCAAAACCACCCAGCGGAAAAATGCCCAAAAAACGGGTGGGCTATAGCCTTGGTGGGGGGCGCGGGCGAAGTTCGTCCGCCGGACTCAGAATGGGGCGAGACTTTGCGAGAGGCCTCGGGGTGCCAAAAATAAGCCGCGGGCAAATCCGCACCCGTAGATCGTGGTGCCAAAACCCCCCAGCGGAAAAATGGCCAAAAAACGGGTGGGCTATAGCCTTGGTGGGGGGCGCGGGCGATGTTCGTCCGCCGGACTCGGAATGGGGCGAGACTTTGCGAGGGGCCTCGGGGTTGCAAAAATAAGCCGCGGGCAAAGCCACGCCCAAAAATAAGCGCCCGAAGATCGTGGTGCCAAAACCCCCCAACGGAAAAATGGCCAAAAAACGGGTGGGCTATAGCATTGGTGGGGGGCGCAGGCAAAGTTCGTCCGCCGGACTCGGAATGGGGCGAGACTTTGTGAGGGGCCTCGGGGTGCCAAAAATAAGTTACGGGCAAAGCCGCGCCCAAAAATAAGAGCCCAAAGATCGTGGTGCCAAAACCACCCAGCGGAAAAATGCCCAAAAAACGGGTGGGCTATAGCCTTGGTGGGGGGCGCGGGCGAAGTTCGTCCGCCGGACTCGGAATGGGGCGAGACTTTGCGAGGGGCCTCGGGGTACCAAAACTAAGCTACGGGCAAAGCCGCGCCCAAAAATAAGAGCCCAAAGATCGTGGTGCCAAAACCACCCAGCGGAAAAATGCCCAAAAAACGGGTGGGCTATAGCCTTGGTGGGGGGCGCGGGCGAAGTTCGTCCGCCGGACTCGGAATGGGGCGAGACTTTGCGAGGGGCCTCGGGGTGCCAAAAATTAGCCGCGGCCAAACCCGCGCCCAAAAATAAGCGCCCGAAGATCGTGGTGCCAAAACCCCCCAGCGGAAAAATGGCCAAAAAACGGGTGGGCTATAGCCTTGGTGGGGGGCGCTGGCGAAGTTCGTCCGCCGGACTCGGAATGGGGCGAGACTTTGCGAGGGGCCTCGGGGTTGCAAAAATAAGCCGCGGGAAAAGCCGCGCCCAAAAATAAGCGCCCGAAGATCATGGTGCCAAAACCCCCCAACGGAAAAATGGCCAAAAAACGAGTGGGCTATAGCCTTGGTGGGGGGCGCGGGCGAAGTTAGTCCGCCGGACTCGGAATGGGGCGAGACTTTGCGAGGGGCCTCAGGGTTCCAAAATTATGCCGCGGGCAAAGCCGTGCCCAAAAATAAGAGCCCGAAGGTCGTGGTGCCAAAACCACCCAGTGGAAAAATGGACAAAAAACGGGTGGGCTATAGCCTTGGTGGGGGGCGCGGGCGATGTTCGTACGCCGGACTCGGAAGGGGGTGAGACTTTGCGAGGGGCCTCGGGGTGCCAAAAATAAGCCGCGGGCAAATCCGCGACCGAAGGTCGTGGTGCCAAAACCCCCCAGCGGAAAAATGGCCAAAAAAAGGGTGGGCTATAGCCTTGGTGGGGGGCGCGGGCGAAATTCGTCCGCCGGTGTCGGAATGGGGCGAGACTTTGCGAGGGGCCTTGGGGTGCCAAAAATAAGCCGCGGGGAAAGCCGCGCCCAAAAATAAGTGCCCGAAGGTCGTGGTGCCAAAACCCCCCAGCGGAAAAATGGCCAAAAAACGGGTGGGCTATAGCCTTGGTGGGGGGCGCGGGCGAAGTTCGTCCGCCGGACTCGGAATGGGGCGAGACTTTACGAGGGGCCTTGGGGTGCCAAAAATAAGCCGCGGACAAAGCCGCACGCAAAAATAAGCGCCCGAAGGTCGTGGTGCCAAAACCCCCCAGCGGAAAAATGGCCAAAAAACGGGTGGGCCATAGCCTTGGTGGCGGGCGCGGACGAAGTTCGTCCGCCGGACTCGGAATGGGGCGAGACTTTGTGAGGGGCCTCGGGGTGCCAAAATTAAGCCGCGGCCAAAGCTGCGACAAAAAATAAGCGCCCGAAGATCGTGGTGCGAAAACCCCCCAGCGGAAAAATGGCCAAAAAACGGGTAGGCCATAGCCTTGGTGGGGGGCGCGGGCGAAGTTCGTCCGCCGGACTCGGAATGGGGCGAGACTTTACGAGGGGCCTCGGGGTGCCAAAAATAAGCCGCGGCCAAAGCCGCGCCCAAACCGCCCAGCGGAAAAATGGCCAAAAAACGGGTGGGCTATAGCCTTGGTGGGTAGCGCGGGCAAAGTTCGTCCGCCGGACTCGGAATGGGGTGAGACATTGCGAGGGGCCTCGGGGTGCTAAAAATAAGCCGCGGGCAAAGCCGGGTCCAAAAATAAGCGCCCGAAGTTCGTGGTGCCAAAACCCCCCAGCGGAAAAATGGCCAAAAAACGGGTGGGCTATAGCCTTGGTGGGGGGCGCGGGCGAAGTTCGTCCGCCGGACTCGGAATGGGGCGAGACTTTACGAGGGGCCTTGGGGTGCCAAAAATAAGCCGCGGGCAAAGCCGGACGCAAAAATAAGCGCCCGAAGGTCGTGGTGCCAAAACCCCCCAGCGGAAAAATGGCCAAAAAACGGGTGGGCCATAGCCTTGGTGGCGGGTGCGGACGAAGTTCGTCCGCCGCACTCGGAATGGGGCGAGACTTTGCGAGGGACCTCGGGGTACCAAAAATAAGCCGCGGCCAAAGCCGCGCCAAAAAATAAGCGCCCGAAGATCGTGGTGCCAAAAACCCCCAGCGGAAAAATGGCCAAAAAACGGGTGGGCCATAGCCTTGGTGGGGGGCGCGGGCGAAGTTCGTCCGCCGGACTCGGAATGGGGCGAGACTTTACGAGGGGCCTCGGGGTGCCAAAAATAAGCCGCGGCCAAAGCCGCGCCCAAAAATAAGCGCCCGAAGATCGTGGTGCCAAAACGTCCCAGCGGAAAAATGGCCAAAAAACGGGTGGGCTATACCCTTGGTGGGGGGCGCGGGCGAAGTTCGTCCGCCAGACTCAGAATGGGGTGAGACTTTGCGAGGGGCCTCGGGGTGCCAAAAATAATTCACGGACAAAGCCGCGCACAAAAATAAGCGCCCGAAGGTTGTGGTGCCCAAACCCCCCAGCGGAAAAATGGCCAAAAAACGGGTGGGCTATAGCCTTGGTGGGGGGGCGGGCGATGTTCGTCCGCCGGACTCGGAATGGGTTGAGACTTTGCGAGGGGCCTCGGGGTGTCAAAAATAAGCCGCGGGCAAATCCGCACCCGTAGATCGTGGTGCCAAAAACCCCAGCGGAAAAATGATCAAAAAACGGGTGGGCTATAGCCTTGGTGGGGGGCGCGGGCGAAATTCGTCCGCCGGAGTCGGAATGGGGCGAGACTTTGCGAGGGGCCTCGGGGTGCCAAAAATAAGCCGCGGGGAAAGCCGCGCCCAAAAATAAGCGCCCGAAGGTCGTGGTGCCAAAACCTCCCAGCGGAAAAATGGCCAAAAAACGGGTGGGCTATAGCCTTGGTGGGGGGCGCGGGCGAAGTTCGTCCGCCGGACTCGGAATGGGGCAAGACCTTACGAGGGGCCTCGGGGTGCCAAAAATAAGCTGTGGGCAAAGCCGCGTGCAAAAATAACAGCCCGAAGGTCGTGGTGCCAAAACCCCCCAGTGGAAAAATGGCCAAAAAACTGGTGGGCTAGAGCCTTGGTGGGGGGCGCGGGCGAAGTTTGTCCGCCGGACTCGGAATGGGGTGAGACTTTACGAGGGGCCTCAGGGTGCAAAAAATAAGCCGCGGCCAAAGCCGCGCCCAAAAATAAGCGGCCGAAGGTCATCGTGCCAAAACCCCCCAGCGGAAAAATGGCCAAAAAACGGGTGGGCTAGTGCCTTGGTGGGGGGCGCGGGCGAAGTTCGTCCGCCGGACTCGGAATTGGGTGAGACTTTGCGAGGGGCCTCGGGGTGTCAAAAATAAGCCGCGGGTAAATCTGCACCCCTAGATCGTGGTGCCAAAAACCCCAGCGGAAAAATGGTCAAAAAACGGGTGGGCTATAGCCTTGGTGGGGGGCGCGGGCGAAGTTCGTCCGCCGGACTCGGAATGGGGCGAGACTTTGCGAGGGGCCTCGGGGTTGCAAAAATAAGCCGCGGGAAAGCCGCGCCCAAAAATAAGCGCCCGAAGATCGTGGTGCCAAAACCCCCCAACGGAAAAATGGCCAAAAAACGGGTGGGCTATAGCCTTGGTGGGGGGCGCAGGCGAAGTTCGTCCGCCGGACTCGGAATAGGGCGACCCTTTGCGAGGGGCCTCGGGGTGCCAAAAATAAGCTACGGGCAAATCCGTGCCCAAAAATAAGAGCCCAAAGATCATGGTGCCAAAACCACCCAGCGGAAAAATGCCCAAAAAACGGGTGGGCTTAGCCTTGGTGGGGGGCGCGGGCGAAGTTCGTCCGCCGGACTCGGAATGGGGCGAGACTTTGCGAGGGGCCTCGGGGTGCCAAAAATAAGCCGCGGCCAAAGCCGCGCCCAAAAATAAGCGCCCGAAGATCGTGGTGCCAAAACCCCCCAGCGGAAAAATGGCCAAAAAACGGGTGGGCCATAGCCTTGGTGGGGGGCGCGGGCGAAGTTCGTCCGCCGGACTCGGAATGGGGCGAGACTTTGCGAGGGGCCTCGGGGTTTCAAAAATAAGCCGCGGGCAAAGCCGCGCCCAAAAATAAGCGCCCGAAGATCGTGGTGCCAAAACCCCCCAACGGAAAAATGGCCAAAAAACGGGTGGGCTATAGCCTTGGTGGGGGGCGCGGGCGAAGTTAGTCCGCCGGACTCGGAATGGGACGAGACTTTGCGAGGGGCCTCGGGGTTCCAAAATTATGCCGCGGGCAAAGCCGTGCCCAAAAATAAGCGCCCGAAGGTCGTGGTGCCAAAACCATCCAGCGGAAAAATGGACAAAAAACGGGTGGGCTATAGCCTTGGTGGGGGGCGCGGGCGAAGTTCGTCCGCCGGACTCGGAATGGGGCGAGACATTGCGAGGGGCCTCGGGGTGCCAAAAATAAGCCGCGGGCAAAATCGCGCCCGAAGGTCATGGTGCCAATACCCACCAGCGGAAAAATGGCCAAAAAACGGGTGGGCTATAGCCTTGGTGGGGGCGCGGCGAAATTCGTCCACGGTGTCGGAATGGGGCGAGACTTTGCGAGGGGCCTTGGGGTGCCAAAAATAAGCCGCGGGAAAGCCGCGCCAAAAATAAGTGCCGAAGGTCGTGGTGCAAAAACCCCAGCGGAAAAATGGCCAAAAACGGGTGGGCTATAGCCTTGGTGGGGGCGCGGGCGAGTTCGTCCGCGGACTAGGAATGGGGCGAGACTTTACGAGGGGCCTCGGGGTGCAAAAATAAGCCGCGGACAAAGCCGCACGCAAAAATAAGCGCCCGAAGGTCGTGCTGCCAAAACCCCCCAGCGGAAAAATGGCCAAAAAACGGGTAGGCCATAGCCTTGGTGGCGGGCGCCGGCGAAGTTTCGTCCGCGGACTCGGAATGGGGCGAGACTTTGTGAGGGGCCTCGGGTGCCAAAAATAAGCCGCGGCCAAAGCCGCGACAAAAATAAGTGCCCGAAGGTCGTGGTGCCAAAACCCCCCAGCGGAAAAATGGCCAAAAAACGGGTGGGCTATAGCCTTGGTGCGGGGCGCGGGCGAAGTTCGTCCGCCGGACTCGGAATGGGGCGAGACTTTACGAGGGGCCTCGGGGTGTAAAAAATAAGCCGCGGGCAAAGCCGCGCCAAAAAATAAGCGCCCGAAGGTCGTGGTGCCAAAACCCCCCAGCGGAAAAATGGCCAAAAAACCGGTGGGCTATAGCCTTGGCTGGGGGCGCGGGCAAAGTTCGTCCGCCGGACTCGGAATGGGGTGAGACTTTGCGAGGGGCCTCGGGGTTCCAAAACTAAGCCATGGGCAAAGCCGTGCCCAAAAATAAGCGCCCGAAGATCGTGGTGCCAAAACCCCCCAGCGGAAAAATGGCCAAAACACGGGTGGGCTATAGCCTTTGTGGGGGCGCGAGGAGGGCGATGTTAAACGCCGGACTCGGAAGGGGGTGAGACATTGCGAGGGGCCTCGGGGTGCCAAAATAAGCCGTGGCAAATCCGCGCCGAAGGTCGTGATGCCAAAACCCCAGCGGAAAAATGGCCAAAAGCGGGTGGGCTATAGCCTTGGTGGGGGCGCGAGGCGAAATTCGTCCACCCGAGTCGGAATGGGGCGAGACTTTGTGAGGGGCCTTGGGGTGCCAAAAATAAGTCAGCGGCAAAGCCGCGCCCAAAAATAAGTGCCCGAAGGTCGTGGTGCCAAAACCCCCCAGCGGAAAAATGGCCAAAAAACGGGTGGGCTATAGCCTTGGTGGGGGGCGCGGGCGAAATTCGTCCACCTGAGTCGGAATGGGGCGAGACTTTGTGAGGGGCCTTGGGGTGCCAAAAATAAGCCGCGGGGAAAGCCGCGCCCAAAAATAAGTGCCCGAAGGTCGTGGTGCAAAAACCCCCCAGCGGAAAAATGGCCAAAAAACGGGTGGGCTATAGCCTTGGTGGGGGGCGCGGGCGAAGTTCGTCCGCCGGACTCGGAATGGGACGAGACTTTACGAGGGGCCTTGGGGTGCCAAAAATAAGCCGCGGACAAAGCCGCACGCAAAAATAAGCGCCCGAAGGTCGTGCTGCCAAAACCCCCCAGCGGAAAAATGGCCAAAAAACGGGTGGGCCATAGCCTTGGTGGCGGGCGCCGACGAAGTTCGTCCGCCGGACTCGGAATGGGGCGAGACTTTGTGAGGGGCCTCGGGGTGCCAAAAATAAGCCGCGGCCAAAGCCGCGACAAAAAATAAGCGCCCGAAGATCGTGGTGCGAAAACCCCCCAGCGGAAAAATGGCCAAAAAACGGGTAGGCCATAGCCTTGGTGGGGGGCGCGGGCGAAGTTCGTCCGCCGGACTCGGAATGGGGCGAGACTTTGCGAGGGGCCTCGGGGTTTCAAAAATAAGCCGCGGGCAAAACCGCGCCCAAAAATAAGCGCCCGAAAATCGTGGTGCCAAAACCCCCCAACGGAAAAATGGCCAAAAAACGGGTGGGCTATAGCCTTGGTGGGGGGCGCGGGCGAAGTTAGTCTGCCGGACTCGGAATGGGGCGAGACTTTACGAGGGGCCTCGGGGTTCCAAAATTAAGCCGCGGGCAAAGCCGTGCCCAAAAATAAGCGCCCGAAGGTCGTGGTGCCAAAACCCCCCAGCGGAAAAATGGACAAAAAACGGGTGGGCTATAGCCTTGGTGGGGGGCGCGGGCGATGTTCGTACGCCCGGTCTCGGAAGGGTGAGACATTGCGAGGGGCCTCGGGTGTGCAAAAATAAGCCGTGGGCAAATCCGCGCCCGAAGGTCGTGATGCCAAAACCCCCCAGCGGAAAAATGGCCAAAAAACGGGTGGGCTATAGCCTTGGTGGGGGGCGCGGGCGAAATTCGTCCACCTGAGTCGGAATGGGGCGAGACTTTGCGAGGGGCCTTGGGGTGCCAAAAATAAGCCGCGGGGAAAGCCGCGCCCAAAAATAAGTGCCCGAAGGTCGTGGTGCCAAAACCCCCCAGCGGAAAAATGGCCAAAAAACGGGTGGGCTATAGCCTTGGTGGGGGGCGCGGGCGAAATTCGTCCACCTGAGTCGGAATGGGGCGAGACTTTGCGAGGGGCCTTGGGGTGCCAAAAATAAGCCGCGGGGAAAGCCGCGCCCAAAAATAAGTGCCCGAAGGTCGTGGTGCAAAAACCCCCCAGCGGAAAAATGGCCAAAAAACGGGTGGGCGATAGCCTTGGTGGGGGGCGCGGGCGACGTTCGTCCGCGGACTCGAGAATGGGTCGAGACTTTTCGAGGGGCCTTGGGGTGCCAAAAATAAGCCGCGGCGAAAGCCGCTCGCAAAAATAAGCGCCCGAAGGTCGTGCTGCCAAAACCCCCCAGCGGAAAAATGGCCAAAAAACGGGTGGGCCATAGCCTTGGTGGCGGGCGCGGACGAAGTTCGTCCGCCGGACTCGGAATGGGGCGAGACTTTGTGAGGGGCCTCGGGGTGCCAAAAATAAGCGCGGCCAAAGCGCGACAAAAATAAGCGCCCGAAGATCGTAAAGCGAAAACCCCCAGCGGAAAAATGGCCAAAAACGGGTAGGCCATAGCCTTGGTGGGGGCGGCGGGTCGAAATCCGCGGAGTCGGAATGGGGCGAGACTGCGAGGGGCCTCGGGGTTTCAAAAATAAGCCGCGGGCAAAACCGCGCCCAAAAATAAGCGCCCGAAAATCGTGGTGCCAAAACCCCCCAACGGAAAAATGGCCAAAAAACGGGTGGGCTATAGCCTTGGTGGGGGGCGCGGGCGAAGTTAGTCTGCCGGACTCGGAATGGGGCGAGACTTTACGAGGGGCCTCGGGGTTCCAAAATTAAGCCTTGGCAAAGCCGTGCCCAAAAATAAGCGCCCGAAGGTCGTGGTGCCAAAACCCCCCAGCGGAAAAATGGACAAAAAACGGGTGGGCTATAGCCTTGGTGGGGGGCGCGGGCGATGTTCGTACGCCGGTCTCGGAAGGGGGTGAGACATTGCGAGGGGCCTCGGGGTGCCAAAAATAAGCCGTGGGCAAATCCGCGCCCGAAGGTCGTGATGCCAAAACCCCCCAGCGGAAAAATGGCCAAAAAACGGGTGGGCTATAGCCTTGGTGGGGGGCGCGGGCGAAGTTAGTCTGCCGGACTCGGAATGGGGCGAGACTTTACGAGGGGCCTCGGGGTTCCAAAATTAAGCCGCGGGCAAAGCCGTGCCCAAAAATAAGCGCCCGAAGGTCGTGGTGCCAAAACCCCCCAGCGGAAAAATGGACAAAAAACGGGTGGGCTATAGCCTTGGTGGGGGGCGCGGGCGATGTTCGTACGCCGGTCTCGGAAGGGGGTGAGACATTGCGAGGGGCCTCGGGGTGCCAAAAATAAGCCGTGGGCAAATCCGCGCCCGAAGGTCGTGATGCCAAAACCCCCCAGCGGAAAAATGGCCAAAAAACGGGTGGGCTATAGCCTTGGTGGGGGGCGCGGGCGAAATTCGTCCACCTGAGTCGGAATGGGGCGAGACTTTGCGAGGGGCCTTGGGGTGCCAAAAATAAGCCGCGGGGAAAGCCGCGCCCAAAAATAAGTGCCCGAAGGTCGTGGTGCCAAAACCCCCCAGCGGAAAAATGGCCAAAAAACGGGTGGGCTATAGCCTTGGTGGGGCGCGAGGCGGGAAGTCGTCCACCTGAGTCGGTTTGGGGCGAGAATTTGGGTGGGGCATTGGGGGGCCAAAAATATGCCGCGGTTAAAGCCGCGCCCAAAAATAAGTGCCCGAAGGTCGTGGTGCCAAAACCCCCCAGCGGAAAAATGGCCAAAAAACGGGTGGGCTATAGCCTTGGTGGGGGGCGCGGGCGAAGTTCGTCCGCCGGACTCGGAATGGGGCGAGACTTTACGAGGGGCCTTGGGGTGCCAAAAATAAGCCACGGGCAAAGCCGCACGCAAAAATAAGCGCCCGAAGGTCGTGGTGCCAAAACCCCCAAGCGGAAAAATGGCCAAAAAACGGGTGGGCCATAGCCTTGGTGGCGGGCGCGGACGAAGTTCGTCCGCCGGACTCGGAATGGGGCGAGACTTTGCGAGGGGCCTCGGGGTGCCAAAAGTAAGCTGCGGCCAAAGCCACGCAAAAAATAAGCCCCCGAAGATCGTGGTGCCAAAACCCCCCAGCGGAAAAATGGCCAAAAAACGGGTGGGCCATAGCCTTGGCGGGGGGCGCGGGCGAAGTTCGTCCGCCGGACTCGGAATGGGGCGAGACTTTAGGAGGGGCCTCGGGGTGCCAAAAATAAGCCGCGGCCAAAGCCGCACCCAAACCGCCCAGCGGAAAAATGGCCAAAAAACGGGTGGGCTATAGCCTTGGTGGGGAGCGCGGGCAAAGTTCGTCCGCCGGACTCGGAATGGGGTGAGACATTGCGAGGGGCCTCGGGGTGCTAAAAATAAGCCGCGTGCAAAGCCGGGTCCAAAAATAAGCGCCCGAAGTTCGTGGTGCCAAAACCCCCCAGCGGAAAAATGGCCAAAAAACGGGTGGGCTATAGCCTTGGTGGGGGGCGCGGGCGAAGTTCGTCCGCCGGACTCGGAATGGGGCGAGACTTTACGAGGGGCCTTGGGGTGCCAAAAATAAGCCACGGGCAAAGCCGCACGCAAAAATAAGCGCCCGAAGGTCGTGGTGCCAAAACCCCCAAGCGGAAAAATGGCCAAAAAACGGGTGGGCCATAGCCTTGGTGGCGGGCGCGGACGAAGTTCGTCCGCCGGACTCGGAATGGGGCGAGACTTTGCGAGGGGCCTCGGGGTGCCAAAAGTAAGCCGCGGCCAAAGCCACGCCAAAAAATAAGCCCCCGAAGATCGTGGTGCCAAAACCCCCCAGCGGAAAAATGGCCAAAAAACGGGTGGGCTATAGCCTTGGTGGGGGGCGCGGGCGAAGTTCGTCCGCCGGACTCGGAATGGGGCGAGACTTTATGAGGGGCCTTGGGGTGCCAAAAATAAGCCGCGGGCAAAGCCGCACGCAAAAATAAGCGCCCGAAGGTCGTGGTGCCAAACCCCCAGCGGAAAAATGGCCAAAAAATGGGTGGGCCATAGCCTTGGTGGCGGGTGCGGACGAAGTTCGTCCGCCGGACTCGGAATGGGGCGAGACTTTGCGAGGGGCCTCAGGGTGCCAAAAATAAGCTGCGGCCAAAGCCGCGCCAAAAAATAAGCGCCCGAAGATCGTGGTGCCAAAAACCCCCGGCCGAAAAATGGCCAAAAAACGGGTGGGCCATAGCCTTGGTGGGGGGCGCGGGCGAAGTTCGTCCGCCAGACTCAGAATGGGGTGAGACTTTGCGAGGGGCCTCGGGGTGCCAAAAATAATTCACGGACAAAGCCGCGCCCAAAAATAAGCGCCCGAAGGTTGTGGTGCCCAAACCCCCCAGCGGAAAAATGGCCAAAAAACGGGTGGGCTATAGCCTTGGTGGGGGCGCGGGCGATGTTCGTCCGCCGGACTCGGAATGGGTTGAGACTTTGCGAGGGGCCTCGGGGTGTCAAAAATAAGCCGCGGGCAAATCCGCACCCGTAGATCGTGGTGCCAAAAACCCCAGCGGAAAAATGGTCAAAAAACGGGTGGGCTATAGCCTTGGTGGGGGGCGCGGGCGAAATTCGTCCGCCGGAGTCGGAATGGGGCAAGACTTTGCGAGGGGCCTCGGGGAGCCAAAAATAAGCCGCGGGGAAAGCCGCGCCCAAAAATAAGCTCCCGAAGGTCGTGGTGCCAAAACCCCCCAGCGGAAAAATGGCCAAAAAACGGGTGGGCTAGAGCCTTGGTGGGGGGCGCGGGCGAAGTTTGTCCGCCGGACTCGGAATGGGGTGAGACTTTACGAGGGGCCTCAGGGTGCAAAAAATAAGCCGCGGCCAAAGCCGCGCCCAAAAATAAGCGGCCGAAGGTCATCGTGCCAAAACCCCCCAGCGGAAAAATGGCCAAAAGCGGGTGGGCTAGAGCCTTGCAGGGGGCGCGGGCGAAGTTCGTCCGCGGACTCGTAATTGGGTGAGACTTTGCGAGGGCCTCGGATGCCAAAAATAAGCCTTGGGCAAAGCCGCGCCCAAAAATAAGCGCCGAAGGTCGTGGTGCCAAAAACCCCAGCGGAAAAATGGCCAAAAGCGGGTGGGCTAGAGCCTTGAGTGGAGGCGCAGGCGTAAGTTTGTCCGCGGACTCGGAATGGGGTGAGACTTACGAGGGGCCTCAGGGTGCAAAAAAAAAAGCCGCAGCCAAAGCCGCGCCAAAAATAAGCGGCCGAAGGTCATCGTTGCCAAACCCCCAGCGGAAAAATGGCCAAAAGCGGGTGGGCTAGTGCCTTGGTGGGGCGCGAGGCGAGTTAAATCCGCCGGACTCGTAATTGGGTGAGACTTTGCGAGGGGCCTCCGGATGCCAAAAATAAGCCGCGGGCAAAGCCGCGCCCAAAAATAAGCGCCCGAAGGTCGTGGTGCCAAAAACCCCCAGCGGAAAAATGGCCAAAAAACGGGTGGGCTAGAGCCTTGGTGGGGGGCGCGGGCGAAATTCGTCCGCCGGAGTCGGAATGGGGCGAGACTTTGCGAGGGGCCTCGGGGTGCCAAAAATAAGCCGCGGGGAAAGCCGCGCCAAAAAATAAGCTCCCGAAGGTCGTGGAGCCAAAACCCCCCAGCGGAAAAATGGCCAAAAAACGGGTGGGCTATAGCCTTGGTGGGGGGCGCGGACGATGTTCGTCCGCCGGACTCGGAATGGAGCGAGACTTTACGAGGGGCCTCGAGGTCCCAAAAATAAGCCGCGGTCAAAGCCGCGCGGAAAAATAAGCGCCCAAAGGTCGTGGTACCAAAACCCCCCAGCGGAAAAATGGCCAAAAAACGGGTGGGCTATAGCCTTGGTGGGGGCGGGGGCGATGTTCGTCCGCCGGACTCGGAATGGGTTGAGATTTTGCGAGGGGCCTCGGGGTACCAAAAATAAGCCGCGGGTAAATCCACGCCCGAAGATCGTGGTGCCAAAACCCCCCAGCGGAAAAATGGCCAAAAAACGGGTGGGCTATAGCCTTGGTGGGGGGCGCGGGCGAAATTCGTCCGCCGGAGTCGGAATGGGGCGAGACTTTGCGAGGGGCCTCGGGGTGCCAAAAATAAGCCGCGTGGAAAGCCGCGCCAAAAAATAAGCTCCCGAAGGTCGTGGAGCCAAAACCCCCCAGCGGAAAAATGGCCAAAAAACGGGTGGGCTATAGCCTTGGTGGGGGGCGCGGACGATGTTCGTCCGCCGGACTCGGAATGGAGCGAGACTTTACGAGGGGCCTCGGGGTCCCAAAAATAAGCCGCGGTCAAAGCCGCGCGGAAAAATAAGTGCCCGAAGGTCGTGGTACCAAAACCCCCCAGCGGAAAAATGGCCAAAAAACGGGTAGGCTAGAGCCTTGGATGGGGGCGTGGGCGAAGTTCGTCCGCCGGACTCGGAGAGGGGTGAGACTTTGCGAGGGGCCTACGGATGCCAAAACTAAGCCGCGGGCAAAGCCGCGCCCAAAAATAAGCGCCCGAAGGTCGTGGTGCCAAAACCCCCCAGCGGAAAAATGGCCAAAAAACGGGTGGGCTATAGCCTTGGTGGGGGGCGCGGGCGAAGTTCGTCCGCCGGACTCGGAATGGGGCGAGACTTTGCGAGGGGCATCGGGGTGCCAAAAATAAGCCACGGCCAAAGCCGCGCCGAAAAATAAGCGCCCGAAGATCGTGGTTCCAAAACCCCCCAGCGGAAAAATGGCCAAAAAACGTGTGGGCTATAGCCTTGGGGGGTGGGGAAGCCAACTTCGTCCGCCGGACTCGGAATGGCACGAGACTTTGCGAGGCACCTCCGTGTGCCAAAAATAGGCCGCGGGCACAGCCGCGCCTAAAAATGCCCGCCCGAAGGCTGGGGCGCCAAGTTCGTCCAGCGGAAAAAGGCCACAAAAACGGGTGGGCGATAGCCTTGGGGGGTGGGGCTGGCCAACTTCCTCCGCCGGACTGGGAATGGCGCGAGACTTTGCGAGGCACCTCCGTGTGCCAAAACTAGGCCGCGGGCACAGCCGCGCCCAAATATACCCGCCCGAAGGCCGCGGCGCCAAGTTCGTCCAGCGGAAAAAGGCCACAAAAACGGGTGGGCTATAGCCTTGGGGGGTGGGGCTGGCCAACTTCGTCCGCCGGACTCGGAATGGCGCTAGACTTTGCGAGGTGCCTCCGTGTGCCAAAAATAAGCCGCGGGCAAAGCCGCGCCCAAAAATACCGGCCCGAAGGCCGTGGCGCCAAGTTCGTCCAGCGGTAAATGGCCACAGAAACGGGTGGGCTATAACCTTGGGGGGGGGGGCTGGCCAACTTCGTCCGCCGGACTCAGAATGGCGCGAGACTTTGCGAGGTGCCTCAGTGTACCAAAAATAGGCCGCGGGCACAGCCGCGCCCAAAAATACCCCCCCGAAGGCCGGGGCGCCAAGTTCGTCCAGCGGAAAAAAGGCCACAAAAACGGGTGGGCTATAGCCTTGGGGGGTGGGGCTGGCCAACTTCGTCCGCCGGACTCGGAATGGCACGAGACTTTGCGAGGCGCCTCCGTGTGCCAAAAATAGGCCGCGGGCACAGCCGCGCCTAAAAACACCCGCCCGAAGGCCGGGGCGCCAAGTTCGTGCAGCGGAAAAAAGGCCACAAAAATGGGTCGGCTATAGCCTTGGCGGGTGGGGCTGGCCAACTTCGTCCGCCGGACTCGGAATGGCGCGAGACTTTGCGAGGTGCCTCCGTGTACTAAAAATAGGCCGCGGGCAAAGCCGCGCCCAAAAATACTTGCCCGAAGACCGGGGCGCCAAGTTCGTCCAGCGGAAAAAGGCCACAAAAACGGGTGGGCTATAGCCTTGGGGGTTGGGGCTGGCCAACTTCCTCCGCCGGACTCGAAATGGCGCGAGACTTTGAGAGGCACCTCCGTGTGCCAAAAATAGGCCGCGGGCACAGCCGCGCCCAAAAATACCCGCCCGAAGGCCGGGTCGCCAAGTTCGTCCAGCGGAAAAAGGCCACAAAAACGGGTGGGCTATAACCTTGGGGGGTGGGGCTGGCCAACTTCGTCCGCCGGACTCGGAATGGCGCGACACTTTGCGAGGCGCCCCCGTGTGCCAAAAATAGGCGCGGGCACAGTCGCGCCCAAATATCACCGCCCGAAGGCCGCGTCGCCAAGTTCGTCCAGCGGAAAAAGGCCAAAAAAACGGGTGGGCTATAGCCTTGGGGGGTGGGGCTGGCCGACTTCGTCCGCCGGGCTCGGAAAGGCGCGAAACTTTGTGAGGCACCTCCGTGTGCCAAAAATAGGCGCCGGGCACAGCCGCACCTAAAAATACCCCCCCGAAGGCCGGGGCGCCAAGTTCGTCCAGCGGAAAAAAGGCCACAAAAACGGGTGGGCTATAGCCTTGGGGGGTGGGGCTGGCCCGCCGTCCGCGGACTCGGAATGGCGCGAGACTTTGCGGGGTGCCTCCGTGTGCCAAAAATAGGCCGCGGGCACAGCCGCGCCTAAAAACACCCGCCCGAAGGCCGGGGCGCCAAGTTCGTGCAGCGGAAAAAAGGCCACAAAAATGGGTCGGCTATAGCCTTCGGGGGTGGGGATGGCCAACTTCGTCCGCCGGACTCGGAATGGCGCGAGACTTTGCGAGGCGCCTCCGTGTACCAAAAATAGGCCGCGGGCAAAGCCGCGCCCAAAAATACTTGCCCATAGGCCGGGGCGCCAAGTTTGTCCAGCGGAAAAAAGGCCACAAAAACGGGTGGGCTATAGCCTTGGGGGGTGGGGCTGGCCAACTTCGTCCGCCGGACTCGGAATGGCGCGAGACTTTGCGGGGCGCCTCCGTGTGTCAAAAATAGGCCGCGGGCAAGGCCGCGCCAAAAAATACCCGCCCGAAGGCCGGGGCGCCAAGTTCGTGCAGCGGAAAAAAGGCCACAAAAACGGGTGGGCTGTGGGGCTGGCCAACTTCGTCCGCCGGACTCGGAATGGCGCGACACTTTGCGAGGCACCTCCGTGTGCCAAAAATAGGCCGCGGGCACAGCCGCGCCAAAAAATACCCGCCCGAAGGCCGGGGCGCCAATTTCGTCCAGCGGAAAAAGGCCACAAAAACGGGTGGGCTACAGCCTTGGGGGGTGGGGCTGGCCAACTTCGTCCGCCGGACTCGGAATGGCGCGAGACTTTGCGGGGCGCCTCCGTGTGCCAAAAATAGGCTGCGGGCACAGTCGCGCCCAAAAATAACCGTCCGAAGGCCGGGGCGCCAGGTTCGTCCAGCGGAAAAAGGCCACAAAAACGGGTGGGCTATAGCCTTGGGGGGTGGGGCTGCCCAACTTCCTCCGCCGGACTCGGAATGACGCCAGACTTTGCGAGGCACCTCCGTGTTCCAAAAATAGGCCGCGGGTACAGCCGTACCCAAATATACCCGCCCGAAGGCCGCAGCGCCAAGTTCGTCCAGCGGGAAAACGACACAAAAACGGGTGGGCTATAGCCTTGGGGGGTGGGGCTGGCCAACTTCGTCCGCCGGACTCTGAATGGCGCGACACTTTGCGAGGCGCCCCCGTGTGCCAAAAATAGGCGCGGGCACAGTCGCGCCCAAATATCACCGCCCGAAGGCCGCGTCGCCAAGTTCGTCCAGCGGAAAAAGGCCAAAAAAACGGGTGGGCTATAGCCTTGGGGGGTGGGGCTGGCCGACTTCGTCCGCCGGGCTCGGAAAGGCGCGAAACTTTGTGAGGCACCTCCGTGTGCCAAAAATAGGCGCCGGGCACAGCCGCACCTAAAAATACCCCCCCGAAGGCCGGGGCGCCAAGTTCGTCCAGCGGAAAAAAGGCCACAAAAACGGGTGGGCTATAGCCTTGGGGGGTGGGGCTGGCCCACTTCGTCCGCCGGACTCGGAATGGCGCGAGACTTTGCGGGGTGCCTCCGTGTGCCAAAAATAGGCCGCGGGCACAGCCGCGCCTAAAAACACCCGCCCGAAGGCCGGGGCGCCAAGTTCGTGCAGCGGAAAAAAGGCCACAAAAATGGGTCGGCTATAGCCTTCGGGGGTGGGGATGGCCAACTTCGTCCGCCGGACTCGGAATGGCGCGAGACTTTGCGAGGCGCCTCCGTGTACCAAAAATAGGCCGCGGGCAAAGCCGCGCCCAAAAATACTTGCCCATAGGCCGGGGCGCCAAGTTTGTCCAGCGGAAAAAAGGCCACAAAAACGGGTGGGCTATAGCCTTGGGGGGTGGGGCTGGCCAACTTCGTCCGCCGGACTCGGAATGGCGCGAAACTTTGCGGGGCGCCTCCGTGTGTCAAAAATAGGCCGCGGGCAAGGCCGCGCCAAAAAATACCCGCCCGAAGGCCGGGGCGCCAAGTTCGTGCAGCGGAAAAAAGGCCACAAAAACGGGTGGGCTGTGGGGCTGGCCAACTTCGTCCGCCGGACTCGGAATGGCGCGACACTTTGCGAGGCACCTCCGTGTGCCAAAAATAGGCCGCGGGCACAGCCGCGCCAAAAAATACCCGCCCGAAGGCCGGGCGCCAATTTCGTCCAGCGGAAAAAGGCCACAAAAGCAGGTGGGCTCTGACCTTGGGGGTGGGGCTGGCCAACAAATCCGCCCGGACTCGGAATGGCCTTGAGACTTTGCGGGCGCCTCCGTGTGCCAAAAATAGGCTGCGGGCACAGTCGCGCCCAAAAATAACCGTCCGAAGGCCGGGGCGCCAGGTTCGTCCAGCGGAAAAAGGCCACAAAAACGGGTGGGCTATAGCCTTGGGGGGTGGGGCTGCCCAACTTCCTCCGCCCGGACTCGGAATGGCCTTGACTTTGCGGCGCCTCCGTGTTCCAAAAATAGGCGCGCGGTACAGCCGTACCCAAATATACCCGCCCGAAGGCCGCAGCGCCAAGTTCGTCAGCGGGAAAACGACACAACAACGGGTGGGCTATAGCCGTGGGGGGTGGGGCTGGCCAACTTCGTCCGCCGGACTCTGAATGGCGCGAGACTTTGCGAGGCACCTCCGTGTGCCAAAAATAGGCCGCGGACACAGCCGCGCCCAAAATACCCGCCCGAAGGCCGGGGCGCCAAGTTCGTCCAGCGGAAAAAAGGCCACAAAAACGGTTGGGCTATAGCGTTGGGGGGTGGGGCTGGCCAACTTCGTCCGCCGGACTCGGAATGGCGCGAGACTTTACGGGGCGCCTCCGTGTGCCAAAAATAGGCTGCGGGCACAGTCGCGCCCAAAAATAACCGTCCGAAGGCCGGGGCGCCAGGTTCGTCCAGCGGAAAAAGGCCAGAAAAACGGGTGGGCTATAGCCTTGGGGGGTGGGGCTGACCAACTTCGTCCGCCGGACTCGGAATGGCGCGATACTTTGCGAGGCGCCTCCATGTGCCAAAAATAGGCCGTGGGCACAGTCGCGCACAAAAATACCCGCCCGAAGGCCGGGGCGCCAAGTTCGTCCAGCGGAAAAAGGCCACAAAAACGGGTGGGCTATAGCCTTGGGGGGTGGGGCTGGCCAACTTCGTCCGCCGGAGTCGGAATGGTGCGAGACTTTACGAGGTGCCTCCGTGTACCAAAAAAAGGCCGCGGGCAAAGCCGCGCCCAAAAATACTTGCCCAAAGGCCGGGGCGCCAAGTTCGTCCAGCGGAAAAAGGCCACAAAAACGGGTGGGCTATAGCCTTGGGGGGTGGGGCTGGCCAACTTCGTCCGCCGGACTCGGAATGGTGCGACACTTTGTGAGCCGCCTCCGTGTGCCAAAAATAGGCCGCGGGCACAGCCGCGCCCAAATATCACCGCCCGAAGGCCGCGTCGCCAAGTTCGTCCAGCGGAAAAAGGCCAAAAAAACGGGTGGGCTATAGCCTTGGGGGGTGGGGCTGGCCGACTTCGTCCGCCGGGCTCGGAAAGGCGCGAAACTTTGTGAGGCACCTCCGTGTGCCAAAAATAGGCCGCGAGTACAGCCGCACCTAAAAATACCCGCCCGAAGGCCGGGGCGCCAAGTTCGTCCAGCGGAAAAAAGGCCACAAAAACGGGTGGGCTATAGCCTTGGGGGGTGGGGCTGCCCAACTTCCTCCGCCGGACTCGGAATGACGCCAGACTTTGCGAGGCACCTCCGTGTTCCAAAAATAGGCCGCGGGTACAGCCGCACCCAAATATACCCGCCCGAAGCCGCAGCGCCAAGTTCGTCCAGCGGGAAAACGACACAAAAACGGGTGGGCTATAGCCTTGGGGGGTGGGGCTGGCCAACTTCGTCCGCCGGACTCTGAATGGCGCGAGACTTTGCGAGGCACCTCCGTGTGCCAAAAATAGGCCGCGGGCACAGCCGCGCCCAAAAATACCCGCCCGAAGGCCGGGGCGCCAAGTTCGTCCAGCGGAAAAAAGGCCACAAAAACGGTTGGGCTATAGCGTTGGGGGGTGGGGCTGGCCAACTTCGTCCGCCGGACTCGGAATGGCGCGAGACTTTACGGGGCGCCTCCGTGTGCCAAAAATAGGCTGCGGGCACAGTCGCGCCCAAAAATAACCGTCCGAAGGCCGGGGCGCCAGGTTCGTCCAGCGGAAAAAGGCCACAAAAACGGGTGGGCTATAGCCTTGGGGGGTGGGGCTGGCCAACTTCGTCCGCCGGAGTCGGAATGGTGCGAGACTTTACGAGGTCCCTCCGTGTACCAAAAAAAGGCCGCGGGCAAAGCCGCGCCCAAAAATACTTGCCCAAAGGCCGGGGCGCCAAGTTCGTCCAGCGGAAAAAGGCCACAAAAACGGGTGGGCTATAGCCTTGGGGGGTGGGGCTGGCCAACTTCGTCCGCCGGGCTCGGAAAGGCGCGAAACTTTGTGAGGCACCTCCGTGTGCCAAAAATAGGCCGCGAGTACAGCCGCACCTAAAAATACCCGCCCGAAGGCCGGGGCGCCAAGTTCGTCCAGCGGAAAAAAGGCCACAAAAACGGGTGGGCTATAGCCTTGGGGGGTGGGGCTGGCCCACTTCGTCCGCCGGACTCGGAATGGCGCAAGACTTTGCGGGGTGCCTCCGTGTGCCCAAAATAGGCTGCGAGCACAGTCGCGCCCAAAAATAAACGTCCGAAGGCCGGGGCGCCAGGTTCGTCCAGCGGAAAAAGGCCACAAAAACGGGTGGGCTATAGCCTTGGGGGGTGGGGCTGCCCAACTTCCTCCGCCGGACTCGGAATGACGCGAGACTTTGCGAGGCACCTCCGTGTGTAAAAAATAGGCCGCGGGCACAGCTGCGTACAAAAATACCCGCCCGAAGGACTGGGCGCCAAGTTCGTTCAGCGGTAAAAGGCCACAAAAACGGGTGGGCTATAGCCTTGGGGGGTGGGGCTGGCCAACTTCGTCCGCCGGACTCAGAATGGCGCGAGACTTTGCGAAGCGCCTCTGTGTGCCAAAAATAGGCCGCGGGCACAGCCGCGCCCAAAAATACCCGCCCGAAGGACTGGGCGCCAAGTTCGTCCAGCGGTAAAAGGCTACAAAAACGGGTGGGCTATAGCCTTGGGGGGTGGGGCTGGCCAACTTCGTCCGCCGGACTCAGAATGGCGCGAGACTTTGCGAAGCGCCTCCGTCTGCCAAAAATAGGCCGCGGACATAGCCGCGCCCAAAAATACCTGCCCGAAGGCCGGGGCGCCAAGTTCGTCCAGCGGGAAAAGGCCACAAACACGGGTGCGCTATAGCCTTGGGGGGTGGGGCTGGCCAACTTCGTCCGCCGGACTCGGAATGGCGCGGGACTTTGCGAAGCACCTCCATCTGCCAAAAATAGGCCGCGGGCACAGCTGCGCCCAAAAATACCCGCCCGAAGGCCGGGGAGCCAAGTTCGTCCAGCGAAAAAAGGCCACAAAAACGGGTGGGCTATAGCCTTGGGGGGTGGGGCTGGCCGACTTCGTCCGCCAGACTCAGAATGGCGCGAGACTTTGCGAGGCGCCTCCGTGTGCCAAAAATAGGCCGTTGGCACAGCCGCGCCCAAAAATACCCGCCCGAAGGCCGGGGCGCCAAGTTCGTCCAGCGGAAAAAGGCCGCAAAAACGGGTGGGCTATAGCCTTGGGGGGTGGGGCTGGCCAACTTCGTCCGCCGGACTCGGAATGGCGCGAGACTTTGCGAGCATCCTCCGTGTGCCAAAAATAGGCCGCGGCTTGCGGGGTGGGGCTGGCCGACTTCGTCTGCCGAACTCGGAATGGCGCGAGACTTTGCGAGGAGCCTCCGTGTGCCAAAAATAAGCCGCGGGCACAGCCGCGCCCAAAAATAACCACCCGAAGGCCGGGGTGCCAAGTTCGTCCAGCGGAAAAAGGCCACAAAAACGGGTGGGCTATAGCCTTGGGGGGTGGGGCTGGCCAACTTCGTCCGCCGGACTCAGAATGGCGCGAGACTTTGCGAAGCGCCTCCGTCTGCCAAAAATAGGCCGCGGGCACAGCCGCACCCAAAAATACCTGTCCGAAGGCCGGGGCGCCAAGTTCGTCCAGCGGGAAAAGGCCACAAACACGGGTGGGCTATAGCCTTGGGGGGTGGGGCTGGCCGACTTCGTCCGCCGGACTTGGAATGGTACGGGACTTTGCGAAGCACCTGCGTCTGCCAAAAATAGGCCGCGGGCACAGCTGCGCCCAAAAATACCCGCCCGAAGGCCGGGGCGCCAAGTTCATCCAGCGGTAAAAGGCCGCAAAAATGGGTGGGCTATAGCCTTGGGGGGTGGCGCTGGCCAACTTCGTCCGGAGGACTCGGAATGGCGCGAGACTTTGCGAGGAGCCTCCGTGTGCCAAAAATAAGCCGTGGCCACAGCCGCGCCCAAAAATACCCACCCGAAGGCCGGGGCGCCAAGTTCGTCCAGCTGAAAAAGGCCAAAAAAAGGGGTGGGCTATAGCCTTGGGGGGTGGGGCTGGCCAACTTCGTCCACCGGACTCGGAATGGCGCGAGACTTTGCGAGGCGCCTCCGTGTGCCAAAAATAGCCCGCGGGCACAGCCGCGTCCAAAAATACCCACCCGAAGGCCGGGGCGCCAAGTTCGTCCAGCGGTAAAAGGCCGCAAAAACGGGTAGGCTATAGCCTTGGGGGGTGGGGCTGGCCAACTTCTCCCGCCGGACTCGGAATGGCGCGAGACTTTACGAGGCACCTCCCTGTGCCAAAAATAGCCCACGGGCACAGCCGCGTCCAAAAATACCCACCCGAAGGCCGGGGCGCCAAGTTCGTCCAGCGGTAAAAGGCCGCAAAAACGGGTGGGCTATAGCCTTGGGGGGTGGGGCTGGCCAACTTCTCCCGCCGGACTCGGAATGGCACGAGACTTTATGAGGCACCTCCGCGTGCCAAAAATAGGCCGCGGGCACAGCCGCGTCCAAAAATACCCACCCGAAGGCCGGGGCGCCAAGTTCGTCCAGCGGTAAAAGGCCGCAAAAACGGGTGGGCTATAGCCTTGGGGGGTGGGGCTGGCCAACTTCTCCCGCCGGACTCGGAATGGCGTGAGACTTTACGAGGCACCTCCGTGTGCCAAAAATAGGCTGCGGGCACAGCCGCGTCCAAAAATACCTGCCCGAAGGACTGGGCGCCAAGTTCGTCCAGCGGTAAAAGGCCAGAAAAACGGGTGGGCTATAGCGTTGGGGGGTGGGGCTGGCCAACCGTCCGCGGACTCGGAATGGAGCGAGACTTTGGGAGGCGACTCCTTGTGCCAAAAATAGCCAGCGGTAACAGCCGCGACCAAAATCTCCCGAAGGCCGGGCGCCAAGATCGTCCAGCGGAAAAAGGCCGCAAAAATGGGTGGGCTATAGCCTTGGGGGTGGGGCTGGCCAACCGTCAGAGGACTCGGAATGGCGCGAGACTTTACGAGGCACCTCCGTGCGCCAAAAATAGTACGCGGGCACAGCCGCGCCGAAAAATACCCGCCCCAATGATGGGGCGCCAAGTTCGTCCAGCGGAAAAAGGCCACAAAAACGGGTGGGCTATAGCCTTAGGGGGAGGGGCTGGCCAACTTCGTCCGCCGGACTCGGAATGGGGCGAGACTTTGCGAGCGGCCTCCGAGTGCCAAAAATAGACGCGGACACAGCCGCGCCCAAGAAGAACCCCCCGAAGGAGGGCGCCAAGTTCGTCCAGCGGAAAAAGGCCACAAAAACGGGTGGGCTATAGCCTTAGGGGGAGGGGCTGGCCAACTTCGTCCGCCGGACTCGGAATGGGGCGAGACTTTGCGAGCGGCCTCCGCATGCCAAAAATAGGCCGCGGACACAGCTCGCCCAAAAATAACACCCCTAAGGTCGTCCCGCCCAAACCCCCCAGTGGAAAAATGGCCAAAAAACGGGTGGGCTATAGCCTTGGGGGGAGGGGCTGGCCCACTTCGTCCGCCGGACTCGGAATGGGGCGAGACTTTGCGAGCGGCCTCCGTGTGCCAAAAATATAGCCGCGCCCAAAAATAACCCTCCGAACGTCCGCGCGCCCAAACCCCCCAGCGGAAAAATTGCCAAAAAACGGGTGGGCTACAGCCTTGGGGGGAGGGGCTGGCCCACTTCGTCCGCCGGACTCGGAATGGGGCGAGACTTTGCGAGCGGCCTCCGTGTGCCAAAAATATGGCCGCGCCCAAAAATAACCCTCCGAACGTCCGCGCGCCCAAACCCCCTAGCGGAAAAATTGCCAAAAAACGGGTGGGCTACAGCCTTGGGGGGAGGGGCTGGCCCACTTCGTCCGCCAGACTCGGAATGGGGCGAGACTTTGCGAACGGCCTCCGCGTGCCAAAAATAGGCCGCGGGGGCATCCGCACCCAAAAATAATCCCCGGAAGGTCGGCGCGCCCAAACCCCCCAGCGGAAAAATGGCCAAAAAACGGGTGAGCTATAGCCTTGGGGGGAGGGGCTGCCCAACTTCGTCCGCCGGACTCGGAATGGGGCGAGACTTTGCGAGCGGCCTCCGCATGCCAGAAATAGGCCGCGGGCACAGCCGCGCCCAACAATAACCCCCCGAAGGTCAGCGCGCCCAAACCCCCCAGCTGAAAAACGGCCAAAAAACGGGTGGCATATAGCCTTGGGGGGAGGGGCTGGCCCACTTCGTCCGCCGGACTTGGAATGGGGCGAGACTTTGCGAGTGGCCTCCGCGTGCCAGAAATAGGCCGCGGGCACAGCCGCGCCCAACAATAACCCCCCGAAGGTCGGCGCGCCCAAACCCCCCTGCTGAAAAACAGCCAAAAAACGGGTGGCCTATAGCCTTGGGGGGAGGGGCTGGCCAACTTCGTCTGCCGGACTCGGAATGGGCCGAGCCTTTGCGCGCGGCCTCCGCGTGCTAAAAATAGGCCGCGGGCGCATCCGCGCTCAAAAATAACCCCCGGAAGGTCGGCGCGCCCAAACCCCCCACCGGAAAAACGGCCAAAAAACGGGTGGGCTATAGCCTTGGGGGGAGGGGCTGGCCGACTTCGTCCGCCGGACTCGGAATGGGGCGAGACTTTGCGAGCGGCCTCCGCATGCCAGAAATAGGCCGCGGGCACACCCGCTCCCAAAAATAACACCCCGAAGGTCGGCGCACCCAAACCCCCCTGCGGAAAAATGGCCAAAAAACAGGTGGGCTATAGCCTTGGGGGGAGGGGATGGCCAACTTCATCCGCGGACTCGGAATGGGGCGAGACTTTACGAGCGGCCTCCAGCGTGCCATAAATAGGCCGCGGGCACAGCCGCGCCCAAAAATAACACCCCGAAGGTCGGCGCGTCCAAGCCCCCCAGCGGAAAAATGGCCAAAAAACGGGTGGGCTATAGCCTTGGGGAGAGGATGGCCAACTTCGTCGCGGACTCGGAATGGGGCGAGACTGCGAACAGCCTCCCGTGCCAAAAATAAGCAGCGGGCACAGCCGCACCCAAAAATAACCCCGAAGGGCGGCGCGTCAAATCGCCAGCGGAAAAAGCGGCCAAAAGCGTGTGGCCTATAGCCTTGGGGAGGGCTGGCCAACCGTCCGCCGGACTCGGAATGGGCCGAGCCTTTGCGAAGCGGTCTCCAGCGTGCCAAAAATAGGCCGCAGGCACAGCCGCGCCCAAAAATAACCCCGGAAGGTCGGCGCTTAAACCCCCAAGCGGAAAAACGGCCAAAAAGCGGGTGGGCTATAGCCTTGGGGGAGGGCTGGCCAACTTCATCCGCCGGACTCGAAATGGGGCGAGACTTTGCGAACGGCCTCCGCGTGCCATAAATTGGCCGCGGGGACATCCGCACCCAAAAATAATCCCCCGAAGGTCGGCGCGCCCAAACCCCCTAGCCGAAAAATGGCCAAAAGCGGGTGGGCTATAGCCTTGGGGAAGAAGGGCTGGCCAACCGTCCGCGGACTCGGAATGGGGCGAGACTTTGCGGCGGCCTCCGCGTGCCAAAAATAGGGCGCGGGCACAGCCGCGCCCAAATATAACCCGAAGGTCGGCGCGCCCAAACCCCCAGCTGAAAAGCGGCCAAAAGCGGGTGGCCTATAGCCTTGGGGGAAGGGGCAGGCCAACTTCGTCCGCCGGACTCGGAATGGGCCTAGCCTTTGCGAACGGCCTCCGCGTGCCAAAAATAGGCCGCGGGGACATCCGCACCCAAAAATAATCCCCCGAAGGTCTCCGCGACCAAACCCCCTAGCCGAAAAATGGCCAAAAAACGGGTGGGCTATAGCCTTGGGGGAAGGGGCTGGCCAACTTCGTCCGCCGGACTCGGAATGAGGCGAGACTTTGCGAGCGGCCTCCGCGTGCAAAAAATAGGGCGCGGGCACAGCCGTGCCCAAAAATAATCCCCCGAAGGTCTCCGCGACCAAACCCCCCAGCGGACAAAAGGCCAAAAAACGGGTGGGCTATAGCCTTGGGGGAGGGCTGGCCCGCCGTCCGCCGGACTCGGAATGGGGCTAGACTTTGTGAGCGGCCTCCGCGTGCAAAAAATAGGCCGCGGCCACAGCCGCCACCAAAAATAACACCCCGAAGGTCGGCGCGCCCAAACTCCCCCGCGGAAAAACGGACAAAAAACGGGTGGGCTATAGCCTTGGGGAGGGCTGGCCAACCGTCTGCCCGGAATCGGAATGGGGCGAGACTTTCTGGCGGCCTCCGCGTGCCAAAACAAGGCCGCGGCCACAGCTGCGCCCTAAAATAACCCCCCGAAGGTCGGCGCGCCCAAACCCCCCAGCGGAAAAATGGCCAAAAAACGGGTGGGATATAGCCTTGGGGGGAGGGACTGGCCAACTTCGTCCGCCGGACTCGGAACGGGCGAGACGTTGCGAGCACCCTCCGCGTGCCAAAAATAGGCCGCGGGCACAGCCGCGCCCAAAAACAACCCCCCGAAGGTCGGCGCTCCCAAACCCCCCAGCGGGAAAATGGCCAAAAAACTGGTGGGCTATAGCCTTGGGGGGAGGGGCTGGCCAACTTCGTCCGCCGGACTCGGAATGGCGCGAGACTTTGCGAGGCGCCTCCGTGTGCCAAAAATAGGCCGCCGGCACAGCCGCGCCCAAAAATGCCCACCCGAAGGCCGGGGCGCCAAGTTCGACTAGCGGAGAAAGGCCACAAAAACGGGTGGGCTATAGCCTTGGGGGGTGGGGCTGGCCAACTTCGTCCGCCGGACACGGAATGGCGTGACACTTTGCGAGGCGCCTCCATGTGCCAAAAATAGGCCGCAGGCACAGCCGCGCCGAAAAATACCCGCCCGAAGGCCGGGGCGCCATGTTCGTCCAGCGGAAAATGGCCACAAAAACGGGTGGGCTACAGGCTTGGGGGGTGGGGCTGGCCAACTTCGTCCTCCGGACTCGGAATGGCGCGATACTTTGCGAGGCACCTCCGTGTGCCAAAAATAGGCCGCGGGCACAGCCGCGCCCAAAAATACCCGCCCGAAGGCCGGGGCGCCAAGTTCGTCCAGCGGAAAATGGCCACAAAAACGGGTGGGCTATAGCCTTGGGGGGTGGGGCTGGCCAACTTCGTCCGCCGGACTCGGAATGGCGCGAGACTTTGCGAGGTGACCCCGTGTGCCAAAAATAGGCCGCGGGCACAGCCGCGCCCTAAAATACCCGCCCAAAGGCCGGGGCGCCAAGTTCGTCCAGTGGAAAATCGCCACAAAAACGGGTGGGCTATAGCCTTGGGGGGTGGGGCTGGCCAACTTCGTCCGCCGGACTCGGAATGGCGCCAGACTTTGCGAGGCACCTCCGTGTGCCAAAAATAGGCCGCGGGCACAGCCGCCCCCAAAAATACCCGACCGAAGGCCGGGGCGCCAAGTTCGTCCAGTGGAAAATGGCCACAAAAACGGGTGGGCTATAGCCTTGGGGGGTGGGGCTGGCCAACTTCGTCCGCCGGACTCGGAATGGCGCCAGACTTTGCGAGGCGCCTCCGTGTGCCAAAAATAGGCCGCGGGCACAGCCGCCCCCAAAAATACCCGACCGAAGGCCGGGGCGCCAAGTTCGTCCAGCGGAAAAAGGCCACAAAAACGGGTGGGCTATAGCCTTGGGGGGTGGGGCTGGCCAACTTCGTCCGCCGGACTCAGAATGGCGCGAGACTTTGCGAAGCGCCTCCGTCTGCCAAAAATAGGCCGCGGGCACAGCCGCACCCAAAAATACCTGCCCGAAGGCCGGGGCGCCAAGTTCGTCCAGCGGGAAAAGGCCACAAACACGGGTGGGCTATAGCCTTGGGGGGTGGGGCTGGCCAACTTCTCCCGCCGGACTCGGAATGGCGCGAGACTTTACGAGGCACCTCCCTGTGCCAAAAATAGCCCACGGGCACAGCCGCGTCCAAAAATACCCACCCGAAGGCCGGGGCGCCAAGTTCGTCCAGCGGTAAAAGGCCGCAAAAACGGGTGGGCTATAGCCTTGGGGGGTGGGGCTGGCCAACTTCTCCCGCCGGACTCGGAATGGCTCGAGACTTTATGAGGCACCTCCGCGTGCCAAAAATAGGCCGCGGGCACAGCCGCGTCCAAAAATACCCACCCGAAGGCCGGGGCGCCAAGTTCGTCCAGCGGTAAAAGGCCGCAAAAACGGGTGGGCTATAGCCTTGGGGGGTGGGGCTGGCCAACTTCTCCCGCCGGACTCGGAATGGCGTGAGACTTTACGAGGCACCTCCGTGTGCCAAAAATAGGCTGCGGGCACAGCCGCGTCCAAAAATACCTGCCCGAAGGACTGGGCGCCAAGTTCGTCCAGCGGTAAAAGGCCAGAAAAACGGGTGGGCTATAGCCTTGGGGGGTGGGGCTGGCCAACTTCGTCCGCCGGACTCGGAATGGAGCGAGACTTTGGGAGGCGACTCCGTGTGCCAAAAATAGCCCGCGGTAACAGCCGCGGCCAAAAATACCCGCCCGAAGGCCGGGGCGCCAAGTTCGTCCAGCGGTAAAAGGCCGCAAAAATGGGTGGGCTATAGCCTTGGGGGGTGGGGCTGGCCAACTTCGTCCAGAGGACTCGGAATGGCGCGAGACTTTACGAGGCACCTCCGTGCGCCAAAAATAGTACGCGGGCACAGCCGCGCCGAAAAATACCCGCCCCAATGATGGGGCGCCAAGTTCGTCCAGCGGAAAAAGGCCACAAAAACGGGTGGGCTATAGCCTTGGGAGGTGGGGCTGGCAAACTTCGTCCGCCGGACTCGGAAGGGTGCGAGACTTTGCGAGCGGCCTCCGCATGCCAAAAATAGGCCGCGGACACAGCCGCGCCCAAAAATAACCGCCCGAAGGCCGGGGCGCCAAGTTCGTCCAGCGGAAAAAGGCCACAAAAACGGGTGGGCTATAGCCTTAGGGGGAGGGGCTGGCCAACTTCGTCCGCCGGACTCGGAATGGGGCGAGACTTTGCGAGCGGCCTCCGCATGCCAAAAATAGGCCGCGGACACAGCGCGCCCAAAAATAACCGCCCGAAGGTGGGCGCGCCCAAACCCCCCAGTGGAAAAATGGCCAAAAAACGGGTGGGCTATAGCCTTGGGGGGAGGGGCTGGCCCACTTCGTCCGCCGGACTCGGAATGGGGCGAGACTTTGCGAGCGGCCTCCGTGTGCCAAAAAAAATGGGCACAGCCCAAAAATAACCCTCCGAACGTCCGCGCGCCCAAACCCCTCCAGCGGAAAAATTGCCAAAAGCGGGTGGGCTATAGCCTTGGGGAGGGGCTGGCCCACTTCGTCCGCCGGACTCGGAATGGGGCGAGACTGCGGCGGCCTCCGTGTGCCAAAAATATAGCCGCGCACTGCGCGCCAAAAATAACCCTCCGAGCGTCGGCGCGCCCAAACCCCCAGCGGAAAAATTGCCAAAAGCGGGTGGGCTCTGACCTTGGGGGGGGGCTGGCCACCGTCCGCGCGGACTTCGGAATGGGGCGAGACTGCGAGGCGGCCTCCGCGTGCAAAAATAGGCGCGGGGCATCCGCGCAAAAATAATCCCCGGAAGGTCGGCGCGCCCAAACCCCCCAGCGGAAAAATGGCCAAAAAACGGGTGAGCTATAGCCTTGGGGGGAGGGGCTGCCCAACTTCGTCCGCCGGACTCGGAATGGGGCGAGACTTTGCGAGCGGCCTCCGCATGCCAGAAATAGGCCGCGGGCACAGCCGCGCCCAACAATAACCCCCCGAAGGTCAGCGCGCCCAAACCCCCCAGCTGAAAAACGGCCAAAAAACGGGTGGCATATAGCCTTGGGGGGAGGGGCTGGCCCACTTCGTCCGCCGGACTTGGAATGGGGCGAGACTTTGCGAGTGGCCTCCGCGTGCCAGAAATAGGCCACGGGCACAGCCGCGCCCAACAATAACCCCCCGAAGGTCGGCGCGCCCAACCCCCCTGCTGAAAAACAGCCAAAAAACGGGTGGCCTATAGCCTTGGGGGGAGGGGCTGGCCAACTTCGTCTGCCGGACTCGGAATGGGCCGAGCCTTTGCGCGCGGCCTCCGCGTGCTAAAAATAGGCCGCGGGCGCATCCGCGCTCAAAAATAACCCCCGGAAGGTCGGCGCGCCCAAACCCCCCACCGGAAAAACGGCCAAAAAACGGGTGGGCTATAGCCTTGGGGGGAGGGGCTGGCCGACTTCGTCCGCCGGACTCGGAATGGGGCGAGACTTTGCGAGCGGCCTCCGCATGCCAGAAATAGGCCGCGGGCACACCCGCTCCCAAAAATAACACCCCGAAGGTCGGCGCACCCAAACCCCCCTGCGGAAAAATGGCCAAAAAACAGGTGGGCTATAGCCTTGGGTGGAGGGGCTGGCCCACTTCATCCGCCGGACTCGGAATGGGGCGAGACTTTGCGAGCGGCCTCCGCGTGCCAAAAATAGGCCGCGGGCACAGCCGCGCCCAAAAATAACCCCCCGAAGGTCGGCGCGTCCAAGCCCCCCAGCGGAAAAATGGCCAAAAAACGGGTGGGCTATAGCCTTGGGGGGAGGGGATGGCCAACTTCGTCCGCCGGACTCGGAATGGGGCGAGACTTTGCGAACGGCCTCCCCGTGCCAAAAATAAGCCGCGGGCACAGCCGCACCCAAAAATAACCCCCCGAAGGGCGGCGCGTCCAAATCCGCCAGCGGAAAAACGGCCAAAAAACGTGTGGCCTATAGCCTTGGGGGGAGGGGCTGGCCAACTTCGTCCGCCGGACTCGGAATGGGCCGAGCCTTTGCGAGCGGCCTCCGCGTGCCAAAAATAGGCCGCGGGCACAGCCGCGCCCAAAAATAACCCCCGGAAGGTCGGCGCGCCCAAACCCCCCAGCGGAAAAACGGCCGAAAAACGGGTGGGCTATAGCCTTGGGGGGAGGGGCTGGCCAACTTCATCCGCCGGACTCGAAATGGGGCGAGACTTTGCGAACGGCCTCCGCGTGCCAAAAATAGGCCGCGGGGACATCCGCACCCAAAAATAATCCCCCGAAGGTCGGCGCGCCCAAACCCCCTAGCCGAAAAATGGCCAAAAAACGGGTGGGCTATAGCCTTGGGGGAAGGGGCTGGCCAACTTCGTCCGCCGGACTCGGAATGGGGCGAGACTTTGCGAGCGGCCTCCGCGTGCCAAAAATAGGCCGCGGGCACAGCCGCGCCCAAATATAACCCCCCGAAGGTCGGCGCGCCCAAACCCCCCAGCTGAAAAACGGCCAAAAAACGGGTGGCCTATAGCCTTGGGGGAAGGGGCAGGCCAACTTCGTCCGCCGGACTCGGAATGGGCCTAGCCTTTGCGAACGGCCTCCGCGTGCCAAAAATAGGCCGCGGGGACATCCGCACCCAAAAATAATCCCCCGAAGGTCGGCGCGCCCAAACCCCCTAGCCGAAAAATGGCCAAAAAACGGGTGGGCTATAGCCTTGGGGGAAGGGGCTGGCCAACTTCGTCCGCCGGACTCGGAATGAGGCGAGACTTTGCGAGCGGCCTCCGCGTGCCAAAAATAGGGCGCGGGCACAGCCGTGCCCAAAAATAATCCCCCAAAGGTCTCCGCGACCAAACCCCCCAGCGGAAAAATGGCCAAAAAACGGGTGGGCTATAGCCTTGGGGGGAGGGGCTGGCCAACTTCGTCCGCCGGACTCGGAATGGGGCAAGACTTTGTGAGCGGCCTCCGCGTGCAAAAAATAGGCCGCGGCCACAGCCGCCACCAAAAATAACACCCCGAAGGTCAGCGCGCCCAAACTCCCCCGCGGAAAAACGGACAAAAAACGGGTGGGCTATAGCCTTGGGGGGAGGGGCTGGCCAACTTCGTCTGCCGGAATCGGAATGGGGCGAGACTTTCTGAGCGGCCTCCGCGTGCCAAAACAAGGCCGCGGCCACAGCTGCGCCCTAAAATAACCCCCCGAAGGTCGGCGCGCCCAAACCCCCCAGCGGAAAAATGGCCAAAAAACGGGTGGGATATAGCCTTGGGGGGAGGGACTGGCCAACTTCGTCCGCCGGACTCGGAACGGGCGAGACGTTGCGAGCACCCTCCGCGTGCCAAAAATAGGCCGCGGGCACAGCCGCGCCCAAAAACAACCCCCCGAAGGTCGGCGCTCCCAAACCCCCCAGCGGGAAAATGGCCAAAAAACTGGTGGGCTATAGCCTTGGGGGGAGGGGCTGGCCAACTTCGTCCGCCGGACTCGGAATGGCGCGAGACTTTGCGAGGCGCCTCCGTGTGCCAAAAATAGGCCGCCGGCACAGCAGCGCACAAAAATCCCCACCGAAGAAGGCGGGCGCCAAGTTCGACTAGCGGAGAAAGGCCACAAAAACGGGTGGGCTATAGCCTTGGGGGGTGGGGCTGGCCAACTTCGTCCGCCGGACACGGAATGGCGTGACACTTTGCGAGGCGCCTCCGTGTGCCAAAAATAGGCCGCAGGCACAGCCGCGCCGAAAAATACCCGCCCGAAGGCCGGGGCGCCATGTTCGTCCAGCGGAAAATGGCCACAAAAACGGGTGGGCTACAGGCTTGGGGGTGGGGCTGGCCAAACCGTCCTCCGGACTCGGAATGGCGCGATACTGCGAGGCACCTCCGTGTGCCAAAAATAGGCCGCGGGCACAGCCGCCCCCAAAAATACCCGCCCGAAGGCCGGGGCGCCAAGTTCGTCCAGCGGAAAATGGCCACAAAAACGGGTGGGCTATAGCCTTGGGGGGTGGGGCTGGCCAACTTCGTCCGCCGGACTCGGAATGGCGCGAGACTTTGCGAGGTGCCCCCGTGTGCCAAAAATAGGCCGCGGGCACAGCCGCGCCCTAAAATACCCGCCCAAAGGCCGGGGCGCCAAGTTCGTCCAGTGGAAAATGGCCACAAAAACGGGTGGGCTATAGCCTTGGGGGGTGGGGCTGGCCAACTTCGTCCGCCGGACTCGGAATGGCGCCAGTCTTTGCGAGGCACCTCCGTGTGCCAAAAATAGGCCGCGGGCACAGCCGCCCCCAAAAATACCCGACCGAAGGCCGGGGCGCCAAGTTCGTCCAGCGGAAAATGGCCACAAAAACGGGTGGGCTATAGCCTTGGGGGGTGGGGCTGGCCAACTTCGTCCGCCGGACTCGGAATGGCGCGAGACTTTGCGAGGTGCCCCCGTGTGCCAAACATAGGCCGCGGGCACAGCCGTGCCCTAAAATACCCGCCCAAAGGCCGGGGCGCCAAGTTCGTCCAGTGGAAAATGGCCCAAAAGCAGGTGAGCTATAGCCTTGGGGGTGGGGCTGGCCAACCGTCCGCCGGACTCGTTATGGCGCCAGACTTTGCGAGGCGCCTCCGTGTGCCAAAAATAGGCCGCAGGCACAGCCGCGCCCAAAAATACCCGACCGAAGGCCGGGGCGCCAATTTCGTCCAGGGGAAAAAGGCCACAAAGCGGGTGGGCTATAGCCTGGGCGGTGGGGCTGGCCAACTTCGTCCGCCGGACTCGGAATGGCGTGAGACTTTGCGAGGCGCCTCCGAGTGCCAAAAATAGGCCGCGGGCACAGCCGCGCCCAAAAATACCCGCCCGAAGGCGGGGGCGCCAAGTTCGTCCAGCGGAGAAAGGCCACAAAAACGGGTGGGCTATATCCTTGGGGGGTGGGGCTGGCCAACTTCGTCCGCCGGACTCGGAATGGCGCGAGACTTTGCGAGGCGCCTCCGTGTGCCAAAAATAGGCCGCGGGCACAGCCGCGCCCAAAAATACCCGCCCGAAGGCCGGGGCGCCACGTTCGTCCAGCGGAAAACGGCCACAAACCCGGGTGGGCTATAGCCTTGGGGGGTGGGGCTGGCCAACTTCGTCCGCCGGACTCGGAATGGCGCGAGACTTTGCGAGGCGCCTCCGTGTGCCAAAAATAGGCCGCGGGCACAGCCGTCCCCTAAAATACCCGCCCGAAGGCCGGGGCGCCAAGTTCGTCCAGTGGAAAATGACCACAAAAACGGGTGGGCTATAGCCTTGGGGGGTGGGGCTGGCCCACTTCGTCCGCCGGACTCGGAATGGCGCTAGACTTTGGGAGGGGCCTCCGTGTGCCAAAAATAGGCCGCGGGCACAGCCGCCCCCAAAAATACCCGACCGAAGGCCGGGGCGCCAAGTTCGTCCAGCGGAAAAAGGCCACAAAAACGGGTGGGCTATAGCCTTGGGGGGTGGGCTGGCCAACTTCGTCCGCCGGACTCAGAATGGCGCGAGACTTTGCGAGGGCCATCCGTGAGTCAAAAATAGGCCGCGGGCACAGTCGTGCCCAAAAATAACCGCCCGAAGGCCGGGGCGCCATGTTCGTCCAGCGGAAAAAGGCAACAAAAACGGGTGGGCTATAGGCTTGGGGGGTGGGGCTGGCCAACTTCGTCCGCCGGACTCGAAATGGGGCGAGAATTTGAGAGCGGCCTCCGCGTGCCAAAAATATGCCACAGGCACAGCCGTGCCCAAAAATAATCGCCTGAAGGTCGGCGCGCCCAAACCCCCCAGTGGAAAAATGGCCAAAAAACGGGTGGGCTATAGCCTTGTGGGGAGGGGCGGGCCAACTTCGTCCGCCGGACTCGGAATGGGGTGAGACTTTGCGAACTTCCTCCGCGTGCCAAAAATAGGCCGCGGGCACAGCCACGCCCAAAAATAACCGCCCAAAGGCCGGTGCGCCAAGTTCGTCCAGCGGAAAAATGGCCAAAAAACGGGTGGGCTATAGCCTTGGGGGGAGGGGCTGGCCAACTTCGTTCGCCGGACTCGGAATGGGGCGAGACTTTGCGGGTGGCCTCCGCGTGCCAAAAATAGGCCGTGGCCACCCCCGGACCCAAAAATAACTGCACGAAGGCCGGGGCGCCAAGTTCGTCCAGCGGAAAAATGGCCAAAAAACGGGTGGGCTATAGCCTTGGGGGGAGGGGCTGGCCAACTTCGTTTGCCGGACTCCGAATGGGGCGAGACATTGCGAGCGGCCTCCGTGTGCCAAAAGTAGGCCGCGGGTACAGCCGCGACCAAAAATAACACTCCGAAGGTCGGCACGCCCAAACCCCCCAGCGGAAAAATGGCCAAAAAACGGGTGGGCTATAGCCTTGGAGGGAGGGGCTGGCCAACTTCGTCCACCGGACTCGGAATGGGGCGAGACTTTGCGAGCGGCCTCCGCATGCCAAAAATAGGCCGTGGGCACAGCCGCACCCAAAAATAACCGCCCGAAGGTCGGGGCGCCAAGTTCGTCCAACGGAAAAATGGCAAGAAAACGGGTGGGCTATAGCCTTGGGGGGTGGGGCTGGCCAACTTCGTCCGCCGGACTCGGAATGGCGCCAGACTTTGCGAGGCACCTCCGTGTGCCAAAAATAGGCCGCGGGCACAGCCGCCCCCAAAAATACCCGACCGAAGGCCGGGGCGCCAAGTTCGTCCAGCGGAAAATGGCCACAAAAACGGGTGGGCTATAGCCTTGGGGGGTGGGGCTGGCCAACTTCGTCCGCCGGACTCGGAATGGCGCGAGACTTTGCGAGGTGCCCCCGTGTGCCAAACATAGGCCGTGGGCACAGCCGTGCCCTAAAATACCCGCCCAAAGGCCGGGGCGCCAAGTTCGTCCAGTGGAAAATGGCCACAAAAACGGGTGGGCTATAGCCTTGGGGGGTGGGGCTGGCCAACTTCGTCCGCCGGACTCGGAATGGCGCCAGACTTTGCGAGGCGCCTCCGTGTGCCAAAACTAGGCCGCGGGCACAGCCGCCCCCAAAAATACCCGACCGAAGGCCGGGGCGCCAAGTTCGTCCAGCGGAAAAAGGCCACAAAAACGGGTGGGCTATAGCCTTGGGGGGTGGGGCTGGCCAACTTCGTCCGCCGGTCTCGGAATGGCGTGAGACTTTGCGAGGCGCCTCCGAGTGCCAAAAATAGGCCGCGGGCACAGCCGCGCCCAAAAATACCCGCCCGAAGGCTGGGGCGCCAAGTTCGTCCAGCGGAGAAAGGCCACAAAAACGGGTGGGCTATAGCCTTGGGGGGTGGGGCTGGCCAACTTCGTCCGCCGGACTCGGAATGGCGCGAGACTTTGCGAGGCGCCTCCGTGTGCCAAAAATAGGCTGCGGACACAGCCGCGCCCAAAAATACCCGCCCGAAGGCCGGGGCGCCAAGTTCGTCCAGCGGGGAAAGGCCACAAAAACGGATGGGCTATAGCCTTGGGGGGTGGGGCTGGCCAGCAAATCCGCGGACTCGGAATGGCGCGAGACTTTGCGAGGCGCCTCCGTGTGCCAAAAATAGGCCGCGGGCACAGCCGTCCCCTAAAATACCCGCCCGAAGGCCGGGGCGCCAAGTTCGTCCAGTGGAAAATGACCACAAAAACGGGTGGGCTATAGCCTTGGGGGGTGGGGCTGGCCCACTTCGTCCGCCGGACTCGGAATGGCGCGAGACTTTGGGAGGGGCCTCCGTGTGCCAAAAATAGGCCGCGGACACAGCGGCGCCCAAAAATAACAGCCCGAAGGCCGGGGCGCCAAGTTCGTCCAGCGGAAAAAGGCCACAAAAACGGGTGGGCTATAGCCTTGGGAGGTAGGGCTGGCCGACTTCGTCCGCCGGTCCCGGAATGGCGCGAGACTTTTCGACGGCCCTCCGTGTGCCAAAAAAAGGCCGCGGGCACTGCCACGCCCAAAAATAACCACCCGAATGCCGGGGCGCCATGTTCGTCCAGCGGAAAAAGGCCACAGAAACGGGTGGGCTATAGCCTTGGGGGGTGGGGCTGGCCAACTTCGTCCGCCGGACTCGGAATGGCGCAAGACTTTGCGAGGCGACTCCGTGTGCCAAAAATAGGCTGTGGGCACAGCCGCGCCCAAAAATACCCGCCCGAAGGCCGGGGCGCCAAGTTCGTCCAGCGGAGAAAGGCCACAAAAACGGGTGGGCTATAGCCTTGGGGGGTGGGGCTGGCCAACTTAGTCCGCCGGACTCGGAATGGCGCGAGACTTTGCGAGGCGCCTCCGTGTGCCAAAAATAGGCCGCGGGCACAGCCACCCCCTTAAATACCCGCCCGAAGGCCGGGGCGCCAAGTTCGTCCAGTGGAAAATGACCACAAAAACGGGTGGGCTATAGCCTTGGGGGGTGGGGCTGGCCCACTTCGTCCGCCGGACTCGGAATGGCGCGAGACTTTGGGAGGGGCCTCCGTGTGCCAAAAATAGGCTGCGGACACAGCGGCGCCCAAAAATAACCGCCCGAAGGCCGGGGCGCCAAGTTCGTCCAGCGGAAAAAGGCCATAAAAACGGGTGGGCTATAGCCTTGGGAGGTGGGGCTGGCCGACTTCGTCCGCCGGTCCCGGAATCGCGCGAGACTTTTCGACGGCCCTCCGTGTGCCAAAAAAAGGCCGCGGGCACTGCCACGCCCAAAAATAACCACCCGAATGCCGGGGCGCCATGTTCGTCCAGCGGAAAAAAGCCACAAAAACGGGTGGGCTATAGCCTTGGGGGGTGGGGCTGGCCAACTTCGTCCGCCGGACTCGGAATGGCGCAAGACTTTGCGAGGGCCCTCCGTGCGCCAAAAATAGGCCGCGGCCACTGCCGCGCCCAAAAATAACCGCCCGAAGGCCGGGGCGCCAAGTTCGTCCAACGGAAAAAGGCCACAAAAACGGGTGGGCTATAGCCTTGGGGGGTGGGCTGGCCAACTTCGTCCGCCGGACTCAGAATGGCGCGAGACTTTGCGAGGGCCATCCGTGAGTCAAAAATAGGCCACGGGCACAGTCGTGCCCAAAAATAACCGCCCGAAGGCCGGGGCGCCATGTTCGTCCAGCGGAAAAAGGCAACAAAAACGGGTGGGCTATAGGCTTGGGGGGTGGGGCTGGCCAACTTCGTCCGCCGGACTCGGAATGGCACGGGACTTTGCGAGGGGCCTACGTGTGCCAAAAATAGGCCGCGGGCAGACCTGCGCCCAAAAATAACCGCCCGAAGGCCGGGGCGCCAAGTTTGTCCAGCGGAAAAAGGCCACAAAAACGGGTGGGCTATAGCCTTGGGGGGTGGGGCTGGCCAACTTCGTCCGCCGGAGTCGGAATGGCGCGAGACTTTGCGAGGCGCCTCCGTGTGCCAAAAATAGGCCGCGGGCACAGCCGCCCCCTAAAATACCCGCCCGAAGGCCGGGGCGCCAAGTTCGTCCAGTGGAAAAAGGCCACAAAAACGGGTGGGCTATAGCCTTGGGGGGTGGGGCTGGCCAACTTCGTCCGCCGGACTCGGAATGGCGCGAGACTTTGCGAGGCGCCTCCGTGTGGCAAAAATAGGCCGCGTCCACAGCCGCGCCCAAAAATAACCGCCCGAAGGCCGGGGCGCCAAGTTCATCCAGCGGAAAAAGGCCACAAAAACGGGTGGGCTATAGCCTTTGGGGGGTGGGGCTGGCCCACTTCGTCCGCCGAACTCGGAATGGCGCGAGACTTTGCGAGGGCCCTCCGTGTGCCAAAAATAGGCCGCGGCCACAGCCGCGCCCAAAAATAACTGCCCGAAGGCCGGGGCGCCAAGTTCGTCCAGCGGAAAAAGGCCACAAAAACGGGTGGGCTATAGCCTTGGGAGGTGGGGCTGGCCCACTTCGTCCGCCGAACTCGGAATGGCGAGAGACTTTGCGAGGGGCCTCCGTGTACCATAAATAGGCCGCGGGCACAGCCGCGCCCAAAAATAACTGCCCGACGGCCGGGGCGCCAAGTTCATCCGGCGGAAAAAGGCCACAAAAACGGGTAGGCTATAGCCTTGGGAGGTGGGGCGGGCCGACTTCGTCCGCCGGACTCGGAATGGGGCGAGACTTTTCGAGCGGCCTCCGCGTGCCAAAAATAGGCCGTAGGCACAGCCGCGCCCAAAAATAATCCCCCGAAGGTCGGCGCGCCCAAACCCCCCAGCGGGAAAATTGCCCAAAAACGGGTGGGCTATAGCCTTGGGGGGACGGGCTGGCCAACTTCGTCCGCCGGACTCGGAATGGGGCGAGACTTTGCGAGCGGCCTCCGCGTGCAAAAAATAGGCCGCGGACACAGCCGCACCCAAAAATAACCCCCCGAAAGTCGGCGCGCCCAAGCCCCCCAGCGGAAAAATGGCAAAAAAACGTGTGGGCTATAGCCTTGGGGGGAGGGGCTGGCCGATTTCGTCCGCCGGACTCGGAATGGGGCGAGACGTTACGAGCGGCCTCCGCGAGCCAAAAATAGGCGTTGGGCACAACCGCGCCCAAAAATAACCCCCCGAAGGTCGGCGCGCCCAAACCCCCCAGCGGAAAAATGGCCAAAAAACGGGTGGGCTATAGCCTTGGGGGGAGGGGCTGGCCGACTTTGTCTGCCGCACTCGGAATGGGGCGAGACTTTACGAGCGGCCTCCGCGTGCCAAAATTAGGCCACGGGCACAGCCGCGCCCAAAAATAACCCCCCGAAGGCCGGCGCGCCCAAACCCCCCAGCGGAAAAATGGGCAAAAAACGGGTGGGCTATAGCGTTGGGGGGAGGGGTTGGCCAACTTCGTCCGCCGGGCTCGGAATGGGGCGACACTTTTCGAGCGGCCTCCGCAAGCCAAAAATAGGCCGCGGGCACAGCCGCGCCCAAAAATAATCCCCCGAAGGTCGGCGCGCCCAAACCCCCCAGCGGGAAAATGGCCAAAAAACGGGTGGGCTATAGCCTTGGGGGGAGGGGCTGGCCAACTTCGTCCGCCGGACTCGGAATGGCGCGAGACTTTGCGAGGCGCCTCCGTGTGCCAAAAATAGGCCGCCGGCACAGCCGCGCCCAAAAATGCCCACCCGAAGGCCGGGGCGCCAAGTTCGACCAGCGGAGAAAGGCCACAAAAACGGGTGGGCTATAGCCTTGGGGGGTGGGGCTGGCCAACTTCGTCCGCCGGACTCGGAATGGCGTGACACTTTGCGAGGTGCCTCCGTGTGCCAAAAATAGGCCGCAGGCACAGCCGCGCCAAAAAATACCCGCCCGAAGGTCGGGGCGCCATGTTCGTCCAGCGGAAAATGGCCACAAAAACGGGTGGGCTACAGGCTTGGGGGGTGGGGCTGGCCAACTTCGTCCTCCGGACTCGGAATGGCGCGATACTTTGCGAGGCACCTCCGTGTGCCAAAAATAGGCCGCGGGCACAGCCGCGCCCAAAAATACCCGCCCAAAGGCCGGGGCGCCAAGTTCGTCCAGTGGAAAATGGCCACAAAAACGGGTGGGCTATAGCCTTGGGGGGTGGGGCTGGCCAACTTCGTCCACCGGACTCGGAATGGCGCCAGACTTTGCGAGGCGCCTCCGTGTGTAAAAAATAGGCCGCGGGCACAGCCGCGCCCAAAAATACCCGCCCGAAGGCCGGGGCGCCAAGTTCGTCCAACGGAAAAAGGCCACAAAAATGGGTGGGCTATAGCCTTGGGAGGTGGGGCTGGCCGACTTCGTCCGCCGGACTCGGAATGGTGCGAGACTTTGCGAGCGGCATCCGCGTGCCAAAAATAGGCCGTGGGCACAGCCGCGCCCAAAATTAAGCGCCCGAAGGTCGGGGCGCCAAGTTCGTCCAACGGAAAAATGGCAAGAAAACGGGTGGGCTATAGCCTTGGGGGGAGGGGCTGGCCAACTTCGTCCGCCGGACTCGGAATGGGGCGAGACTTTGCGAGCGGCCTCCACGTGCCAAAAATTGGCCGCGGGCACAGCCGGAACCAAAAATAACTGCCCGAAGGCCGGGGCGCCAAGTTCGTCCAGCGGAAAAATGGCCAAAAAATGGGTGGGCTATAGCCTTGGGGGGAGGGGCTGGCCAACTTCGTCCGCCGGACTCGAAATGGGGCGAGAATTTGTGAGCGGCCTCCGCGTGCCAAAAATATGCCACAGACACAGCCGTGCCCAAAAATAATCGCCTGAAGGTCGGCGCGCCCAAACCCCCCAGTGGAAAAATGGCCAAAAAACGGGTGGGCTATAGCCTTGTGGGGAGGGGCGGGCCAACTTCGTCCGCCGGACTCGGAATGGGGTGAGACTTTGCGAACGGCCTCCGCGTGCCAAAAATAGGCCGCGGGCACAGCCGCGCCCAAAAATAACCGCCCAAAGGCCGGTGCGCCAAGTTCGTCCAGCGGAAAAATGGCCAAAAAACGGGTGGGCTATAGCCTTGGGGGGAGGGGCTGGCCAACTTCGTTCGCCGGACTCGGAATGGGGCGAGACTTTGCGAGCGGCCTCCGCGTGCCAAAAATAGGCCGTGGGCACCCCCGGACCCAAAAATAACTGCACGAAGGCCGGGGCGCCAAGTTCGTCCAGCGGAAAAATGGCCAAAAAACGGGTGGGCTATAGCCTTGGGGGGAGGGGCTGGCCAACTTCGTTTGCCGGACTCAGAATGGGGCGAGACTTTGCGAGCGGCCTCCGTGTGCCAAAAATAGGCCGCGGTCACACCCGCGCCCAAAAATAACACTCCGAAGGTCGGCGCGCCCAAACCTCCCAGCGGAAAAATGGCCAAAAAACGGGTGGGCTATAGCCTTGGAGGGAGGGGCTGGCCAACTTCGTCCGCCGGACTTGGAATGGTGCGAGACTTTGCGAGCGGCCTCCGCGTGCCAAAAATAGGCCGTGGGTACAGCCGCGCCCAAAATTAATCGCCCGAAGGTCGGGGCGCCAAGTTCGTCCAACGGAAAAATGGCAAGAAAACGGGTGGGCTATAGCCTTGGGGGAAGGGGCTGGCCAACTTCGTCCGCCGGACTCGGAATGGGGCGAGACTATGCGAGCGGCCTCCACGTGCTAAAAATGGCCCGCGGGCACAGCCGCGACCAAAAATAACTGCCCGAAGGCCGGGGCGCCAAGTTCGTCCAGCGGGAAAATGGCCAAAAAACGTGTGGGCTATAGCCTTGGGGGGAGGAGCTGGCCCACTTCGTCCGCCGGACTCGAAATGGGGGGAGAATTTGAGAGCGGCCTCCGCGTGCCAAAAATATGCCACAGGCACAGCCGTGCCCAAAAATAATCGCCTGAAGGTCGGCGCGCCCAAACCCCCCAGTGGAAAAATGGCCAAAAAACGGGTGGGCTATAGCCTTGTGGGGAGGGGCGGGCCAACTTCGTCCGCCGGACTCGGAATGGGGTGAGACTTTGCGAACGGCCTCCGCGTGCCAAAAATAGGCCGCGGGCACAGCCGCGCCCAAAAATAACCGCCCAAAGGCCGGTGCGCCAAGTTCGTCCAGCGGAAAAATGGCCAAAAAACGGGTGGGCTATAGCCTTGGGGAGGGCTGGCCAACCGTTCGCGGACTCGGAATGGGGCGAGACTTTGCGGGTGGCCTCCGCGTGCCAAAAATAGGCCGTGGGCACCCCCGGACCCAAAAATAACTGCACGAAGGCCGGGGCGCCAAGTTCGTCCAGCGGAAAAATGGCCAAAAAACGGGTGGGCTATAGCCTTGGGGGGAGGGGCTGGCCAACTTCGTTTGCCGGACTCCGAATGGGGCGAGACATTGCGAGCGGCCTCCGTGTGCCAAAAGTAGGCCGCGGGCACAGCCGCGCCCAAAAATAACACTCCGAAGGTCGGCACGCCCAAACCCCCCAGCGGAAAAATGGCCAAAAAACGGGTGGGCTATAGCCTTGGAGGGAGGGGCTGGCCAACTTCGTCCACCGGACTCGGAATGGGACGAGACTTTGCGAGCGGCCTCCGCATGCCAAAAATAGGCCGTGGGCACAGCCGCACCCAAAAATAACCGCCCGAAGGTCGGGGCGCCAAGTTCGTCCAACGGAAAAATGGCAAGAAAACGGGTGGGCTATAGCCTTGGGGGGAGGGGCTGGCCAACTTCGTCCGCCGGACTCGGAATGGGGCGAGACTTTGCGAGCGGCCTCCACGTGCCAAAAATAGGCTGCGGGCATAGCCGCGACCAAAAATAACTGCCCGAAGGCCGGGGCGCCAAGTTCGTCCAGCGGAAAAATGGCCAAAAAACGTGTGGGCTATAGCCTTGGGGGGAGGGGCTGGCCAACTTCGTCCGCCGGACTCGGAATGGGGCGAGACTTTGTGAGTGGCCTCCGCGTGCCAGAAATAGGCTGCGGCCACAGCCGCGCCCAAAAATAACCGCCCGAAGGCCGGGGCGCCAAGTTCGTCCTGCTGAAAAATGGCCAAAAAACGGGTGGGTTATAGCCTTGGGGGGAGGGGCTGGCCAACTTCATCCGCCGGACTCGGAATGGCGCGAGACTTTGCGAGCAGCCTCCGCGTGTAAAAAATAGGCCACGGGCACAGCCGCGCCCAAAAATAACCAGCCGAAGTTCGGCGCGCCCAAACCCCCCTGCGGAAAAATGGCCAAAAAACGGGTGGGCTATAGCCTTGGGGGGAGGGGCTGGCCAACTTCGTCCGCCGGACTCGGAATGGGGCGATACTTTGCGAGCAGCCTCCGCGTGCCAAAAATAGGCCACGGGCACAGCCGCGCGCAAAAATAACTGCCCGAACACCGGGGCGCCAAGTTCGTCCAGCGGAAAAATGGCCAAAAAACGGGTGGGCTATAGCCTTGGGGGGAGGGGCTGGCCAACTTCGTCCGCCGGACTCGAAATGGGGCGAGAATTTGTGAGCGGCCTCCGCGTGCCAAAAATTTGCCACAGGCACAGCCGTGCCCAAAAATAATCGCCTGAAGGTCGGCGCGCCCAAACCCCCCAGTGGAAAAAGGCCACAAAAACGGGTGGGCTATAGCCTTGGGGGGTAGAGCTGGCCAACTTCGTCCGCCGGACTCGGAATGGCGCGAGACTTTGCGAGGCACCTCCCTGTGCCAAAAATAGGCCGCGGGCACAGCCGCGCCCAAAAATACCCGCCTTGAAGGCGGGCGCCAAGATAAATCCAGCTGAAAAAGGCCACAAAAACGGGTGGGCTATAGCCCTGGGGGGTGGGGCTGGCCAACTTCGTCCGCCGGAATCGTAATGGCGCGAGACTTTGCTAGGCGCCTCCGTGTGTCAAAAATAGGCCGCGGGCACAGCAGCGCCCAAAAATACCCGCCCGAAGGCCGGGGCGCCAAGTTTGTCCAGCGGAAAAAGGCCACAAAAACGGGTGGGCTATAGCCTTGGGGGGTGGGGTATAGCTCTGGGGGGTGGGGCAGGCCAACTTCGTCCGCCAGAATCGTAATGGCGTGAGACTTTGCGAGGCACCTCCGTGTGCCAAAAATAGGCCGCGGGCACAGCCGCGCCCAAAAATACCCGCCCGAAGGCCGGGGCGCCAAGTTCGTCCAGCGGAAAAAGGCCACAAAAACGGGTTGGCTATAGCCTTCGGGGGTGGGGCTGGCCAACTTCGTCCGCCGGACTTGGAAAGGCGCGAGACTTTGCGAGGCGCCTCCGTGTGCCAAAAATAGGCCGCGGGCAAGGCCGCGACCAAAAATACCCGCCCGAAGGCCTGGGCGCCAAGTACGTCCAGCGGAAAAACGCCACAAAAACGGGTGCGCTATATAGCCTTGGGGGGTGGGGCTGGCCAACTTCGTCCGCCGGACTCGGAATGGCGCGAGACTTTGCGAGGCACCTCCCTGTGCCAAAAATAGGCCGCGGGCACAGCCGCGCCCAAAAATACCCGCCCGAAGGCCGGGGCGCCAAGTTCGTCCAACGGAAAAAGGCCACAAGAACGGGTGGGCTATAGCCTTGGGGGGTGGGGCTGGCCAACTTCGTCCGCCGGACTCGGAATGGCGCGAGACTTTGCGAGGCGCCTCCGTGTACCAAAAATAGGCCGCGGACACAGCCGTGCCCAAAAATACCCGCCCGAAGGCCGGGGCGCCAAGTTCGTCCAGCGGAAAAAGGCCACAAAAACGGGTGGGCTATAGCCTTGGGGGGTGGGGTATAGCCTTGGGGGGTGGGGTATAGCCTTGGGGGGTGGGGATGGCCAACTTCGTCCGCCGGACTCGGAATCGCGCGAGACTTTGCGAGGCGCCTCCGTGTGCCAAAAATAGGCCGCGGGCACAGCGCGCCCAAAAATAACCGCCCGAAGGCCGGCGCTCCCAAACCCCCCAGCGGAAAAATGGCCAAAAAAGGGGTGGGCTATAGCCTTGGGGGGAGGGGCTGGCCGACTTCGTCCGCCAGACTCGGAATGGGGCGAGACTTTGCGAGCAGCCACCGCGTGCCAGAAATACACCGCGGGCACAGCCGCGCCCAAAAATAACCACCCGAAGGCCGGGGCGCCAAGTTCGTCCAGCGGAAAAAATCGCCAAAAAACGGGTGGGCTATAGCCTTGGGGGGAGGGGCTGGCCGACTTCATCCGCCAGACTCGGAATGGGGCGAGACTTTACGAGCAGCGTCCGCGGGCCAGAAATACGCCGCGGGCACAGCCGCGCCCAAAAATAACCACCGAAGGCCGGGGCACCAAGTTCGTCCAGCGGAAAAATCGCCAAAAAATGGGTGGGCTATAGCCTTGGGCGGAGGGGCTGGCCAACTTCGTCCGCCGGACTCGGAATGGGCCCAGACTTTGCGAGTGGCCTACGTGTGCCAAAAATAGGCCGCGGGCACAGCCGCGTCCAAAAATAACCCCCCGAAGGTCGTTGCGCCCAAACCCCCCAGCGGAAAAATGGCCAAAAAACGGGTGCGCCATAGCCTTGGGGGGAGGGGCTGGCAAACTTCGTCCGCCGAACTCGCAATGGGGCGAGACTTTGCGAGCGGTCTCCGCATGCTAAAAATAGGCCGCGGGCACAGCTGTGCCCAAAAATAACCGCACAAAGGCCGGGGCGCCAAGTTCGTCCAGCGGAAAAATAGCCAAAAAACGGGTGGGCTATAGCCTTGGCGGGAGGGGTTGGCCGACTTCGTCCGCCGGACTCGGAATGGGGCGAGACTTTGCAAGCGGCCTCCGCGAGCCAAAAATAGGCCACGGACACACCCGCGCCCAAAAATAACCCCCCGAAAGTCATTGCGCCCAAACCCCCCATGGGAAAATGGCCAAAAAAGGGGTGGGCTATAGCCTTGGGGGGAGGGGCTGACCAACTTCGTCCGCCGGACTCGGAATGGGGCGAGACTTTGCCAGCGGCCTCCGCGTGCCAAAAATAGGCCGCGGGCACAGCCGTACCCAAAAATAAACGCCCGAAGGCCGGGGCGCCAAGTTCGTCCAGCGGAAAAATGGCCAAAAAACGGGTGGGCTATAGCCTTGGGGGGAGGGGCTGGCCCACTTCGTCCGCCGGACTCGGAATGGGGCGAGACTTTGCGAGCGGCCTCCGCGTGCCAAAAATTGGCCGCGGTCACAGCCGCGCCCAAAAATAACCGCCCGAAGGCCGGCGCGCCCAAACCCCCCAGCGGAAAAATGGCCAAAACAGGGGTGGGCTATAGTCTTGGGGGGAGGGGCAGGCCGACTTCGTCCGCCAGACTCGGAATGGGATGAGACTTTGCGAGTGGCCTCCGCGTGCCAAAAATAGGTCGTGGTTACAGCCGTGCCCAAAAATAACCGCCCGAAGGCCGGGGCGCCAAGTTCGTCCAGCGGAAAAATGGCCAAAAAACGGGTGGGCCATAGCCTTGGGGGGAGGGGCTGGCCAACTTCGTCCGCCGAACTCGGAATGGGGTGAGACTTTGCGAGCGGCCTCCGCGTTACAAAAATAGGCCGCGGGCACAGCCGTGCCCAAAAATAACTGCCCGAAGGCCGTGGCGCCAAGTTCGTCCAGTGGAAAAAATGCCAAAAAACGGGTGGGCTATAGCCTTGGGGGGAGGGGCTGGCCCACTTCGTCCGCCGGACTTGGAATGGGGCGAGACTTTGCGAGTGGCCTCCGCGTGCCAAAAATAGGCCGCGGGCGCAGCCGCACCCAAAAATAACCGCCCGAAGGTCGTTGCGCCCAAACCCCCCAGCGGAAAAATGGCCAAAAAAGGGGTGGGCTATAGCCTTGGGGGGAGGGGCTGGCCAACTTCGTCCGCCGGACTCGGAATGGGGCGAGACTTTGCGAGCGGTCTCCGCGTGCCAAAAATAGGCCGCGGGCGCAGCCGCACCCAAAAATAACCACCCGAAGGCCAGCGCACCCAATCCCCCCAGCGCAAAAATGGCCAAAAAAGGGGTGGGCTATAGCCTTGGAGGGAGTGGCTGGCCAACTACGTCCGCCGGACTCGAAATTGGGCGAGACTTTGCGAGCATCCTCTGCGTGCTACAAATAGGCCGGGGCACAGCCACGCCCAAAAATAACCACCCGAAGGCCGGGGTGCCAAGTTCGTCCAGTGAAAAAATCGCCAAAAAACGGGTGGGCAATAGCCTTGGGGGGTGGGGTATAGCCTTGGGGGGTGGGGATGGCCAACTTCGTCCGCCGGACTCGGAATCGCGCGAGACTTTGCGAGGCACCTCCGTGTGCCAAAAATAGGCCGCGGGCACAGCCGCGCCCAAAAATAACCGCCCGAAGGCCGGCGCTCCCAAACCCCCCAGCGGAAAAATGGCCAAAAAAGGGGTGGGCTATAGCCTTGGGGGGAGGGGCTGGCCGACTTCGTCCGCCAGACTCGGAATGGGGCGAGACTTTGCGAGCAGCCACCGCGTGCCAGAAATACGCCGCGGGCACAGCCGCGCCCAAAAATAACCACCCGAAGGCCGGGGCGCCAAGTTCGTCCAGCGGAAAAATCGCCAAAAAACGGGTGGGCTATAGCCTTGGGGAGGGCTGGCGACCGTCCATGAGACTCGGAATGGGGCGAGACTTTGCGAGTAGCCCCCGTGGGCCAGAAATACGCCGCGGGCACAGCCGCGCCCAAAAATAACCACCCGAAGGCCGGGGCGCCAAGTTCGTCCAGCGGAAAAATCGCCAAAAAATGGGTGGGCTATAGCCTTGGGGGGAGGGGCTGGCCAACATCGTCCGCCGGACTCAGAATGGGCCCAGACTTTGCGAACGGCCTCCGTGTGCCAAAAATAGGCCGCGGGCACAGCCGCGTCCAAAAATAACCCCCCGAAGGTCGTTGCGCCCAAACCCCCCAGCGGAAAAATGGCCAAAAAACGGGTGGGCCATAGCCTTGGGGGGAGGGGCTGGCAAACTTCGTCCGCCGAACTCGCAATGGGGCGAGACTTTGCGAGCGGTCTCCGCGTGCAAAAAATAGGCCGCGGGCACAGCTGTGCCCAAAAATAACCGCACAAAGGCCGGGGCGCCAAGTTCGTCCAGCGGAAAAATAGCCAAAAAACGGGTGGGCTATAGCCTTGGCGGGAGGGGTTGGCCGACTTCGTCCGCCGGACTCGGAATGGGGCGAGATTTTGCAAGCGGCCTCCGCGTGCCAAAAATTGGCCGCGGTCACAGCCGCACCCAAAAATAACCCCCCGAAGGTCATTGCGCCCAAACCCCCCATGGGAAAATGGCCAAAAAAGGGGTGGGCGATAGCCTTGGGGGGAGGGGCTGGCCAACTTCGTCCGCCGGACTCGGAATGGGGCGAGACTTTGCGAGCGGCCTCCACGTGCCAAAAATAGGCCACGGGTACAGCCGTGCCTAAAAATAACCGACCGAAGGCCGGGGCACCAAGTTCGTCCAGCGGAAACATGGCCAAAAAACGGGTGGGCTATAGCCTTGGGGGGAGGGGCTGACCAACTTCGTCCGCCGGACTCGGAATGGGGCGAGACTTTGCGAGCGGCCTCCGCGTGCCAAAAATAGGCCGCGGGCACAGCCGCGCCCAAAACTAAACCCCCGAAGGCCGGGGCGCCAAGTTCGTCCAGCGGAAAAATGGCCAAAAAACGGGTGGGCTATAGCCTTGGGGGGAGGGGCTGGCCCACTTCGTCCGCCGGACTCGGAATGGCGCGAGACTATGCGAGCAGCCTCCGTGTGCCAAAAATAGGCCCTGGGCACAGCCGCACCCAAAAATAACCGCCCGAAGGCTGGGTGCCAAGTTCGTCCAGCAGAAAAAGGCCACAAAAACGGGTGGGCTATAGCCTTGGGGGGTGGGGCTGGCCGACTTCGTCCGCCGGCTTTGGAATGGCGCGAGACTTTGCGAGCGGCCTCCGTGTGCCAAAAATAGGCCCCGGGCACAGCCGCGCCCCAAAATAACCGCCCGAAGGCCAGGAAGCCAAGTTCGTCCAGCGGAAAAAGGCCACAAAAACGGGTGGGCTATAGCCTTGGGGGTTGGGGCTGGCCAACTTCGTCCGCCGGCATCGGAATGGCGCGAGACTTTGCGAGCAGCCTCCGTGTGCCAAAAATAGGCCCCGGGCACAGCCGCGCCCAAAAATAACCGCCCGAAGGCCAGGGCGCCAAGTTCGTCCAGCGGAAAAAGGCCACAAAAACGGGTGGGCTATAGCCTTGGGGGATTGGGCTGGCCAACTTCGTCGGCCGGACTCGGAATGGCGCGAGACTTTGCGAGCAGCCTCCGTGTGCCAAAAATAGGTCCCGGGCACAGCCGCGCCCAAAAATAACCGCTCGAAGGCTGGGGCGCCAAGTTCGTCCAGCGGAAAAAGGCCACAAAAACGGGTGGGCTATAGCCGTGGGGGGTGGTGCTGGCCAACTTCGTCCGCCGGACTCGGAATGGCGCGAGACTTTACGAGCGGCCTCCGTGTGCCAAAAATAGGCCCCGTGCACAGCCGCACCCAAAAATAACCGCCCGAAGGCTGGGGCGCCAAGTTCGTCCAGCGGAAAAAGGCCACAAAAACGGGTGGGCTATAGCCTTGGGGGGTGGGGCTGGCCAACTTCGTCGGCCGGACTCGGAATGGCGCGAGACTTTGCGAGCAGCCTCCGTGTGCCAAAAATAGGAGCCGGGCACAGCTGCGCCCAAAAATAACCGCCCGAAGGCCGGGGCGCCAAGTTCGTCCAGCGGAAAAAGGCCACAAAAACGGGTGCGCTATAGCCTTGGGGGGTGGGGCTGGCCAACTTCGTCCGCCGGCTTTGGAATGGCGCGAGACTTTGCGAGCGGCCTCCGTGTGCCAAAAATAGGCCCCGCCACAGCCGCGCCCCAAAATAACCGCCCGAAGGCCAGGGCGCCAAGTTCGTCCAGCGGAAAAAGGCCACAAAAACGGGTGGGCTATAGCCTTGGGGGTGGGGCTGGCCAACTTCGTCCGCCGGACTCGGAATGGCGCGAGACTATGCGAGCAGCCTCCGTGTGCCAAAAATAGGCCCCGGGCACAGCCGCGCCCAAAAATAACCGCCCGAAGGCCAGGGCGCCAAGTTCGTCCAGCGGAAAAAGGCCACAAAAACGGGTGGGCTATAGCCTTGGGGGGTTGGGCTGGCCAACTTCGTCGGCCGGACTCAAAATGGCGCGAGACTTTGCGAGCAGCCTCCGTGTGCCAAAAATAGGTCCCGGGCACAGCCGCACCCAAAAATAACCGCCCGAAGGCTGGGGTGCCAAGTTCGTCCAGCGGAAAAAGGCCACAAAAAAGGGTGGGCTATAGCCTTGGGGGTGGGGCTGGTGAACTTTGTCCGCCGGACTCGGAATGGCGCGAGAATTTGCGAGCGGCCTCCGTGTGCCAAAAATAGGCCCCGGGCACAGCCGCGCCCAAAAATAACCGCCCGAAGGCCGGGACGCCAAGTTCGTCCAGCGGAAAAAGGCCACAAAAACGGGTGGGCTATTGCCTTGGGGGGTGGGGCCGGCCTACTTCGTCGGCCGGACTCGGAATGGCGCGAGACTTTGCGAGCGGCCTCCGTGTGCCAAAAATAGGCCCCGGGCACAGCCGTGGCCCAAAATAACCGCCCAAGGGCCAGGGCGCCAAGTTCGTCCAGCGGAAAAAGGCCACAAAAACGGGTGGGCTATAGCCTTGGGGGGTGGGGCTGGCCAACTTCGTCCGCCGGACTCGGAATGGTGCGAGACTTTGCGAGCATCCTCCGTGTGCCAAAAATAGGCCCCGGGCATAGCCGCACCCAAAAATAACCGCCCGAAGGCCGGGGCGCCAAGTTCGTCCAGCGGAAAAAGGCCACAAAAACGGGTGGGCTATAGCCTTGGGGGGTGGGGCTGGCCAACTTCGTCCGCCGGACTCGGAATGGCGGGAGACTTTGCGAGCGGCCTCCGCGTGCAAAAAATAGGACCCTGGCACAGCTGTGCCCAAAAATAACCGCCCGAAGGCCGGGGCGCCAAGTTCGTCCAGCGGAAAAAGGCCACAAAAACGGGTGGGCTATAGCCTTGGGGGTTGGGGCTGGCCAACTTCGTCCGCCGGCATCGGAATGGCGCGAGACTTTGCGAGCAGCCTCCGTGTGCCAAAAATAGGCCCCGGGCACAGCCGCGCCCAAAAATAACCGCCCGAAGGCCAGGGCGCCAAGTTCGTCCAGCGGAAAAAGGCCACAAAAACGGGTGGGCTATAGCCTTGGGGGGTTGGGCTGGCCAACTTCGTCGGCCGGACTCAAAATGGCGCGAGACTTTGCGAGCAGCCTCCGTGTGCCAAAAATAGGTCCCGGGCACAGCCGCGCCCAAAAATAACCGCTCGAAGGCTGGGGCGCCAAGTTCGTCCAGCGGAAAAAGGCCACAAAAACGGGTGGGCTATAGCCGTGGGGGGTGGTGCTGGCCAACTTCGTCCGCCGGACTCGGAATGGCGCGAGACTTTACGAGCGGCCTCCGTGTGCCAAAAATAGGCCCCGTGCACAGCCGCACCCAAAAATAACCGCCCGAAGGCTGGGGCGCCAAGTTCGTCCAGCGGAAAAAGGCCACAAAAACGGGTGGGCTATAGCCTTGGGGGGTGGGGCTGGCCGACTTCGTCCGCCGGCTTCGGAATGGCGCGAGACTTTGCGAGCGGCCTCCGTGTGCCAAAAATAGGCCCTGGGCACAGCCGCGCCCAAAAATAACCGCCCGAAGGCCAGGGCGCCAAGTTCGTCCAGCGGAAAAAGGCCACAAAAACGGGTGGGCTATTGCCTTGGGGGGTGGGGCCGGCCAACTTCGTCGGCAGGACTCGGAATGGCGCGAGACTTTGCGAGCGGCCTCCGTGTGCCAAAAATAGGCCCCGGGCACAGCCGCGGCCCAAAATAACCGCCCAAGGGCCAGGGCGCCAAGTTCGTCCAGCGGAAAAAGGCCACAAAAACGGGTGGGCTATAGCCTTGGGGGGTGGGGCTGGCCAACTTCGTCCGCCGGACTCGGAATGGTGCGAGACTTTGCGAGCAGCCTCCGTGTGCCAAAAGTAGGCCCCGGGCATAGCCGCGCCCAAAAATAACCGCCCGAAGGCCGGGGCGCCAAGTTCGTCCAGTGGAAAAAGGCCACAAAAACGGGTGGGCTATAGCCTTGGGGGGTGGGGCTGGCCAACTTCGTCCGCCGGACTCGGAATGGCGGGAGACTTTGCGAGCGGCCTCTGCATGCCAAAAATAGGCCCCGGGCACAGCTGCGCCCAAAAATAACCGCCCGAAGGCCGGGGCGCCAAGTTCGTCCAGCGGAAAAAGGCCACAAAAACGGGTGGGCTATAGCCTTGGGGGGTGGGGCTGGCCAAATTCGTCCGCCGGCATCGGAATGGCGCGAGACTTTCCGAGCGGCCTCCGTGTGCCAAAAATAGGCCCCGGCCACAGCCGCGCCCAAAAATAACCTCCCGAAGGCCGGGGCGCCAAGTTCGTCCAGCGGAAAAAGGCCACAAAAACGGGTGGGCTATAGCCTTGGGGGGTTGGGCTGGCCAACTTCGTCGGCCGGACTCGGAATGGCGCGAGACTTTGCGAGCAGCCTCCGTGTGCCAAAAATAGGAGCCGGGGACAGCTGCGCCCAAAAATAACCGCCCGAAGGCCGTTGCGCCAAGTTTGTCCAGCGGAAAAAGGCCACAAAAACGGGTGGGCTATAGCCTTGGGGGGTGAGGCTGGCCAACTTCGCCGCCGGCTTCGGAATGGCGCGAGACTTTGCGAGCGACCTCCGTGTGCCAAAAATAGGCCCCGGGCACAGCCGCACCCAAAAATAACCGCCCGAAGGCTGGGGTGCCAAGTTCGTCCAGCGGAAAAAGGCCACAAAAAAGGGTGGGCTATAGCCTTGGGGGTGGGGCTGGTGAACTTCGTCCGCCGGACTCGGAATGGCGCGAGAATTTGCGAGCGGCCTCCGTGTGCCAAAAATAGGCCCCGGGCACAGCCGCGCCCAAAAATAACCGCCCGACGGCCGGGACGCCAAGTTCGTCCAGCGGAAAAAGGCCACAAAAACGGGTGGGATATTGCCTTGGGGGGTGGGGCCGGCCGACTTCGTCCGCCGGACTCGGAATGGCGCGAGACTTTGCGAGCGGCCTCCGTGTGCCAAAAATAGGCCCCGGGCACAGCCGCGGCCCAAAATAACCGCCCAAGGGCCAGGGCGCCAAGTTCGTCCAGCGGAAAAAGGCCACAAAAACGGGTGGGCTATAGCCTTGGGGGGTGGGGCTGGCCAACTTCGTCCGCCGGACTCGGAATGGTGCGAGAATTTGCGAGCAGCCTCCGTGTGCCAAAAATAGGCCCCGGGCATAGCCGCGCCCAAAAATAACCGCCCGAAGGCCGGGGCGCCAAGTTCGTCCAGCGGAAAAAGGCCACAAAAACGGGTGGGCTATAGCCTTGGGGGTTGGGGCTGGCCCACTTCGTCCGCCGGCATCGGAATGGCGCGAGACTTTGCGAGCGGCCTCCGTGTGCCAAAAATAGGCCCCGGGCACAGCCGCGCCCAAAAATAACCGCCCGAAGGCCAGGGCGCCAAGTTCGTCCAGCGGAAAAAGGCCACAAAAACGGGTGGGCTATAGCCTTGGGGGGTTCGGCTGGCCCACTTCATCGGCCGGACTCGGAATGGCGCGAGACTTTGCGAGCAGCCTCCGTGTGCCAAAAATAGGTCCCGGGCACAGCCGCGCCCAAAAATAACCACCCGAAGGCTGGGGCGCCAAGTTCGTCCAGCGGAAAAAGGCCACAAAAACGGGTGGGCTATAGCCTTGGGGGGTGGGGCCAGCAAACTTCGTCCCATGGACTCGGAATGGCGCGAGACTTTGCGAGCGGCCTCCGTGTGCCAAAAATAGGCCCCGTGCACAGCCGCACCCAAAAATAACCGCCCGAAGGCTGGGGCGCCAAGTTCGTCCAGCGGAAAAAGGCCACAAAAACGGGTGGGCTATAGCCTTGGGGGGTGGGGCTGGCCGACTTCGTCCGCCGGCTTCGGAATGGCGCGAGACTTTGCGAGTGGCCTCCGCGTGCCAAAAATAGGCCCCGGGCACAGCTGCGCCCAAAAATAACCGCCCGAAGGCCGGGGCGCCAAGTTCGTCCAGCGGAAAAAGGCCACAAAAACGGGTGGGCTATAGCCTTGGGGGGTGGGGCTGGCCAATTTCGTCCGCCGGCATCGGAATGGCGCGAGACTTTCCGAGCGGCCTCCGTGTGCCAAAAATAGGCCCCGGCCACAGCCGCGCCCAAAAATAACCTCCCGATGGCCGGGGCGCCAAGTTCGTCCAGCGGAAAAAGGCCACAAAAACGGGTGGGCTATAGCCTTGGGGGGTTGGGCTGGCCAACTTCGTCGGCCGGACTCGGAATGGCGCGAGACTTTGTGAGCAGCCTCCGTGTGCCAAAAATAGGAGCCGGGCACAGCTGCGCCCAAAAATAACCGCCCGAAGGCCGGGGCGCCAAGTTCGTCCAGCGGAAAAAGGCCACAAAAACGGGTGGGCTATAGCCTTGGGGGGTGAGGCTGGCCAACTTCGCCGCCGGCTTCGGAATGGCGCGAGACTTTGCGAGCGACCTCCGTGTGCCAAAAATAGGCCCCGGGCACAGCCGCACCCAAAAATAACCGCCCGAAGGCTGGGGTGCCAAGTTCGTCCAGCGGAAAAAGGCCACAAAAAAGGGTGGGCTATAGCCTTGGGGGTGGGGCTGGTGAACTTCGTCCGCCGGACTCGGAATGGCGCGAGAATTTGCGAGCGGCCTCCGTGTTCCAAAAATAGGCCCCGGGCACAGCCGCGCCCAAAAATAGAACCCCGGAGCGGCGGGCGCGGAGATCGTCCAGCGGAAAAAGGCCACAAAAACGGGTGGGCTATTGCCTTGGGGGGTGGGGCCGGCCCACTTCGTCGGCCGGACTCGGAATGGCGCGAGACTTTGCGACCGGCCTCCGTGTGCCAAAAATAGGCCCCGGGCACAGCCGCGGCCCAAAATAACCGCCCAAGGGCCAGGGCGCCAAGTTCGTCCAGCGGAAAAAGGCCACAAAAACGGGTGGGCTATAGCCTTGGGGGGTGGGGCTGGCCAACTTCGTCCGCCGGACTCGGAATGGCGGGAGACTTTGCGAGCGGCCTCCGCGTGCCAAAAATAAGACCCGGGCACAGCTGCGCCCAAAAATAACCGCCCGAAGGCCGGGGCGCCAAGTTCGTCCAGCGGAAAAAGGCCACAAAAACGGGTGGGCTATAGCCTTGGGGGTTGGGGCTGGCCAACTTCGTCCGCCGGCATCGGAATGGCGCGAGACTTTGCGAGCGGCCTCCGTGTGCCAAAAATAGGCCCCGGGCACAGCCGCGCCCAAAAATAACCGCCCGAAGGCCAGGGCGCCAAGTTCGTCCAGCGGAAAAAGGCCACAAAAACGGGTGGGCTATAGCCTTGGGGGGTTCGGCTGGCCCACTTCGTCGGCCGGACTCGGAATGGCGCGAGACTTTGCGAGCAGCCTCCGTGTGCCAAAAATAGGTCCCGGGCACAGCCGCGCCCAAAAATAACCGCCCGAAGGCTGGGGCGCCAAGTTCGTCCAGCGGAAAAAGGCCACAAAAACGGGTGGGCTATAGCCTTGGGGGGTGGGGCCAGCCAACTTCGTCCCATGGACTCGGAATGGCGCGAGACTTTTCGAGCGGCCTCCGTGTGCCAAAAATAGGCCCCGTGCACAGCCGCACCCAAAAATAACCGCCCGAAGGCTGGGGCGCCAAGTTCGTCCAGCGGAAAAAGGCCACAAAAACGGGTGGGCTATAGCCTTGGGGGGTGGGGCTGGCCGACTTCGTCCGCCGGCTTCGGAATGGCGCGAGACTTTGCGAGTGGCCTCCGTGTGCCAAAAATAGACCCTGGGCACAGCCGCGCCCAAAAATAACCGCCCGAAGGCCAGGGCGCCAAGTTCGTCCAGCGGAAAAAGCCCACAAAAACGGGTGGGCTATTGCCTTGGGGGGTGGGGCCGGCCCACTTCGTCGGCCGGACTCGGAATGGCGCGAGACTTTGTGAGCGGCCTCCGTGTGCCAAAAATAGGCCCCGGGCACAGCCGCGGCCCAAAATAACAGCCCGAAGGCCAGGGCGCCAAGTTCGTCCAGCGGAAAAAGGCCACAAAAACGGGTGGGCTATAGCCTTGGGGGGTTGGGCTGGCCAACTTCGTCGGCCGGACTCGGAATGGCGCGAGACTTTGCGAGCAGCCTCCGTGTGCCAAAAATAGGTCCCGGGCACAGCCGCGCCCAAAAATAACCGCCCGAAGGCTGGGGCGCCAAGTTCGTCCAGCGGAAAAAGGCCACAAAAACGGGTGGGCTATAGCCTTGGGGGGTGGGGCCAGCCAACTTCGTCCGCTGGACTCGGAATGGCGCGAGACTTTGCGAGCGGCCTCCATGTACCAAAAATAGGCCCCGTGCACAGCCGCACCCAAAAATAACCGCCCGAAGGCTGGGGTGCCAAGTTCGTCCAGCGGAAAAAGGCCACAAAAACGGGTGGGCTATAGCCTTGGGGGGTGGGGCTGGCCAACTTCGTCCGCCGGCATCGGACTGGCGCGAGACTTTGCGAGCGGCCTCCGTGTGCCAAAAATAGGCCCCGGGCACAGCCGCGCCCAAAAATAACCGCCCGAAGGCCGGGACGCCAAGTTCGTCCAGCGGAAAAAGGCCACAAAAACGGGTGGGCTATAGCCTTGGGGGGTGGGGCCGGCCAACTTCGTCGGCCGGACTCGGAATGGCGCGAGACTTTGCGAGCGGCCTCCGTGTGCCAAAAATAGGCCCCGGGCACAGCCGCGGCCCAAAATAACCGCCCAAGGGCCAGGGCGCCAAGTTCGTCCAGCGGAAAAAGGCCACAAAAACGGGTGGGCTATAGCCTTGGGGAGTGGGGCTGGCCAACTTCGTCCGCCGGACTCGGAATGGCGGGAGACTTTGCGAGCGGCCTCCGCGTGCCAAAAATAGGACCCGGGCACAGCTGCGCCCAAAAATAACCGCCCGAAGGCCGGGGCGCCAAGTTCGTCCAGCGGAAAAAGGGCACAAAAACGGGTGGGCTATAGCCTTGGGGGGTGGGGCTGGCCCACTTCGTCCGCCGGCATCGGAATGGCGCGAGACTTTGCGAGCGGCCTCCGTGTGCCAAAAATAGGCCCCGGGCACAGCCGCGCCCAAAAATAACCGCCCGAAGGCCAGGGCGCCAAGTTCGTCCAGCGGAAAAAGGCCACAAAAACGGGTGGGCTATAGCCTTGGGGGGTTGGGCTGGCCAACTTCGTCGGCCGGACTCGGAATGGCGCGAGACTTTGCGAGCAGCCTCCGTGTGCCAAAAATAGGTCCCGGGCACAGCCGCGCCCAAAAATAACTGCCCGAAGGCTGGGGCGCCAAGTTCGTCCAGCGGAAAAAGGCCACAAAAACGGGTGGGCTATAGCCTTGGGGGGTGGGGCCAGCCAACTTCGTCCGCTGGACTCGGAATGGCGCGAGACTTTGCGAGCGGCCTCCGTGTGCCAAAAATAGGCCCCGTACACAGCCGAACCCAAAAATAACCGCCCGAAGGCTGGGACGCCAAGTTCGTCCAGCGGAAAAAGGCCACAAAAACGGGTGGGCTATAGCCTTGGGGGGTGGGGCTGGCCCACTTTGTCCGCCGGCTTCGGAATGGCGCGAGACTTTGCGAGCGGCCTCCGTGTGCCAACAATAGGCCCTGGGCAAAGCCGCGCCCAAAAATAACCGCCCGAAGGCCAGGGCGCCAAGTTCGTCCAGCGGAAAAAGGCCACAAAAACGGGTGGGCTATTGCCTTGGGGGGTGGAGCCGGCCCACTTCGTCGGCCGGACTCGGAATGGCGCGAGACTTTGCGAGCGGCCTCCGTGTGCCAAAAATAGGCCCCGGGCACAGCCGCGGCCCAAAATAACCGCCCAAGGGCCAGGGCGCCAAGTTCGTCCAGCGGAAAAAGGCCACAAAAACGGGTGGGCTATAGCCTTGGGGGGTGGGGCTGGCCAACTTCGTCCGCCGGACTCGGAATGGTGCGAGACTTTGCGAGCAGCCTCCGTGTGCCAAAAATAGGCCCCGGGCATAGCCGCGCCCAAAAATAACCGCCCGAAGGCCGGGGCGCCAAGTTCGTCCAGCGGAAAAAGGCCACAAAAACGGGTGGGCTATAGCCTTGGGGGGTGGGGCTGGCCAACTTCTTCCGCCGGACTCGGAATGGTGGGAGACTTTACGAGCGGCCTCCGCGTGCCAAAAATAGGCCCCGGGCATAGCTGCGCCCAAAAATAACCGCCCGAAGGCCGGGGCGCCAAGTTCGTCCAGCGGAAAAAGGCCACAAAAACGGGTGGGCTATAGCCTTGGGGGGTGGGGCTGGCCAACTTCGTCCGCCGGCATCGGAATGGCGCGAGACTTTGCGAGCGGCCTCCGTGTGCCAAAAATAGGCCCCTGGCACAGCCGCGCACAAAAATAACCGCCCGAAGGCAGGGGCGCCAAGTTCGTCCAGCGGAAAAAGCCCACAAAAACGGGTGGGCTATAGCCTTGGGGGGTGGTGCTGGCCAACTTCGTCCGCCGGACTCGGAATGGCGCGAGACTTTGCGGGCAGCCTCCATGTGCCAAAAATAGGCCCCGGGCACAGCTGCGCCCAAAAATAACCTCCCGAAGGCAAGGGTGCCAAGTTCGTCCAGCGGAAAAAGGCCACAAAAACGGGTGGGCTATAGCCTTGGGGGGTGGGGCTGGCCAACTTCGTCCGCCGGCATCGGAATGGCGCGAGACTTTGCGAGCGGCCTCCGTGTGCCAAAAATAGGCCCTGGGCGCAGCCGTACCCAAAAATAACCTCTCGAAGGCCGGGGCGCCAAGTTCGTCCAGCGGAAAAAGGCCACAAAAACGGGTGGGCTATAGCCTTGGGGGGTGGGGCCGGCCAACTTCGTCGGCCGGAATCGGAATGGCGCGAGACTTTGCGAGCAGCCTCCGTGTGCCAAAAATAGGCCCTGGGCATAGCCGCGCCCAAAAATAACCGCCCGAAGGCTGGGGCGCCAAGTTCGTCCAGCGGAAAAAGGCCACAAAAACGGGTGGGCTATAGCCTTGGGGCGTGGGGCCAGCCCACTTCGTCCGCTGGACTCGGAATGGCGCGAGACTTTGCGAGCGGCCTCCGTGTGCGAAAAATAGGCCCCGGGCACAGCCGCGCACAAAAATAACCGTCCGAAGGCCGGGGCGCCAAGTTCGTCCAGCGGAAAAAGGCCACAAAAATGGGTGGGCTATAGCCTTGGGGGGTGAGGCTGGCCAACTTCGTCCGACGGCTTTGGAATGGCGCGAGACTTTGCGAGCGGCCTCCGTGTGCGAAACAAAGGCCCCTGCCACAGCCGCGCACATAAATAACCGCCCGAAGGCAGGGGCGCCAAGTTCGTCCAGCGGAAAAAGCCCACAAAAACGGGTGGGCTATAGCCTTGGGGGGTGGTGCTGGCCAACTTCGTCCGCCGGACTCGGAATGGCGCGAGACTTTGCGAGCGGCATTCGTGTGCCAAAAATAGGCCCCGAGCACAGCCGTGCCCAAAAATAACCGCCCGAAGGCCGGGGCGCCAATTTCGTCCAGCGGAAAAAGGCCAGAAAAACGGGTGGGCTATAGCCTTGGGGGGTGGGGCTGGCCGACTTCGTCCGCCGGACTCGGAATGGCGCGAGACTTTGCGAACGGCCTACGTGTGCCAAAAATAGGCCCCGGGCACAGCCGCGCCCAAAAATAACCGCCCGAAGGCTGGGGCGACAAGTTCGTCCAGCGGAAAAAGGCCACAAAAACGGGTGGGCTATAGCCTTGGGGGGTGGGGCTGGTGAACTTCGTCCGCCGGACTCGGAATGGCGCGAGACTTTGCGAGTGGCCTCCGTGTGCCAAAAATAGGCCCCGGGCACAGCCGCGGCCCAAAAATAACCGCCCGAAGGCCGGGGCGCCAAGTTCGTCCAGCGGAAAAAGGCCACAAAAACGGGTGGGCTATAGCCTTGGGGGGTGGGGTTGGCCCACTTCGTCCGCCGGACTCGGAATGGCGCGAGACTTTGCGAACGGCCTCCCTGTGCCAAAAATAGGCCCCGGTCACAGCCGCGCCCAAAAATAACCGCCCGATGGCCGGGGCGCCAAGTTCGTCCAGCGGAAAAAGGCCACAAAAATGGGTGGGCTATAGCCTTGGGGGTGGGGCTGGTGAACTTCGTCCGCCGGACTCGGAATGGCGCGAGACTTTGCGAGTGGCCTCCGTGTGCCAAAAATAGGCCCCGGGCACAGCCGCGGCCCAAAATAACCACCCAAAGGCCAGGGCGCCAAGTTCGTCCAGCGGAAAAAGGCCACAAAAACGGGTGGGCTATAGCCTTGGGGGGTGGGGCTGGCCAACTTCTTCCGCCGGACTCGGAATGGTGCGAGACTTTGCGAGCAGCCTCCGTGTGCCAAAAATAGGCCCCGGGCATAGCCGCGCCCAAAAATAACCGCCCGAAGGCCGGGGCGCCAAGTTCGTCCAGCGGAAAAAGGCCACAAAAACGGGTGGGCTATAGCCTTGGGGGGTGGGGCTGGCCCACTTCGTCCGCCGGACTCGGAATGGCGCGAGACTTTGCGAACGGCCTCCCTGTGCCAAAAATAGGCCCCGGTCACAGCCGCGCCCAAAAATAACCGCCCGATGGCCGGGGCGCCAAGTTCGTCCAGCGGAAAAAGGCCACAAAAACGGGTGGGCTATAGCCTTGGGGGTGGGGCTGGTGAACTTCGTCCGCTGGACTCGGAATGGCGCGAGACTTTGCGAGTGGCCTCCGTGTGCCAAAAATAGGCCCCGGGCACAGCCGCGGCCCAAAATAACCACCCAAAGGCCAGGGCGCCAAGTTCGTCCAGCGGAAAAAGGCCACAAAAACGGGTGGGCTATAGCCTTGGGGGGTGGGGCTGGCCAACTTCTTCCGCCGGACTCGGAATGGTGCGAGACTTTGCGAGCAGCCTCCGTGTGCCAAAAATAGGCCCCGGGCATAGCCGCGCCCAAAAATAACCGCCCGAAGGCCGGGGCGCCAAGTTCGTCCAGCGGAAAAAGGCCACAAAAACGGGTGGGCTATAGCCTTGGGGGGTGGGGCTGGCCCACTTCGTCCGCCGGACTCGGAATGGCGCGAGACTTTGCGAACGGCCTCCCTGTGCCAAAAATAGGCCCCGGTCACAGCCGCGCCCAAAAATAACCGCCCGATGGCCGGGGCGCCAAGTTCGTCCAGCGGAAAAAGGCCACAAAAACGGGTGGGCTATAGCCTTGGGGGTGGGGCTAGTGAACTTCGTCCGCTGGACTCGGAATGGCGCGAGACTTTGCGAGTGGCCTCCGTGTGCCAAAAATAGGCCCCGGGCACAGCCGCGCCCAAAAATAGCTGCCCGAAGGCCGGGGCGCCAAGTTCGTCCAGCGGAAAAAGGCCACAAAAACGGGTGGGCTATAGCCTTGGGGGGTGGGGCCGGCCCACTTCGTCCGCCGGCTTCGGAATGGCGCGAGACTTTGCGATCGGCCTCACTGTGCCAAAAATAGGCCCCGGGCACAGCCGTACCCAAAAATAACCGCCCGAAGGCCGGGGCGCCAAGTTCGTCCAGCGGAAAAAGGCCACAAAAACGGGTGGGCTATAGCCTTGGGGAGAGGGGCCGGCCCACTTCGTCCGGCGGACTCGGAATGGGGCGAGACTTTTCGAGCGGCCTCCGCGTGCCAAAAATTGGCCGCGGGCACAGCCGCGCCCAAAAATAACCCCCCGAAGGCCGGCGCGCCCAAACCCCCCAGCGGAAAAATGGCCAAAAAACGGGTGGGCTATAGCCTTGGGGGTGGGAGCAGGCCAACATCGTCCGCCGGACTAGGAATGGCGCGAGACTTTGCGAGCGGCCTCCGTGTGCTAAAAATAGGCCCCGGGCACAGCCGCGCCCAAAAATAACCGCCCGAAGGCCGGGGCAACAAGTTCGTCCAGCGGAAAAAGGCCACAAAAACGGGTGGGCTATAGCCTTGGGGGGTGGGGCAGGCCAAGTTCGTCCGCCGGACTCGGAATGGCGCGAGACTTTTGGAGCGGCCTCCGTGTGCTAAAAATAGGCCCCGGGCACAGCCGCGCCCGAAAATAACCTCCCGAGGGCCGGGGCGACAAGTTCGTCCAGCGGAAAAAGGCGACAAAAACGGGTGGGCTATAGCCTTTGGGGGTGGGGCAGGCCCACTTCGTCCGCCGGACTCGGAATGGCGCGAGACTTTGCAAGCGGCCTCCGTGTGCCAAAAATAGGCCCCGGACACAGCCGCGCCCAAAAATAACCACCCGAAGGCGGGGGCGCCAAGTTCGTCCAGCGGAAAAAGGCGAGAAAAACGGGTGGGCTATAGCCTTGGGGGGTGGGGCTGGCCAACTTCGTCCGCCGGACTCGGAATGGCGCGAGACTTTACGAGCGCCCTCCGTGTGCCAAAAATAGGACCCGGGCACAACCGCGCCCAAAAATAACTGCCCGAAGGCTGGGGCGCCAAGTTCGTCCAGCGGAAAAAGGCCACAAATACGGGTGGGCTATAGCCTTGGGGGGTGGGGCTGGCCAACTTCGTCCCCCGGACTCAGAATGGCGCGAGACTGTGCGAGCGGCCTCCGTGTGCCAAAAATAGGCCCCGGGCACAGCCGCGCACAAAAATAACCGCCCGAAGGCCGGGGCGCCAAGTTCGTCCAGCGGAAAAAGGCCACAAAAACGGGGGGGCTATAGCCTTGGGGTGTGGGGCTGGCCAACTTCGTCCGCCGGACTCGGAATGGCGCAAGACTTTGCGAGCGTCCTCCGTGTGCCAAAAATAGTCCCCGGGCACAACCGCGGCCAAAAATAACCGCCCGAAGGCAGGGGCGCCAAGTTCGTCCAGCGGAAAAAGGCCACAAAAACGGGTGGGCTATAACCTTGGGGGGTGGGGCTGGCCAACTTCGTCCGCCGGACTCGGAATGGCGCGAGACTTTGCGATCGGCCTCCCTGTGCCAAAAATAGGCCCCAGGCACAGCCACGCCCAAAAATAACCGCCCGAAGGCCGGGGCGCCAAGTTCGTCCAGCGGAAAAAGGCCACAAAAACGGGTGGGCTATAGCCTTGAGGGGTGGGGCTGGCCAACTTCGTCCGCCGGACTTGGAAGTGTGCGAAACTCTGCTAGTGGCCTCCGTGTGCCAAAAATTGGCCCTGGGCACAGCCGCGCCCAAAAATAACCACCCGAAGGCCGCGGCGCCAAGTTCGTCCAGCGGAAAAAGGCCACAAAAACGGGTGGGCTATAGCCTTGAGGGGTGGGGCTGGCCGACTTCGTCCGCCGGACTCGGAATGGTGCGAGACTTTGCGAGCGGCCTCCGTGTGCCAAAAATAGGCCACGGGCACAGCCGCGCCCAAAAATAACCGCCCGAAGGCCGGGGCGCCAAGTTCGTCCAGCGGAAAAAGGCCACAAAAACGGGTAGGCTATAGCCTTGGGGGGTGGGGCTGGCCAACTTCGTCCGCCGGACTCGGAATGGCGGGAGACTTTGCGAGCGGCCTCCGTGTGCCAAAAATAGGCCCCGGGCACAGCCGCGCCCAAAAATAACCGCCCGAAGGCCGGGGCAACAAGTTCGTCCAGCGGAAAAAGGCCACAAAAACGGGTGGGCTATAGCCTTGAGGGGTGGGGCTGGCCAACTTCGTCCGCCGGACTTGGAAGTGCGCGAAACTCTGCTAGTGGCCTCTGTGTGCCAAAAATTGGCCCCGGGCACAGCCGCGCCCAAAAATAACCACCCGAAGGCCGCGGCGCCAAGTTCGTCCAGCGGAAAAAGGCCACAAAAACGGGTGGGCAATAGCCTTGGGGGGTGGGGCTGGCCAACTTCGTCCGCCGGACTCGGAATGGTGGGAGACTTTGCGAACGGCCTCCCTGTGCCAAAAATAGGCCCTGGTCACAGCCGTGCCCAAAAATAACCGCCCGATGGCCGGGGCGCCAAGTTCGTCCAGCGGAAAAAGGCCACAAAAACGGGTGGGCTATAGCCTTGGGGGGTGGGGCTGGCCAACTTCGTCCGCCTGACTCGGAATGGCGGGAGACTTTGCGAGCGGCCTCCGTGTGCCAAAAATAGGCCCCGGGCACAGCCGCGCCCAAAAATAACCGCCCGAAGGCCGGGGCAACAAGTTCATCCAGCGGAAAAAGGCCACAAAAACGGGTGGGCTATAGCCTTGGGGGGTGGGGCAGGCCAACTTCGTCCGCCGGACTCGGAATGGCGCGAGACTTTGCGAGCGGCCTCCGTGTGCTAAAAATAGGCCCCGGGTACAGCCGTGCCCAAAAATAACCGCCCGAGGGCCGGGGCGACAAGTTCGTCCAGCGGAAAAAGGCGACAAAAACGGGTGGGCTATAGCCTTTGGGGGTGGGGCTGGCCAACTTCGTCCGCCGGACTCGGAATGGCGCGAGACTTTGCGAGCGGCCTCCATGTGCCAAAAATAGACCCCGGACACAGCCGCGCCCAAAAATAACGACCCGAAGGCCGGGGTGCCAAGTTCGTCCAGCGGAAAAAGGCCACAAAAACGGGTGGGCTATAGCCTTGGGGGGTGGGGCTGGCCAACTTCGTCCGCCGGACTCGGAATGGCGCGAGACTTTGCGAGCGGCCTCCGTGTGCCAAAAATAGGACCCGGGCACAACCGCGCCCAAAAATAACTGCCCGAAGGCCGGGGCGCCAAGTTCGTCCAGCGGAAAAAGGCCACAAAAACGGGTGGGCTATAGCCTTGGGGGGTGGGGCTGGCCAACTTCGTCCCCCGGACTCAGAATGGCGCGAGACTGTGCGAGCGGCCTCCGTGTGCCAAAAATAGGCCCCGGGCACAGCCGCGCACAAAAATAACCGCCCGAAGGCCGGGGCGCCAAGTTCGTCCAGCGGAAAAAGGCCACAAAAATGAGGGGGCTATAGCCTTGGGGTGTGGGGCTGGCCAACTTCGTCCGCCGGACTCGGAATGGCGCAAGACTTTGCGAGCGTCCTCCGTGTGCCAAAAATAGTCCCCGGGCACAACCGCGGCCAAAAATAACCGCCCGAAGGCAGGGGCGCCAAGTTCGTCCAGCGGAAAAAGGCCACAAAAACGGGTGGGCTATAGCCTTGGGGGGTGGGGCTGGCCAACTTTGTCCGCCGGACTCGGAATGGCGCGAGACTTTGCGAACGGCCTCCGTGTGCTAAAAATAGGCCCCGGGCACAGCCGGGCCCAAAAATAACCTCCCGAGGGCCGGGGCGACAAGTTCGTCCAGCGGAAAAAGGCCACAAAAACGGGTGGGCTATAGCCTTGGGGGATGGGGCTGGCCAACTTCGTCCGCCGGACTCGGAATGGCGCGAGACTTTGCGAGCGGCCTCCGTGTGCCAAAAATAGGACCCGGGCACAACCGCGCCCAAAAATAACTGCCCGAAGGCCGGGGCGCCAAGTTCGTCCAGCGGAAAAAGGCCACAAAAACGGGTGGGCTATAGCCTTGGGGGGTGGGGCTGGCCAACTTCGTCCCCCGGACTCAGAATGGCGCGAGACTGTGCGAGCGGCCTCCGTGTGCCAAAAATAGGCCCCGGGCACAGCCGCGCACAAAAATAACCGCCCGAAGGCCGGGGCGCCAAGTTCGTCCAGCGGAAAAAGGCCACAAAAACGAGGGGGCTATAGCCTTGGGGTGTGGGGCTGGCCAAACCGTCCGCGGACTCGGAATGGCGCAAGACTTTGCGAGCGTCCTCCGTGTGCCAAAAATAGTCCCCGGGCACAACCGCGGCCAAAAATAACCGCCCGAAGGCAGGGGCGCCAAGTTCGTCCAGCGGAAAAAGGCCACAAAAACGGGTGGGCTATAGCCTTGGGGGGTGGGGCTGGCCAACTTCGTCCGCCGGACTCGGAATGGTGCGAGACTTTGCGAGCGGCCTCCCTGTGCTAAAAATAGGCCCCGGGCACAGCCGCGCCCAAAAATAACCTCCCGAGGGCCGGGGCGACAAGTTCGTCCAGCGGAAAAAGGCGACAAAAACGGGTGGGCTATAGCCTTTGGGGGTGGGGCAGGCCAACTTCGTCCGCCGGACTCGGAATGGAGCGAGACTTTGCGAGCGGCCTCCGTGTGCCAAAAATAGGCCCCGGACACAGCCGCGCCCAAAACTAACCACCCGAAGGCCGGGGCGCCAAGTTCGTCCAGCGGAAAAAGGCCACAAAAACGGGTGGGCTATAGCCTTGGGGGGTGGGGCTGGCCAACTTCGTCCGCCGGACTCGGAATGGCGCGAGACTTTACGATCGGCCTCCCTGTGCCAAAAATAGGCCCCAGGCACAGCCGCGCCCAAAAATAACTGCCCGAAGGCCGGGGCGCCAAGTTCGTCCAGCGGAAAAAGGCCACAAAAACGGGTGGGCTATAGCCTTGAGGGGTGGGGCTGGCCAACTTCGTCCGCCGGACTCGGAAGTGCGCGAAACTCTGCTAGTGGCCTCCGTGTGCCAAAAATTGGCCCCGGGCACAGCCGCGCCCAAAAATAACCACCCGAAGGCCGCGGCGCCAAGTTCGTCCAGCGGAAAAAGGCCACAAACACGGGTGGGCTATAGCCTTGAGGGGTGGGGCTGGCCGACTTCGTCCGCCGGACTCGGAATGGCGCGAGACTTTGTGAGCGGCCTCCGTGTGCCAAAAATAGGACCCGGGCACAACCGCGCCCAAAAATAACTGCCTGAAGGCAGGGGCGCCAAGTTCGTCCAGCGGAAAAAGGCCACAAAAACGGGTGGGCTATAGCCTTGGGGGGTGGGGCTGGCCAACTTCGTCCGCCGGACTCGGAATGGCGCGAGACTTTGCGAGCGGCCTCCGTGTGCTAAAAATAGGCCCCGGGCACAGCCGCGCCCAAAAATAACCGCCCGAGGGCCGGGGCGACAAGTTCGTCCAGCGGAAAAAGGCGACAAAAACGGGTGGGCTATAGCCTTTGGGGGTGGGGCAGGCCAACTTCGTCCGCCGGACTCGGAATGGCGCGAGACTTTGCGAGCGGCCTCCGTGTGCCAAAAATAGGACCCGGGCACAACCGCGCCCAAAAATAACTGCCCGAAGGCCGGGGCGCCAAGTTCGTCCAGCGGAAAAAGGCCACAAAAACGGGTGGGCTATAGCCTTGGGGGGTGGGGCTGGCCAACTTCGTCCCCCGGACTCAGAATGGCGCGAGACTGTGCGAGCGGCTTCCGTGTGCCAAAAATAGGCCCCGGGCACAGCCGCGCCCAAAAATAACCACCCGAAGGCCGGGGCGCCAAGTTCGTCCAGCGGAAAAAGGCCACATAAACGGGTGGGCTATAGCCTTGGGGGGTGGGGCTGGCCAACTTCGTCCGTCGGACTCGGAATGGCGCGAGACTTTGCGAGCGGCCGCCGTGTGCCAAAAATAGGCCCCGGGCACAGCCGCGCCCTAAAATAACCGCCCGAAGGCCGGGGCGCCAAGTTCGTCGAGCGGAAAAAGGCCTCAAAAACGGGTGGGCTATAGCCTTGGGGGTGGGGCCGGCCAACTTCGTCCAGCGGACTCGGAATGGCGCGAGACATTGCGAGCGGCCTCCCTGTGCCAAAAATAGACCCCGGGCACAGCCGCCTAAAAATAACCGCCCGAAGGCCGGGCGCCACGTTCGTCGAGCGGAAAAAGGCCACAAAAACGGGTGGGCTATAGCCTTGAGGGGTGGGGCTGGCCAACTTCGTCCGCCGGACTCGGAAGTGCGCGAAACTCTGCTAGTGGCCTCCGTGTGCCAAAAATTGGCCCCGGGCACAGCCGCGCCCAAAATTAACCACCCGAAGGCCGCGGCGCCAAGTTCGTCCAGCGGAAAAAGGCCACAAAAACGGGTGGGCTATAGCCTTGAGGGGTGGGGCTGGCCGACTTCGTCCGCCGGACTCGGAATGGCGCGAGACTTTGCGAGCGGCCTCCGTGTGCCAAAAATAGGCCACGGGCACAGCCGCGCCCAAAAATAACCGCCCGAAGGCCGGGGCGCCAAGTTCGTCCAGCGGAAAAAGGCCACAAAAACGGGTGGGCAATAGCCTTGGGGGGTGGGGCTGGCCAACTTCGTCCGCCGGACTCGGAATAGTGTGAGACTTTGCGAACGGCCTCCCTGTGCCAAAAATAGGCCCTGGTCACAGCCGTGCCCAAAAATAACCGCCCGATGGCCGGGGCGCCAAGTTCGTCCAGCGTAAAAAGGCCACAAAAACGGGTGGGCTATAGCCTTGGGGGGTGGGGCTGGCCGACTTCGTCCGCCGGACTCGGAATGGCGCGAGACTTTGCGAGCGGCCTCCGTGTGCCAAAAATAGGACCCGGGCACAACCGCGCCCAAAAATAACTGCCCGAAGGCCGGGGCGCCAAGTTCGTCCAGCGGAAAAAGGCCACAAAAACGGGTGGGCTATAGCCTTGGGGGGTGGGGCTGGCCAACTTCGTCCCCCGGACTCAGAATGGCGCGAGACTGTGCGAGCGGCTTCCGTGTGCCAAAAATAGGCCCCGGGCACAGCCGCGTACAAAAATAACCGCCCGAAGGCCGGGGCGCCAAGTTCGTCCAGCGGAAAAAGGCCACAAAAACGAGGGGGCTATAGCCTTGGGGTGTGGGGCTGGCCAACTTCGTCCGCCGGACTCGGAATGGCGCAAGACTTTACGAGCGTCCTCCGTGTGCCAAAAATATTCCCCGGGCACAACCGCGGCCAAAAATAACCGCCCGAAGGCAGGGGCGCCAAGTTCGTCCAGCAGAAAAAGGCCACAAAAACGGGTGGGCTATAGCCTTGGGGGGTGGGGCTGGCCAACTTCGTCCGCCGGACTCGGAATGGCGCGAGACTTTGCGATCGGCCTCCCTGTGCCAAAAATAGGCCCCAGGCACAGCCGCGCCCAAAAATAACCGCCCGAAGGCCGGGGCGCCAAGTTCGTCCAGCGGAAAAAGGCCACAAAAACGGGTGGGCTATAGCCTTGAGGGGTGGGGCTGGCCAACTTCGTCCGCCGGACTCGGAAGTGCGCGAAACTCTGCTAGTGGCCTCCGTGTGCTAAAAATTGGCCCCGGGCACAGCCGCGCCCAAAAATAACCACCCGAAGGCCGCGGCGCCAAGTTCGTCCAGCGGAAAAAGGCCACAAACACGGGTGGGCTATAGCCTTGAGGGGTGGGGCTGGCCGACTTCGTCCGCCGGACTCGGAATAGCGCGAGACTTTGCGAGCGGCCTACGTGTGCCAAAAATAGGACCCGGGCACAACCGCGCCCAAAAATAACTGCCCGAAGGCCGGGGCGCCAAGTTCGTCCAGCGGAAAAAGGCCACAAAAACGGGTGGGCTATAGCCTTGGGGGGTGGGGCTGGCCAACTTCGTCCCCCGGACTCAGAATGGCGCGAGACTGTGCGAACGGCTTCCGTGTGCCAAAAATAGGCCCCGGGCACAGCCGCATACAAAAATAACCGCCCGAAGGCCGGGGCGCCAAGTTCGTCCAGCGGAAAAAGGCCACAAAAACGAGGGGGCTATAGCCTTGGGGTGTGGGGCTGGCCAACTTCGTCCGCCGGACTCGGAATGGCGCAAGACTTTGCGAGCGTCCTCCGTGTGCCAAAAATAGTCCCCGGGCACAACCGCGGCCAAAAATAACCGCCCGAAGGCAGGGGCGCCAAGTTCGTCGAGCGGAAAAAGGCCACAAAAACGGGTGGGCTATAGCCTTGGGGGGTGGGGCTGGCCAACTTCGTCCGGCGGACTCAGAATGGCGCGAGACTTTGCGAGCGGCCTCCCTGTGCCAAAAATAGGCCCCAGGCACAGCCGCGCCCAAAAATAACCCCCCCAAAGCCCGGGCCCCAATTTACTCCAGCGGAAAAAGGCCCCCAAAACGGGTGGGCAATAGCCGTGGGGGGTGGGGCTGGCCAACTTCGTCCGCCGGACTCGGAAGTGCGCGAAACTCTGCTAGTGGCCTCCGTGTGCCAAAAATTGGCCCCGGGCACAGCCGCGCCCAAAATTAACCACCCGAAGGCCGCGGCGCCAAGTTCGTCCAGCGGAAAAAGGCCACAAAAACGGGTGGGCAATAGCCTTGGGGGGTGGGGCTGGCCAACTTCGTCCGCCCGGACTCGGAATGGCGCGAGACTTTGCGAGCGGCCTCCGTGTGCCAAAAATAGGCCCCGGGCACAGCCGCGCCAAAAAATAACCGCCCGAAGGCCGGGGCGCCAAGTTCGTCCAGCGGAAAAAGGCCACAAAAACGGGTGGGCAATAGCCTTGGGGGGTGGGGCTGGCCAACTTCGTCCGCCGGACTCGGAATAGTGTGAGACTTTGCGAACGGCCTCCCTGTGCCAAAAATAGGCCCTGGTCACAGCCGTGCCCAAAAATAACCGCCCGATGGCCGGGGCGCCAAGTTCGTCCAGCGTAAAAAGGCCACAAAAACGGGTGGGCTATAGCCTTGGGGGGTGGGGCTGGCCAACTTCGTCCGCCGGACTCGGAATGGCGGGAGACTTTGCGAGCGGCCTCCGTGTGCCAAAAATAAGCCCCGGGCACAGCCGCACCCAAAAATAACCGCCTGAAGGCCGGGGCAACAAGTTCGTCCAGCGGAAAAAGGCCACAAAAACGGGTGGGCTATAGCCTTGGGGGGTGGGGCAGGCCAACTTCGTCCGCCGGACTCGGAATGGCGCGAGACTTTGCGAGCGGCCTCCGTGTGCTAAAAATAGGCCCCGGGTACAGCCGCGCCCAAAAATAACCGCCCGAGGGCCGGGGCGACAGGTTCGTCCAGCGTAAAAAGGCGACAAAAACGGGTGGGCTATAGCCTTTGGGGGTGGGGCAGGCCAACTTCGTCCGCCGGACTCGGAATGGTGCGAGACTTTGCGAGCGGCCTCCGTGTACCAAAAATAGGCCCCGGACACAGCCGCGCCCAAAAATAACCACCCGAAGGCCGGGGCGCCAAGTTCGTCCAGCGGAAAAAGGCCACAAAAACGGGTGGGCTATAGCCTTGGGGGGTGGGGCTGGCCAACTTCGTCCGCCGGACTCGGAATGGCGCGAGACTTTGCGAGCGGCCTCCGTGTGCTAAAAATAGGACCCGGGCACAACCGCGCCCAAAAATAACTGCCCGAAGGCCGGGGCGCCAAGTTCGTCCAGCGGAAAAAGGCCACAAAAACGGGTGGGCTATAGCCTTGGGGGGTGGGGCTGGCCAACTTCGTCCCCCGGACTCAGAATGGCGCGAGACTGTGCGAGCGGCTTCCGTGTGCCAAAAATAGGCCCTGGGCACAGCCGCGTACAAAAATAACCGCCCGAAGGCCGGGGCGCCAAGTTCGTCCAGCGGAAAAAGGCCACAAAAACGAGGGGGCTATAGCCTTGGGGTGTGGGGCTGGCCAACTTCGTCCGCCGGACTCGGAATGGCGCAAGACTTTGCGAGCGTCCTCCGTGTGCCAAAAATAGTCCCGGGCACAACCGCATGCCAAAAATAACCGCCCGAAGGCCGGGGCGCCAAGTTCGTCCAGCGGAAAAAGGCCACAAAAACGGGTGGGCTATAGCCTTGGGGGTGGGGCTGGCCAACTTCGTCCGCCGGACTCGGAATGGCGCGAGACTTTGCGAACGGCCTCCGTGTGCCAAAAATAGGCCCCGGGCACAGCCGCGCCCAAAAATAACCGCCCGATGGCCGGGGCGCCAAGTTCGTCCAGCGGAAAAAGGCCACAAAAACGGGTGGGCTATAGCCTTGGGGGGTGGGGCTGGCCAACTTCGTCCGCCGGACTCGGAATGGCGGGAGACTTTGCGAGCGGCCTCCGTGTGCCAAAAATAGGCCCCGGACACAGCTGCGCCCAAAAATAACCGCCCGAAGGCCGGGGCGCCAAATTCGTCCAGCGGAAAAAGGCCACAAAAACGGGTGGGCTATAGCCTTGGGGGATGGGGCAGGCCAACTTCGTCCGCCGGACTCGGAATGGCGCGAGACTTTGCGAGCGGCCTCCGTGTGCTAAAAATAGGCCCCGGGTACAGCCGCGCCCAAAAATAACCGCCCGAGGGCCGGGGCGACAGGTTCGTCCAGCGTAAAAAGGCGACAAAAACGGGTGGGCTATAGCCTTTGGGGGTGGGGCAGGCCAACTTCGTCCGCCGGACTCGGAATGGCGCGAGACTTTGCGAGCGGCCTCCGTGTGCCAAAAATAGGCCCCGGACACAGCCGCGCCCAAAACTAACCACCCGAAGGCCGGGGCGCCAAGTTCGTCCAGCGGAAAAAGGCCACAAAAACGGGTGGGCTATAGCCTTGGGGGGTGGGGCTGGCCAACTTCGTCCGCCGGACTCGGAATGGCGCGAGACTTTGCGATCAGCCTCCCTGTGCCAAAAATAGGCCCCAGGCACAGCCGCGCCCAAAAATAACCGCCCGAAGGCCGGGGCGCCAAGTTCGTCCAGCGGAAAAAGGCCACAAAAACGGGTGGGCTATAGCCTTGAGGGGTGGGGCTGGCCAACTACGTCCGCCGGACTCGGAAGTGCGCGAAACTCTGCTAGTGGCCTCCGTGTGCCAAAAATTGGCCCCGGGCACAACCGCGCCCAAAAATAACCACCCGAAGGCCGCGGCGCCAAGTTCGTCCAGCGGAAAAAGGCCACAAACACGGGTGGGCTATAGCCTTGAGGGGTGGGGCTGGCCGACTTCGTCCGCCGGACTCGGAATGGCGCGAGACTTTGCGAGCGGCCTCCGTGTGCCAAAAATAGGACCCGGGCACAACCGCGCCCAAAAATAACTGCCCGAAGGCCGGGGCGCCAAGTTCGTCCAGCGGAAAAAGGCCACAAAAACGGGTGGGCTATAGCCTTGGGGGGTGGGGCTGGCCAACTTCGTCCCCCGGACTCAGAATGGCGCGAGACTGTGCGAGCGGCTTCCGTGTGCCAAAAATAGGCCCCGGGCACAGCCGCGTACAAAAATAACCGCCCGAAGGCCGGGGCGCCAAGTTCGTCCAGCGGAAAAAGGCCACAAAAACGAGGGGGCTATAGCCTTGGGGTGTGGGGCTGGCCAACTTCGTCCGCCGGACTCGGAATGGCGCAAGACTTTGCGAGCGTCCTCCGTGTGCCAAAAATAGTCCCCGGGCACAACCGCGGCCAAAAATAACCGCCCGAAGGCAGGGGCGCCAAGTTCGTCCAGCGGAAAAAGGCCACAAAAACGGGTGGGCTATAGCCTTGGGGGGTGGGGCTGGCCAACTTCGTCCGCCGGACTCGGAATGGCGCGAGACTTTGCGATCGGCCTCCCTGTGCCAAAAATAGGCCCCAGGCACAGCCGCGCCCAAAAATAACCGCCTGAAGGCCGGGGCGCCAAGTTCGTCCAGCGGAAAAAGGCCACAAAAACGGGTGGGCTATAGCCTTGAGGGGTGGGGCTGGCCAACTTCGTCCGCCGGACTCGGAAGTGCGCGAAACTCTGCTAGTGGCCTTCGTGTGCTAAAAATTGGCCCCGGGCACAGCCGCGCCCAAAAATAACCACCCGAAGGCCGCGGCGCCAAGTTCGTCCAGCGGAAAAAGGCCACAAACACGGGTGGGCTGTAGCCTTGAGGGGTGGGGCTGGCCGACTTCGTCCGCCGGACTCGGAATGGCGCGAGACTTTGCGAGCGGCCTCCGTGTGCCAAAAATAGGACCCGGGCACAACCGCGCCCAAAAATAACTGCCCGAAGGCCGGGGCGCCAAGTTCGTCCAGCGGAAAAAGGCCACAAAAACGGGTGGGCTATAGCCTTGGGGGGTGGGGCTGGCCAACTTCGTCCCCCGGACTCAGAATGGCGCAAGACTGTGCGAGCGGCTTCCGTGTGCCAAAAATAGGCCCCGGGCACAGCCGCGTACAAAAATAACCGCCCGAAGGCCGGGGCGCCAAGTTCGTCCAGCGGAAAAGGGCCCCACAAACGAGGTGTCTATAGCCTTGGGGTGTGGGGCTGGCCAACTTCGTCCGCCGGACTCGGAATGGCGCAAGACTTTGCGAGCGTCCTCCGTGTGCCAAAAATAGTCCCCGGGCACAACCGCGGCCAAAAATAACCGCCCGAAGGCAGGGGCGCCAAGTTCGTCCAGCGGAAAAAGGCCACAAAAACGGGTGGGCTATAGCCTTGGGGGGTGGGGCTGGCCAACTTCGTCCGCCGGACTCGGAATGGCGCGAGACTTTGCGATCGGCCTCCCTGTGCCAAAAATAGGCCCCAGGCACAGCCGCGCCCAAAAATAACCGCCCGAAGGCCGGGGCGCCAAGTTCGTCCAGCGGAAAAAGGCCACAAAAACGGGTGGGCTATAGCCTTGAGGGGTGGGGCTGGCCAACTTCGTCCGCCGGACTCGGAAGTGCGCGAAACTCTGCTAGTGGCCTCCGTGTGCCAAAAATTGGCCCCGGGCACAGCCGCGCCCAAAAATAACCACCCGAAGGCCGCGGCGCCAAGTTCGTCCAGCGGAAAAAGGCCACAAAAACGGGTGGGCTATAGCCTTGAGGGGTGGGGCTGGCCGACTTCGTCCGCCGGACTCGGAATGGCGCGAGACTTTGCGAGCGGCCTCCGTGTGCCAAAAATAGGCCACGGGCACAGCCGCGCCCAAAAATAACCGCCCGAAGGCCGGGGCGCCAAGTTCGTCCAGCGGAAAAAGGCCACAAAAACGGGTGGGCAATAGCCTTGGGGGGTGGGGCTGGCCAACTTCGTCCGCCGGACTCGGAATGGTGTGAGACTTTGCGAACGGCCTCCCTGTGCCAAAAATAGGCCCTGGTCACAGCCGTGCGCAAAAATAAGCGCCCGATGGCCGGGGCGCCAAGTTCGTCCAGCGTAAAAAGGCCACAGAAACGGGTGGGCTATAGCCTTGGGGGGTGGGGCTGGCCAACTTCGTCCGCCGGACTCGGAATGGCGGGAGACTTTGCGAGCGGCCTCCGTGTGCCAAAAATAGGCCCCGGGCACAGCCGCGCCCAAAAATAACCACCCGAAGGCCGCGGCGCCAAGTTCGTCCAGCGGAAAAAGGCCACAAACACGGGTGGGCTATAGCCTTGAGGGGTGGGGCTGGCCGACTTCGTCCGCCGGACTCGGAATGGCGCGAGACTTTGCGAGCGGCCTCCGTGTGCCAAAAATAGGACCCGGGCACAACCGCGCCCAAAAATAACTGCCCGAAGGCCGGGGCGCCAAGTTCGTCCAGCGGAAAAAGGCCACAAAAACGGGTGGGCTATAGCCTTGGGGGGTGGGGCTGGCCAACTTCGTCCGCCGGACTCGGAATGGCGCGAGACTTTGCGATCGGCCTCCCTGTGCCAAAAATAGGCCCCAGGCACAGCCGCGCCCAAAAATAACCGCCCGAAGGCCGGGGCGCCAAGTTCGTCCAGCGGAAAAAGGCCACAAAAACGGGTGGGCTATAGCCTTGAGGGGTGGGGCTGGCCCACTTCGTCCGCCGGACTCGGAAGTGCGCGAAACTCTGCTAGTGGCCTCCGTGTGCCAAAAATTGGCCCCGGGCACAGCCGCGCCCAAAAATAACCACCTGGAGGTCGCATGGCGCCAAGTTCGTCCAGCGGAAAAAGGCCACAAAAACGGGTGGGCTATAGCCTTGAGGGGTGGGGCTGGCCGACTTCGTCCGCCGGACTTGGAATGGCGCGAGACTTTGCGAGCGGCCTCCGTGTGCCAAAAATAGGCCACGGGCACAGCCGCGCCCAAAAATAACCGCCCGAAGGCCGGGGCGCCAAGTTCGTCCAGCGGAAAAAGGCCACAAAAACGGGTGGGCAATAGCCTTGGGGGGTGGGGCTGGCCAACTTCGTCCGCCGGACTCGGAATGGTGTGAGACTTTGCGAACGGCCTCCCTGTGCCAAAAATAGGCCCTGGTCACAGCCGTGCCCAAAAATAACCGCCCGATGGCCGGGGCGCCAAGTTCGTCCAGCGTAAAAAGGCCACAAAAACGGGTGGGCTATAGCCTTGGGGGGTGGGGCTGGCCAACTTCGTCCGCCGGACTCGGAATGGCGGGAGACTTTGCGAGCGGCCTCCGTGTGCCAAAAATAGGCCCCGGGCACAGCCGCGCCCAAAAATAACCACCCGAAGGCCGCGGCGCCAAGTTCGTCCAGCGGAAAAAGGCCACAAACACGGGTGGGCTATAGCCTTGGGGGGTGGGGCTGGCCGACTTCGTCCGCCGGACTCGGAATGGCGCGAGACTTTGCGAGCGGTCTCCGTGTGCCAAAAATAGGACCCGGGCACAACCGCGCCCAAAAATAACTGCCCGAAGGCCGGGGCGCCAAGTTCGTCCAGCGGAAAAAGGCCACAAAACGGGTGGGCTATAGCCTTGGGGGTGGGGCTGGCCAACTTCGTCCCGGACTCAGAATGGGGCGAGACTGTGCGAGCGGCTTCCGTGTGCCAAAAATAGGCCCTGGGCACAGCCGCGTACAAAAATAACCGCCCGAAGGCCGGGGCGCCAAGTTCGTCCAGCGGAAAAAGGCCACAAAAACGAGGGGGCTATAGCCTTGGGGTGTGGGGCTGGCCAACTTCGTCCGCCGGACTCGGAATGGCGCAAGACTTTGCGAGCGTCCTCCGTGTGCCAAAAATAGTCCCCGGGCACAACCGCGGCCAAAAATAACCGCCCGAAGGCAGGGGCGCCAAGTTCGTCCAGCGGAAAAAGGCCACAAAAACGGGTGGGCTATAGCCTTGGGGGGTGGGGCTGGCCAACTTCGTCCGCCGGACTCGGAATGGCGCGAGACTTTGCGAACGGCCTCCCTGTGCCAAAAATAGGCCCCGGGCACAGCCGCGCCCAAAAATAACCGCCCGATGGCCGGGGCGCCAAGTTCGTCCAGCGGAAAAAGGCCACAAAAACGGGTGGGCTATAGCCTTGGGGGGTGGGGCTGGCCAACTTCGTCCGCCGGACTCGGAATGGCGGGAGACTTTGCGAGCGGCCTCCGTGTGCCAAAAATAGGCCCCGGGCACAGCCGCGCCCAAAAATAACCGCCCGAAGGCCGGGGCAACAAGTTCGTCCAGCGGAAAAAGGCCACAAAAACGGGTGGGCTATAGCCTTGGGGGGTGGGGCAGGCCAACTTCGTCCGCCGGACTCGGAATGGCGCGAGACATTGCGAGCGGCCTCCGTGTGCTAAAAATAGGCCCCGGGTACAGCCGCGCCCAAAAATAACCGCCCGAGGGCCGGGGCGACAGGTTCGTCCAGCGTAAAAAGGCGACAAAAACGGGTGGGCTATAGCCTTTGGGGGTGGGGCAGGCCAACTTCGTCCGCCGGACTCGGAATGGCGCGAGACTTTGCGAGCGGCCTCCGTGTGCCAAAAATAGGCCCCGGACACAGCCGCGCCCAAAACTAACCACCCGAAGGCCGGGGCGCCAAGTTCGTCCAGCGGAAAAAGGCGACAATAACGGGTGGGCTATAGCCTTTGGGGGTGGGGCAGGCCAACTTCGTCCGCCGGACTCGGAATGGCGCGAGACTTTGCGAGCGGCCTCCGTGTGCCAAAAATAGGCCCCGGGCACAACCGCGGCCAAAAATAACCGCCCGAAGGCAGGGGCGCCAAGTTCGTCCAGCGGAAAAAGGCCACAAAAACGGGTGGGCTATAGCCTTGGGGGGTGGGGTTGGCCAACTTCGTCCGCCGGACTCGGAATGGCGCGAGACTTTGCGATCGGCCTCCCTGTGCCAAAAATAGGCCCCAGGCACAGCCGCGCCCAAAAATAACCGCCTGAAGTCCGGGGCGCCAAGTTCGTCCAGCGGAAAAAGGCCACAAAAACGGGTGGGCTATAGCCTTGGGGGGTGGGGCTGGCCAACTTCGTCCCCCGGACTCAGAATGGCGCGAAACTGTGCGAGCGGCTTCCGTGTGCCAAAAATAGGCCCCGGGCACAGCCGCGTACAAAAATAAACGCCCGAAGGCCGGGGCGCCAAGTTCGTCCAGCGGAAAAAGGCCACAAAAACGAGGGGGCTATAGCCTTGGGGTGTGGGGCTGGCCAACTTCGTCCGCCGGACTCGGAATGGCGCAAGACTTTGCGAGCGTCCTCCGTGTGCCAAAAATAGTCCCCGGGCACAACCGCGGCCAAAAATAACCGCCCGAAGGCCGGGGCGCCAAGTTCGTCCAGCGGAAAAAGGCCACAAAAACGAGGGGGCTATAGCCTTGGGGTGTGGGGCTGGCCAACTTCGTCCGCCGGACTCGGAATGGCGCAAGACTTTGCGAGCGTCCTCCGTGTGCCAAAAATAGTCCCCGGGCACAACCGCGGCCAAAAATAACCGCCCGAAGGCAGGGGCGTCAAGTTCGTCCAGCGGAAAAAGGCCACAAAAACGGGTGGGCTATAGCCTTGGGGTGTGGGGCTGGCCAACTTCGTCCGCCGGACTCGGAATGGCGCGAGACTTTGCGAACGGCCTCCCTGTGCCAAAAATAGGCCCCGGGCACAGCCGCGCCCAAAAATAACCGCCCGATGGCCGGGGCGCCAAGTTCGTCCAGCGGAAAAAGGCCACAAAAACGGGTGGGCTATAGCCTTGGGGGGTGGGGCTGGCCAACTTCGTCCGCCGGACTCGGAATGGCGGGAGACTTTGCGAGCGGCCTCCGTGTGCCAAAAATAGGCCCCGGACACAGCCGCGCCCAAAACTAACCAACCGAAGGCCGGGGCGCCAAGTTCGTCCAGCGGAAAAAGGCCACAAAAACGGGTGGGCTATAGCCTTGAGGGGTGGGGCTGGCCAACTTCGTCCGCCGGAATCGGAAGTGCGCGAAACTCTGCTAGTGGCCTCCGTGTGCCAAAAATTGGCCCCGGGCACAGCCGCGCCCAAAAATAACCACCCGAAGGCCGCGGCGCCAAGTTCGTCCAGCGGAAAAAGGCCACAAACACGGGTGGGCTATAGCCTTGAGGGGTGGGGCTGGCCGACTTCGTCCGCCGGACTCGGAATAGCGCGAGACTTTGCGAGCGGCCTCCGTGTGCCAAAAATAGGCCACGGGCACAGCCGCGCCCAAAAATAACCGCCCGAAGGCCGGGGCGCCAAGTTCGTCCAGCGGAAAAAGGCCACAAAAACGGGTGGGCAATAGCCTTGGGGGGTGGGGCTGGCCAACTTCGTCCGCCGGACTCGGAATGGTGTGAGACTTTGCGAACGGCCTCCCTGTGCCAAAAATAGGCCCTGGTCACAGCCGTGCCCAAAAATAACCGCCCGATGGCCGGGGCGCCAAGTTCGTCCAGCGGAAAAAGGCCACAAAAACGGGTGGGCTATAGCCTTGGGGGGTGGGGCTGGCCAACTTCGTCCGCCGGACTCGGAATGGCGGGAGACTTTGTGAGCGGCCTCCGTGTGCCAAAAATAGGCCCCGGGCACAGCCGCGCCCAAAAATAACCGCCCGAAGGCCGGGGCAACAAGTTCGTCCAGCGGAAAAAGGCCACAAAAACGGGTGGGCTATAGCCTTGGGGGGTGGGGCAGTCCAACTTCGTCCGCCGGACTCGGAATGGCGCGAGACTTTGCGAGCGGCCTCCGTGTGCTAAAAATAGGCCCCGGGCACAGCCGCGCCCAAAAATAACCGCCCGAAGGCCGGGGCGACAAGTTCGTCCAGCGGAAAAAGGCGACAAAAACGGGTGGGCTATAGCCTTTGGGGGTGGGGCAGGCCAACTTCGTCCGCCGGACTCGGAATGGCGCGAGACTTTGCGAGCGGCCTCCGTGTGCCAAAAATAGGCCCCGGGCACAACCGCAGCCAAAAATAACCGCCCGAAGGCAGGGGCGCCAAGTTCGTCCAGCGGAAAAAGGCCACAAAAACGGGTGGGCTATAGCCTTGGGGGGTGGGGCTGGCCAACTTCGTCCGCCGGACTCGGAATGGCGCCAGACTTTGCGATCGGCCTCCCTGTGCCAAAAATAGGTCCCAGGCACAGCCGCGCCCAAAAATAACCGCCTGAAGGCCGGGGCGCCAAGTTCGTCCAGCGGAAAAAGGCCACAAAAACGGGTGGGCTATAGCCTTGGGGGGTGGGGCTGGCCAACTTCGTCCCCCGGACTCAGAATGGCGCAAAACTGTGCGACCGGCTTCCGTGTGCCAAAAATAGGCCCCGGGCACAGCCGCGTACAAAAATAACCGCCCGAAGGCCGGGGCGCCAAGTTCGTCCAGCGGAAAAAGGCCACAAAAACGAGGGGGCTATAGCCTTGGGGGGTGGGGCTGGCCAACTTCGTCCCCCGGACTCAGAATGGCGCGAGACTGTGCGAGCGGCCTCCGTGTGCCAAAAATAGGCCCCGGGCACAGCCGCGCGCAAAAATAACCGCCCGAAGGCCGGGGCGCCAAGTTCGTCCAGCGGAAAAAGACCACAAAAACGGGGGGGCTATAGCCTCGGGGTGTGGGGCTGGCCCACTTCGTCCGCCGGACTCGGAATGGCGCAAGACTTTGCGAGCGTCCTCCGTGTGCAAAAAATAGTCCCCGGGCACAACCGCGCCCAAAAATAACCGTCCGAAGGCCGGGGCGCCAAGTTCGTCCAGCGGAAAAAGGCCACAAAAACGGGTGGGCTATAGCCTTGAGGGGTGGGGCAGGCCAACTTCGTCCGCCGGACTCGGAATGGCGCGAGACTTTACGAGCGGCCTCCGTGTGCCAAAAATAGGCCCCGGACACAGCCGCGCCCAAAAATAACCGTCCGATGGCCAGGGCGCCAAGTTCGTCCAGCGGAAAAAGGCCACAAAAACGGGTGGGCTATAGCCTTGGGGGGTGGGGCTGGCCAACTTCGTCCGCCGGACTCGGAATGGCGCGAGACTTTGCGAGCGGCCTCCCTGTGCCAAAAATAGGCCACGGGCACAGCCGCGCCCAAAAATAACCGCCCGAAGGCCGGGGCGCCAAGTTCGTCCAGCGGAAAAAGGCCACAAAAACGGGTGGGCTATAGCCTTGGGGGGTGGGGCTGGCCAACTTCGTCCGCCGGACTCGGAATGGTGTGAGACTTTGCGAACGGCCTCCCTGTGCCAAAAATAGGCCCTGGTCACAGCCGTGCCCAAAAATAACCGCCCGATGGCCGGGGCGCCAAGTTCGTCCAGCGGAAAAAGGCCACAAAAACGGGTGGGCTATAGCCTTGGGGGTGGGGCTGGCCAACTTCGTCCGCCGGACTCGGAATGGCGGGAGACTTTGCGAGCGGCCTCCGTGTGCCAAAAATAGGCCCCGGGCACAGCCGCGCCCAAAAATAACCGCCCGAAGGCCGGGGCAACAAGTTCGTCCAGCGGAAAAAGGCCACAAAAACGGGTGGGCTATAGCCTTGGGGGGTGGGGCAGTCCAACTTCGTCCGCCGGACTCGGAATGGCGCGAGACTTTGCGAGCGGCCTCCGTGTGCTAAAAATAGGCCCCGGGCACAGCCGCGCCCAAAAATAACCGCCCGAGGGCCGGGGCGACAAGTTCGTCCAGCGGAAAAAGGCGACAAAAACGGGTGGGCTATAGCCTTTGGGGGTGGGGCAGGCCAACTTCGTCCGCCGGACTCGGAATGGCGCGAGACTTTGCGAGCGGCCTCCGTGTGCCAAAAATAGGCCCCGGACACAGCCGCGCCCAAAAATAACCACTCGAAGGCCGGGGCGCCAAGTTCGTCCATCGAAAAAAGGCCACAAAAACGGGTGGGCTATAGCCTTGGGGGGTGGGGCTGGCCAACTTCGTCCGCCGGACTCGGAATGGCGCGAGACTTTGCGAGCGGCCTCCGTGTGCCAAAAATAGGACCCGGGCACAGCCGAGCCCAAAAATAACTGCCCGAAGGCCGGGGCGCCAAGTTCGTCCAGCGGAAAAAGGCCACAAAAACGGGTGGGCTATAGCCTTGGGGGGTGGGGCTGGCCCACTTCGTCCGCCGGACTCGGAATGGCGCAAGACTTTGCGAGCGTCCTCCGTGTGCCAAAAATAGTCCCCAGGCACAACCGCGCCCAAAAATAACCGTCCGAAGGCCGGGGCGCCAAGTTCGTCCAGCGGAAAAAGGCCACAAAAACGGGTGGGCTATAGCCTTGAGGGGTGGGGCAGGCCAACTTCGTCCGCCGGACTCGGAATGGCGCGAGACTTTACGAGCGGCCTCCGTGTGCCAAAAATAGGCCCCGGACACAGCCGCGCCCAAAAATAACCGTCCGAAGGCCAGGGCGCCAAGTTCGTCCAGCGGAAAAAGGCCACAAAAACGGGTGGGCTATAGCCTTGGGGGGTGGGGCTGGCCAACTTCGTCCGCCGGACTCGGAATGGCGGGAGACTTTGCGAGCGGCCTCCGTGTGCCAAAAATAAGCCCCGGGCACAGCCGCGCCCAAAAATAACCGCCCGAAGGCCGGGGCAACAAGTTCGTCCAGCGGAAAAAGGCCACAAAAACGGGTGGGCTATAGCCTTGAGGGGTGGGGCTGGCCGACTTCGTCCGCCGGACTCGGAATGGCGCGAGACTTTGCGACCGGCCTCCGTGTGCTAAAAATAGGGCCCGGGTACAGCCGCGCCCAAAAATAACCGCCCGAGGGCCGGGGCGACAAGTTCGTCCAGCGGAAAAAGGCGACAAAAACGGGTGGGCTATAGCCTTTGGGGGTGGGGCAGGCCAACTTCGTCCACCGGACTCGGAATGGCGCGAGACTTTGCGAGCGGTCTCCGTGTGCCAAAAACAGGCCCCGGACACAGCCGCGCCCAAAAATAACCACCCGAAGGCCGGGGCGCCAAGTTCGTCCAGCGGAAAAAGGCCACAAAAACGGGTGGGCTATAGCCTTGGGGGGTGGGGCTGGCCAACTTCGTCCGCCGGACTCGGAATGGCGCGAGACTTTGCGAGCGGCCTCCGTGTGCCAAAAATAGGACCCGGGCACAACCGCGCCCAAAAATAACTGCCCGAAGGCCGGGGCGCCAAGTTCGTCCAGCGGAAAAAGGCCACAAAAACGGGTGGGCTATAGCCTTGGGGGGTGGGGCTGGCCAACTTCGTCCGCCGGACTCGGAATGGCGCGAGACTTTGCGAACGGCCTCCCTGTGCCAAAAATAGGCCCCGGGCACAGCCGCGCCCAAAAATAACCGCCCGATGGCCGGGGCGCCAAGTACGACCAGCACACCAATGCACCACAAACGGGTGGGCTATAGCCTTGGGGGGTGGGGCTGGCCAACTTCGTCCGCCGGACTCGGACTGGCGGGAGACTTTGCGAGCGGCCTCCGTGTGCCAAAAATAGGCCCCGGGCACAGCCGCGCCCAAAAATAACCGCCCGAAGGCCGGGGCAACAAGTTCGTCCAGCGGAAAAAGGCCACAAAAACGGGTGGGCTATAGCCTTGAGGGGTGGGGCTGGCCGACTTCGTCCGCCGGACTCGGAATGGCGCGAGACTTTGCGAGCGGCCTCCGTGTGCCAAAAACAGGCCCCGGGCACAGCCGCGCCCAAAAATAACCGCCCGAAGGCCGGGGCAACAAGTTCGTCCAGCGGAAAAAGGCCACAAAAACGGGTGGGCTATAGCCTTGGGGGGTGGGGCAGGCCAACTTCGTCCGCCGGACTCGGAATGGCGCGAGACTTTGCGAGCGGCCTCCGTGTGCTAAAAATAGGCCCCGGGTACAGCCGCGCCCAAAAATAACCCCCCGAGGGCCGGGGCGACAAGTTCGTCCAGCGGAAAAAGGCGACAAAAACGGGTGGGCTATAGCCTTTGGGGGTGGGGCAGGCCAACTTCGTCCGCCGGACTCGGAATGGCGTGAGACTTTGCGAGCGGCCTCCGTGTGCCAAAAATAGGCCCCGGGCACAACCGCGGCCAAAAATAACCACCCGAAGGCAGGGGCGCCAAGTTCGTCCAGCGGAAAAAGGCCACAAAAACGGGTGGGCTATAGCCTTGGGGGGTGGGGCTGGCCAACTTCGTCCGCCGGACTCGGAATGGCGCGAGACTTTGCGATCGGCCTCCCTGTGCCAAAAATAGGCCCCTGGCACAGCCGCGCCCAAAAATAACCGCCTGAAGGCCGGGGCGCCAAGTTCGTCCAGCGGAAAAAGGCCACAAAAACGGGTGGGCTATAGCCTTGGGGGGTGGGGCTGGCCAACTTCGTCCCCCGGACTCAGAATGGCGCGAAACTGTGCGAGCGGCTTCCGTGTGCCAAAAATATGCCCCGGGCACAGCCGCGTACAAAAATAACCGCCCGAAGGCCGGGGCGCCAAGTTCGTCCAGCGGAAAAAGGCCACAAAAACGAGGGGGCTATAGCCTTGGGGTGTGGGGCTGGCCAACTTCGTCCGCCGGACTCGGAATGGCGCAAGACTTTGCGAGCGTCCTCCGTGTGCCAAAAATAGTCCCCGGGCACAACCGCGGCCAAAAATAACCGCCCGAAGGCAGGGGCGCCAAGTTCGTCCAGCGGAAAAAGGCCACAAAAACGGGTGGGCTATAGCCTTGGGGGGTGGGGCTGGCCAACTTCGTCCGCCGGACTCGGAATGGCGCGAGACTTTGCGATCGGCCTCCCTGTGCCAAAAATAGGCCCCAGGCACAGCCGCGCCCAAAAATAACCGCCCGAAGGCCGGGGCGCCAAGTTCGTCCAGCGGAAAAAGGCCACAAAAACGGGTGGGCTATAGCCTTGAGGGGTGGGGCTGGCCAACTTCGTCCGCCGGAATCGGAAGTGCGCGAAACTCTGCTAGTGGCCTCCGTGTGCCAAAAATTGGCCCCGGGCACAGCCGCGCCCAAAAATAACCACCCGAAGGCCGTGGCGCCAAGTTCGTCCAGCGGAAAAAAGCCACAAACACGGGTGGGCTATAGCCTTGAGGGGTGGGGCTGGCCGACTTCGTCCGCCGGACTCGGAATGGCGCGAGACTTTGCGAGTGGCCTCCGTGTGCCAAAAATAGGCCACGGGCACAGCCGCGCCCAAAAATAACCGCCCGAAGGCCGGGGCGCCAAGTTCGTCCAGCGGAAAAAGGCCACAAAAACGGGTGGGCAATAGCCTTGGGGGGTGGGGCTGGCCAACTTCGTCCGCCGGACTCGGAATGGTGTGAGACTTTGCGAACGGACTCCCTGTGCCAAAAATAGGCCCTGGTCACAGCCGTGCCCAAAAATAACCGCCCGATGGCCGGGGCGCCAAGTTCGTCCAGCGGAAAAAGGCCACAAAAACGGGTGGGCTATAGCCTTGGGGGGTGGGGCTGGCCAACTTCGTCCGCCGGACTCGGAATGGCGGGAGACTTTGTGAGCGGCCTCCGTGTGCCAAAAATAGGCCCCGGGCACAGCCGCGCCCAAAAATAACCGCCCGAAGGCCGGGGCAACAAGTTCGTCCAGCGGAAAAAGGCCACAAAAACGGGTGGGCTATAGCCTTGGGGGGTGGGGCAGTCCAACTTCGTCCACCGGACTCGGAATGGCGCGAGCCTTTGCGAGCGGCCTCCGTGTGCTAAAAATAGGCCCCGGGCACAGCCGCGCCCAAAAATAACCGCCCGAAGGCCGGGGCGACAAGTTCGTCCAGCGGAAAAAGGCGACAAAAACGGGTGGGCTAAAGCCTTTGGGGGTGGGGCAGGCCAACTTCGTCCGCCGGACTCGGAATGGCGCGAGACTTTGCGAGCGGCCTCCGTGTGCCAAAAATAGGCCCCGGACACAGCCGCGCCCAAAAATAACCACTCGAAGGCCGGGGCGCCAAGTTCGTCTAGCGGAAAAAGGCCACAAAAACGGGTGGGCTATAGCCTTGGGGGGTGGGGCTGGCCAACTTCGTCCGCCGGACTCGGAATGGCGCGAGACTTTGCGAGCGGCCTCCGTGTGCCAAAAATAGGACCCGGGCACAGCCGCGCCCAAAAATAACTGCCCGAAGGCCGGGGCGCCAAGTTCGTCCAGCGGAAAAAGGCCACAAAAACGGGTGGGCTATAGCCTTGGGGGGTGGGGCTGGCCAACTTCGTCCCCCGGACTCAGAATGGCGCGAGACTGTGCGAGCGGCCTCCGTGTGCCAAAAATAGGCAACGGGCACAGCCGCGCGCAAAAATAACCGCCCGAAGGCCGGGGCGCCAAGTTCGTCCAGCGGAAAAAGACCACAAAAACGGGGGGGCTATAGCCTTGGGGTGTGGGGCTGGCCCACTTCGTCCGCCGGACTCGGAATGGCGCAAGACTTTGCGAGCGTCCTCCGTGTGCCAAAAATAGTCCCCGGGCACAACCGCGCCCAAAAATAACCGTCCGAAGGCCGGGGCGCCAAGTTCGTCCAGCGGAAAAAGGCCACAAAAACGGGTGGGCTATAGCCTTGAGGGGTGGGGCAGGCCAACTTCGTCCGCCGGACTCGGAATGGCGCGAGACTTTACGAGCGGCCTCCGTGTGCCAAAAATAGGCCCCGGACACAGCCGCGCCCAAAAATAACCGTCCGAAGGCCAGGGCGCCAAGTTCGTCCAGCGGAAAAAGGCCACAAAAACGGGTGGGCTATAGCCTTGGGGGGTGGGGCTGGCCAACTTCGTCCGCCGGACTCGGAATGGCGCGAGACTTTGTGAACGGCCTCCGTGTGCCAAAAATAGGCCACGGGCACAGCCGCGCCCAAAAATAACCGCCCGAAGGCCGGGGCGCCAAGTTCGTCCAGCGGAAAAAGGCCACAAAAACGGGTGGGCAATAGCCTTGGGGGGTGGGGCTGGCCAACTTCGTCCGCCGGACTCGGAATGGTTGGAGACTTTGCGAACGGCCTCCCTGTGCCAAAAATAGGCCCTGGTCACAGCCGTGCCCAAAAATAACCGCCCGATGGCCGGGGCGCCAAGTTCGTCCAGCGGAAAAAGGCCACAAAAACGGGTGGGCTATAGCCTTGGGGGGTGGGGCTGGCCAACTTCGTCCGCCGGACTCGGAATGGCGGGAGACTTTGCGAGCGGCCTCCGTGTGCCAAAAATAGGCCCCGGGCACAGCCGCGCCCAAAAATAACCGCCGAAGGCCGGGCAACAAGTTCGTCCAGCGGAAAAAGGCCACAAAAACGGGTGGGCTATAGCCTTGGGGGTGGGGCAGTCCAACCGTCCGCCCGGACTCGGAATGGCGCGAGACTTTGCGGCGGCCTCCGTGTGCTAAAAATAGGCCCGGGCACAGCCGCGCTTAAAAATAACCGCCCGAGGGCCGGGCGACAAGTTCGTCCAGCGGAAAAAGGCGACAAAAGCGGGTGGGCTATAGCCTTTGGGGGTGGGGCAGGCCAACCGTCCGCGGTCTCGGAATGGCGCGAGACTTTGCGAGCGGCCTCCGTGTGCCAAAAATAGGCCCCGGACACAGCCGCGCCCAAAAATAACCACTCGAAGGCCGGGGCGCCAAGTTCGTCTAGCGGAAAAAGGCCACAAAAACGGGTGGGCTATAGCCTTGGGGGGTGGGGCTGGCCAACTTCGTCCGCCGGACTCGGAATGGCGCGAGACTTTGCGAGCAGCCTCCGTGTGCCAAAAATAGGACCCGGGCACAGCCGCGCCCAAAAATAACTGCCCGAAGGCCGGGGCGCCAAGTTCGTCCAGCGGAAAAAGGCCACAAAAACGGGTGGGCTATAGCCTTGGGGGGTGGGGCTGGCCAACTTCGTCCCCCGGACTCAGAATGGCGCGAGACTGTGCGAGCGGTCTCCGTGTGCCAAAAATAGGCCCCGGGCACAGCCGCGCGCAAAACTAACCGCCCGAAGGCCGGGGCGCCAAGTTCGTCCAGCGGAAAAAGACCACAAAAACGGGGGGGCTATAGTCTTGGGGTGTGGGGCTGGCCCACTTCGTCCGCCGGACTCGGAATGGCGCAAGACTTTGCGAGCGTCCTCCGTGTGCCAAAAATAGTCCCCGGGCACAACCGCGCCCAAAAATAACCGTCCGAAGGCCGGGGCGCCAAGTTCGTCCAGCGGAAAAAGGCCACAAAAACGGGTGGGCTATAGCCTTGAGGGGTGGGGCAGGCCAACTTCGTCCGCCGGACTCGGAATGGCGCGAGACTTTACGAGCGGCCTCCGTGTGCCAAAAATAGGCCCCGGACTCAGCCACGCCCAAAAATAACCGTCCGAAGGCCAGGGCGCCAAGTTCGTCCAGCGGAAAAAGGCCACAAAAACGGGTGGGCTATAGCCTTGGGGGGTGGGGCTGGCCAACTTCGTCCGCCGGACTCGGAATGGCGCGAGACTTTGCGAACGGCCTCCCTGTGCCAAAAATAGGCCCCGGGCACAGCCGCGCCCAAAAATAACCGGCCGAGGGCCGGGGCGACAAGTTCGTCCAGCGGAAAAAGGCGACAAAACGGGTGGGCTATAGCCTTTTGGGTGGGGCAGGCCAACCGTCCGCCGGACTCGGAATGGCGCGAGACTTTGCGAACGGCCTCCGTGTGCCAAAAATAGGCCCCGGACACAGCCGCGCCCAAAAATAACCACCCGAAGGCCGGGGCGCCAAGTTCGTCCAGCGGAAAAAGGCCACAAAAACGGGTGGGCTATAGCCTTGGGGGGTGGGGCTGGCCAACTTCGTCCGCCGGACTCGGAATGGCGCGAGACTTTGCGAGCGGCCTCCGTGTGCCAAAAATAGGACCCGGGCACAGCCACGCCCAAAAATAACTGCCCGAAGGCCGGGGCGCCAAGTTCGTCCAGCGGAAAAAGGCCACAAAAACGGGTGGGCTATAGCCTTGGGGGGTGGGGCTGGCCAACTTCGTCCCCCGGACTCAGAATGGCGCGAGACTTTGCGAGCGGCCTCCGTGTACCAAAAATAGACCCCGGGCACAGCCGCGCACAAAAATAACCACCCGAAGGCCGGGGCGCCAAGTTCGTCCAGCGGAAAAAGGCCACAAAAACGGGGGGGCTATAGCCTTGGGGTGTGGGGCTGGCCAACTTCGTCCGCCGGACTCGGAATGGTGCAAGACTTTGCGAGCGTCCTCCGTGTGCCAAAAATAGTCCCCGGGCACAACCGCGCCCAAAAATAACCGCCTGAAGGCCGGGGCGCCAAGTTCGTCCAGCGGAAAAAGGCCACAAAAACGGGTGGGCTATAGCCTTGAGGGGTGGGGCAGGCCAACTTCGTCCGCCGGACTCGGAATGGCGCGAGACTTTGCGAGCGGCCTCCGTGTGCCAAAAATAGGCCCCGGGCACAGCCGCGCCCAAAAATAACCGTCCGAAGGCCAGGGCGCCAAGTTCGTCCAGCGGAAAAAGGCCACAAAAACGGGTGGGCTATAGCCTTGGGGGGTGGGGCTGGCCAACTTCGTCCGCCGAACTCGGAATGGCGCGAGACTTTGCGAACGGCCTCCCTGTGCCAAAAATAGGCCCCGGGCACAGCCGCGCCCAAAAATAACCGGCCGAGGGCCGGGGCGACAAGTTCGTCCAGCGGAAAAAGGCGACAAAAACGGGTGGGCTATAGCCTTGGGGGGTGGGGCTTGCCAACTTCGTCCCCCGGACTCGGAATGGCGCGAGACTTTCCGAGCGGCCTCCGTGTGCCAAAAATAGGCCCCGGGCACAGCCGCGCCCAAAAATAGGCCCCGGGCACAGCTGCGCCCAAAAATAACCGCCCGAAGGCCAGGGCGCCAAGTTCGTCCAGCGGAAAAAGGCCACAAAAACGGGTGGGCTATAGCCTTGGGGGGTGGGGCTGGCCGACTTCGTCCGCCGGACTCGGAATGGCGCGAGACTTTGCGAACGGCCTCCCTGTGCCAAAAATAGGCCCCGGTCACAGCCGCGCCCAAAAATAACCGCCAGATGGCCGGGGCGCCAAGTTCGTCCAGCGGAAAAAGGCCACAAAAACGGGTGGGTTATAGCCTTGGGGGGTGGGGCTGGCCCACTTCGTCCGCCGGACTCGGAATGGCGAAAGACTTTGCGAGCGTCCTCCGTGTGCAAAAAATAGTCCCCGGGCACAGCCGCGGCCAAAAATAACCGCCCGAAGGCAGGGGCGCCAAGTTCGTCCAGCGGAAAAAGGCCACAAAAACGGGTGGGCTATAGCCTTGAGGGGTGGGGCTGGCCAACTTCGTCCGCCGGACTCGGAAGTGCGCGAAACTCTGCGAGTGGCCTCCGTGTGCCAAAAATTGGCCCCGGGCACAGCCGCGCCCAAAAATAACCACCCGAAGGCCGCGGCGCCAAGTTCGTCCAGCAGAAAAAGGCCACAAAAACGGGTGGGCTATAGCCTTGGGGGGTGGGGCTGCCCAACTTCGTCCGCCGGACTCGGAATGGCGCGAGACTTTGCAATCGGCCTCCCTGTGCCAAAAATAGGCCCCGGGCACAGCCGCGCCCAAAAATAACCACCCGAAGGCCGGGGCGCCAAGTTCGTCCAGCGGAAAAAGGCCACAAAAACGGGTGGGCTATAGCCTTGGGGGGTGGGGCTGCCCAACTTCGTCCGCCGGACTCGGAATGGCGCGAGACTTTGCAATCGGCCTCCCTGTGCCAAAAATAGGCCCCGGGCACAGCCGCGCCCAAAAATAACTGCCCGAAGGCCGGGGCGCCAAGTTCGTCCAGTGGAAAAAGGCCACAAAAACGGGTGGGCTATAGCCTTGTGACGAGGGGCTGGCCCATTTCGTCCGCGGGACTCGGAATGCGGCGAGACTTTACGACGTCCTCTGCGCGCCAAAAATAGGCTACGGGCACAGCCGCGCCCAAAAATAACCGCCCGACGGCCGGGGCGCCAAGTTCGCCCAGGGGAAAAATGGCCAAAAAATGGGTGGGCTATAGCCTTGGGGGGAGGGGCTGGCCAACTTCGTCCGCCGGACTCAGAATGGGGCGAGACTTTGCGAGCGGCCTCCGTATGCCAAAAATAGGCCGCGGGCACAGCCGCGCCCAAAAATAACCGTCCGAAGGCTGAGGCGCCAAGTTCGTCCAGCGGAAAAATAGCCAAAAAACGGGTGGGCTATAGCCTTGGGGGGAGGGGCTGACCAACTTCGTCCGCCGGACTCGGAATGGGGCGAGACTTTACGAGCGTCCTCCGCGTGCCAAAAATAGGCTGCAGGCACAGCCGCTCCCAAAAATAACTGCCCGAAGGCCGGGGCGCCAAGTTCGTCAAGCCGAAAAATGACAAAAAATGGGTGGGCTATAGCCTTGGGGGGAGGGGCTGGAAAACTTCGTCCGCCGGACTTGGAATGGGGCGAGACTTTACGAGCGGGCTCCGCATGCCAAAAATAGGCCGTGGACACAGCCACGCCTAAAAATAACCGCCCAAATGCCGGGGCACCAAGTTCGTCCAGGGGAAAAATGGCCAAAAAACGGGTGGGCTATAGCCTTGGGGGGAGGGGCTGGCCAACTTCGTCCGCCGGACTCGGAATGGCGCGAGACTTTGCGAGCGTCCTCCGCGTGCCAAAACTAGGCCGCGGCACTGCAGCGCCCAAAAATAACCGCCCGAAGGCCGGGGCGCCAAGTTCGTCCAGCGGAAAAATGGCCAAAAAACGGGTGGGCTATAGCCTTGGGTGGAGGGGCTGGCCAACTTCGTCTGCCGGACTATGAATGGGGCGAGACTTTGCAAGCAGCCTCCGCGTGCGAAAAATAGGCTGCGGGCACAGCCGCGCCCCAAAATAACTCCCCGAAGGTGGTTGCGCCCAAACCCCCCAGCGGAAAAATAGCCAAAACATGGGTGGGCTATAGCCTTGGGGGGAGGGGCTGGCCAACTTCGTCCGCCGGACTCGGAATGGGGCGAGACTTTGTGAGCGGCCTCCGCGTGCCAAAAATAGGCCGCGGGCACAGCCGCGCCCAAAAATAACTCCCCGAAGGTGGTTGCGCCCAAACCCCCCAGCGGAAAAAATGCCAAAAAATGGGTGGGCTATAGCCTTGGGGGGAGGGGCTGGCCCACTTCGTCCGCCGGCCTCGGAATGGGTGGAGACTGTGCGAGCGGCCTCCGCGTGGCAGAAATAGGCCACGTACACGGCCGCGCCCTAAAATAACCCCCCGAAGGCCGGGGCGACAAGTTCGTCCAGCGGAAAAATGGGCAAAAAACGGGTGGGCTATAGCCTTGGGGGGAGGGGCTGGCCAACTTCGTCCGCCGGACTCGGAATGGGGCGAGACTTTGCGAGCGGGCTCCGCGTGCCAAAAATAGGCCGTGCGCACAGCCGCACCCAAAAATAACCCCCCGAAGGTCGGCGCTCCCAAACCCTCCAGCAGAAAAATGGCAAAAAAACGGGTGGGCTATAGCCTTGGGGGCAGGGGCTGGCCAACTTCGTCCGCCGGACTCGGAATGGGGCGAGACTTTGCGAGCGGCCTCCGCGTGCCAAAAATAGGACGCGGACACAGCCGCACCCAAAAATAACCCACCAAAGGCCGGGGCGCCAAGTACGTCCAGCGGAAAAATGGCCAAAAAACAGGTGGGCTATAGCCTTGGGGGGAGGGGCTGGCCAACGTCGTCCGCCGGACTCAGAATGGGGCGAGACTTTGCGAGCAACCTCCGCGTGCCAAAAATAGGCAGCGGGTACAGCCGCACCAAAAAATAACCCACCGAAGGCCGGGGCGCCAAGTTCGTCCAGCGGAAAAATGGCCAAAAAACGGGTGGGCTATAGCCTTGGGGGGAGGGGCTGGCCCACTTCGTCCGCTGGACTCGGAATGGGGCGAGACTTTACGAGCGGCCTCCGCGTTCCAAAAATAGGCGGCGGGCACAGCCGCGCCAAAAAATAACCCCCCGAAGGCCGGGGCGCCAAGTTCGTCCAGCGGAAAAATGGCCAAAAAACGGGTGGGCTATAGCCTTGGGGGGAGGGGCTGGCCAACTTCGTCCGCCGGACTCGGAATGGGGCGAGACTTTACGAGCGGCCTCCGCGTGCCAAAAATATTCCGTGGTCACAACCACGCCCAAAAATAACCCCCCGAAGGCCGGGGCGCCCAGTTCGTCCAGCAGAAAAATGGCCAAAAAATGGGTGGGCTATAGCCTTGGGTGGAGGGGCTGGCCAACTTCGTCTGCCGGACTCAGAATGGGGCGAGACTTTGCGAGCGGCCTCCACGTGCCAATAATAGGCCGCGGGCACAGCCGTGCCCAAAAATAACCGTCCGAAGGCCGGGGCGCCAAGTTCGTCCAGCGGAAAAATGGCCAAAAAACGGGTGTGCTATAGCCTTGGGGGGATGGGCTGGCAAACTTCGTCCGCCGGACTCGGAATGGGACGAGAGTTTACTAGCGGCATCCGCGTGCCAAAAATAGGCCGCTGGCACAGCTGCGCCCAAAACTAACTGCCCGAAGGCCGGGGCGCCATGTTCGTCCAGCGGAAAAATGGACAAAAAACGGGTGGGCTATAGCCTTGGTGGGAGGGGCTGGCCAACTTCGTCCGCCGGACTCGGAATGGGGCGAGACTTTGCGAGCGGACTCCGCGTGCGAAAAATATTCTGTGGGCACAGCCACGCTGAAAAATAACCCACCGAAGGCCGGGGCGCCCAGTTCGTCCAGCAGAAAAATGACCAAAAAATGGGTGGGCTATAGCCTTGGGGGGAGGGGCTGGCCAACTTCGTCTGCTGGACTCGGAATGGGGCGAGACTTTGCGAGCGGCCGCCGCATGCCAAAAATAGGCCGGGGCACAGCCGCGCCCAAAAATAACCGCCCGAAGGCCGGGGCGCCAAGTTCGTCCAGCGGAAAAATGGCCAAAAAATGGGTTGGCTATAGCCTTGGGGGGAGGGGCTGGCCAACTTCGTCCGCCGGACTCGGAATGGGGCGAGACTTTGCGAGCGGCCTCCGTGTACCAAAAATATTCCGTGGTCACAGCCACGCCCAAAAATAACCCCCCGAAGGCCGGGGCGCCCAGTTCGTCCAGCGGAAAAATGGCCAAAAAATGGGTGGGCTATAGCCTTGGGTGGAGGGGCTGGCCAACTTCGTCTGCCGGACTCGGAATGGGGCCAGACTTTGCGAGCGGCTTCCACGTGCCAATAATAGGCCACGGGCACAGCCACGCCCAAAAATAACCGTCCGAAGGCCGGGGCGCCAAGTTCGTCCAGCAGAAAAACGGCCAAAAAATGGGTGGGCTATAGCCTTGGGGGGAGGGGTTGGCCAACTTCGTCTGCCGGACTCGGAAGGGGGCGAGACTTTGTGAGTGGCCTCCGCGTGCCATAAATAGGCCGCGGGCACAGCCGCGCCCAAAAAAAACCACCCGAAGGCCGGGGCGCCAAGTTTGTCCAGCGGAAAAATGGCCAAAAAACGGGTGGGCTATAGCCTTGGGGGGAGGGGCTGGCCAACTTCGTCCGCCGGACTCGGATTGGGGCGAGACTTTGTGAGCGGCCTCCGCGTGCCAAAAATAGGCCGCGGGCACATCCGTGCCAAAAAAAAACCCCCCGATGTTCGGCGCGCCCAAGCCCCCCAGCGGAAAAATGGCCAAAAAACGGGTGGGCGATAGCCTTGGGGGGAGGGGCTGGCCAACTTCGTCCGCCGGACTCGGAATGGGGCGAGAGTTTGCGAGCGGCCTCTGCGTGCCAAAAATAGGCCGCGGGCACAGCCGCGCCCATAAATAACCCCCCGAAGGTTGGCGCACCCAAACCCCCCAACGGAAAAATGGCCAAAAAACGGTTGGGCTATAGCCTTGGGGGGAGGGGCTGGCCGACTTCGTCCGCCGGACTCGGAATGGGGCGAGACTTTGCGAGCGGCCTCCCCGTGCCAAAAATAGGCCGCGGGCACAGCCGCGCCCAAAAATAACCCCCCGAAGGTCGGCGCGCTCAAACCCCCCAATTGAAAAATGGCCAAAAAACGGGTGGGCTATAGCCTTGGGGGGAGGGGCTGGCCGACTTCGTCCGCCGGACTCGGAATGGGACGAGACTTTACGAGCGGCCTCCGCGTGCCAAAAATAGGCCGCGGGCATAGCCGCGCCCACAAATAACCCCCCGAATGTCGGCGCACCCAAACCCCCCAATTGAAAAATGGCCAAAAAACGGGTGGGCCATAGCCTTGGGGGGAGGGGCTGGCCGACTTCGTCCGCCGGACTCGGAATGGGGCGAGACTTGCGAGCGGCCTCCGCGTGCCAAAAATAGGCCGCGGGCACAGTCTCACCCAATAATAACCCCCCGAAGGTCGGCGCGCCCAAACCCCCCAGCGGAAAAATGGCCAAAAAACGGGTGGGCTATAGCCTTGGGGGGAGGGGCTGGCCGACTTCGTCCGCTGGACTCGGAATGGGGCGAGAATTTGCGAGCGGCCTCCGCGTGCCAAAAATAGGACGCAGACACAGCCGCGCCCAAAAATAACCCCCCGAAGGTTGGCGCGCTCAAACCCCCCAATTGAAAAATGGCCAAAAAACGGGTGGGCTATAGCCTTGGGGGGAGGGGCTGGCCGACTTCGTCCGCCGGACTCGGAATGGGGCGAGACTTTGCGAGCGGCCTCCGTGTGCCAAAAATAGGCCGCGGGCACAGCCGCGCCCAAAAATAACACCCCGAAGGTCGGCGCATCCAAACCCCCGACAGAAAAATGGCCAAAAAACGGGTGGGCTATAACCTTGGGGGGAGGGGCTGGCTAACTTCGTCCGCCGGACTCGGAATGGGGCGAGAGTTTGCGAGCGGCCTCCGCGTGACAAAAATAGGCTACGGGCACAGCCACGGCCAAAAATAACCCCCCGAAAGTCGGCGCGCCCAAACCCCCCACGGAAAAATGGCCAAAAAACGGGTGGGCTATAGCCTTGGGGGGAGGGGCTGGCCCACTTCTTCCGCCGGACTCGGAATGGGGTGAGAGTTTGCGAGCTACCTCCGCGTGGCAAAAATAGGCCGCGGGCACAGCCGCGTCCAAAAATAACCCCCCGAAGGTCGGCGCGCCCAAATCCCCCAATCGAAAAATGGCCAAAAATCGGTTGGGCTATAGGCTTGGGGGGAGGGGCCGGCCGACCGTCCGCCGGACTCGGAATAGGGCGAGACTGCGAGCGGCCTCCAGCGTGCCAAAAATAGGGCCGCGGGCACAGCCGCGCCAAAAATAACCCCGAAGGTCGGGCGCGCCCAAATCCCCCAATCGAAAAATGGCCAAAAACGGTTGGGCTATGCAGAAAAATGGCCAAAAGCGGGGGAGTGGCCGGCCGACTTCATCCGCCGGACTCGGAATAGGGCGAGACTTTGCGAGCGGCCTCCGCGTGCCAAAAATAGGCCGCGGGCACAGCCGCGCCCAAAAATAACCCCCCGAAGGTCGGCGCGCCCAAACCCCCCAGCGGAAAAATGGCCAAAAAACGGGTGGGCTATAGCCTTGCGGGGAGGGGCTGGCCAACTTCTTCCGCCGGACTGGGAATGGGGTGAGACTTTGCGAGCCGCCTCCGCGTGGTAAAAATAGTCCGCCAGCACAGCTGCGTCCAAAAATAACCCCCCGAAGGTCGGCGCGCCCAAGCCCCCTAGCGGAAAAATGGCCAAAAAACGGGTGGGCTATAGCCTTGCGGGGAGGGGCTGGCCAACTTCGTCCGCTGGACTCGGAATGGGGCGAGACTTGCGAGCGGCCTCCGCGTGCCAAAAATAGGCCGCGGGCACAGCCTCACCCAAAAATAACCCCCCGAAAGTCGGCGCGCCCAAACCCCCCAGTGGAAAAATGGCCAAAAAACGGGTGGGCTATAGCCTTGCGGGGAGGGGCTGGCCAACTTCGTCCGCCGGACTCGGAATGGGGCGAGACTTTGCGAGCGGCCTCCGCGTGCCAAAAATAGGCCGCGGGCACAGCCGTGCCATAAAATCCCTCCCTGAAGGTCGGTGCGCCCAAACCCCCCAATTGAAAAATGGCCAAAAAACGGGTGGGCTATAGCCTTGGGGGGAGGGGCTGGCCGACTTCGTCCGCCGGACTCGGAATGGGGCGAGACTTTGCGAGCGGCCTCCGTGTGCCAAAAATAGGCCGCGGGCACAGCCGCGCCCAAAAATAACACCCCGAAGGTCGGCGCATCCAAACCCCCGGCAGAAAAATGGCCAAAAAACGGGTGGGCTATAACCTTGGGGGGAGGGGCTGGCTAACTTCGTCCGCTGGACTCGGAATGGGGCGAGAGTTTGCGAGCGGCCTCCGCGTGCCAAAAATAGGCTGCGGGCACAGCCACGGCCAAAAATAACCCCCCGAAAGTCGGCGCGCCCAAACCCCCCACGGAAAAATGGCCAAAAAACGGGTGGGCTATAGCCTTGGGGGGAGGGGCTGGCCCACTTCTTCCGCCGGACTCGGAATGGGGTGAGAGTTTGCGAGCTACCTCCGCGTGGCAAAAATAGGCCGCGGGCACAGCCGCGTCCAAAAATAACCCCCCGAAGGTCGGCGCGCCCAAATCCCCCAATCGAAAAATGGCCAAAAAACGGTTGGGCTATAGGCTTGGGGGGAGGGGCCGGCCGACTTCGTCCGCCGGACTCGGAATAGGGCGAGACTTTGCGAGCGGCCTCCGCGTGCCAAAAATAGGCCGCGGGCACAGCCGCGCCCAAAAATAACCCCCCGAAGGTTGGCGCGCCCAAACCCTTCAGAGAAAAAATTACCAGAAAACGGGTGGGTTATATAGCCTTGGGGGGAGGGGCTGCCGACTTCGTCTGCCGGACTCGGAATGGGGTGACACGCTGTGAACGGCCTCCGCGTGCCAAAAATAGTCCGCCGGCACATCCGCGCCCAAAAATAACCCCCCGAAGGTCGGCGCATCCAAACCCCCGGCAGAAAAATGGCCAAAAAACGGGTGGGCTACAGCCTTGGGGGGAGGGGCTGGCTAACTTCGTCCGCCGGACTCGGAATGGGGCGTGAGTTTGCGAGCGGCCTCCGCGTGCCAAAAATAGGCCACGGGCACAGCCGCGCCCAAAAATAACCCCCCAAAAGTAGGCGCGCCCAAACCCCCCAGCGGAAAAATGGCCAAAAAACAGGTGGGCTATAGCCTTGGGGGGAGGGGCTGGCCCACTTCTTCCGCCGGACTCGGAATGGGGTGAGAGTTTGCGAGCCGCCTCCGCGTTGCATAAATAGGCCGCGGTCGCAGCCGCGTCCAAAAATAACCCCCCGAAGGTCGGCGCGCCCAAACCCTCCAGCGGAAAAATTGCCAAAAAACGGGTGGGCTATAGCCTTGGGGGGAGGGGCTGGACAACTTCGTCCGCCGGACTCGGAATGGGGCGAGAGTTTGCGAGCGGCCTCTGCGTGCCAAAAATAGGCCACGGGCACAGCCGCGCCCATAAATAACCCCCCGAAGGTTGGCGCACCCAAACCCCCCAACGGAAAAATGGCCAAAAAACGGTTGGGCTATAGCCTTGGGGGGAGGGGCTGGCCGACTTCGTCCGCCGGACTCGGAATGGGGCGAGAGACTGCGAAGCGGCCTCCGCGTGCCAAAAATAGCCCGCGGGCACAGCCGTGCCCACAAAAAACCCCCCCAAGGTCGGCGCGCTCAAACCCCCCAATTGAAAAATGGCCAAAAAACGGGTGGGCTATAGCCTTGGGGGGAGGGGCTGGCCGACTTCGTCCGCCGGACTCGGAATGGGGCGAGACTTTGCGAGCGGCCTCCGCGTGCCAAAAATAGGCCGCGGGCACAGCCGCGCCCAAAAATAACACCCCGAAGGTCGGCGCATCCAAACCCCCGGCAGAAAAATGGCCAAAAAACGGGTGGGCTATAACCTTGGGGGGAGGGGCTGGCTAACTTCGTCCGCTGGACTCGGAATGGGGCGAGAGTTTGCGAGCGGCCTCCGCGTGCCAAAAATAGGCTGCGGGCACAGCCACGGCCAAAAATAACCCCCCGAAAGTCGGCGCGCCCAAACCCCCCAGCGGAAAAATGGCCAAAAAACGGGTGGGCTATAGCCTTGGGGGGAGGGGCTGGCCCACTTCTTCCGCCGGACTCGGAATGGGGTGAGAGTTTGCGAGCTACCTCCGCGTGGCAAAAATAGGCCGCGGGCACAGCCGCGTCCAAAAATAACCCCCCGAAGGTCGGCGCGCCCAAATCCCCCAATCGAAAAATGGCCAAAAACGGTTGGGCTATAGGCTTGGGGAGGGCTGGCCGACTCGTCCCGCTGGACTCGGAATAGGGCGAGACTTTGCGAGCGGCCTCCGCGTGCCAAAAATAGGCCGCGGGCACAGCCGCGCCCAAAAATAACCCCCCGAAGGTCGGCGCGCCCAAATCCCCCAATCGAAAAATGGCCAAAAAACGGTTGGGCTATAGGCTTGGGGGGAGGGGCCGGCCGACTTCGTCCGCCGGACTCGGAATAGGGCGAGACTTTGCGAGCGGCCTCCGCGTGCCAAAAATAGGCCGCGGGCACAGCCGCGCCCAAAAATAACCCCCCGAAGGTCGGCGCGCCCAAACCCCCCAGCGGAAAAATGGCCAAAAAACGGGTGGGCTATAGCCTTGCGGGGAGGGGCTGGCCAACTTCTTCCGCCGGACTGGGAATGGGGTGAGACTTTGCGAGCCGCCTCCGCGTGGTAAAAATAGTCCGCCAGCACAGCTGCGTCCAAAAATAACCCCCCGAAGGTCGGCGCGCCAAGCCCCTAGCGGAAAAATGGCCAAAAAACGGGTGGGCTATAGCCTTGCGGGGAGGGGCTGGCCAACTTCGTCCGCTGGACTCGGAATGGGGCGAGACTTGCGAGCGGCCTCCGCGTGCCAAAAATAGGCCGCGGGCACAGCCTCACCCAAAAATAACCCCCCGAAAGTCGGCGCGCCCAAACCCCCCAGTGGAAAAATGGCCAAAAAACGGGTGGGCTATAGCCTTGCGGGGAGGGGCTGGCCAACTTCGTCCGCCGGACTCGGAATGGGGCGAGACTTTGCGAGCGGCCTCCGCGTGCCAAAAATAGGCCACGGGCACAGCCGTGCCCAAAAATAATCCCCCGAAGGTCGGTGCGCCCAAACCCCCCAATTGAAAAATGGCCAAAAAACGGGTGGGCTATAGCCTTGGGGGGAGGGGCTGGCCGACTTCGTCCGCCGGACTCGGAATGGGGCGAGACTTTGCAAGCGGCCTCCGCGTGCCAAAAATAGCCCGCGGGCACAGCCGCGCCCAAAATAACCCCCCGAAGGTCGGCGCGCCCAAACCCTTCAGCGAAAAAATTACCAGAAAACGGGTGGGTTATATAGCCTTGGGGGGAGGGGCTGGCCGACTTCGTCTGCCGGACTCGGAATGGGGTGACACGCTGTGAACGGCCTCCGCGTGCCAAAAATAGTCCGCGGGCACAGCCGCGCCCAAAAATAACACCCCGAAGGTCGGCGCATTCAAACCCCCGGCAGAAAAATGGCCAAAAAACGGGTGGGCTATAGCCTTGGGGGGAGGGGCTGGCTAACTTCGTCCGCCGGACTCGGAATGGGGTGTGAGTTTGCGAGCGGCCTCCGCGTGCCAAAAATAGGCCGCGGGCACAGACGCACCCAAAAATAACCCCCCGAAAGTTGGCGCGCCCAAACCCCCCAGCGGAAAAATGGCCAAAAAACGGGTGGGCTATAGCCTTGGAGGGAGGGGCTGGTCCACTTCTTCCGCCGGACTCGGAATGGGGTGAGAATTTGCGAGCCGCCTCAGCAAGGCAAAAATAGGCCGCGGGCACAGCCGCGTCCAAAAATAACCCCCCGAAGGTCGGCGCGCCCAAACCCCCCAGCGGAAAAATTGCCAAAAAACGGGTGGGCTATAGCCTTGGGGGGAGGGGCTGTCCAACTTCGTCCGCCGGACTCGGAATGGGGCGAGAGTTTGCGAGCGGCCTCTGCGTGCCAAAAATAGGCCACGGGCACAGCCGCGCCCAAAAATAACCCCCCGAAGGTCGGCGCGCTCAAACCCCCCAATTGAAAAATGGCCAAAAAACGGGTGGGCTATAGCCTTGGGGGGAGGGGCTGGCCGACTTCGTCCGCCGGACTCGGAATGGGGCGAGACTTTGCGAGCGGCCTCCGTGTGCCAAAAATAGGCCGCGGGCACAGCCGCGCCCAAAAATAACACCCCGAAGGTCGGCGCATCCAAACCCCCGGCAGAAAAATGGCCAAAAAACGGGTGGGCTATAACCTTGGGGGGAGGGGCTGGCTAACTTCGTCCGCTGGACTCGGAATGGGGCGAGAGTTTGCGAGCGGCCTCCGCGTGCCAAAAATAGGCTGCGGGCACAGCCACGGCCAAAAATAACCCCCCGAAAGTCGGCGCGCCCAAACCCCCCAGCGGAAAAATGGCCAAAAAACGGGTGGGCTATAGCCTTGGGGGGAGGGGCTGGCCCACTTCTTCCGCCGGACTCGGAATGGGGTGAGAGTTTGCGAGCTACCTCCGCGTGGCAAAAATAGGCCGCGGGCACAGCCGCGTCCAAAAATAACCCCCCGAAGGTCGGCGCGCCCAAATCCCCCAATCGAAAAATGGCCAAAAAACGGTTGGGCTATAGGCTTGGGGGGAGGGGCCGGCCGACTTCGTCCGCCGGACTCGGAATAGGGCGAGACTTTGTGAGCGGCCTCCGCGTGCCAAAAATAGGCCGCGGGCACAGCCGCGCCCAAAAATAACCCCCCGAAGGTCGGCGCGCCCAAATCCCCCAATCGAAAAATGGCCAAAAAACGGTTGGGCTATAGGCTTGGGGGGAGGGGCCGGCCGACTTCATCCGCCGGACTCGGAATAGGGCGAGACTTTGCGAGCGGCCTCCGCGTGCCAAAAATAGGCCGCGGGCACAGCCGCGCCCAAAAATAACCCCCCGAAGGTCGGCGCGCCCAAACCCCCCAGCGGAAAAATGGCCAAAAAACGGGTGGGCTATAGCCTTGCGGGGAGGGGCTGGCCAACTTCTTCCGCCGGACTCGGAATGGGGTGAGACTTTGCGAGCCGCCTCCGCGTGGTAAAAATAGTCCGCCGGCACAGCTGCGTCCAAAAATAACCCCCCGAAGGTCGGCGCGCCCAAGCCCCCTAGCGGAAAAATGGCCAAAAAACGGGTGGGCTATAGCCTTGCGGGGAGGGGCTGGCCAACTTCGTCCGCTGGACTCGGAATGGGGCGAGACTTGCGAGCGGCCTCCGCATGCCAAAAATAGGCCGCGGGCACAGCCTCACCCAAAAATAACCCCCCGAAAGTCGGCGCGCCCAAACCCCCCAGTGGAAAAATGGCCAAAAAACGGGTGGGCTATAGCCTTGCGGGGAGGGGCTGGCCAACTTCGTCCGCCGGACTCGGAATGGGGCGAGACTTTGCGAGCGGCCTCCGCGTGCCAAAAATAGGCCGCGGGCACAGCCTCACCCAAAAATAACCCCCCGAAAGTCGGCGCGCCCAAACCCCCCAATTGAAAAATGGCCAAAAAACGGGTGGGCTATAGCCTTGGGGGGAGGGGCTGGCCGACTTCGTCCGCCGGACTCGGAATGGGGCGAGACTTTGGAGCGGCCTCCGCGTGGACAAAAATAGTGGTCGCATGGGCACTTTGCCCAAAATAACCCCCGAAGGTCCGCGCCCAAACCCCAAAGCTGCCTCCAGCGTGCCAAAAAAAAATGGCCAAAAACCCGGGTGGGCTACAGCTTGGGGGAGGGGGCTGGCGACTAATGAAAAATAGCCGCGGTTGGGCCTCAGAGAGCCGCGGACTCGGAAAGACTTTGCAAGCGGCCTCCGCGTGCCAAAAATAGCCGCGGGCACAGACTGTGGCGCCAGTGCGCCCAAACCCCTTCAGGTAGCCTTGGAGGAGGGGCTGGTCCACTTCTTCCGCCGGACTCGGAAAAATTACTCAGTGCTGCAAAAATTACCGTTGGCACGGGTGGGTTATATAGCCTTGGGGGGAGGGGCTGGCCGACTTCGTCAGCCGGACTCGGAATGGGGAGACACGCTGTGAACGGCCTCCAGCGGGTGGGCTATGCCTTGGGGAAAAATCTTCCGCGGACTGGAATGAGGCTGGGCACAGCCGCGCCCAAAAATAACACCCCGAAGGTCGGCGCATTCAAACCCCCGGCAGAAAAATGGCCAAAAAACGGGTGGGCTATAGCCTTGGGGGGAGGGGCTGGCTAACTTCGTCCGCCGGACTCGGAATGGGGCGTGAGTTTGCGAGCGGCCTCCGCGTGCCAAAAATAGGCCGCGGGCACAGCCGCGCCTATAAATAACCCCCCGAAGGTTGGCGCACCCAAACCCCCCAACGGAAAAATGGCCAAAAAACGGTTGGGCTATAGCCTTGGGGGGAGGGGCTGGCCGACTTCGTCCGCCGGACTCGGAATGGGGCGAGAATTTGCGAGCCGCCTCCACGTGCCAAAAATAAGCCGCGTGCACAGCCTCACGCAAAAATAACCCCCCGACGGTCGGCGCGCCCAAACCCCCCAGCGGAAAAATGGCCAAAAAATGGGTGGGCTATAGCCTTGTGGGGAGGGGCTGGCCAACTTCGTCCGCCGGACTCGGAATGGGGCGAGACTTTGCGAGCGGCCTCCGCGTGCCAAAAATAGGCCGCGGGCACAGCCGCGCCCATAAATAACCCCCCGAAGGTTGGCGCACCCAAACCCCCCAACGGAAAAATGGCCAAAAAACGGTTGGGCTATAGCCTTGGGGGGAGGGGCTGGCCGACTTCGTCCGCCGGACTCGGAATGGGGCGAGACTTTGCGAGTGGCCTCCCCGTGCCAAAAATAGGCCGCGGGCACAGCCGCACTCAAAAATAACTCCCCGAAGGTCGGCGCGCCCAAACTCCCCAGCGGAAAAATGGCCAAAAAACGGGTGGGCTCAACCCTTGGGGGGACGGGCTGGCCGACTTCGTCCGCCGGACTCGGAATGGGATGAGACTTTACGAGCGGCCTCCGCGTGCCAAAAATAGGCCGCGGGCACAGCCGTGCCCAAAAATAACCCCCCGAAGGTCGGCGCGCCCAAACCCCCCAGCGGAAAAATGGCCAAAAAACGGGTGGGCTATAGCCTTGCGGGGAGGGGCTGGCCGACTTCGTCCGCCGGACTCGGAATGGGGCGAGACTTGCGAGCGGCCTCCGCGTGCTAAAAATAGGCCGCGGGCACAGCCTCACCCAAAAACAACCTCCCGAAGGTCGGCGCGCCCAAACCCTCCAATCGAAAAATGGCGAAAAAACGGTTGGGCTATAGCCTTGGGGGGAGGGGCTGGCCGACTTCGTCCGCCGGACTCGGAATGGGGTGACACGTTGTGAGCGGCCTCCGCGAGCCAAAAATAGGCCGCGGGCACAGCCGCGCCCAAAAATAACCCCCCGAAGGTCGGCGTGCCCAAGCCCCCCAGCGGAAAAATGGCCATAAAATGGGTGGGCTATAGCCTTGTGGGGAGCGGCTGGCCAATTTCGTCCGCCGGACTCGGAATGGGGTGACACGTTGTGAGCGGCCTCCGCGTGCCAAAAATAGGGCTCGGGCACAGCCGCGCCCAAAAATAACCCCCCGAAGTTCGGCGCGCCCAAACCCCCCAATCGAAAAATGGCCAAAAAACGGGTGGGCTATAGCCTTGTGGGGGGGGGCTGGCCCACTTCTTCCGCCGGACTCGGAATGGGGTGAGACTTTGCGAGCGGCCTCCGCGTGCCAAAAATAGGGCTCGGGCACAGCCGCGCCCAAAAATAACCCCCCGAAGTTCGGCGCGCCCAAACCCCCCAATCGAAAAATGGCCAAAAAACGGGTGGGCTATAGCCTTGGGGGGAGGGGCTGGCCCACTTCTTCCGCCGGACTCGGAATGGGGTGAGACTTTGCGAGCGGCCTCCGCGTGCCAAAAATAGGCCACGGGCACAGTCGTGTCCAAAATTAACCCCCCGATGGTCAGCGCGCCCAAGCCCCCCAGCGGAAAAATGGCGAAAAAACGGGTGGGTTATAGCCTTGGGGGGAGGAGCTGGCCTACTTCGTCCGCCGGACTCGGAATGGGGCGAGACTTAAGAGCGGCCTCCACGTGCCAAAAATAGGCCGCGGGCACAGCCTCACCCAAAAATAACCCCCCGACGGTCGGCGCGCCCGAACCCCCCAGCGGAAAAATGGCCAAAAAACGGGTGGGCTATAGCCTTGGGGGGAGGGGCTGGCCGACTTCGTCCGCCGGACTCAGAAACGGGCGAGACTTTTCGAGCGGCCTCCGCGTGCCAAAAATAGGCTGCGGGCACAGCCGCGCCCTAAAATAACCCCTCGAAGGTCGGTGCGCCCAAACCCCCCAGCGGCAAAATGGCCAAAAAACGGGTGGGCTATAGCCTTGGGGGGAGGGGCTGGCCGACTTCGTCCGCCGGACTCGGAATGGGGCGAGACTTTGCGAGCGGCCTCCACGTGCCAAAAATAAGCCGCGGGCACAGCCTCACGCAAAAATAACCCCCCGACGGTCGGCGCGCCCAAACCCCCCAGCGGAAAAATGGCCAAAAAATGGGTGGGCTATAGCCTTGCGGGGAGGGGCTGGCCAACTTCGTCCGCCGGACTCGGAATGGGGCGAGACTTTGCGAGCGGCCTCCGCGTGCCAAAAATAGGCCGCGGGCACAGCCGCGCCCATAAATAACCCCCCGAAGGTTGGCGCACCCAAACCCCCCAACGGAAAAATGGCCAAAAAACGGTTGGGCTATAGCCTTGGGGGGAGGGGCTGGCCGACTTCGTCCGCCGGACTCGGAATGGGGCGAGACTTTGCGAGCGGCCTCCCCGTGCCAAAAATAGGCCGCGGGTACAGCCGCACTCAAAAATAACTCCCCGAAGGTCGGCGCGCCTAAACTCCCCAGCGGAAAAATGGCCAAAAAACGGGTGGGCTCAACCCTTGGGGGGACGGGCTGGCCGACTTCGTCCGCCGGACTCGGAATGGGATGAGACTTTACGAGCGGCCTCCGCGTGCCAAAAATAGGCCGCGGGCACAGCCGTGCCCAAAAATAACCCCCCGAAGGTCGGCGCGCCCAAACCCCCCAGCGGAAAAATGGCCAAAAAACGGGTGGGCTATAGCTTTGCGGGGAGGGGCTGGCCGACTTCGTCCGCCGGACTCGGAATGGGGCGAGACTTGCGAGCGGCCTCCGCGTGCCAAAAATAGGCCGCGGGCACAGCCTCACCCAAAAACAACCTCCCGAAGGTCGGCGCGCCCAAACCCTCCAATCGAAAAATGGCGAAAAAACGGTTGGGCTATAGCCTTGGGGGGAGGGGCTGGCCGACTTCGTCCGCCGGACTCGGAATGGGGTGACACGTTGTGAGCGGCCTCCGCGAGCCAAAAATAGGCCGCGGGCACAGCCGCGCCCAAAAATAACCCCCCGAAGGTCGGCGTGCCCAAGCCCCCCAGCGGAAAAATGGCCATAAAACGGGTGGGCTATAGCCTTGTGGGGAGCGGCTGGCCAATTTCGTCCACCGGACTAGGAATGGGGCGAGACTTGCGAGCGGCCTCCACGTGCCAAAAATAAGCCGTGGGCACAGCCTCACGCAAAAATAACCCCCCAACGGTCGGCGCGCCCAAACCCCCCAGCGGAAAAATGGCCAAAAAATAGGTGGGCTATAGCCTTGGGGGGAGGGGCTGGCCGACTTCGTCCGCCGGACTCGGAATGGGACGAGACTTTGCGAGCGGCCTCCGCGTGCCAAAAATAGGCCGCGGACACAGCCGCGCCCAAAAATAACCCCCCGAAGGTCGGCGCGCCCAAACCCCCAGCGGAAAAATGGCCAAAACACGGGTGGGCTATAGCCTTGGGGGGAGGGGCTGGCCAACTTCGTCCGCCGGACTCGGAATGGGACGAGACTTTACGAGCGGCCTCCGCGTGCCAAAAATAGGCCACGGGCACAGCCGTGCCCAAAAATAACCCCCCGACAGTCGGCGCGTCCAAACCCCCCAGCGGAAAAATCGCCAAAAAACGGGTGGGCTATAGCCTTGGGGGGAGGGGCTGGCCGACTTCGTCCGCCGGACTCGGAATGGGGTGAGACTTTGCGAGCGGCCTCCGCGTGCCAAAAATAGGGCTCGGGCACAGCCGCGCCCAAAAATAACCCCCCGAAGTTCGGCGCGCCCAAACCCCCCAATCGAAAATTGGCGAAAAAACGGGTGGGCTATAGCCTTGTGGGGGGGGGGGCTGGCCCACTTCTTCCGCCGGACTCGGAATGGGGTGAGACTTTGCGAGCGGCCTCCGCGTGCCAAAAATAGGGCTCGGGCACAGCCACGCCCAAAAATAACCCCCCGAAGTTCGGCACGCCCAAACCCCCCAATCGAAAAATGGCCAAAAAACGGGTGGGCTATAGCCTTGGGGGGAGGGGCTGGCCCACTTCTTCCGCCGGACTCGGAATGGGGTGAGACTTTGCGAGCGGCCTCCGCGTGCCAAAAATAGGCCACGGGCACAGTCGTGTCCAAAATTAACCCCCCGATGGTCGGCGCGCCCAAGCCCCCCAGCGGAAAAATGGCCAAAAAACGGGTGGGTTATAGCCTTGGGGGGAGGAGCTGGCCTACTTCGTCCGCCGGACTCGGAATGGGGCGAGACTTAAGAGCGGCCTCCACGTGCCAAAAATAGGCCGCGGGCACAGCCTCACCCAAAAATAACCCCCCGACGGTCGGCGCGCCCGAACCCCCCAGCGGAAAAATGGCCAAAAAACGGGTGGGCTATAGCCTTGGGGGGAGGGGCTGGCCGACTTCGTCCGCCGGACTCAGAAACGGGCGAGACTTTTCGAGCGGCCTCCGCGTGCCAAAAATAGGCTGCAGGCACAGCCGCGCCCTAAAATAACCCCTCGAAGGTCGGTGCGCCCAAACCCCCCAGCGGCAAAATGGCCAAAAAACGGGTGGGCTATAGCCTTGGGGGGAGGGGCTGGCATACTTCGTCCGCCAGACTCGGAATGGGGCGCGACTTTGCGAGCAACCTCCCGTGCCAAAAATAGGCCGCGGGCACAGCGGCGCCCTAAAATAACCCCCCGAAGGTCAGCGCGCCCAAACCCCCCAGCGGAAAAATGGCCAAAAAACTGGTGGGCTATAGCCTTGGGGGGAGGGGCTGGCCAACTTCGTCCGCCGGACTCGGAATAGGGCGAGACTTTGCGAGCGGCCTCCGTGTGCCAAAAATAGGCCGCGGGCACAGCCGCGCTCAAAAATAACCCCCCTAAGGTCGGCTCGCCCAAACCCCCCAGCGGAAAAATGGCCAAAAAACGGGTGGGCTATAGCCTTTGGGGGTGAGGCTGGCCAACATCGTCCGCCGGACTCGGAAACAGGCGAGACTTTGCGAGCGGCCGCCGTGTGCCAAAAATAGGCTCCAGGCACAGCCGCGCCCAAAAATAACCCCCCAAAAGTCGGCGCGCACAAACCCCCCAGCGGAAAAATGGCCAAAAAACGGGTTGGCTATAGCCTTGGGGGGAGGGGCTGGCCCACTTCTTCCGCCGGACTCGGAATGGGGTGAGACTTTGCGAGCGGCCTCCACGTGCCAAAAATAGGCCGCGGGCACAGCCGCACCCCAAAATAACCCCCCTAAGGTCGGCGCGCCCAAACCCCCAGCGGAAAAATGGCCAAAAAACGGGTGGGCTATAGCCTTGGGGGGAGCGGCTGGCCAATTTCGTCCACCGGACTAGGAACGGGACGAGACTTGCGAGCGGCCTCCACGTGCCAAAAATATGCCGCGGGCACAGCCTCACCCAAAAATAACCCCCCGACGGTCGGCGCGCCCAAACCTCCCAGCGGAAAAATGGCCAAAAAACGGGTGGGCTATAGCCTTCGGGAGAGGGGCTGGCCAACTTCGTCCGCCGGACTCGGAAACAGGCGAGACTTTACGAGCGACCTCCGCGTACCAAAAATAGGCTCCGGGCACAGCCGCGCCCAAAAATAACCCCCCGAAGGTCGGCGCGCTCAAACCCCCCAGCGGAAAAATGGCCAAAAAACGGGTGGGCTATAGCCTTGGGGGGAGGGGCTGGCCGACTTCGTCCGCCGGACTCGGAAACGGGCGAGACTTTTCGAACGGCCTCCTCGTGCCAAAAATAGGCTTCGGGCACAGCCGCGCCCTAAAATAACCCCTCGAAGGTCGGTGCGCCCAAACCCCCCAGCTGCAAAATGGCCAAAAAACGGGTGGGCTATAGCCTTGGGGGGAGGGGCTGGCCTACTTCGTCCGCCAGACTCGGAAAGGGGCACGACTTTACGAGCAGCCTCCCGTGCCAAAAATAGGCCGCGGGCACAGCGGCGCCGTAAAATAAACCCCCGAAGGTCAGCGCGCCCAAACCCCCCAGCGGAAAAATGGCCAAAAAACTGGTGGGCTATAGCCTTGGGGGGAGGGGCTGGCCAGCTTCGTCCGCCGGACTCGGAATAGGGCGAGACTTTGCGAGCGGCCTCCGTGTGCCAAAAATAGGCCGCGGGCACAGCCGCGCTAAAAAATAACCCCCCTAAGGTCGGCTCGCCCAAACCCCCCAGCGGAAAAATGGCCGAAAAAAGGGTGGGCTATAGCCTTGGGGGGAGGGGCTGGCCAACTTCGTCCTCCGGACTCGGAATGGGGCGAGACTTTACGAGCGGCCTCCGCGTGCCAAAAATAGACCGCGGGCACAGCCACGCCCAAAAATAACCCCCCGAAGGTCGGCGCGCCCAAACCCCCCAGCGGAAAAAATGGACAAAAAACGGGTGGGCTCTACCCTTGGGGGGAGGGGCTGGCCCACTTCGTCCGCCGGACTCGGAATGGAACGAGACTTTACGAGCGGCCTCTGCGTGCTAAAAATACGCCGCGGGCACAGCTGTTCCCAAAAATAACCCCCCTAAGGTTGGCGCGCACAAACCCCCCAGTGGAAAAATGGCGAAAAAACGGGAGGGCTATAGCCTTGGTGGGAGGGGCTGGCCAACTTCATCCGCCGGACTCAGAATGGGGCGAAACTTTGCGAGCGGCCTCCGCGTGCCAAAAATAGGCCGCAGGCACAGCCGCGCCCAAAAATAACCCCCCGAACGTCGGCGCGCCCAAACCCCCCAGCGGAAATATGGCCAAAAAACGGGTGGGCTATAGCCTTGGGGGGAGGGGCTGGCCGACTTCGTCCGCCGGACTCGGAATGGGGCGAGACTTTACGAGCGGCCTCCACGTACCAAAAATAGGCCACGGTCACAGCCGCGCCCAAAAATAACCCCCCTAAGGTCGGCGCGCCCAAACCCCCCGGCGGAAAATGGCCAAAAAACGGGTGGGCTATAGCCTTGGTGAGGTACGAGGGCGAAGTTCGTCCGCCGGACTCGGAATGGGGCGAGACTTTGCGAGGGGCCTCGGGGTGCCAAAAATAAGCCACGGGCAAAGCCGCGCCCAAAAATAAGCGCCTGAAGATCTTGGTGCCAAAACCCCCCAGCGAAAAAATGGCCAAAAAACGGGTGGGCTATAGCCTTGTGGGGAGGGGCTGGCCAACTTCGTCCGCCGGACTCGGAATGGGGTGAGACTTTGCAGGCGGCCTCCGCGTGCCAAAAATTGACTGCGGGCACAGCCGCGCCCAAAAATAACCCCCCGAAGGTCGGCGCGCCCAAACTCCCCGGCGGAAAAATGGCCAAAAAACGGGTGGGCTATAGCCTTGGGGGGAGTGGCTGGCCAACTTCGTCCGCCGGACTCGGAATGGGGCGAGAATTTGCGAGCGGCCTCCGCGTGCCAAAAATAGACCGCGGGCACAGCCGCGCCCAAAAATAACCCCCCGAAGGTCGGCGCGCCCAAACTCCCCGGCGGAAAAATGGCCAAAAAATGGGTGGGCTATAGCCTTGGGGGGAGTGGCTGGCCAACTTTGTCCGCCGGACTCGGAATGGGGGAGACTTTGCGAGGGGTCTCGGGGTGCCAAAATTAAGCCTTGGGAAAAGCCGCGCCCAAAAATAAGTGCCCGAAGATCGTGGTGCAAAAATCCCCCAGCGGAAAAATGGCCAAAAAACGGGTGGGCTATAGCCTTGGTGGGGGGCGCGGGCGAAGTTCGTCCGCCGGACTCGGAATGGGGCGAGACATTGCGAGGGGCCTTGGGGTGCCAAAAATAAGCCGTGGGCAAAGCCGCGCCCAAAAATAAGCACCCGAAGGTCGTGGTTGCAAAACCCCCCAGTGGAAAAATGGCCAACAAACGGGTGGGCTATAGCCTTGGTGGGGGGCGCAGGCGAAGTTCGTCCGCCGGACTCGGAATGGGGCGAGACTTTGCGAGGGGTCTCGGGGTGCCAAAAATAAGCCGCGGGCAAAGCCGCGCCCAAAAATAAGAACCCGAAGGTCGTGGTGCCAAAACCCCCCAGCGGAAAAATGGCCAAAAAACGGGTGGGCTATAGCCTTGGTGGGGGGCGCGGGCGAAGTTCGTCCGCCGGACTCGGAATGGGGCGAGACTTTGTGAGGGGCATAGGGGTGCCAAAAATAAGCCGCGGACAAATCCGCGCCAAAAATATGCGCCCGAAGATACTGGTGCCAAAACCCCCCAGCGGAAAAATGGCCAAAAAACGGGTGGGCTATAGCCTTGGTGGGGGGCGCGGGCGAAGTTCGTCCGCCGGACTCGGAATGGGGCGAGACTTTGCGAGGGGTCTCGGGGTGCCAAAATTAAGCCTTGGGAAAAGCCGCGCCCAAAAATAAGCGCCCGAAGATCGTGGTGCAAAAATCCCCCAGCGGAAAAATGGCCAAAAAACGGGTGGGCTATAGCCTTGGTGGGGGGCGCGGGCGAAGTTCGTCCGCCGGACTCGGAATGGGGCGAGACATTGCGAGGGGCCTCGGGGTGCCAAAAATAAGCCGTGGACAAAGCCGCGCCCAAAAATAAGCACCCGAAGGTCGTGGTTGCAAAAGCCCCCAGCGGAAAAATGGCCAAAAAACGGGTGGGCTATAGCCTTGGTGGGGGGCGCGGGCGAAGTTCGTCCGCCGGACTCGGAATGGGGCGAGACATTGCGAGGGGCCTCGGGGTGCCAAAAGTAAGCCGTGGGCAAAGCCGCGCCCAAAAATAAGCACCCGAAGATCGTGGTGCCAAAACCCCCCAGCGGAAAAATGGCCAAAAAACGGGTGGGCTATAGCCTTGGTGGGGGGCGCGGGCGAAGTTCGTCCGCCGGACTCGGAATGGGGCGAGACTTTGTGAGGGGTCTCGGGGTGCCAAAAATAAGCCGCGGGCAAAGCCGCGCCCAAAAATAAGCACCTGAAGATCGTGGTGCAAAAATCCCCCAGCGGAAAAATGGCCAAAAAACGGGTGGGCTATAGCCTTGGTGGGGGGTGCGGGCAAAGGTCGTATACCGGACTCAGAATGGGGCGAGACATTGTGAGGGGCCTCGGGGTGCCAAAAATAAGCCGCGGACAAAGCGGCACCCAAAAATAAGCGCCCGATGGCCGTGGTGCCAAAACCCCCCAGGGAAAAAATGGCCAAAAAACGGGTGGGCTATAGCCTTGGTTGGGGGCGCGGGCGAAGTTCGTCCGCCGGACTCGGAATGGGACGAGACTTTGCGAGGGGCCTCGGGGTGCCAAAAATAAGCCGTGGACAAAGCTGCGCCCAAAAATAAGCGCCCGAAGGTCGTGGTGACAAAACCGCCCAGCGGAAAAATGGCCAAAAAACGGGTGGGCTATAGCCTTGGTGGGGGGCGCGGGCGAAGTTCGTCCGCCGGACTCGGAATGGGGCGAGACTTTGCGAGGGGCCTCGGGGTGCCAAAAATAAGCCGCGGACAAACCTGCGCCCAAAAATAAGCGCCCGAAGGTCGTGGTGCTAAAACCCCCCAGCGGAAAAATTCCCAAAAAACGGGTGGGCTATAGCCATGGTGGGGGGCACGGGCGAAGTTCGTCCGCCGGACTCGGAATGGGGCGAGACTTTGTGAGGGGCCTCAGGGTGCCAAAAATAAGCCGTGGACAAAGCCGCGGCCAAAAATAAGCGCCCGTAGGTCGTGGGGCAAAACCCCCCAGCGGAAAATTGGTCAAAAAACGGGTGGGCTATAGGCTTGGTGGGGGGCGCATGCGAAATTCGTCCGCCGGACTCGGAATGGGGCGAGACTTTGCGAGGGGTCTCGGGGTGCCAAAATTAAGCCTTGGGAAAAGCCGCGCCCAAAAATAAGCGCCCGAAGATCGTGGTGCAAAAATCCCCCAGCGGAAAAATGGCCAAAAAACGGGTGGGCTATAGCCTTGGTGGGGGGCGCGGGCGAAGTTCGTCCGCCGGACTCGGAATGGGGCGAGACATTGCGAGGGGCCTCGGGGTGCCAAAAATAAGCCGTGGACAAAGCCGCGCCCAAAAATAAGCACCCGAAGGTCGTGGTTGCAAAAGCCCCCAGCGGAAAAATGGCCAAAAAACGGGTGGGCTATAGCCTTGGTGGGGGGTGCGGGCGAAGTTCGTCTGCCGGACTCGGAATGGGGCGAGACATTGCGAGGGGCCTCGGGGTGCCAAAAGTAAGCCAGGGGCAAAGCCGCGCCCAAAAATAAGTACCCGAAGATCGTGGTGCCAAAACCCCCCAGCGGAAAAATGGCCAAAAAACGGGTGGGCTATAGCCTTGGTGGGGGGCGCGGGCGAAGTTCGTCCGCCGGACTCGGAATGGGGCGAGACTTTGCGAGGGGTCTCGGGGTGCCAAAAATAAGCCGCGGGCAAAGCCGCGCCCAAAAATAAGCACCTGAAGATCGTGGTGCAAAAATCCCGCAGCGGAAAAATGGCCAAAAAACGGGTGGGCTATAGCCTTGGTGGGGGGCGCGGGCAAAGGTCGTATACCGGACTCAGAATGGGGCGAGACATTGTGAGGGGCCTCGGGGTGCCAAAAATAAGCCGCGGACAAAGCGGCACCCAAAAATAAGCGCCCGATGGTCGTGGTTCCAAAACCCCCCAGGGAAAAAATGGCCAAAAAACGGGTGGGCTATAGCCTTGGTTGGGGGCGCGGGCGAAGTTCGTCCGCCGGACTCGGAATGGGACGAGACTTTGCGAGGGGCCTCGGGGTGCCAAAAATAAGCCGTGGACAAAGCCATGCCCAAAAATAAGTGCCCGATGATCGTGGTGCCAAAACCCCCCAGCGGAAAAATGGCCAAAAAACGGGTGGGCTGTAGCCTTGGTGGGGGGCGCGGGCGAAGTTCGTCCGCCGGACTCGGAATGGGGCGAGACTTTGCGTGGGGCCTCGGGGTGCAAAAAATAAGCCGCGGGCAAAGCCACGCCAAAAAATAAGTGCCCGATGATCGTGGTGCCAAAACCCCCCAGCGGAAAAATGGCCAAAAAACGGGTGGGCTGTAGCCTTGGTGGGGGGCGCGGGCGAAGTTCGTCCACCGGACTCGGAATAGGGCGAGACTTTGCGTGGGGCCTCGGGGTGCAAAACAAAAGCCGCGGGCAAAGCCACGCCCAAAAATAAGTGCCCGATGATCGTGGTGCCAAAACCCCCCAGCGGAAAAATGGCCAAAAAACGGGTGGGCTGTAGCCTTGAGTGGGGGCGCTGGCGAAGTTCGTCCACGGACACGGAATGGGGCGAGACTTTGCGTGGGGCCTCGGGGTGCAAAAAATAAGCCGCGGGCAAAGCCATGCCCAAAAATAAGTGCCCGATGATCGTGGTGCCAAAACCCCCCAGCGGAAAAATGGCCAAAAAACGGGTGGGCTGTAGCCTTGGTGGGGGGCGCGGGCGAAGTTCGTCCGCCGGACTCGGAATGGGGTGAGACTTTGCGTGGGGCCTCGGGGTGCAAAAAATAAGCTGCGGGCAAAGCCACGCCAAAAAATAAGTGCCCGATGATCGTGGTGCCAAAACCCCCCAGCGGAAAAATGGCCAAAAAACGGGTGGGCTGTAGCCTTAAGTGGGGGCTGGGCGAAGTTCGTCCACCGGACTCGGAATAGGGCGAGACTTTGCGTGGGGCCTCGGGGTGCAAAACAAAAGCCGCGGGCAAAGCCACGCCCAAAAATAAGTGCCCGATGATCGTGGTGCCAAAACCCCCCAGCGGAAAAATGGCCAAAAAACGGGTGGGCTGTAGCCTTGGTGGGGGGTGCAGGCGAAGTTCGTCCGCCAGACTCGGAATGGGGCGAGACTTTGCGTGGGGCCTCGGGGTGCAAAAAATAAGCCGCGGGCAAAGCCACGCCCAAAAATAAGTGCCCGATGATCGTGGTGCCAAAACCCCCCAGCGGAAAAATGGCCAAAAAACGGGTGGGCTGTAGCCTTGGTGGGGGGCGCGGGCGAAGTTCGTCCGCCGGACTCGGAATGGGGCGAGACTTTGCGTGGGGCCTCCGGGTGCAAAAAATAAGCCGCGGGCAAAGCCACGCCCAAAAATAAGTGCCCGATGATCGTGGTGCCAAAACCCCCCAGCGGAAAAATGGCCAAAAAACGGGCGGGCTGTAGCCTTGGTGGGGGGCGCGGGCGAAGTTCGTCCGCCGGACTCGGAATGGGGCGAGACTTTTCGTGGGGCCTCGGGGTACAAAAAATAAGCCGCGGGCAAAGCCACGCCCAAAAATAAGTGCCCGATGATCGTGGTGCCAAAACCCCCCAGCGGAAAAATGGCCAAAAAACGGGTGGGCTGTAGCCTTGGTGGGGGGCGCGGGCGAAGTTCGTCCGCCGGACTCGGAATGGGGCGAGACTTTGCGTGGGGTCTCGGGGTGAAAAAAATAAACCACGGGCAAAGCCACGCCCAAAAATAAGTGCCCGATGATTGTGGTGCCAAAATCCCCCAGCGGTAGAATGGCCAAAAAACGGGTGGGCTATAGCCTTGGTGGGGGGCACGGGCGAAGTTCGTTCGCCGGACTCGGAATGGGGCGAGGCTTTGTGAGGGTCCTCGGGGTGCCAAAAATAAGCCGCGTTCAAAGCCGCACCCAAAACTAAGCACCCGAAGATCGTGATGCCAAAACCCCCCAGCGGAAAAATGGCCAAAAAACGGGTGGGCTATAGCCTTGGTGGGGGGCGCGGCCGTAGTTCGTCCGCCGGACTCGGAATGGGGCGAGACTTTACGAGGGGCCTCGGGGTGCCAAAAATAAGCCGCGGGCAAAGCCGTGCCCAAAAATAAGCGCCCGAAGGTCGTGGTGCCAAAACCCCCCAGCGGAAAATTGGCCAAAAAACAGGTGGGCTATAGACTTGGTGGGGGGCGCGGGCGAAGTTCGTCCGCCGGACTCGGAATGGGGCGAGACTTTGCGAGGGGCCTCAGGGTGCCAAAAACAAGCCGCAGGCAAAGCCGTATCCAAAAATAAGCACCCGAAGATCGTGGTGCCAAAACCCCCCAGCGGAAAAATGGCCAAAAAACGGGTGGGCTATAGCCTTGGTGGGGGGCGCGGGCGAAGTTCGTCCGTGGGACTCGGAATGGGGCGAGACTTTGCGAGGGGCCTCGGGGTGCCAAAAATAAGCCGCGGGCAAAGCCGCACCCAAAAATAAGCGCCCGAAGATCGTGGTGCCAAAACCCCCCAGCGGTAAAATGGCCAAAAAAACGGGTGGACTATAGCCTAGGTGGGGGGCGCTGGCGAAGTTCGTCCGCCGGACTCAGAATGGGGCGAGACTTTGCGAGGGGCCTCGGGGTGCCAAAAGTAAGCCGCGGACAAACCTGCACCCAAAAATAAGCGCCCGAAGGTCGTGGTGCTAAAACCCCCCAGCGGAAAAATGCCCAAAAAACGGGTGGGCTATAGCCTTGGTGGGGGGCACGGGCGAAGTTCGTCCGCCGGACTCGGAATGGGGCGAGACTTTGTGAGGGGCCTCGGGGTGCCAAAAATAAGCCGTGGGCAAAGCCGCGCCCAAAAATAAGCGCCCGTAGGTCGTGTTGCCAAAACCCCCCAGCGGAAAATTGGCCAAAAAACGGGTGGGCTATAGCCTTGGTGGGGGGCGCATGCGAAATTCGTCCGCCGGACTCGGAATGGGGCGAGAGTTTGCGTGGGGCCTTGGGGTGCCAAAAATAAGCCGCGGACAAAGTCACGCCCAAAAATAAGCGCCCCATGATCGTGGTGCCAAAACCCCCCAGCGGAAAAATGGCCAAAAAACGGGTGGGCTGTAGCTTCGGTGGGGGGCGCGGGCGAAGTTCGTCCGCCGGACTCGGAATGGGGCGAGACTTTGCGTGGGGCCTCGGGGTGCAAAAAATAAGCCGCGGGCAAAGCCACGCCCAAAAATAAGTGCCCGATGATCGTGGTGCCAAAACCCCCCAGCGGAAAAATGGCCAAAAAACGGGTGGGCTGTAGCCTTGGTGGGGGGCGCGGGCGAAGTTCGTCCGCCGGACTCGGAATGGGGCGAGACTTTGCGTGGGGCCTCGGGGTGCAAAAAATAAGCCGCGGGCAAAGCCACGCCCAAAAATAAGTGCCCGATGATCGTGGTGCCAAACCCCCCAGCGGAAAAATGGCCAAAACGGGTGGGTGTAGCCTTGGCGTGGGGGCGCGGCGAAGTAAATCCGCGGACTCGGAATGGGGCGAGACTTTGCGTGGGGCCTCGGGGTGAAAAAAATAAACCGCGGGCAAAGCCACGCCCAAAAATAAGTGCCCGATGATTGTGGTGCCAAAATCCCCCAGCGGTAAAATGGCCAAAAAACGGGTGGGCTATAGCCTTGGTGGGGGGCACTGGCTATTTTGGTTCGCCGGACTCGGAATGGGGCGAGGCTTTGTGAGGGTCCTCGGGGTGCCAAAAATAAGCCGCGTTCAAAGCCGCACCCAAAACTAAGCACCCGAAGATCGTGATGCCAAAACCCCCCAGCGGAAAAATGGCCAAAAAACGGGTGGGCTATAGCCTTGGTGGGGGGCGCGGCCGTAGTTCGTCCGCCGGACTCGGAATGGGGCGAGACTTTACGAGGGGCCTCGGGGTGCCAAAAATAAGCCGCGGGCAAAGCCGCGCCCAAAAATAAGCGCCCGAAGGTCGTGGTGCCAAAACCCCCCAGCGGAAAATTGGCCAAAAAACAGGTGGGCTATAGACTTGGTGGGGGGCGCGGGCGAAGTTCGTCCGCCGGACTCGGAATGGGGCGAGACTTTGCGAGGGGCCTCAGGGTGCCAAAAATAAGCCGCGGGCAAAGCCGCATCCAAAAATAAGCACCCGAAGATCGTGGTGCCAAAACCCCCCAGCGGAAAAATGGCCAAAAAACGGGTGGGCTATAGCCTTGGTGGGGGGCGCGGGCGAAGTTCGTCCGTGGGACTCGGAATGGGGTGAGACTTTACGAGGGGCCTCGGGGTGCCAAAATTAAGCCACGGGCAAAGCCGCGCCCAAAAATAAGCGCCCGAAGGTCGTGGTGCCAAACCCCAATGTAAAATGGCCAAAAACGGGTGGGCAATAGCCTTGGTGGGGGCGCGGCGCGGTTCGTCCGCCGGACTCGAAATGGGTGGCTACTTTGCAAGGGGCCTCGGGGTACCAAAAATAAACCGCGGGCAAAGCCGCGCCTAAAAATAAGCGCCCGAAGGTCGTGGTGCCAAAACCCCCCAGTGAAAAAATGGCCAAAAAACGTGTGGGCTATAGCCTTGGTGGGGGGCGCGGGCGAAGTTCGTCCGCTGGACTCGGAATGGGGCGAGACTTTGTGAGGGGCCTCGGCGTGCCAAAAATAAGCCGCGGGTAAAGCCGCGCCCGAAGATCGTGGTGCCAAAACCCCCCAGCGGAAAAACGGCCAAAAAACAGGTGGGCTATAGCCTTGGTGGGGGGTGCAGGCGAAGTTCGTCCGCCGGACTCAGATTGGGACGAGACTTTGTGAGGGCCTTGGGGTGCCAAAAATAAGAGCCCGAATATCGTGGTGCCAAAACCCCCCAGCGGAAAAATGGCCAAAAAACGGGTGGGCGATAGCCTTGGTGGGGGGCGCGGGCGAAGTTTGTCCGCCAGACTCGAAATGGGTGGATACTTTGCAAGGGGCCTCGGCGTGCCAAAAATAAACCACGGGCAAAGCCGCGCCTAAAAATAAGCGCCCGAAGGTCGTGGTGCCAAAACCCCCCAGCGGTAAAATGGCCAAAAAACGGGTGGGCTATAGCCTAGGTGGGGGGCGCTGGCGAAGTTCGTACGCCGGACTCGGAATGGGGCGAGACTTTGCGAGGGGCCTCAGGGTGCCAAAAATAAGCCGCGGGCATAGCCGCGCCCAAAAATAAGCGCCCGAAGGTCGTCATGCCAAAACACCCCAGCGGAAAAATGCCCAAAAAACGGGTCGGCTATAGCCTTGGTGGGGGGCGCGGGCGAAGTTCGTCCGTGGGACTCGGAATGGGGTGAGACTTTACGAGGGGCCTCGGGGTGCCAAAATTAAGCCACGGGCAAAGCCGCGCCCAAAAATAAGCACCCGAAGGTCGTGGTGCCAAAACCCCCCAGCGGTAAAATGGCCAAAAAACGGGTGGGCAATAGCCTTGGTGGGGGGCGCGGGCGAAGTTCGTCCGCCGGACTCGAAATGGGTGGCTACTTTGCAAGGGGCCTCGGGGTACCAAAAATAAACCGCGGGCAAAGCCGCGCCTAAAAATAAGCGCCCGAAGGTCGTGGTGCCAAAACCCCCCAGTGAAAAAATGGCCAAAAAACGTGTGGGCTATAGCCTCAAAGTGGGGCGCGGGCGAAGTTCGTCCGCCGGACTCGGAATGGGGCGAGACTTTGTGAGGGGCCTCGGCGTGCCAAAAATAAGCCGCGGGTAAAGCCGCGCCCGAAGATCGTGGTGCCAAAACCCCCCAGCGGAAAAACGGCCAAAAAACAGGTGGGCTATAGCCTTGGTGGGGGGTGCAGGCGAAGTTCGTCCGCCGGACTCAGAATGGGACGAGACTTTGTGAGGGCCTTGGGGTGCCAAAAATAAGAGCCCGAATATCGTGGTGCCAAAACCCCCCAGCGGAAAAATGGCCAAAAAACGGGTGGGCGATAGCCTTGGTGGGGGGCACGGGCGAAGTTTGTCCGCCGGACTCGAAATGGGTGGATACTTTGCAAGGGGCCTCGGCGTGCCAAAAATAAACCACGGGAAAAGCCGTGCCTAAAAATAAGCACCCGAAGGTCGTGGTGCCAAAACCCCCCAGCGGTAAAATGGCCAAAAAACGGGTGGGCTATAGCCTAGGTGGGGGGCGCTGGCGAAGTTCGTACGCCGGACTCGGAATGGGGCGAGACTTTGCGAGGGGCCTCAGGGTACCAAAAATAAGCCGCGGGCATAGCCGCGCCCAAAAATAAGCGCCCGAAGGTCGTCATGCCAAAACACCCCAGCGGAAAAATGCCCAAAAAACGGGTCGGCTATAGCCTTGGTGGGGGGCGCGGGCGAAGTTCGTCCGCTGGACTCGGAATGTGGCGAGACTTTGCGAGCGGCCTCCGCGTGCCAAAAATAGGCCGCGGGCACAGCTGTGCCGAAAAATAACCCCCCGAAGGTCGGCGCGCCCAAACACCCCAGCGGAAAAATGGCCAAAAAACGGGTGGGCTATAGCCTTGGGGGGAGGGGCTGGCCAACTTCATCCGCCGGACTCGGAATGGGACGAGACTTTGCGAGTGGCCACCGCGTGCCAAAAATAGGCCGCGGGCAAAGCCGCACCCAAAAATAACCCCCAGAAGGTCGGCGCGCCCAAACCCCCCAGCGGAAAAATGGCCGAAAAACGGGTGGGCTATAGCCTTGGGGGGTGGGGCTGGCCAACATCGTCCGCTGGACTCGGATTGGGGTAAGACTTTGCGAGCGGCCTCAACGAGTCAAAAATAGGCTACGGGCACAGCCGCGCCCAAAAATAACCCCCCGAAGGTCGGCGCGCCCAAACCCCCCAGCGGAAAAATGGCCGAAAAACGGGTGGGCTATAGCCTTGGGGGGTGGGGCTGGCCAACATCGTCCGCTGGACTCGGATTGGGGTAAGACTTTGCGAGCGGCCTCAGCGAGTCAAAAATAGGCCGCGGGCACAGCCACGCCCAAAAAGAACCCCCCGAAGGTCGGCGCGCCCAAACCCCCCAGCGGAAAAATGGCCAAAAAACGGGTGGGCTATAGCCTTGGGGGGAGGGGCTGGCCAACTTCGTCCGCCGGACTCGGAATGGGGCGAGACATTGCTAGCGGCCTCCCCATGCCAAACATAGGCCGCGGGCGCAGCGACGCCCAAAAATAACCCCCCGAAGGTCGGCGCGCCCAAACCCCCCAGCGGAAAAATGGCCAAAAAAAGGGTGGGCTATAGCTTTGTGGGGCGGGGCTGGCCTACTTCGTCCGCCGGACTCGGAATGGGATGAGACTTTGCGAGCGGCCTCCGCATGCCAAAAATAGGCCGCGGGCACAGCCGCGTCAAAAAATAACCCCCCGAAGGTCGGCGCGCCCAAACTCCCCAGAGGAAAAATGGCCAAAAAATGGGTGGGCTATAGCCTTGGGGGGAGGGGCTGGCCAACTTCGTCCGCCGGACTCGGAATGGGGTGAGACTTTTGCGAGTGGCCTCCGCGTGCCAAAAATAGGAGGCGGGCACAGCCGCGCCCAAAAATATCCCCCCCGAAGGTCGGCGCGCCCAAACCCCCCAGCGGAAAAATGGCCAAAAAAGGGCTATAGCCTTGGGGGGAGGGGCTGGCCGACTTCGTCCGCCGGACTCGGAATGGGGCGAGACTTTGCGAGCGGCCTCCGCATGCCAAAAATAGGCCGCGGGCACAGCCGCGCCCAAAAAAAACCCCCCGAAGGTCGGCGCTCCCAAACCCCCCAGTGGAAAAATGGCCAAAAAATGGGTGGGCTATAGCGTTCGGGGGAGGGGCTGGCCAACTTTGTCCGCCGGACTCGGAATGGGGCGAGACTTTGCCAGCGGCCTCCGCGTGCCAAAAATAGGCCGCGGGCACAGCCGCGCCCAAAAATAACCCCGAGAAGGTCGGCGCGCCCAAACCCCCCAGCGGAAAAATGGCCGAAAAACGGGTGGGCTATTGCCTTCGGGGGTGGGGCTGGCCAACATCGTCCGCCGGACTCGGATTGGGGCAAGACTTTGCGAGCGGCCACAGCGAGCCAAAAATAGGCCGCGGGCACAGCCGCGTCCAAAAATAACCCCACGAAGGTCGGCGCGCCCAAACCCCCCGGCGGAAAAATGGCCAAAAAACGGGTGGGCTATAGCCTTGGGGGGATGGGCTGGCCAACTTCGTCCGCCGGACTCAGAATGGGGCGAGACTTTGCGAGCGGCCTCTGCGTACCAAAAATAGGCCGCGGGCACAGCCGTGCCCAAAAATAACCCCCCGAAGGTCGGCGCGCCCAAACCCCCAAGCGGAAAAATGGCCAAAAAACGGGTGGGCTATAGCCTTGCGGGGAGGGGCTGGCCAACTTCGTCCGCCGGACTCGGAATGGGATGAAACTTTGTGAGCGGCCTCCGCGTGCCAAAAATAGGCCGCGGGCACAGCCGCGACCAAAAATAACACCCCGAAGGTCGGCGCGCCCAAACCCCCCGCGGAAAAATGGCCAACAAACGGGTGGGCTATAGCCTTGGGGGGAGGGGTTTGCAAACTTCGTACGCCGGACTCGGAATGGGGCGAGACTTTGCGAGCGGCCTCCGCGTGCCAAAAATGGGCCGCGGACACAGCTGCGCCCAAAAATAACCCCCCGAAGGTCGGCGCGCCCAAACACCCCAGCGGAAAAATGGCCAACAAACGGGTGGGCTATAGCCTTGGGGGGATGGGCTGGGCAAATTCGTCCGCCGGACTCGGAATGGGGCGAGACTTTGCGAGCGGCCTCCGCGTGCCAAAAATAGGCCGCGGGCACAGCCGCGCCCAAAAATAACCACCCGAAGGTCGGCGCGCCCAAACCCCCCAGCGGAAAAATGGCCAACAAACGGGTGGGCTATAGCCTTGGGCTGAGGGGCTGGCCAACTTCGTCCGCCGGACTCGGAATCGGTCGAGATTTTGCGAGCAGCCTCCGCGTGCCAAAAATAGGCCGCGGGCACAGCCGCGCCCAAAAATAACCCCCCGAACGTTTGCGCGCCCAAACCCCCCAGCGGAAAAATGGCCAAAAAACGGGTGGGCTATAGCCTTGGGGGGAGGGGCTGGCCAACTTCGCTGGCTTTTTTTTTTTAACTTAATGACTTAAAGTGACTTAATTTAATTAATTAAGTTAATTAGAGGTGTTTGTTTTGATAACTTAATGAGACTTTTTAGATAATTTTGACTTAATAAAATAAGCTAATTTTTTTAGCTTTTTACTTAATGGAGAAATCTGAATTAAGTCAATTACTTGCTAATGTCAAAAATATCCCTGTTTTATAATTTAATTTTCATGTCTATCCCAAAACTCACCTATAGATATTTACCCCACATAAAAATATCTATATTTTTTATTTCTTATATTATATACGATAAAATTTGAAATTTATGATATTTTATATATTAAAATTTCAAAATAATTATGTATTCACTTGAATATAGTTTTACTTATAAATGTTAAAATATTGTGGTATTTAATATATTATTTATTTGACATTCAAATTTAATAAGGATATAAATGTAAAAGTACATATTTTCAGCTTTTTAAGTTGAAAAAAACAAACAACTTAATACTTATTTTCTGAGATTCAGACGAAAAAACAAACATAATATTCAGATTCAGACATTCAGACCTATTCAGAATTCAGACTAATTCATGTCTATTCAGATTTCAGACAAAAAAACAAACGCCACCTTCGTCCGCCGGATTCGGAATGGGGCGAGACTTTGGGGGCGGCCTCCGCGTGCCAAAAATAGACCGCGGGCACAGCCGCGCCCAAAAATAACCCCCCGAAGTTTGGCGCGCCCAAACGCCCCAGCGGAAAAATGGCCAACAAACGGGTGGGCTATGGCCTTGGGGGGAGGGGTTGGCCAACTTCGTCCGCCGGACTCGGAATGGGGCGAGACTTTGCGAGCGGCCTCCGTGTGCCAAAAATAGGCCGCGGGCACAGCCGCGCCCAAAAATAACCCCCCGAAGGTCGGCGCGCCCAAACCCCCCAGCGGAAAAATGGCCAAAATACGGGTGGGCTATAGCCTTGGGGAGAGGGGCCGGCCCACTTCGTCCGGCGGACTCGGAATGGGGCGAGACTTTGCGAGCGGCCTCCGCGTGCCAAAAATAGGCCGCGGGCACAGCCGCGCCCAAAAATAAACCCCCGAACATTGGCGCGCCCAAATCCCCCAGCGGAAAAATGGCCAAAAAACGGGTGGGCTATAGCCTTGGGGGGAGGGGCTGGCCAACTTCGTCCGCCGGACTCGGAATGGGGCGAGACTTTGCGAACGGCCTCCGCATTCCAAAAATTGGCCGACAGCACAGCCGCGCCCAAAAATAACCTCGCGCCCAAAAATAACCCCCCGAAGGTCGGCGCGCCCAAAGCCCACAGCGGAAAAATGGCCAAAAAATGGGTGGGCTATAGCCTTGGGGGCAGGGCTGGCCAACTTCGTCCGCCGGACTCGGAATCGGGCGAGACTTTGCGAGTGGCCGCCGCGTGCCAAAAATTGGCCGCGGGCACAGCCGTGCCCAAAAATAACCCCCCGAAGGTCGGCGCGCCCAAAACCCCCAGTAGAAAAATGGCCAAAAAACGGGTGGGCTATAGGTTTGGGGGATGGGCTGGCCAACTTCGTCCGCCGGACTCGGAATGGGGGGAGACTTTGCGAGCGGCCTCCGCATGCAAAAAGTAGGCCGCAGGCACAGCCGCGCCCAAAATAACCCCCCGAAGGTCGATGCGTCCAAACCCCCCAGCAGTAAAATGGCCAAAAAACGGGTGGGCTATAGCCTTGGGGGGAGGGGCTGGCCAACTTCGTCCGCCGGATTCGGAATGGGGTGAGACTTTGGGAGCGGCCTCCGCGTGCCAAAAATAGGCCGCAGGCACAGCCGCCCCCAAAAATAACCCCCCGTAGGTCGGCGCGCCCAAACCCCCCAGCGGAAAAATGGCCGAAAAATGGGTGGGCTATAGCCTTGGGGGGAGGGGCTGGCCGACTTCGTCCGCCGGACTCGGAATGGGGCGAGACTTTGCGAGTGGCCTCCGTGTGCCAAAAATAGGCCGCGGGCACAGCCGCGCCCAAAAATAACCCCCCGAAGGTCGGCGCACCCAAACCCCCCAGCGGAAAAATGGCCAAAATACGGGTGGGCTATAGCCTTGGGGAGAGGGGCCGGCCCACTTCGTCCGGCGGACTCGGAATGGGGCGAGACTTTGCGAGCGGCCTCCGTGTGCCAAAAATTGGCCGCGGGCACAGCCACGCCCAAAAATAACCCCCCGAAGGTCGGTGCGCCCAAACCCCCCAGCGGAAAATTGGCCAAAGAACGGGTGGGCTATAGCCTTGGGGGGAGGGGCTGGCCAACTTCGTCCGCCGGACTCGGAATGGTGCGAGACTTTGCGAGCGGCATCCGCATGCCAAAAATAGGCCGCGTGCACAGCCGCGCCCAAAAATAACCCCCCGAAGGTCGGCGCGCCCAAACCCCCCAGCGGAAAAATGGCCAAAAAAGGGCTATAGCCTTGGGGGGAGGGGCTGGCCGACTTCGTCCGCCGGACTCGGAATGGGGCGAGACTTTGCGAGCGGCCTCCGCATGCCAAAAATAGGCCGCGGGCACAGCCGCGCCCAAAAATAACCCCCCGAAGGCCGGCGCGCCCAAACCCCCCAGCGTAAAAATGGCCAAAAAACGGGTGGGCTATAGCCTTGGGGGGAGGGGCTGGCCAACTTCGTCCGCTGGACTCGGAATGGGGCGAGACTTTGCCAGCAGCCTCCGCGTGCCAAAAATAGGCCGCGGGCACAGCCGCCCCCAAAAATAACCCCCCGAAGGTCGGCGCGCCCAAACCCCCCAGCGTAAGAATGGCCAAAAAACGGGTAGGCTATAGTCTTGGGGGGCGGGGCTGGGCAACTTCGTCCGCCGGATTCGGAAAGGGGCGAGACTCTACGAGCGGCCTCCGCGAGCCAAAAATAGGCCGCGGGCACAGCCGTGACCAAAAATAACCCCCCGTAGGTCGGCGCGCCCAAACCCCCCAGCGGAAAAATGGCCGAAAAATGGGTGGGCTATAGCCTTGGGGGGAGGGGCTGGCCGACTTCGTCCGCCGGACTCGGAATGGGGCAAGACTTTGCGAGCGGCCTCCGCATGCAAAATGTAGGCCGCAGGCACAGCCGCGCCCAAAATAAACCCCCGAAGGTCGATGCGCCCAAACCCCCCAGCAGTAAAATGGCCAAAAAACGGGTGGGCTATAGCCTTGGGGGGAGGGGCTGGCCAACTTCGTCCGCTGGATTCGGAATGGGGCGAGACTTTGGGAGCGGCCTCCGCGTGCCAAAAATAGGCCGCGGGCACAGCCGCCCCCAAAAATAACCCCCCGTAGTTCGGCGCGCCCAAACCCCCCAGCGGAAAAATGGCCAAAAAACGGGTGGGCTATAGCCTTGGGGGGAGGGGCTGGCCGACTTCGTCCGCCGGACTCGGAATGGGGCGAGACTTTGCGAGCGGCCTCCGTGTGCCAAAAATAGGCCGCGGGCACAGCCGCGCCCAAAAATAACCCCCGAAGGTCGGCGCGCCCAAACCCCCCAGCGGAAAAATGGCCAAAAAACGGGTGGGCTATAGCCTTGGGGGGAGGGGCTGGCCCACTTCGTCCGCCGGACTCGGAATGGGGCGAGACTTTGCGAGCGGCCTCCGCGTGCCAAAAATTGGCCGCGGGCACAGCCGCGACCAAAAATAACCCCCCGTAGGTCGGCGCGCCCAAACCCCCCAGCGGTAAGATGGCCAAAAAACGGGTGGGCTATAGCCGTGGGGGGAGGGGCTGGCCAACTTCGTCCGCCGGACTCGGAATGGGGCGAGACTTTGCGAGCAGCCTCCGCGTACTAAAAATTGGCCGCCGGCACAGCCGCGGCCAAAAATAACCCCCCGAAGGTCGGCGCGCCCAAACCCCCCAGCGGAAAAATGGCCGAAAAATGGGTGGGCTATAGCCTTGGGGGGAGGGGCTGGCCGACTTCGTCCGCCGGACTCGGAATGGGGCGAGACTTTGCGAGCGGCCTCCGCGTGCAAAAAATAGGCCGCAGGCACAGCCGCGCCAAAAATAACCCCCCGAAGGTCGGCGCGCCCAAAGCCCCCAGCGGAAAAATTGCCAAAAAATGGGTGGGCTATAGCATTGGGGGGAGGGGCTGGCCAACTTCGTCCGCCGGACTCGGAATGAGGCGAGACTTTGAGAGCGGCTTCCGTGTGACAAAAATTGGCCGTGGGCACAGCCGTGCCCAAGAATAACCCCCCGAAGGTCGGCGCGCCCAAACACCCCAGCAGAAAAATGGCCAAAAAACGGGTGGCTATAGCCTTGGGGGGAGGGGCTGGCCAACTTCGTCCGCCGGACTCGGAATGGTTCGAGACTTTGCGAGCGGCCTCCGCGTGCCAAAAATAGGCCGCGGGCACAGCCGCGCCCAAAAATAAACCCCCAAACATTGGCGCGCCGAAATCCCCCAGCGGAAAAATGGCCAAAAAACGGGTGTGCTATAGCCTTGGGGGGAGGGGCTGGCCAACTTCGTCCGCCGGACTCGGAATGGGGCGAGACTTTGCGAGTGGCCTCCGCGTGCCAAAAATTGGCCGCGGGCACAGCCGTGCCAAAAAATAACCCCCCGAAGGTCGGCGCGCCCAAAACCCCCAGCGGAAAAATGGCCAAAAAACGGGTGGGCTATAGCCTTTGGGGGATGGGTTGGCCAACTTCGTCCGCCGGACTCGGAATGGGGCGAGACTTTGCGAGCGGCCTCCGCATGCAAAAACTAGGCTGCAGGCACAGCCGCGCCCAAAATAACCCCCCGAAGGTCGATGCGCCCAAACCCCCCAGCAGTAAAATGGCCAAAAAACGGGTGGGCTATAGCCTTGGGGGGAGGGGCTGGCCAACTTCGTCCGCCGGATTCGGAATGTGGCGAGACTTTGGGAGCGGCCTCCGCGTCCCAAAAATAGGCCGCGCGCACAGCCGCGACCAAAAATAACCCCCCGAAGGTCGGCGCGCCCAAACCCCCCAGCGGAAAAATGGCCAAAATACGGGTGGGCTATAGCCTTGGGGAGAGGGGCCGGCCCACTTCGTCCGCCGGACTCGGAATGGGGCGAGACTTTGCGAGCGGCCTCCGCGTGCCAAAAATTGGCCGCGGGCACAGCCGCGTCCAAAAATAACCCCCCGAACGTCGGTGCGCCCAAACCCCCCAGCGGAAAAATGGCCAAAGAACGGGTGGGTTATAGCCTTGGGGGGAGGGGCTGGCCAACTTCGTCCGCCGGACTCGGAATGGGGCGAGACTTTGCGAGCGGCCTCTGCGTGCCAAAAATAGGCCGCGGGCACAGCCGCACCCCAAAATAACCCCCCGAAGTCCGGCGCGCCCAACCCCCCCAGCGGAAAAATGGCCAAAAAACGGGTGGGCTATAGCCTTGGGGGGAGGGGCTGGCCAACTTCGTCCGCCGGACTCGGAATGGGGCGAGACTTTGCCAGCAGCCTCCGCGTGCCAAAAATAGGCCGCGGGCACAGCCGCCCCCAAGAATAACCCCCCGAAGGTCGGCGTGCCCAAACCCTCCAGCGTAAAAATGGCCAAAAAACGGGTGGGCTATAGCCTTGGGGGGCGGGGCTGGGCAACTTCGTCCGCCGGATTCGGAAAGGGGCGAGACTCTCTGAGCGGCCTCCGCGATCCAAAAATAGGCCGCGGGCACAGCCGTACCCAAAAATAACGCCCCGAAGTTCGGCGCGCCCAAACCCCCCGCGGAAAAATGGCCAACAAATGGTTTGGCTATAGCCTTGGGGGGAGGGGTTTGCAAACTTCGTCCGCCGGACTCGGAATGGGGCGAGACTTTGCGAGCGGCCTCCGCGCGCCAAAAATAGGCCGCGGGCACAGCCGCGCCCCAAAATAATCCCCCGAAGTTCGGCGCGCCGAAACCCCCCAGCGGAAAAATGGCCAAAAAACGGGTGGGCTATAGCCTTGGGGAGAGGGGCCGGCCCACTTCGTCCGCCGGACTCGGAATGGGGCTAGACTTCTGAGCGGCCTCCGCGTGCCAAAATTGGACGCGGCACAGCCGCGCCAAAAATAACCCCCGAAGGTCGGTCGGTGCGCCCAAACCCCCCGCGGAAAAATGGCCAACAAACGGTTGGGCTATAGCCTTGGGGGGAGGGGTTTGCAAACTTCGTCCGCCGGACTCGGAATGGGGCGAGACTTTGCGAGTGGCCTCCGCGCGCCAAAAATAGGCCGCGGGCACAGGCGCGTCCCAAAATAACCCCCCGAAGGTCGGCGCGCCCAAACACCCCAGCGGAAAAATGGCCAAAAAACGGATGGGCTATAGCCTTGGGGGGAGGGGCTGGCCCACTTCGTCCGCTGGAGTCGGGATGGGGCGAGACTTTGCGAGCGGCCTCTACGTGCCAAAAATATACCGCGGGCACAGCCGCGCCCAAAAATAACGGCCCGAAGGTCGGCGCGCCCAAACCCCCCAGTGGAAAAATGGCCAAAAAACGGGTGGGCTATAGCCTTGGGGGGAGGGGCTGGCCAACTTCGTCCGCCGGACTCGGAATGGGGCTAGACTTTGCGAGCGGCCTCCGCGTGCCAAAAATTGGACGCGGGCACAGCCGCGCCCAAAAATAACCCCCCGAAGGTCGGTGCGCCCAAACCCCCCGCGGAAAAATGGCCAACAAACGGTTGGGCTATAGCCTTGGGGGGAGGGGTTTGCAAACTTCGTCCGCCGGACTCGGAATGGGGCGAGACTTTGCGAGCGGCCTCCGCGCGCCAAAAATAGGCCGCGGGCACAGCCGCGCCCCAAAATAATCCCCCGAAGTTCGGCGCGCCGAAACCCCCCAGCGGAAAAATGGCCAAAAAACGGGTGGGCTATAGCCTTGGGGAGAGGGGCCGGCCCACTTCGTCCGCCGGACTCGGAATGGGGCTAGACTTTGCGAGCGGCCTCCGCGTGCCAAAAATTGGACGCGGGCACAGCCGCGCCCAAAAATAACCCCCCGAAGGTCGGTGCGCCCAAACCCCCCGCGGAAAAATGGCCAACAAACGGTTGGGCTATAGCCTTGGGGGGAGGGGTTTGCAAACTTCGTCCGCCGGACTCGGAATGGGGCGAGACTTTGCGAGTGGCCTCCGCGCGCCAAAAATAGGACGCGGGCACAGCCGCGCCCAAAAATAACCCCCCGAAGGTCGGTGCGCCCAAACCCCCCGCGGAAAAATGGCCAACAAACGGTTGGGCTATAGCCTTGGGGGGAGGGGTTTGCAAACTTCGTCCGCCGGACTCGGAATGGGGCGAGACTTTGCGAGCGGCCTCCGCGCGCCAAAAATAGGCCGCGGGCACAGCCGCGCCCCAAAATAATCCCCCGAAGTTCGGCGCGCCCAAACCCCCCAGTGGAAAAATGGCCAAAAAACGGGTGGGCTATAGCCTTGGGGGGAGGGGCTGGCCAACTTCGTCCGCCGGACTCGGAATGGAGCAAGACTTTGCGAGGCACCTCCGTGTACCAAAAATAGGCCGCGGGCACAGCCACGCCCAAAAATACCCGCCCAAAGGCTGGGGCGCCGAGTTCGTCCAGCGGAAAAAGGCCATAAAAACGGGTGGGCTATAGCCTTGGGGGTGCGGCTGGCCAATTTTCTCCGCCGGACTCGGAATGGCGCAAGACTCTGCGAGGCGCCTCCGTGTGCCAAAAATAGGCCGCGGGCACAGCCGCGCCCAAAAATACCCGCCCGAAGGTCGGGGCGCCAAGTTCGTCCAGAGGAAAAAGGCCACAAAAACAGGTGGGCTATAGCCTTGGGGGGTGGGGCTGGCCAACTTCGTCCGCCGGACTCGGAATGGTGCGAGACTTTGCGAGGAACCTCTGCGTGCCGAAAATAGGCCGCGAGCACAGCCGCGCCAAAAAATACCTGCCCGAACGCCAAGGCGCCAAGTTCGTCCAGCGGAAAAAGGTCACAAAAACGGGTCGGCTATAGCCTTCGGGGTAGGGCTGGCCAACTTCGTCAGCCGGACTCGGAATGGCGTGAGACTTCGCGAGGCCCCTCCGTGTGCCAAAACTAAGCCGTGGGCACAGCCGCGCCCAAAAATAACCGCCCGAAGGCCGGGGCGCCAAGTTCGTCCAGCGGCAAAAGGCCACAAAAACGGGTGGGCTATAGCCTTGGGGGGGGGGCTGGCCAACTTCGTCCGCCGGACTCGGAATGGCGCGAGACTTTGCTCGGCACCTCCGTGTGCAAAAGATACGCCGCGGCACAGCCGCGCGCAAAAATACCCACCCGAAGGGCGGGGCGCCAAGTTCGTCCAGCGGAAAAAGGCCACAAAAACGAGTGGGTTATAGCCTTCGGGGGTGGGGCTGGCCAACTTCGTCCGCCGGACTAGGAATGGCGCGAGACTTTGCGAGGCACCTCCGTGTTCCAAAAATAGACCGCGGGCACAGCCGCGCCCAAATATACACGCCCGAAGGCCGGGGCGCCAAGTTCGTCCAGCGGAAAAAGGCCACAAAAACGGGTGGGCTATAGCCTTTGGGGGTGGGGCTGGCCCACTTCGTCCGCCGGACTCGGAATAGCGCGAGACTTTGCGAGGCGCCTCACTGTGCCAAAACTAAGCCGCGGGCACAGCCGGGCCCAAAAATACCCGCCCGAAGGCCGGGGCGCCAAGTTCGTCCAGCGGTAAAAGGTCACAAAAACGGGTGGGCTATAGCCTTGGGGGGTGGGGCTGGCCAACTTCTTCCGCCGGAATCGGAATGGCACGAGATGTTGCGAGGTGCCTCCGTGTGTCAAAAATAGGCCGCGGGCACAGCCACACCCAAAAATACCCGCCCGAAGGCCGGGGCGCCAAGTTCGTCCAGCGGAAAAAGGCCACAAAAACGGGTGGGCTATAGCCTTCGGGGGTGGGGCCGGCCGACTTCGTCCGCCGGAGTCGGAATGGCGCGAGACTTTGTGAGGCGCCTCCGTGTGCCAAAAATAGGCTACGGGCACAGCCGCGCCAAAAAATACACGCCCGAAGGCCGGGGTGCCAAGTTCGTCTAGCGGAAAAAGGCCACAAAAACGGGTGGGCTATAGCCTTGGCGGGTGGGGATGGCCAACTTCGTCCGCCGGACTTGGAATGGCGTGAGACTTTGCGAGGAGCCTCCGCGTGCTGACAATAGGCGCAGGCACAGCCGCGCCAAAAAATACCCGCCCGAACGCCGGGGCGCCAAGTTCGTCCAGCGGAAAAAGGCCACAAAAATGGGTGGGCTATAGCCTTGGGGGGTGGGGCTGGCCAACTTCGTCTGCCGGACTCGGAATGGCGTGAGAATTTGCGAGGCGCCTCCGTGTGCCAAAAAGAGGATGCGGGCACAGCCGCGCCCAAAAATACCAGCCCGAAGGGCGGGGCGCCAAGTTCGTCCAGCGGTAAAAGGCCACAAAAACGGGTGGGCTATAGCCTTGGCAGGTGGGGCTGGCGAACTTCGTCCACCGGACTCGGAATGGCGCCAGACTTTGCGAGGAGCCTCCGCGTGCCAAAAATAGGCCGCGGGCACAGCCGTGCCAAAAATACCCGCCCGAACGCCGGGGCGCCAAGTTCGCCCAGTGGAAAAAGGCCACAAAAACGGGTGGGCTATAGCCTTGGGGGGTGGGGCTGGCCAACTTCGTCCGCCGGACTCGGAATGGCGCGAGACTTTGCGAGGCACCGCCGTGTGCCAAAAATTGGCTATGGGCACAGCCTCGCCAAAAAATACCCGCCCGAAGGCCGGGGCGCCAAGTTCATCCAGTGGAAAAAGGCCACAAAAACGGGTGGGCTATAGCCATGGGGGGTGGGGCTGGCCCACTTCGTCCGCCGGACTCGGAATGGCGCTAGACTTTGCGAGGCACCGCCGTGTGCCAAAAGTCGGCCGCGGGCACAGCCGCGCCAAAATATACCCGCCCGAAGGCCGGGCCGCCAAGTTCGTCCAGCGGAAAAAGGCCACAAAAACGGGTGGGCGATAGCCATGGGGGGTGGGGCTGGCCAACTTCGTCCTCCGAACTCGGAATGGCGCGAGACATTGCGAGGCACCGCCGTGTGCCAAAAATTGGCTATGGGCACAGCCTCGCCAAAAAATACCCGCCCGAAGGCCGGGGCGCCAAGTTCATCCAGTGGAAAAAGGCCACAAAAACGGGTGGGCTATAGCCATGGGGGGTGGGGCTGGCCCACTTCGTCCGCCGGACTCGGAATGGCGCTAGACTTTGCGAGGCACCGCCGTGTGCCAAAAATAGGCCGCGGGCACAGCCGCGCCAAAATATACCCGCCCGAAGGCCGGGCCGCCAAGTTCGTCCAGCGGAAAAAGGCCACAAAAACGGGTGGGCGATAGCCATGGGGGGTGGGGCTGGCCAACTTCGTCCTCCGAACTCGGAATGGCGCGAGACATTGCGAGGCACCTCCGTGTGCCAAAAATATAACGCGGACACAGCCGCGCCCAAAAATACCCGCCCGAAGGCCGGGGCGCCAAGTTCGTCCAGCGGAAAAAGGCCACAAAAACGGATGGGCTATAGCCATGGGGGGTGGGGCTGGCCCACTTCGTCCGCCGCACTCGGAATGGCGCGAGACTTTGTGAGGCACCGCCGTGTGCCAAAAATAGGCCGCGGGCACAGCCGCGCCAAAAAATACCCGCCCGAAGGCTGGGCCGCCAAGTTCGTCCAGCGGAAAAAAGCCACAAAAACGGGTGGGCTATAGCCATGGGGGGTTGAGCTGGCCAACTTCGTCCGCCGGACTCGGAATGGCGTGAGACATTGCGAGGTGCCTCCGTGTGCCAAAAATATAACGCGGACACAGCCGCGCCCAAAAATACCCGCCCGAAGGCCGGGGCGCCAAGTTCGTCCAGCGGTAAAAGGCCACAAAAACGGGTGGGCTATAGCCTTGGGGGGTGGGGCTGGCCAACTTCGTCCGCCGGACTCGGAATGGCGCGAGACTTTACGAGGCGCCTCCGTGTGCCAAAAATTGGACGCGGGCACAGCCGTGGTTAAAAATACCGGCCCGAAGGCCGGGCCGCCAAGTTCGTCCAGCGGAAAAAGGCCACAAAAACGAGTGGGCTATAGCTTTGGGGGGTGGGGCTGGCCAACTTCGTCCGCCGGACTCGGAATGGCGCGAGACTTTGCGAGGCACTGCCGTGTGCCAAAAATTGGTAACGGGCACAGCCGCGCCAAAAAATACCCGCCCGAAGGCCGGGGCGCCAAGTTCGTCCAGCGGAAAAAGGCCACAAAAACGGGTGGGCTATAGCCTTGGGGGGTGGGGCTGGCCAACTTCGTCCGCCGGACTCGGAATGGCACGAGACTTTACGAGGTGCCTCCGTGTGCCAAAAATAGGCCGCGGGCACAGCCGCGCCCAAAAATACCCGCCCGAAGCCCGGGGTACCAAGTTCGTCCAGCGGAAAAAGGCCACAACAATGGGTGGGCTATAGCCTTCGGGGGTGGGGCTGGCCAACTTCGTCCGCCGGACTCCGAATTGCGTGAGACTTTGCGAGGCGTCTCCGTGTGCCAAAAGTCGGCCGCGGGCACAGCCGCGCCCAAAAATACCCGCCCGAAGGCCGGGGCGCCAAGTTCGTCCAGCGGAAAAAGGCCACAAAAACGGATGGGCTATAGCCATGGGGGGTGGGGCTGGCCAACTTCGTCCGCCGGACTCGGAATGGCGCGAGACTTTGCGAGGCACCGCCGTGTGCCAAAAATAGGCCGCGGGCACAGCCGCGCCAAAAAATACCCGCCCGAAGGCCGGGCCGCCAAGTTCGTCCAGCGGAAAAAGGCCACAAAAACGGGTGGGCTATAGCCATGGGGGGTTGGGCTGGGCAACTTCGTCCGCCGGACTCGGAATGGCGTGAGACATTGCGAGGCACTGCCGTGTGCCAAAAATAGTCCGCGGGCATAGCCGCACTAAAAAATACCCGCCCGAAAGCCGGGGCGCCATGTTCGTCCAGCGGAAAAAGTCCACAAAAACGGGTGGGCTATAACCTTGGGGGGAGGGGCTGGCCCACTTCGTACGCCGGACTCGGAATGGGGCGAGACTTTGCGAGCGGCCTCCGCGTGCCAAAAATAGGCCGCGGGCACAGCCGCGCCCAAAAATAAGCCCCCGAAGGTCGGAGCGCCCAAACCCCCCAGCGGAAAAATGGCCAAAAAACGGGTGGGCTATAACCTTGGGGGGAGGGGCTGGCCCACTTCGTCCGCCGGACTCGGAATGGGACGAGACTTTGCGAGCGGCCTCCGCGTGCCAAAAATAGTACGCGGGCACAGCCGCTCCCAAAAATAACCCACCGAAAGTCGGCGCGCCCAAATCCCCCAGCAGAAAAATTGCCAAAAACCGGGTTCGCTATAGCCTTGGGGGAAGGGCCTGGCCCACTTCGTCCGCCGGACTCGGAATGGGGTGAGACTTTGCGAGCGGCCCCCGCGTGCCAAAAATAGGCCGCGGGCACAGCCGCGCCGAAAACTAACCCCCCGAAGGTCGGCGCGCCCAAACCCCCCAGCGGAAAAATGGCCAAAAAACGGGTGCGCTATAGCCTTGGGGGGAGGGGCTGGCCAACTTCGTCCGCCGGACTCGGAATGCGGCGAGACTTTAAGAGCGGCCTCCGCGTGCCAAAAATAGGCCGCGGGCACAGCCGCGCCCAAAAATAACCCCCCGAAGGTCGGCGCGCCCAAACCCCCCAGCGGAAAAATGGCCAAAAACCGGGTTCGCTATAGCCTTGGGGGGAGGGGCTGGCCCACTTTGTCCGCCGGACTCGGAATGGGCCGAGACTTTGCGAGCGGCCTCCGCGTTCCAAAAATAGGTCGCGGGCACAGCCGCGCCCAAAAATAAGCCCCCGAAGGTTGGCGCGCCCAAACCCCCCAGCGGAAAAATGGCCAAAAAACTGGTGCGCTATAGCCTTGGGGGGAGGGGCTGGCCAACTTCGTCCGCCGGACTCGGAATGCGGCGAGACTTTAAGAGCGGCCTCCGCGTGCTAAAAATAGGCCGCGGGCACAGCCGCGCCCAAAAATAACCCCCCGAAGGTCGGCGCGCCCAAACCCCCCAGCGGAAAAATGGCCAAAAACCAGGTTCGCTATAGCCTTGGGGGGAGGGGCTGGCCAACTTCGTCCGCCGGACTCGGAATGCGGCGAGACTTTGCGAGCGGCCTCCGCATGCCAAAAATAGGCCGCGGGCACAGCAGCGCACAAAAATAAGCCCCCGAAGGTTGGAGCGTCCAAACCCCCTAGCGGAAAAATGGCCAAAAAACGGGTGCGCTATAGCCTTGGGGGGAGGGGCTGGCCAACTTCGTCCGCCGGACTCGGAATGCGGCGAGACTTTGCGAGTGGCCTCCGCATGCCAAAAATAGGCCGCGGGTACAGCCGCGCTTAAAAATAACCCCCCGAAGGTCGGCGCGCCCAAACTCCCCAGCGGAAAAATGGCCAAAAAATGGGTGCGCTATATCCTTGGGGGGAGGGGCTGGCCAACTTCGTCCGCCGGACTCGGAATGGGGCGAGACTTTGCGAACGGCCTCCGCGTGCCAAAAATAGGCCGCGGGCACAGCCGCGCCCAAAAATAAGCCCCCGAAGGTCGGCGTGCCCAAACCACCCAGCGGAAAAATGGCCAAAAAACGGGTTCGCTATCGCCTTGGGGGGAGGGGCTGGCCAACTTCGTCCACCGGACTCGGAATGGGGCGAGACTTTGCGAGCGGCCCTCGCGTGCCAAAAATAGGCCGCGGGCACAGCCGCGCCCAAAAATAACCCCCCAAAGGTCGGCGCGCCCAAACCCCCCAGCGGAAAAATGGCCAAAAAACGGGTGCGCTATAGACTTGGTGGGGGGCGCGGGCGAAGTTCGTCCGCCGGACTCGGAATGGGACGAGACTTTACGAGGGGCATCGGGGTGCCAGAATTAAGCCGCCGGCAAAGTCGCGCCCAAAAATAAGCACCCAAAGGTCATGGTGCGAAAACCCCCCAGCGGAAAAATGGCCAAAAAACGGGTAGGCTATAGCCTTGGTGGGGGGCGCGGGCGAAGTTCGTCCGCCGGACTCGGAATGGGGCGAGACTTTGCGAGGGGCCTCGGGGTGCCAAAAATAAGCCGCGGGAAAAGCCGCGCCCAAAAATAAGCGGCCGAAGATCCTGGTGCCGAAACCCCCCAGTGGAAAAATGGCCAAAACACGGGTGGGCAATAGCCTTGGTGGGTGGCGCGGGCGAAGTTCGTCCGCCGGACTCGGAATGGGGCGAGACTTTGTGAGGGGCCTCGGGGTGCCAAAAATAAGCCGCGGGAAAAGCCGCGCCCAAAAATAAGCGGCCGAAGATCCTGGTGCCGAAACCCCCCAGTGGAAAAATGGCCAAAACACGGGTGGGCAATAGCCTTGGTGGGTGGCGCGGGCGAAGTTCGTCCGCCGGACTCGGAATGGGGCGAGACGTTGCGAGGGGCCACGGGGTGCCAAAAATAAGCCGTGGGCATAGCCGCGCCCAAAAATAAGCGCCCGAAGGTCGTGGTGCCAAAACCCCCTAGCGGAAAAATGGCCAAAAAACGGGTGGGCTATAGCCTTGGTGGGGGGCGCAGGCGAAGTTCGTCCGCGGGACTCGGAATGGGGCGAGACTTTACGAGGGGCCTTGGGGTGCCAAAAATAAGCCACGGGCAAAGCCACGCCCGAAGATCATGGGGCCAAAACCCCCCAGCGGAAAAATGGCCAAAAAACGGGTGGGCTATAGCCTTGGTGGGGGGCGCGGGCGAAGTTCGTCCGCCGGACTCGGAATGGTGCGAGACTTTGCTAAGGGCCTCGGGGTGCAAAAAATAAGCCGCGGCCAAAGCCGCGCCCGAAGGTCATGGTGCCAAAACCCCCCAGCGGAAAAATGGCCAAAAAACGGGTTGGCTATAGCCTTGGTGGGGGGCGCGGGCGATGTTCGTCCGCCGGACTCGGAATGGGGCGAGACTTTGCGAGGGGCCTCGGGGTGCCAAAAATAAGCCGCGGGACAAGCCGCGCCCAAAAATAAGCGCCCGAAGATCGTGGTGCCGAAACCCCCCAGCGGAAAAATAGCCAAAAAACGGGTGGGCTATAGCCTTGGTGGGGGGCGCGGGCGAAGTTCGTCCGCCGGACTCGGAATGTGGCGACACATTGCGAGGGGCCTCGGGGTGCCAAAATTAAGCCGCGGACAAAGTCGCGGCCAAAAATAAGCGCCCGAAGGTCGTGGTGCCAAAACCCCCCAGCGGAAAAATGGCCAAAAAACGGGTGGGTATAGCCTTGGTGGGGGGCGCAGGCGAAGATCGTCCGCCGGACTAGAAATGGGGCGAGACTTTGCGAGGGGCCTCTGGGTGCCAAAAATAAGTCGCGGCCAAAGCCGCACCCAAAAATAAGTGCCCGAAGATCGTGGTGCCAAAACCCCCCAGCGGAAAAATGGCCAAAAAACGGGTGGGCTATAGCCTTGGTGGGGGGCGCGGGCGAAGTTCGTCCGCCGGACTCGGAATGGGGTGAGACTCTGCGAGGGGCCTCGGGGTGCCAAATACAAGCCGCTGGCAAAGCCGCGCCCAAAAATAATCGCCCGAAGATCGTGGTGCCAAAACCCCCCAGCGGAAAAATTGCCAAAAAACGGGTGGGCTATAGCCTTGGTGGGGGGCGCGGGAGAAGTTCGACCGCCGGGCTCGGAATGCGGCGAGATTTTTTTAGGGGCCTCGGGGTGCCAAAAATAAGCCGCGGGCAAAGCCGAGCCCAAAAATAAGTGCCAGAAGGTCGTGGTGCCTAAACCCCCCAGCGTAAAAATGGCAAAAAAACGGTTGGGCTATAGTCTTGGTGGGGGGGCGCGGGCGAAGTTCGTCCGTTGGACTCGGAATGGGGCGAGACTTTGCGAGGGGCCTCGGGGTGACAAAAATAAGCCGCGGGCAAAGCCGCGCCCAAAAATAAGCACCCGAAGATCATGGTACCAAAACCCCCCAGCGGAAAAATGGCCAAAAAACGGGTGGGCTATAGCCTCGGTGGGGGGCGCGGGCGAAGTTCGTCCGCCGGACTCGGAATGGGGCGAGACTTTGCGATGGGCCTCGGGGTGCCAAAAATAAGCCGCGGACAAAGCCGCGCCCAAAAATAAGTGGCCGAAGGTCGTGGTACCAAAACCCCCCAGCGGAAAAATGGCCAAAAAACAGGTGGGGGGCACGGGCGAATTTCGTTCGCCGGACTCGGAATGGGGTGAGACTCTGCGAGGGGCCTCGGGGTGCCAAATATAAGCCGCTGGCAAAGCCGCGCCCAAAAATAATCGCCCGAAGATCGTGGTGCCAAAACCCCCCAGCGGAAAAATGGCCAAAAAACGGGTGGGCTATAGCCTTGGTGGGGGGCGCGGGCGAAGTTCGTCCGCCGGACTCGGAATGGGGCGAGACTTTGCGAGGGGCCTCGGGGTGCCAAAAATAAGCCGCGGGCAAAGCCGCGCCCAAAAATAAGCGCCCGAACGTCGTGGTACCAAAACCCCCAGCGGAAAAATGGCCAAAAAACGGGTGGGCTATAGCCTCGGTGGGGGGCGCGGGCGAAGTTCGTCCGCCGGACTCGGAATGGGATGAGACTTTGCGATGGGCCTCGGGGTACCAAAAATAAGCCGCGGGCAAAGCCGCACCCAAAAATAAGTGCCCGAAGGTCGTGGTACCAAAACCCCCAAGCGGAAAAATGGCCAAAAAACGGGTGGGGGGCACGGGCGAATTTTGTTCGCCGGACTCGGAATGGGGCGAGACTTTACGAGGGGCCTCGGGTTTCCAAAAATAAGCCGCGGGCAAAGCCGCGCCCAAAAATAAGCACCCGAAGGTCGTGGTGCCAAAGCGCCCCAGCGGAAAAATGGCCAAAAAACGGGTTGGCTATAGCCTTGGTGGGGGGCGTGGGCGAAGTTCGTCCGCCGGACTCGGAATGGGGCGAGACTTTACGAGGGGCCTCGGGGTGCCAAAAATAAACCGCGGGCAAAGCCGCGTCCAAAAATAAGCGCCCGAAGGTCATGGTGCCAAAACACCCCAGCGGAAAAATGGCCAAAAAACGGGTGGGCTATAGCCTTCGTGGGGGCCGCGGGTGAAGTTCGTCCGCTGGACTCGGAATGGGGCGAGACTTTACGAGGGGCCTCCGGGTGCCAAAAATAAGCCACGGGCAAAGCCGCGCCCAAAAATAAGCGCCCGAAGGTCGTGGTACCAAAACCCCCCAGCGGAAAAATGGCCAAAAAACGGGTTGGCTATAGCCTTGGTGGGGGGCGCGGGCGAAGTTCGTCCGCCGGGCTCGGAATGGGGCGAGACTTTGCAAGGGGACTCGGGGTGCCAAAACTAAGCCGCGGACAAAGCCGCGCCCAAAAATAAGCGCCCGAAGGTCGTTGTGCCAAAACCCCCCAGCGGAAAAATGGCCAAAAAACGGGTGGGCTATAGCCTTGGTGGGGGGCGCGGGCGAAGTTCGTCCTCCGGACTTGGAATGGGGCGAGACTTTGCGAGGGGCCTTGGGGTGCCAAAAATAAGCCGCGCCCAAAAATAAACGCCCGAAGGTCGTGGTGCCAAAACCCCCCAGCGGAAAAATGTCCAAAAAACGGGTGGGCTATAGCCTTGGTCGGGGGCGCAGGCGAAGTTCGTCCGCCGGACTCGGAATGCGGCGAAATAGCGCGAGACTTTGCGAGGTGCCTACGTGTGCCAAAAATAGGCCACGGGCACAGCCGCGCCCAAAAATACCCGCCCGAAGGCCGGGGCGCCAAGTCCGTCCAGCGGAAAAAGGCCACAAAAACGAGTGGGCTATAGCCTTGGGGGTGGGGCTGGCCAAATTCATCCGCCGGATTCGGAATGGCGCGAGACTTTGCGAGGTGCCTACGTGTGCCAAAAATAGGCCGCGGGCACAGCCGCGCCCAAAAATACCCGCCCGAAGGCCAGGGCGCCAAGTTCGACCAGCGGAAAAAGGCCACAAAAACGAGTGGGCTATAGCCTTGGGGGTGGGGCTGGCCAAATTCATCCGACGGATTCGGAATGGCGCGAGACTTTGCGAGGCGCCTACGTGTGCCAAAAATAGGCCGCGGGCACAGCCGCGCCCAAAAATACCCGCCCGAAGGCCGGGGCGCCAAGTTCGTCCAGCGGAAAAAGGCCACAAAAACGAGTGGGCTATAGCCTTGGGGGGTGGGGCTGGCCAACTTTGTCCGCCGGACTCGGAATGGGACGAGACTTTGCGAGCGGCCTCCGCGTGCCAAAAATAGGGCGCGGGCACAGCCGCGCCCAAAAACACCCGCCCGAAGGCCGGGGCGCCAAATTCGTCCAGCGGTAAAAGGCCAAAAAAACGGGTGGGATATAGCCTTGGGGGGTGGGGCTGGCCAACTGCGACCGCCGGATACGGAATGGTGCGAGACTTTGCGAGGGGCCTCCGTGTGCAAAAATAGGCCTTGGGCACAGCCGCGCCCAAAAATACCCGCCCGAAGGCCGGGGCGCCAAGTTCGTTCAGCGGAAAAAGGCCACAAAAACGAGTGGCCTATAGCCTTGGGGGTGGGGCTGGCCAAATTCGTCCGCCGGATTCGGAATAGTGCGAGACTTTGCGAGGCGCCTACGTGTGCCAAAAATAGGCCGCGGGCACAGCCGCGCCCAAAAATACCCGCCCGAAGGCCGGGGCGCCAAGTTCGTCCAGCGGAAAAAGGCCACAAAAACGAGTGGGCTATAGCCTTGGGGGGTGGGGCTGGCCAACTTCGTCCGCCGGACTAGGAATGGGACGAGACTTTGCGAGCGGCCTCCGCGTGCCAAAAATAGGGCGCGGGCACAGCCGCGCCCAAAAATACCCTCCCGAAGGCTGGGGCGACAAGTTCGTCCAGCGGAAAAAGGCCACAAAAACGAGTGGGCTATAGCCTTGGGGGTGGCGCTGGCCAAATTCGTCCGCCGGATTCGGAATGGCGCGAGACTTTGCGAGGCGCCTACGTGTGCCAAAATTAGGCCGCGTGCACAGCCGCGCCCAAAAATACCCGCCCGAAGGCCGGGGCACCAAGTTCGTCCAGCGGAAAAAGGCCACAAAAACGGGTGGGCTATAGCCTTGGGGGGTGGGGCTGGCCAACTTCGTCCGCCGGATTCGGAATGGTGCGAGACTTTGCGAGGGGCCTCCGTGTGCCAAAAATAGGCCGCGGGCACAGCCGCGCCCAAAAATACCCGCCCAAGGCGGGCGCCAAGTCGTTCAGCGGAAAAAGGCCACAAAACGAGTGGCCTATAGCCTTGGGGGTGGGGCTGGCCAAATTCGTCCGCGGATTCGAATAGCGCGAGACTTTGCGAGGCGCCTACGTGTGCCAAAAATAGGCCGCGGGCACAGCCGCGCCCAAAAATACCCGCCCGAAGGCCGGGGCGCCAAGTTCGTCCAGCGGAAAAAGGCCACAAAAACGAGTGGGCTATAGCCTTGGGGGGTGGGGCTGGCCAACTTCGTCCGCCGGACTAGGAATGGGACGAGACTTTGCGAGCGGCCTCCGCGTGCCAAAAATAGGGCGCGGGCACAGCCGCGCCCAAAAATACCCTCCCGAAGGCTGGGGCGACAAGTTCGTCCAGCGGAAAAAGGCCACAAAAACGAGTGGGCTATAGCCTTGGGGGTGGGGCTGGCCAAATTCGTCCGCCGGATTTGGAATGGCGCCAGACTTTGCGAGGCGCCTACGTGTGCCAAAAATAGGCCGCGGGCACAGCCGCGCCCAAAAATACCCGCCCGAAGGCCGGGGCACCAAGTTCGTCCAGCGGAAAAAGGCCACAAAAACGGGTGGGCTATAGCCTTGGGGGGTGGGGCTGGCCAACTTCGTCCGCCGGATTCGGAATGGTGCGAGACTTTGCGAGGGGCCTCCGTGTGCCAAAAATAGGCCGCGGGCACAGCCGCGCCCAAAAATACCCGCCCGAAGGCCGGGGCGCCAAGTTCGTTCAGCGGAAAAAGGCCACAAAAACGAGTGGCCTATAGCCTTGGGGGTGGGGCTGGCCAAATTCGTCCGCCGGATTCGGAATAGCGCGAGACTTTGCGAGGCGCCTACGTGTGCCAAAAATAGGCCACGGGCACAGCCGCGTCCAAAAATACCCGCCCGAAGGCCGGGGCGCCAAGTTCGTCCAGCGGAAAAAGGCCACAAAAACGAGTGGCCTATAGCCTTGGGGGTGGGGCTGGCCAAATTCGTCCGCCGGATTCGGAATAGCGCGAGACTTTGCGAGGCGCCTACGTGTGCCAAAAATAGGCCGCGGGCACAGCCGCGCCCAAAAATACCCGCCCGAAGGCCGGGGCGCCAAGTCCGTCCAGCGGAAAAAGGCCACAAAAACGAGTGGGCTATAGCCTTGGGGGTGGGGCTGGCCAAATTCATCCGCCGGATTCGGAATGGCGCGAGACTTTGCGAGGCGCCTACGTGTGCCAAAAATAGGCCGCGGGCACAGCCGCGCCCAAAAATACCCGCCCGAAGGCCGGGGCGCCAAGTTCGTCCAGCGGAAAAAGGCCACAAAAACGGGTGGGCTATAGCCTTGGGGGGTGGGGCTGGCCAAATTCATCCGCCGGATTCGGAATGGCGCGAGACTTTGCGAGGCACCTACGTGTGCCAAAAATAGGCCGCGGGCACAGCCGCGCCCAAAAATACCCGCCCGAAGGCCGGGGCGCCAAGTTCGTCCAGCGGAAAAAGGCCACAAAAACGAGTGGGCTATAGCCTTGGGGGGTGGGGCTGGCCAACTTTGTCCGCTGGACTCGGAATGGGACGAGACTTTGCGAGCGGCCTCCGCGTGCCAAAAATAGGGCGCGGGCACAGCCGCGCCCAAAAACACCCGCCCGAAGGCCGGGGCGCCAAATTCGTCCAGCGGTAAAAGGCCAAAAAAACGGGTGGGATATAGCCTTGGGGGGTGGGGCTGGCCAACTTCGTCCGCCGGATTCGGAATGGTGCGAGACTTTGCGAGGGGCCTCCGTGTGCGAAAAATAGGCCGCGGGCACAGCCGCGCCCAAAAATACCCGCCCGAAGGCCGGGGCGCCAAGTTCGTCCAGCGGAAAAAGGCCACAAAAACGGGTGGGCTATAGCCTTGGGGGGTGGGGCTGGCCCACTTCGTCCGCCAGATTCGGAATGGCGCGAGACTTTGCGAGGCGCCTCCGTGTGCGAAAAATAGGCCGCGGGCACAGCCGCGCCCAAAAATACCCGCCGGAAGGCCGGGGCGCCAAGTTCATCCAGCGGAAAAAGGCCACAAAATCGAGTGGGCTATAGCCTTGGGGGTGGGGCTGCCCAAATTCGTCCGCCGGATTCGGAATGGCGCGAGACTTTGCGAGGCGCCTACGTGTGCCAAAAATAGGCCGCGGGCACAGCCGCGCCCAAAAATACCCGCCCGAAGGCCAGGGCGCCAAGTTCGTCCAGCGGAAAAAGGCCACAAAAACGAGTGGGCTATAGCCTTGGGGGTGGGGCTGGCCAAATTCATCCGCCGGATTCGGAATGGCGCGACACTGCGAGGCGCCTACGTGTGCCAAAAATAGGCCGCGGGCACAGCCGCGCCCAAAAATACCCGCCCGAAGGCCGGGGCGCCAAGTTCGTCCAGCGGAAAAAGGCCACAAAAACGAGTGGGCTATAGCCTTGGGGGTGGGGCTGGCCAAATTCATCCGCCGGATTCGGAATGGCGCGAGACTTTGCGAGGCGCCTACGTGTGCCAAAAATAGGCCGCGGGCACAGCCGCGCCCAAAAATACCCGCCCGAAGGCCAGGGCGCCAAGTTCGTCCAGCGGAAAAAGGCCACAAAAACGAGTGGGCTATAGCCTTGGGGGTGGGGCTGGCCAAATTCATCCGCCGGATTCGGAATGGCGCGAGACTTTGCGAGGCACCTACGTGTGCCAAAAATAGGCCGCGGGCACAGCCGCGCCCAAAAATACCCGCCCGAAGGCCGGGGCGCCAAGTCCGTCCAGCGGAAAAAGGCCACAAAAACGAGTGGGCTATAGCCTTGGGGGGTGGGGCTGGCCAACTTCGTCCGCCGGACTAGGAATGGGACGAGACTTTGCGAGCGGCCTCCGCGTGCCAAAAATAGGGCGCGGGCACAGCCGCGCCCAAAAATACCCTCCCGAAGGCTGGGGCGACAAGTTCGTCCAGCGGAAAAAGGCCACAAAAACGAGTGGGCTATAGCCTTGGGGGGTGGGGCTGGCCAACTTTGTCCGCTGGACTCGGAATGGGACGAGACTTTGCGAGCGGCCTCCGCGTGCCAAAAATAGGGCGCGGGCACAGCCGCGCCCAAAAATACCCGCCCGAAGGCCAGGGCGCCAAGTTCGTCCAGCGGAAAAAGGCCACAAAAACGAGTGGGCTATAGCCTTGGGGGTGGGGCTGGCCAAATTCATCCGCCAGATTCGGAATGGCGCGAGACTTTGCGAGGCGCCTACGTGTGCCAAAAATAGGCCGCGGGCACAGCCGCGCCCAAAAATACCCGCCCGAAGGCCGGGGCGCCAAGTCCGTCCAGCGGAAAAAGGCCACAAAAACGAGTGGGCTATAGCCTTGGGGGGTGGGGCTGGCCAACTTCGTCCGCCGGATTCGGAATGGCGCGAGACTTTGCGAGGCGCCTACGTGTGCCAAAAATAGGCCGCGGGCACAGCCGCACCCAAAAATACCCGCCCGAAGGCCGGGGCGCCAAGTCCGTCCAGCGGAAAAAGGCCACAAAAACGAGTGGGCTATAGCCTTGGGGGGTGGGGCTGGCCAACTTCGTCCGCCGGACTAGGAATGGGACGAGACTTTGCGAGCGGCCTCCGCGTGCCAAAAATAGGGCGCGGGCACAGCCGCGCCCAAAAATACCCTCCCGAAGGCTGGGGCGACAAGTTCGTCCAGCGGAAAAAGGCCACAAAAACGAGTGGGCTATAGCCTTGGGGGGTGGGGCTGGCCAACTTTGTCCGCTGGACTCGGAATGGGACGAGACTTTGCGAGCGGCCTCCGCGTGCCAAAAATAGGGCGCGGGCACAGCCGCGCCCAAAAATACCCGCCCGAAGGCCGGGGCGCCAAGTCCGTCCAGCGGAAAAAGGCCACAAAAACGAGTGGGCTATAGCCTTGGGGGGTGGGGCTGGCCAACTTCGTCCGCCGGATTCGGAATGGCGCGAGACTTTGCGAGGCGCCTACGTGTGCCAAAAATAGGCCGCGGGCACAGCCGCGCCCAAAAATACCCGCCCGAAGGCCGGGGCGCCAAGTCCGTCCAGCGGAAAAAGGCCACAAAAACGAGTGGGCTATAGCCTTGGGGGGTGGGGCTGGCCAACTTCGTCCGCCGGACTAGGAATGGGACGAGACTTTGCGAGCGGCCTCCGCGTGCCAAAAATAGGGCGCGGGCACAGCCGCGCCCAAAAATACCCTCCCGAAGGCTGGGGCGACAAGTTCGTCCAGCGGAAAAAGGCCACAAAAACGAGTGGGCTATAGCCTTGGGGGGTGGGGCTGGCCAACTTTGTCCGCTGGACTCGGAATGGGACGAGACTTTGCGAGCGGCCTCCGCGTGCCAAAAATAGGGCGCGGGCACAGCCGCGCCCAAAAATACCCGCCCGAAGGCCAGGGCGCCAAGTTCGTCCAGCGGAAAAAGGCCACAAAAACGAGTGGGCTATAGCCTTGGGGGTGGGGCTGGCCAAATTCATCCGCCGGATTCGGAATGGCGCGAGACTTTGCGAGGCGCCTACGTGTGCCAAAAATAGGCCGCGGGCACAGCCGCGCCCAAAAATACCCGCCCGAAGGCCGGGGCGCCAAGTCCGTCCAGCGGAAAAAGGCCACAAAAACGAGTGGGCTATAGCCTTGGGGGGTGGGGCTGGCCAACTTCGTCCGCCGGACTAGGAATGGGACGAGAATTTACGAGCGGCCTCCGCGTGCCAAAAATAGGGCGCGGGCACAGCCGCGCCCAAAAATACCCTCCCGAAGGCTGGGGCGACAAGTTCGTCCAGCGGAAAAAGGCCACAAAAACGAGTGGGCTATAGCCTTGGGGGTGGGGCTGGCCAAATTCGTCCGCCGGATTCGGAATGGCGCGAGACTTTGCGAGGCGCCTACGTGTGCCAAAAATAGGCCGCGGGCACAGCCGCGCCCAAAAATACCCGCCCGAAGGCCGGGGCACCAAGTTCGTCCAGCGGAAAAAGGCCACAAAAACGGGTGGGCTATAGCCTTGGGGGGTGGGGCTGGCCCACTTCGTCCGCCAGATTCGGAATGGCGCGAGACTTTGCGAGGCGCCTCCGTGTGTGAAAAATAGGCCGCGGGCACAGCCGCGCCCAAAAATACCCGCCCGAAGGCCGGGGCGCCAAGTTCGTCCAGCGGAAAAAGGCCACAAAATCGAGTGGGCTATAGCCTTGGGGGTGGGGCTGCCCAAATTCGTCCGCCGGATTCGGAATGGCGCGAGACTTTGCGAGGCGCCTCCGTGTGTGAAAAATAGGCCGCGGGCACAGCCGCGCCCAAAAATACCCGCCCGAAGGCCGGGGCGCCAAGTTCGTCCAGCGGAAAAAGGCCACAAAATCGAGTGGGCTATAGCCTTGGGGGGTGGGGCTGGCCCACTTCGTCCGCCAGATTCGGAATGGCGCGAGACTTTGCGAGGCGCCTCCGTGTGTGAAAAATAGGCCGCGGGCACAGCCGCGCCCAAAAATACCCGCCCGAAGGCCTGGGCGCCAAGTTCGTCCAGCGGAAAAAGGCCACAAAATCGAGTGGGCTATAGCCTTGGGGGTGGGGCTGCCCAAATTCGTCCGCCGGATTCGGAATGGCGCGAGACTTTGCGAGGCGCCTCCGTGTGCGAAAAATAGGCCGCGGGCACAGCCGCGCCCAAAAATACCCGCCCGAAGGCCGGGGCGCCAAGTTCGTCCAGCGGAAAAAGGCCACAAAATCGAGTGGGATATAGCCTTGGGGGTGGGGCTGCCCAAATTCGTCCGCCGGATTCGGAATGGGGTGAGACTTTGTGAGGGGTCTCTGTGTGCCAAAAATAGACCGCGGGCACAGCCGCGCCCAAAAATACCCGCCCGAAGGCCGGGGCGCCAAGTTCGTCCAGCGGAAAAAGGCCACAAAAACGAGTGGGCTATAGCCTTGGGGGTGGGGCTGGCCAAATTCGTCCGCCGGATTCGGAATGGCGCGAGACTTTGTGAGGCGCCTACGTGTGCCAAAAATAGGCCGCGGGCAAAGCCGCGCCCAAAAATACCCGCCCGAAGGCCGGGGCGCCAAGTTCGTCCAGCGGAAAAAGGCCACAAAAACGAGTGGGCTATAGCCTTGGGGGGTGGGGCTGGCCAACTTCGTCCGCCGGACTCGGAATGGGACGAGACTTTGCGAGCGGCCTCCGCGTGCCAAAAATAGGGCGCGGACACAGCCGCGCCCAAAAATACCCGCCCGAAGGCTGGGGCGCCAAGTTCGTCCAGCGGTAAAAGGCCAAAAAAATGGGTGGGCTATAGCCTTGGGGGGTGGGGCTGGCCAACTTCGTCCGCCGGACTCGGAATGGGACGAGACTTTGCGAGCGGCCTCCGCGTGCAAAAAATAGGGCGCGGGCACAGCCGCGCCCAAAAATACCCGCCCGAAGGCCGGGGCACCAAGTTCGTCCAGCGGAAAAAGGCCACCAAAACGGGTGGGCTATAGCCTTGGGGGGTGGGGCTGGCCCACTTCGTCCGCCAGATTCGGAATGGCGCGAGACTTTGCGAGGCGCCTCCGTGTGCGAAAAATAGGCCGCGGGCACAGCCGCGCCCAAAAATACCCGCCCGAAGGCCGGGGCGCCAAGTTCGTCCAGCGGAAAAAGGCCACAAAATCGAGTGGGCTATAGCCTTGGGGGGTGGGGCTGGCCCACTTCGTCCGCCAGATTCGGAATGGCGCGAGACTTTGCGAGGCGCCTCCGTATGTGAAAAATAGGCCGCGGGCACAGCCGCGCCCAAAAATACCCGCCCGAAGGCCGGGGCGCCAAGTTCGTCCAGCGGAAAAAGGCCACAAAATCGAGTGGGCTATAGCCTTGGGGGTGGGGCTGCCCAAATTCGTCCGCCGGATTCGGAATGGCGCGAGACTTTGCGAGGCGCCTCCGTGTGCGAAAAATAGGCCGCGGGCACAGCCGCGCCCAAAAATACCCGCCCGAAGGCCGGGGCGCCAAGTTCGTCCAGCGGAAAAAGGCCACAAAATCGAGTGGGATATAGCCTTGGGGGGTGGGGCTGCCCAAATTCGTCCGCCGGATTCGGAATGGCGCGAGACTTTGCGAGGGGCCTCTGTGTGCCAAAAATAGGCCGCGGGCACAGCCGCGCCCAAAAATACCCGCCCGAAGGCCGGGGCGCCAAGTTCGTCCAGCGGAAAAAGGCCACAAAAACGAGTGGGCTATAGCCTTGGGGGGTGGGGCTGGCCAACTTCGTCCGCCGGACTCGGATTGGGACGAGACTTTGCGAGCGGCCTCCGCGTGCCAAAAATAGGGCGTGGGCACGGCCGCGCCCAAAAATACCCGCCCGAAGGCCGGGGCGCCAAATTCGTCCAGCGGTAAAAGGCCAAAAAACCGGCTGGGCTATAGCCTTGGGGGGTGGGGCTGGCCAACTTCGTCCGCCGGATTCGGAATGGCGCGAGGCTTTGCGAGGGGCCTCCGTGTGCCAAAAATAGGCCGCGGGCACAGCCGCGCCCAAAAATACCCGCCCGAAGGCCGGGGCGCCAAGTTCGTCCAGCGGAAAAAGGCCACAAAAACGAGTGGGCTATAGCCTTGGGGGGTGGGGCTGGCCGACTTCGTCCGCCGGACTCGGAATGGGACGAGACTTTGCGAGCGGCCTCCGCGTACCAAAAATAGGCCGCGGGCACAGCCGCGCCCAAAAATACCCGCCCAAAGGCTGGGGCGCCAAGTTCGTCCAGCGGAAAAAGGCCACAAAATCGAGTGGGCTATAGCCTTGGGGGGTGGGGCTGGCGAACTTCGTCCCCCATACTCGGAATGGCGCGAGACTTTGCGAGCGGCATCCGCGTGCTAAAAATACGCCACGGGCACAGCCGCGCCCAAAAATAACCCCCCGAAGGTCGGCGCGCCCAAACCCCCCAGTGGAAAAATTGGCCAAAAAACGGGTGGGCTATAGCCTTGGGGGGAGGGGCAGGCCAACTTCGTCCGCCGGACTCGGAATGGGGCGAGACTTTGCGAGCGGCATCCGCATACCAAAAACAGGCCGCGGGCACAACCGCGCCCAAAAATAACCCCCCGAACGTCGGCGTGCCAAAACCCCGCAGCGGAAAAATGGCCAAAAAACGGGTGGGCTATAGCGTTGGTGGGGGGCGTGGGCGAAGTTCGCCCGCCAGACTTGGAATGGGGCGAGACTTTGCGAGGGGCCTCGGGGTGCCAAAAATAAGCCGCGAGCAAAGACTTGATTAAAAATAAGCGCCCGAAGATCGTGGTGCCAAAACCCCCCAGCGGAAAAATGGCCAAAAAACGGGTGGGCTATAGCCTTTGTGGGGGGCGCGGGCGAAGTTCGTCCGCCGGACTCGGAATGGGGCGAGACTTTACGAGGGGCCTCGGGGTGCCAAAAATAAGCCGCGGTCAAAGCTGCGTCCAAAAATAAGCGCCCGAAGATCGTGGTGCCAAAACCCCCCAGTGGAAAAATGGCCAAAAAACGGGTGGGCTATAGCCTTGGCGGGAGGGGCTGGCCCACTTCGTCCGCCGGACTCGGAATGGGGCGAGACTTTGCGAGCGGCCTCCGCGTGGTAAAAATAGGCAGCGGGCACAGCAGCGCCCAAAAATAACCCCCCGAAGGTAGGCGCGACCAAACCCCCCAGCGGAAAAATGGCCAAAAAACGGGTGGGCTTTAGCCTTGGGGGGAGGGGCTGGCCCACTTCGTCCGCCGGACTCGGAATAGGGCGAGAATTTGCGATCGGCCTCAGCGTGCAAAAAATAGGCCGCGGGCACAGCCGCGCCCAAAAATAACCCCCCGAAAGTCGGCGCGCCCAAACCCCCCAGCGGAAAAATGGCCAAAAACGGGTGGGCTATAGCCCTGGGGGGAGGGGCTAGCCAACTTCGTCCGCCAGACTCGGAATAGGGCGAGACTTTGCGCGCGTCCTCCGCGTGCCAAAAATAGGCAGCGGGCACAGCACCACCCAAAAATAACCCCCCGAAGGTAGGCGCGACCAAACCCCCCAGCGGAAAAATGGCCAAAAAACGGGTGGGCTTTAGCCTTGGGGGGAGGGGCTGGCCCACTTCGTCCGCCGGACTCGGAATAGGGCGAGAATTTGCGATCGGCCTCAGCGTGCAAAAAATAGGCCGCGGACACAGCCGCGCCCAAAAATAACCCCCCGAAGGTCGGCGCGCCCAAACCCCCCAGCGGAAAATGGCCAAAATACGGGTGGGCTATAGCCTTGGGGGGAGGGGCTGGCCAACTTCGTCCGCCGGACTCGGAATTGGGTGAGACTTTGCGAGCGTCACCCGCGTGCCAAAAATAGGCCGCGGGCACAGCCGCGCCCAAAAATAACCCCCCGAAGTTCGGCGCGCCCAAACCCCCCAGCGGAAAAATGGGCAAAAAAAGGGTGGGCTATAGCCTTGGGGTGAGGGGCTGGCCCACTTCGTCCGCCGGACTCGGAATGGGCGAGACTTTGCGAGCGGCCTCTGCGAGTCAAACATAGGCTGCGGGCACAACCGCGCCCAAAAATAAACCCACGAAGGTCGGCGCGCCCAAACCCCCCAGCGGAAAAATTGCCAAAAAACGGGTGGGCTATAGCCTTGGCGGGAGGGGCTAGTCCACTTCGTCTGCCGGACTCAGAATGGGGCGAGACTTTACGAGCAGCCTCCGCATGCCAAAAATAGGCCGCGGGCAGAGCCGCGCCCAAAAATAACCCCCCGAACGTTGGCGCGCCCAAATCCCCCAGCGGAAAAATTGCAAAAAAACGGGTGGGCTATAGCCTTGGGGGGAGGGGCTGGCCAACTTCGTCCGCCGGACTCGGAATGGGGCAAGACTTTGCAAGCGGCCTCCGCGTGCCAAAAATAGGGCGCGGGCACAGCAGTCTTATAAAATAACCCCCCGAAGGTCGGCGCGCCCAAACCACCCAGCGGAAAAATGGCTAAAAAACGGGTGGGCTATAGCCTTGGGGGGAGGGGCTGGCCAACTTCGTCCGCCGGACTCGGAATGGGGCGAGACTTTAAGAGCGGCCTCCGCGTGCCAAACACAGGCCGCGGACACAGCAGCACCCAAAAATAACCACCCGAAGGTCGGCGCGCCCAAACCCCCCAGCGGAAAAATAGCCAAAAAAGGGGTGGGCTATAGCCTTGGGGGGAGGGGCAGGCCCAATTCGTCCGCCAGACTCGGAATGGGGCGAGACTTTGCGAACGACATCCGCGTGCCAAAAATAGTCCTCGTGCACAGCCGCACCCAAAAATAACCCCCCGAAGGTCGGCGCGCCCAAACCCCCCAGCGGAAAAATGGCCAAAAAACGGGTGGGCTGTAGCCTTGGGGGGAGGGGTTGGCCAACTTCGTCCACCGGACTCGGAATGGGGCGAGACTTTGCGAGCGGCCTCCGCGCGCTAAAAATAGGTAGCGGGCACAGCAGCGCCCAAAAATAACCCCCCGAAGGTCGGCGCGCCCAAACCCCCCAGCGGAAAAATGGCCAAAAAACGGGTGGGCTATAGCCTTGGGGGGTGGGGCTAGCCAACTTCGTCCGCCGGACTCGGAATGGGGCGAGACTTTGCGAGCGGCCTCCGCCTGCCAAAAATAACCCCCCGAAGGTCGGCGCACCCAAACCCCCCAGCGGAAAAATGGCCAAAAAACGGGTGGGCTGTAGCCTTGAGGGGAGGGGTTGGCCAACTTCGTCCACCGGACTCGGAATGGGACGAGACTTTGCGAGCGGCCTCCGCGTGCTAAAAATAGGCAGCGGGCACAGCAGCGCCCTAAAATAACCCCCCGAAGGTCGGCGCGCCCAAACCCCCCAGCGGAAAAATGGCCAAAAAACGGGTGGGCTATAGCCTTGGGGGGAGGGGCAAGCCAACTTCGTCCGCCGGACTCGGAATGGGGCGAGACTTTGCGCGCGGCCTCCGCATGCCAAAAATAGGCCGCGGGTACAGCCATGCCCAAAAATAACCCCCCGAAGGTTGGCTCGCCCAAACCCCCCAGCGGAAAAATGGCCAAAAAACGGGTGGTCTATAGCCTTGGGGGGAGGGGCTGGCCGACTTCGTTCGCCGGACTCGGAATGGGGCGAGACTTTGCGAGCGGCCTCCGCGTGCCAAAAATAGGCCACGGACACAGTCGCGCCCAAAAATAACACCCCGAAGGTCGGCGCGCCCAAACCCACCAGCGGAAAAATGGCCAAAAAACGGGTGGTCCATAGCCTTGGGGGGAGGGGCTGGCCGACTTCGTCCGCCGGACTCGGAATGGGGGAGACTTTGCAAGCGGCCTCCGTGAGCCAAAAATAAGCCGCGGGCACAGCCGCGTCCAAAAATAACCCCCCGAAGGTCGACGCGCCCAAACCCCCCAGCGGAAAAATGGCCAAAATACGGGTGGGCTATAGCCTTGGGGGGAGGGGCTGGCCAACTTCGTCAGCCGGACTCGGAATGTGGCGAGACTTTGCGAGCGGCCTCTGCGTGCCAAAAATAGGCCGCGGGGACACAGCGCACAAAAATAACCCCCCGAAGGTCCGCGCGCCCAAACCCCCCTGCGGAAAAATGCCCAAAAAACGGGTGGGCTATAGCCTTGGGGGGAGGGGCAGGCCCACTTCGTCTGCCAGACTCGGAATTGGGCGAGACTTTGCGAACGACATCCGCGTGCCAAAAATAGGCCTCGGGCACAGCCGCGCCCAAAAATAACCCCCCGAAGGTAGGCGCGCCCAAACCCCCCAGCTGAAAAATGGCCAAAAAACGGGTGGGCTATAGCCTTGTCGGGAGGGGCTGGCCCACTTCGTCCGCCGGACTCGGAATGGGGCGAGACTTTGCGAGCGGCCTCCGCGTGGTAAAAATAGGCAGCGGGCACAGCAGCGCCCAAAAATAACCCCCCGAAGGTCGGCGCGCGCAAACCCCCCAGCGGAAAAATGGCCAAAAACGGGTGGGCTATAGCCTTGGGGGGAGGGGCTAGCGAACTTCGTCCGACAGACTCGGAATGGGGCGAGACTTTGCGCGCGTCCTCCGCGTGCCAAAAATAGGCAGCGGGCACAGCACCACCCAAAAATAACCCCCCGAAGGTAGGCGCGCCCAAACCCCCCAGCGGAAAAATGGCCAAAAAACGGGTGGGCTATAGCCTTGGGGGGAGGGGCTGGCCCACTTCGTCCGCCGGACTCGGAATGGGGCGAGAATTTGCGATCGGCCTCAGCGTGCCAAAAATAGGCCGCGGGCACAGCCGCGCCCAAAAATAACCCCCCGAAGGTCGGCGCGCCCAAACCCCCGACCGGAAAAATGGCCAAAAAACGGGTGGGCTATAGCCTTGGGGGGAGGGGCTGGCCGACTTCGTCCGCCGGACTCGGAATGGGGCGAGACTTTGCGAGCGGCCTCCGCGTGCCAAAAATATGCTGCGGGCACAGCCGCGCCCAAAAATAACCCCCCGAAGGTCGGCGCGCCCAAACCCCCCTGCGGAAAAATGCCCAAAAAACGGGTGAGCTATAGCCTTGGGGGGAGGGGCCGGCCAACTTCGTCTGCCGGACTCGGAATGGGGCGAGACTTTGCGAACGACATCCGCGTGCCAAAAATAGAACTCGGGCACAGCCGCGCCCAAAAATAACCCTCCCAAGGGTCGGCGCGCCCAAACCCCCCAGCGGAAAAATGGCCAAAAAACGGGTGGGCTATAGCCTTGGGGGGAGGGGCTAGCCAACTTCGTCCGCCGGACTCGGAATGGGGCTAGACTTTGCGCGCGGCCTCCGCGTGCAAAAAATAGGCAGCGGGCACAGCAGCGCCCAAAAATAACCCCCCGAAGGTAGGCGCGCCCAAACCCCCCAGCGGAAAAATGGCCAAAAAACGGGTGGGCTATAGCCTTGGGGGGAGGGGCTGGCCAACTTTGTCCGCCGGACTCGGAATGGGGCGAGACTTTGCGAGCGGCCTCCGCGTGGTAAAAATAGGCAGCGGGCACAGCCGCAACCCAAAATAACCCCCCGAAGGTCGGTGCGCCCTAACCCCCCAGCAGAAAAATGGCCAAAATACGGGTGGGCTATAGCCTTGGGGGGAGGGGCTAGCCAACTTCGTCCGCCGGACACGGAATGGGGCGAGACTTTGCAACCGGCCTCCGCGTGCCAAAAATAGGCCGCGGGCGTAGCAGCGCCCAAAAATAACCCCCCGAAGGTCGGCGCGCCCAAATTCCCCAGCGGAAAAATGCCCAAAAAACGGGTGGGCTATAGCCTTGGGGGGAGGGGCTGGCCAACTTCGTCCGCCGGACTCGGAATGGGGCGAGACTTTGCGAGCGGCCTCCGCGTGCCCAAAATATGCCGCGGCCACAGCCGCTCCCAAAAATAACAACCCGAAGGTCGGCGCGCCCTAACCCCCCAGCGGAAAAATGGCCAAAAAACGGGTGGGCTATAGCCTTGGGGGGAGGGGCAAGTCAACTTCGTCCGCCGGACTCGGAATGGGGTGAGACTTTGCGATCGGCCTCAGCGCGCCAAAAATAGGCCGCGGGCACAGCCGCGCCCAAAAATAACCCCCCGAAGGTCGGCGCGCCCAAACCCCCCAACGGAAAAATGGCCAAAATATGGGTGGGCTATAGCCTTGGGCGGAGGGGCTAGCCAACTTCGTCCGCCGGACTCGGAATGGGGTGAGACTTTGCGAGCGGCCTCCGCGTGCCAAAAATATGCCGCGGGCACAGCCGCGCCCAAAAATAACCCCCCGAAGGTCGGCGCGCCCAAACCCCCCTGCGGAAAAATGCCCAAAAAACGGGTGAGCTATAGCCTTGGGGTGAGGGGCAGGCCAACTTCGTCTGCCAGACTCGGAATGGGGCGAGACTTTGCGAACGACATCCGCGTGCAAAAAATAGAACTCGGGCACAGCCGCGCCCAAAAATAACCCCCCCAAGGGTCGGCGCGCCCAAACCCCCCAGCGGAAAAATGGCCAAAAAACGGGTGGGCTATAGCCTTGGGGGGAGGGGCTAGCCAACTTCGTCCGCCGGACTCGGAATGGGGCTAGACTTTGCGCGCGGCCTCCGCGTGCCAAAAATAGGCAGCGGACACAGCAGCGCCCAAAAATAACCCCCCGAAGGTAGGCGCGCCCAAACCCCCCAGCGGAAAAATGGCCAAAAAACGGGTGGGCTACAGCCTTGGGGGGAGGGGCTGGCCCACTTCGTCCGCCGGACTCGGAATGGGGCGAGACTTTGCAAGTGGCCTCCTCATGCCAAAAATAGGCCGCGGGCACAGCCGCAACCCAAAATAACCCCCCGAAGGTCGGCGCGCCCAAACCCCCCAGCAGAAAAATGGCCAAAATACGGGTGGGCTATATCCTTGGGGGGAGGGGCTAGCCAACTTCGTCCGCCAGACTCGGAATGGGGCGAGACTTTGCAACCGGCCTCCGCGTGCCAAAAATAGGCCGCGGGCGTAGCAGCGCCCAAAAATAACCCCCCGAAGGTCGGCGCGCCCAAATTCCCCAGCGGAAAAATGCCCAAAAACCGGGTGGGCTATAGCCTTGGGGGGAGGGGCTGGCCAACTTCGTCCGCCGGACACGGAATGGGGCGACACTTTGCGAGTGGCCTCCGCGTGCCAAAAATTAGCCGCGGGCACAGCCGCGCCCGAAAATAACCGCCCGAAGGCCGGGGCACCAAGTTCGTCCAGCGGAAAAATGGCCAAAAAACGGGTGGGCTATAGCCTTGGGGGGAGGGGCTGGCCAACTTCATCCGCCGGACTCGGAATGGGGCGAGACTTTGCGAGCGGCCTCCGCGTGGTAAAAATAGGCAGCGGGCACAGCAGCGCCCAAAAATAACCCCCCGAAGGTCGGCGCGCGCAAACCCCCCAGCGGAAAAATGGCCAAAAACGGGTGGGCTATAGCCTTGGGGGGAGGGGCTAGCGAACTTCGTCCGACAGACTCGGAATGGGGCGAGACTTTGCGCGCGTCCTCCGCGTGCCAAAAATAGGCAGCGGGCACAGCACCACCCAAAAATAACCCCCCGAAGGTAGGCGCGCCCAAACCCCCCAGCGGAAAAATGGCCAAAAAACGGGTGGGCTATAGCCTTGGGGGGAGGGGCTGGCCCACTTCGTCCGCCGGACTCGGAATGGGGCGAGAATTTGCGATCGGCCTCAGCGTGCCAAAAATAGGCCGCGGGCACAGCCGCGCCCAAAAATAACCCCCCGAAGGTCGGCGCGCCCAAACCCCCGACCGGAAAAATGGCCAAAATATGGGTGGGCTATAGCCTTGGGCGGAGGGGCTGGCCGACTTCGTCCGCCGGACTCGGAATGGGGCGAGACTTTGCGAGCGGCCTCCGCGTGCCAAAAATATGCTACGGGCACAGCCGCGCCCAAAAATAACCCCCCGAAGGTCGGCGCGCCCAAACCCCCCTGCGGAAAAATGCCCAAAAAACGGGTGAGCTATAGCCTTGGGGGGAGGGGCCGGCCAACTTCGTCTGCCGGACTCGGAATGGGGCGAGACTTTGCGAACGACATCCGCGTGCCAAAAATAGAACTCGGGCACAGCCGCGCCCAAAAATAACCCTCCCAAGGGTCGGCGCGCCCAAACCCCCCAGCGGAAAAATGGCCAAAAAACGGGTGGGCTATAGCCTTGGGGGAGGGCTAGCCAACCGTCCGCGGACTCGGAATGGGGCTAGACTTTGCGCGCAGCCTCCGCGTGCAAAAAAATAGGCAGCGGCACAGCAGCGCCCAAAATAACCCCGATGGTAGGCGCGCCCAAACCCCCCAGCGGAAAAATGGCCACAAAACGGGTGGGCTATAGCCTTGGGGGGAGGGGCTGGCCAACTTTGTCCGCCGGGCTCGGAATGGGGCGAGACTTTGCGAGCGGCCTCCGCGTGGTAAAAATAGGCAGCGGGCACAGCCGCAACCCAAAATAACCCCCCGAAGGTCGGTGCGCCCTAACCCCCCAGCAGAAAAATGGCCAAAATACGGGTGGGCTATAGCCTTGGGGGGAGGGGCTAGCCAACTTCGTCCGCCGGACTCGGAATGGGGCGAGACTTTGCAACCGGCCTCCGCGTGCCAAAAATAGGCCGCGGGCGTAGCAGCGCCCAAAAATAACCCCCCGAAGGTCGGCGCGCCCAAATTCCCCAGCGGAAAAATGCCCAAAAAACGGGTGGGCTATAGCCTTGGGGGGAGGGGCTGGCCAACTTCGTCCGCCGGACTCGGAATGGGGCGAGACTTTGCGAGCGGCCTCCGCGTGCCCAAAATATGCCGCGGCCACAGCCGCTCCCAAAAATAACCACCCGAAGGTCGGCGCGCCCTAACCCCCCAGCGGATAAATGGCAAAAAACCGGTTGGGCTATAGCCTTGGGGGGAGGGGCAAGTCAACAAATCCGCCGGACTCGGAATGGGGCGAGACTTTGCGATCGGCCTCAGCTGCCAAAAATAGGCCGCGGGCACAGCCGCGCCCAAAAATAACCCCCCGAAGGTCGGCGCGCCCAAACCCCCCAGCGGAAAAATGGCCAAAATAGGGGTGGGCTATAGCCTTGGGCGGAGGGGCTCGCCAACTTCGTCCGCCGGACTCGGAATGGGGCGAGACTTTGCGATCGGCCTCAGCGCGCCAAAAATAGGCCGCGGGCACAGCCGCGCCCAAAAATAACCCCCCGAAAGTCGGCGCGCCCAAACCCCCCTGCGGAAAAATGCCAAAAAAACGGGTGAGCTATAGCCTTGGGGTGAGGGGCAGGCCAACTTCGTCTGCCAGACTCGGAATGGGGCGAGACTTTGCGAACGACATCCGCGTGCAAAAAATAGAACTCGGGCACAGCCGCGCCCAAAAATAACCCCCCAAGGGTCGGCGCGCCCAAACCCCCCAGCGGAAAAATGGCCAAAAAACGGGTGGGCTATAGCCTTGGGGGGAGGGGCTAGCCAACTTCGTCCGCAGGACTCGGAATGGGGCTAGACTTTGCGCGCGGCCTCCGCGTGCCAAAAATAGGCAGCGGGCACAGCAGCGCCCAAAAATAACCCCCCGAAGGTAGGCGCGCCCAACCCCCCCAGCGGAAAAATGGCCAAAAAACGGGTGGGCTACAGCCTTGGGGGGAGGGGCTGGCCCACTTCGTCCGCCGGACTCGGAATGGGGCGAGACTTTGCAAGTGGCCTCCTCATGCCAAAAATAGGCCGCGGGCACAGCCGCAACCCAAAATAACCCCCCGAAGGTCGGCGCGCCCAAACCCCCCAGCAGAAAAATGGCCAAAATACGGGTGGGCTATATCCTTGGGGGGAGGGGCTAGCCAACTTCGTCCGCCGGACTCGGAATGGGGCGAGACTTTGCAACCGGCCTCCGCATGCCAAAAATAGGCCGCGGGCGTAGCAGCGCCCAAAAATAACCCCCCGAAGGTCGGCGCGCCCAAATTCCCCAGCGGAAAAATGCCCAAAAACCGGGTGGGCTATAGCCTTGGGGGGAGGGGCTGGCCAACTTCGTCCGCCGGACACGGAATGGGGCGACACTTTGCGAGTGGCCTCCGCGTGCCAAAAATTAGCCGCGGGCACAGCCGCGCCCGAAAATAACCGCCCGAAGGCCGGGGCACCAAGTTCGTCCAGCGGAAAAATGGCCAAAAAACGGGTGGGCTATAGCCTTGGGGGGAGGGGCTGGCCAACTTCATCCGCCGGACTCGGAATGGGGCGAGACTTTGCGAGCGGCCTCCTCGTGCCAAAAATAAGCTGCGGGCACAGCCGCGCCCAAAAATAACCGCTCGAAGCCCGGGGCGCCAAGTTCGTCCAGCGGAAAAATGGCCAAAAAACGGGTGGGCTGTAGCCTTGGGGGGAGGGGCTGGCCCACTTCGTCCGCAGGACTCGGAATGGGGCGAGACTTTGCGAGCGGCCTCCGTGTGCCAAAAATAGGCCGCGGGCACAGCTGCGCCCAAAAATAACCCACCGAAGGTCGGCGCGCCCAAACCCCCCAATTGAAAAATGGCCAAAAAACGGGTGGGCTATATCCTTGGGGGGAGGGGCTAGCCAACTTCGTCCGCCGGACTCGGAATGGGGCGAGACTTTGCAACCAGCCTCCGCGTGCCAAAAATAGGCCGCGGGCGTAGCAGCGCCCAAAAATAACCCCCCGAAGGTCGGCGCGCCCAAATTCCCCAGCGGAAAAATGCCCAAAAAACGGGTGGGCTATAGCCTTGGGGGGAGGGGCTGGCCAACCTCGTCCGCCGGACACGGAATGGGGCGAGACTTTGCGAGCGGCCTCCGCGTGCCAAAAATTAGCCGAGGGCACAGCCGCGCCCAAAAATAACCGCCCGAAGGCCGGGGCGCCAAGTTCGTCCAGCGGAAAAATGGCCAAAAAACGGGTGGCCTATAGCCTTGGGGGGAGGGGCTGGCCAACTTCATCCGCCGGACTCGGAATGGGGCGAGACTTTGCGAGCAGCCTCCTCGTGCCAAAAATAAGCTGCGGGCACAGCCGCGCCCAAAAATAACTGCCCGAAGGCCGGGGCGCCAAGTTCGTCCGGCGGAAAAATGACCAAAAAACAGGTGGGCTATAGCCTTGGGGGGAGGGGCTGGCTAACTTCGTCCGCCGGACTCGGAATGGGGCGAGACTTTGCGAGCGGCCTCCGCGTGCGAAAAATAGGCCGCGGACACAGCCGCGTCCAAAAATAACCGCCCGAAGGCCGGGGCGCCAAGTTCGTCCGGTGGAAAAATGGCCAAAAAACGGGTGCGCTATAGCCTTGGGGGGAGGGGCAGGCCAACTTCGTCCGCCGGACTCGGAATGGGGCGAGACTTTGCGAGCGGCCTCCTCGTGCCAAAAATAAGCTGCGGGCACAGCCGCGCCCAAAAATAACCGCCCGAAGGCCGGGGTGCCAAGTTCGTCCGGCGGAAAAATGACCAAAAAACGGGTGGGCTATAGCCTTGGGGGGAGGGGCTGGCTAACTTCGTCCGACGGACTCGGAATGGGGTGAGACTTTGCGAGCGGCCTCCGCGTGCGATAATTAGGCCACGGGCACAGCCACGTCCAAAAATAACCGCCCGAAGGCTGGGGCGCCATGTTCGTCCGGCGGAAAAATGGCCAAAAAACGGGTGCGCTATAGCCTTGGGGGGAGGGGCTGGCTAACTTCGTCCGCCGGACTCGGAATGGGACGAGACTTTGCGAGCGGCCTCCGCGTGCCAAAAATAGGCTGCGGGCACAGCCGCGCCCAAAAATAACCGCTCGAAGCCCGGGGCGTCATGTTCGTCCAGCGGAAAAATGGCCAAAAAACGGGTGGGCTGTAGCCTTGGGGGGAGGGGCTGGCCGACTTCGTCCGCAGGACTCAGAATGGGGCGAGACTTTGCGAGCGGCCTCCGTGTGCCAAAAATAGGCCGCGGACACAGCCGCGCCCAAAAATAACCGCCCGAAGGCCGGGGCGCCAAGTTCGTCCAGCGGAAAAATGGCCAAAAAACGGGTGGGCTATAGCCTTGGGGGGAGGGGCTGGCCAACTTCGTTCACCGGACTCGGAATGGGGCGAGACTTTACGAGTGGCCTCCGCATGCCAAAAATAGGCCACGGGCACAGCCGCACCCAAAAATAACCGCCCGAAGGTCGGGTCGCCTAGTTCGTCCAGCGGAAAAATGGCCAAAAAACGGGTGGGCTATAGCCTTGGGGGGAGGGGCTGGCCAACTTCGTCCGCCGGACTCGGAATGGGGCGAGACTTTTTGAGCGGCCTCCGCGTGCCAAAAATAGGCCGCGGGCACAGCCGCGCCCAAAAATAACCGTCCGAAGGCCGGGGCGCCAAGTTCGTCCAGCGGAAAATGGCCAAAAAACGGGTGGGCTATAGCCTTGGGGGGAGGGACTGGCCAACTTCGTCCGCCGGAGTCGGAATGTGGCCAGACTTTGCGAGCGGCCTGCGCGTGCCAAAAATAGGCCGCGGGCTCAGCCTCGCCCAAAAATAACCTCCCGAAGGTCGGCGCGCCCAAACCCCCCAGCGGAAAAATGGCGAAAACACGGGTGGGCTACAGCCTTGGGGGGAGGGGCTGGCCAACTTCGTCCGCCGAACTCGGAATGGGGCGAGACTTTTTGAGGGGCCTCTGCATGCCAAAAATACTCCGCGGGCACAGCCGTGCCCAAAAATAACCGCCCGAAGGCCGGGGCGCCAAGTTCGTCCAGCGGTAAAAGTCCACAAAAACGGGTGGGCTATGCCTTGGGGAGTGGTGCTGGCCAACTTTGTCCGCCGGACTCGGAATGGCACCAGACTTTGCGAGGCACCTCCGCGTGCCAAAAATAGGCCGCGGTCACAGCCGCGCCTAAAAATACCCGCCTGAAGGCCAGGGCGCCAAGTTCGTCCAGTGGAAAAAGGCCACAAAAACGGGTGGGCTATAGCCTTGGGGGGTGGGGCTGGCCAACTTCGTCCGCCGGACTCGGAATGGCGCGAGACTTTGCAAGGCGCCTCCGTGTGCCAAAAATATGCCACAGGCACAGCCGCGCCCAAAAATACCCGCCCGAAGGATGGGGCGCTGAGTTCGTCCAGCGGTAAAAGGCCACAAAAACGGGTGGGCTATAGCCTTGGGGGGTGGGGCTGGCCGACTTCGTCCGCCGGACTCGGAATGGCGCGAGCCTTTGCGAGGCACCTCCGTGTCCCAAAAATAGGCCGCGGGCACAGCCTCGTCCAAAAATACCTGCCCGAAGGCCGGGGTGCCAAGTTCGTCCAGCGGAAAAAGGCCACAAAAACGGGTGGGCTATAGCCTTGGGGGGTGGGGCTGGCCAACTTCGTTTGCCTGACTCGGAATGGCGCGAGAATTTGCGAGGCACCTCCGTGTGCCAAAAATAAGCCGCGGGCACAGCCGCGCCGAAAAATACCCACACGAAGGCCGGGGCGCCAAGTTCGTCCAGCGGAAAAAGGCCACAAAAACGGGTGGGCTATAGCCTTGGGGGGTGGGGCTGGCCAACTTCGTCCGCCGGACTCGGAATGGCGCGAGCCTTTGCGAGACGCCTCCGTGTGCCAAAAATAGGCCGCGGGCACAGCCGCGTCCAAACATACCCGCCCGAAGGCCGGGGCGCCAAGTTCGTCCAGCGGTAAAAGGCCACAAAAACAGGTGGGCTATAGCCTTGGGGGGTGGGGCAGGCCAACTTCGTCCGCCGGACTCGGAATGGCGCGAGCCTTTGCGAGGCACCTCCGTGTGCAAAAGATACGCCGCGGGCACAGCCGCGCCCAAAAATACCAGCCCAAAGGACAGGGCGCCAAGTTCGTCCAGCGGAAAAAGGCCACAAAAACGGGTGGGCTATAGCCTTGGGGGGTGGGGCTAGCCAACTTCGTCCGCCAAACTCGGAATGGCGCGAGACTTTGCGAAACTCCTCCGTGTACAAAAGATATACCGCGGGCACAGCCGCGCCCAAAAATACCAGCCCGAAGGCCGGGGCGCCAAGTTCGTCCAGCGGAAAAAGGCCACAAAAACGGGTGGGCTATAGCCTTGGGGGGTGGGGCTGGCCAACTTCGTCCGCCGGACTCGGAATGGCGCGAGCCTTTGCGAGACGCCTCCGTGTGCCAAAAATAGGCCGCGGGCAAAGACGCGCCCAAAAATACCAGCCCGAAGGCCAGGGCGACAAATTCGTCCAGCGGAAAAAGGCCACAAAAACGGGTGGGCTATAGCCTTGGGGGGTGGGGCAGGCCAACTTCGTCCGCCGGACTCGGAATGGCGCGAGCCTTTGCGAGGCACCTCCGTGTGCAAAAGATACGCCGCGGGCACAGCCGCGCCCAAAAATACCAGCCCAAAGGACAGGGCGCCAAGTTCGTCCAGCGGAAAAAGGCCACAAAAATGGGTGGGCTATAGCCTTGGGGGGTGGGGCTGGCCAACTTCGTCCGCCGGACTCGGAATGGCGCGAGACTTTGCGAGGCGCCTCCATGTGCCAAGAATAGGCCGCCGGCATGGCCGCGCCCAAAAATACCCGCCCGAAGGCTGGGGCTCCAAGTTCGTCCAGCGGAAAAAGGCCACAAAAACGGGTGGGCTATACCCTTGGGGGGTGGGGCTGGCCTACTACGTCCGCCGGACTCGAAATGGCGCGAGACTTTGCGAGGCGGCTCCGTGTGCCAAAAATAAGCCGCGGGCACAGCCGCGCCCAAAAATACCCGCACGAAGTCCGGGGCGCCAAGTTCATCCAGCGGAAAAAGGCCACAAAAACGGGTGGGCTATAGCCTTGGGGGGTGGGGCTGGCCAACTACGTCCGCCGGACTCGAAATGGCGCGAGACTTTGCGAGGCGCCTCCGTGTGCCAAAAATAAGCCGCGGGCACAGCCGCGCCCAAAAATACCCGCACGAAGTCCGGGGCGCCAAGTTCGTCCAGCGGAAAAAGGCCACAAAAACGGGTGGGCTATAGCCTTGGGGGGTGGGGCTAGCCAACTTCGTCCGCCGAACTCGGAATGGCGCGAGACTTTGCGAAGCACCTCCGTGTGCAAAAGATATACCGCGGGCACAGCCGCGCCCAAAAATACCAGCCCGAAGGCCGGGGCGCCAAGTTCGTCCAGCGGAAAAAGGCCACAAAAACGGGTGGGCTATAGCCTTGGGGGGTGGGGCTGGCCAACTTCGTCCGCCGGACTCGGAATGGCGCGAGACTTTGCGAGGCGCCTCCATGTGCCAAGAATAGGCCGCCGGCATGGCCGCGCCCAAAAATACCCGCCCGAAGGCTGGGGCTCCAAGTTCGTCCTGCGGAAAAAGGCCACAAAAACGGGTGGGCTATACCCTTGGGGGGTGGGGCTGGCCTACTTCGTCCGCCGGACTCGGAATGGCGCGAGACTTTGCGATCGGCCTCCGTGTGCCAAAAATAGGCCGCGGGCACAGCCGCGTCCAAAAATACCCGACCGAAGGCCGGGGCGCCAAGTTCGTCCAGCGGAAAAAGGCCATAAAAACGGGTCGGCTATAGCCTTGGGGGGTGGGGCTGGCCAACATCGTCCGCCGGACTCGGAATGGCGCGAGACTTTGCGAGGCGCCTCCGTGTGCCAAAACTAGGCCGCGGGTAAAGCCGCGCCCGAAAATAACCACCCGAAGGTCGGCGCGCCCAAACCCCCCAGTGGAAAAATGGCAAAAAAACGGGTGGGCTATAGCCTTGGGGGGAGGGGCTTGCCAACTTCGTCCGCCGGACTCGGAATGGGGAGAGACTTTGCGAGCGGCCTCCGCAAGCTAAAAATAGGCCGCGGGCAAAGCCGCGCCCAAAAATAACCGCCCGAAGGTCGGCGCGCCCAAACCCCCCAGCGGAAAAATGGCCAAAAAACGGGTGGGCTATAGCCTTGGGGGGAGGGGCTGGCCAACTTCGACCGCCGGACTCGGAATGGGGAGAGACTTTGCGAGCGGCCTCAGCGTGCCAAAAATATGCCGCGGGCACAGCTGCGCCCAAAAATATCCGCCCGAAGGTCGGCGCGCCCAAACCCCCCAGCGGAAAAATGGCCAAAAAACGGGTGGGCTCTAGCCTTGGGGGGAGGGGCTGGCCAACTTCGTCCGCCGGACTCGGAATGGGACGAGACTTTACAAGCGGCCTCCGCGTGCCAAAAATAGGCCGCGGGCACAGCCGCGCCCAAAAATAACCCCCCGAAGGTCAGCGCGGCCAAACCCCCCAGCGGAAAAATGGCCAAAAAACGGGTGGGCTCTAGCCTTGGGGGGAGGGGCTGGCCGACTTCGTCCGCCAGACTCAGAATGGGGCGAGACTATGCGAGCGGCCTCCGCGTGCCAAAAATAGGCCGCAGGTACAGCCGCCTCCAAAAATAACCCCCCGAAGGTCGGTGCGCCCAAACCCCCCAACGGCAAAATGGCCAAAAAACGGGTGGGCTATAGCTTTGGGGGGAGGGGCCGGCCCACTTCGTCCGCCGGACTCGGAATGGGGAGAGACTTTGCGAGCGGCCTTCGCGTGCCAAAAATAGGCCGCGGGCACAGCCGCGCAAAAAAATAAACGCCCGAAGGTCGGCGCGCCCAAACCCCCCAGCGGAAAAATGGCCAAAAAACGGGTGGGCTACAGCCTTGGGGGGAGGGGCTGGCCCACTTCGTCCGCCGGACTCGGAATGGGGCGAGACTATGCGAGCGGCCACCGCGTGCCAAAAATAGGCCGCGGGTACAGCCGCGTCCAAAAATAATCCCCCAAAGGTCAGTGCGCCCAAACCCCCCAACGGCAAAATGGCCAAAAAACGGGTGGGCTATAGCCTTGGGGGGAGGGGCTGGCCCACTTCGTCCGCTGGACTCGGAATGGGACGAGACTTTACGAGCGGCCTCCGCGTGCCAAAAATAGGACGCGGGCACAGCCGCGCCAAAAAATAACCCCCCGAAGGTCGGCGCGCCCAAACTCCCCAGCGGAAAAATGGCCAAAAAACGGGTGGGCTATAGCCTTGGGGGGAGGGGCTGGCCGACTTCGTCCGCCGGACTCGGAATGGGGTGACACGTTGTGAGCGGCGTCCGCGTGCCAAAAATAGTCCGCGGGCACAGCCGCGCCCAAAAATAACCCGCCGAAGGTCGGCGCGCCCAAACCCCCGGCAGAAAAATGGCCAAAAAACGGGTGGGCTATAGCCTTGGGGGGAGGGGCTGGCCAACTTCGTCCGCCGGACTCGGAATAGGGCGAGACTTTGCGAGCGGCCTCCGCGTGCCAAAAATAGGCTGCGGGCAAAGCCGCGCCCAAAAATAACCCCCCGAAGGTCGGCGCGCCCAAACCCCCCAGCGGAAAAATTGCCAAAAAACGGGTGGGCTATAGCCTTGGGGGGAGGGGCTGGCCGACTTCGTCCGCCGGACTCAGAATGGGGCTAGACTTTGCGAGCGGCCTCCGCGTGACGAAAATAGGCCGCGGGCACAGCCTCACCCAAAAATAACCCCCCGAAGGTCGGCGCGCCGAAGCCTCCCAGCGGAAAAATGGCCAAAAAACGGGTGGGCTATAGCCTTGGGGGGAGCGGCTGGCCAACTTCATCCGCCGGACTCGGAATGGGGCGAGAGTTTGCGAGCCGCCTCCGCATGGCAAAAATAGGCCGCGGGCACAGCCTCACCCAAAAATAACCCCCCGAAGGTCGGCGCGCCCAAACCCCCCAGCGGAAAAATGGCCAAAAAACGGGTGGGCTATAGCCTTGGGGGGAGGGGCTGGCCAACTTCATCTGCCGGACTCGGAATGGGGCGAGACTTTGCGAGTGGTGTCCGCGTGCCAAAACTAGGCCGCGGTCACCGCCGCGCCCAAAAATAACCCCCCGAAGGTCGGCGCGCTCAAACCCACCAATTGAAAAATGGCCAAAAAACGGGTGGGCTATAGCCTTGGGGGGAGGGGCTGGCCGACTTCGTCCGCCGGACTCGGAATGGGGCGAGACTTTGCGAGTGGCCTCCGCGTGCCAAAAATAGGCCGCGGGCACAGCCGCGCCAAAAAATAACCCCCCGAAGGTCGGCGCGCCCAAACCCCCCAGCGAAAAAATTGCCAAAAAACGGGTGGGTTATAGCCTTGGGGGGAGGGGCTGGCCGACTTCGTCCGCCGGACTCGGAATGGGGTGACACGTTGTGAGCAGCCTCCGCATGCCAAAAATAGGTCACGAGCACAGCCGCGCCCAAAAATAACAGCCCGAAGACCGGGGCGCCAAGTTCGTCCAGCGGAAAAAGGCCACAAAAACGGGTGGGCTATACCCTTGGGGGGTGGGGCTGGCCAACTTCGTCCACCGGACTCAGAATGACGCGAGACTTTGCGAGCGGCCTCCGTGTGCCAAAAATAGGCCCCGGGCACTGCCGCGCCCAAGAATTACCGTCCGAAGGCCGGGGAGCCAAGTTCGTCCAGCGGAAAAAGGCCACAAAAACGGGTGGGCTATAGCCTTGGGTGGTGGGGCTGGCCAACTTCGTCCGCCGGACTCGGAATGGCGCGAGACTTTGCGAGCGGCCTCCGTGTGCCAAAAATAGGCCCCGGGCACAGTCGTATCCAAAAATAACCGCCCGAAGGCCGGGGCGCCAAGTTCGTCCAGCGGAAAAAGGCCACAAAAACGGGTGGGCTACAGCCTTGGGGGGTGGGGCTGGCCAACTTCATACGCCGGACTCGGAATGGCGCAAGACTTTGCGATCGGCCTCCGTGTGCCAAAAATAGGCCCCGGGCACAGTCGCATCCAAAAATAACCGCCCGAAGGCCGGGGCGCCAAGTTCGTCCAGCGGAAAAAGGCCACAAAAACGGGTGGGCAACAGCCTTGGGGGGTGCGGCTGGCCAACTTCATCCGCCGGACTCGGAATGGCGCTAGACTTTACGAGCGGCCTCCCTGTGCCAAAAATAGGCCCAGGGCACAGCCGCACCCAAAAATAACCGCCCGAAGGCCGGGGCGCCAAGTTCGTCCAGCGGAAAAAGGCGACAAAAACTGGTGGGCTATAGCCTTGGGGCGTGGGGCTGGCCCACTTCGTCCGCCAGACTCGGAATGGCGTGAGACTTTGCAAGCGGCCTCCCTGTGCCAAAAATAGGCCCCGGGCACAGCCGCGCCAAAAAATAACCGCCCGAAGGCCGGGGCGCCAAGTTCGTCCAGCGGAAAAAGGCCACAAAAACGGGTGGGCTATAGCCTTGGGGGGTGGGGCAGGCCAACTTCGTCCGCTGGACTCGGAATGGCGTGAGACTTTGCGAGCGGCCTCCGTGTGCCAAAAATAGGCCCCGGTCACAGTTGCGCCCAAAAATAACCGCCTGAAGGCCGGGGCGCCAGGTTCGTCCAGTGGAAAAAGGCCACAAAAACGGGTGGGCTATAGCCTTGGGGGGTGCGGCTGGCCAACTTCGTCCGCCGGACTCGGAATGGCGCTAGAATTTGCGAGCGGCCTCACTATGCGGAAAATAGACCCCAGGCACAGACGCGCCCAAAAATAACCGCCCGAAGGCCGGGGCGCCAAGTTCGTCCAGCGGAAAAAGGCCACAAAAACTGGTGGGCTATAGCCTTGGGGGTGGGGCTGGCCGACTTCGTCCGCCGGACTCGGAATGGTGCGAGACGTTGCGAGCGGCCTCCGTGTGCCAAAAGTAGGCCCCGGGCACAGCCGCGCCCAAAAATAACCGCCCGAAGGCCGGGGCGCCAAGTTCATCCAGCGGAAAAAGGCCACAAAAACGGGTGGGCTATAGCCTCGGGGGGTGCGGCTGGCCAACTTCGTCCGCCGGACTCGGAATGGCGCTAGACTTTGCGAGCATCCTCCTTGTGCGGAAAATAAGCCCCAGGCAAAGACGTGCCCAAAAATAACCGCCCGAAGGCCGGGGCGCCAAGTTCGTCCAGCGGAAAAAGGCCACAAAAACTGGTGGGCTATAGCCTTGGGGGGTGGGGCTGGCCAACTTCGTCCGCCGGACTCGGAATGGCGCGAGACTTTGCAAGCGGCCTCCCTGTGCCAAAAATAGGCCACGGGCACAGCCGCGCCAAAAAATAACCGCCCGAAGACCGGGGCGCCAAGTTCGTCCTGCGGAAAAAGGCCACAAAAACGGGTGGGCTATAGCCTTGGGGGGTGGGGCAGGCCAACTTCGTCCGCTGGACTCGGAATGGCGCGAGACTTTGCGAGCGGCCTCCGTGTGCCAAAAATAGGCCCCGGGCACAGCCGCGCCCAAAAATAACCGCCCGAAGGCCGGGGCGCCAAGTTCATCCAGCGGAAAAAGGCCACAAAAACGGGTGGGCTATAGCCTTGGGGGGTGCGGCTGGCCGACTTCGTCCGCCGGACTCGGAATGGCGCTAGACTTTGCGAGCATCCTCCTTGTGTGGAAAATAAGCCCCAGGCAAAGACGCGCCCAAAAATAACCGCCCGAAGGCCGGGGCGCCAAGTTCGTCCAGCGGAAAAAGGCCACAAAAACTGGTGGGCTATAGCCTTGGGGGGTGGGGCTGGCCAACTTCGTCCGCCGGACTCGGAATGGCGCGAGACTTTGCAAGCGGCCTCCCTGTGCCAAAAATAGGCCACGGGCACAGCCGCGCCAAAAAATAACGGCCCGAAGACTGGGCGCCAAGTTAAATCCTGCGGAAAAAGGCCACAAAACGGCTGGGCTATACCCTGGGGGGGGGGGGGCTGGCCAACTTCGTCCGCTGGACTCGGAATGGCGCGAGACTTTGCGAGCGGCCTCCGTGTGCCAAAAATAGGCCCCGGGCACTGCCGCGCCCAAGAATTACCGTCCGAAGGCCGGGGCGCCAAGTTCGTCCAGCGGAAAAAGGCCACAAAAACGGGTGGGCTATAGCCTTGGGGGGTGGGGCTGGCCAACTTCGTACGCCGGACTCGGAATGGCGCGAGACTTTGCGATCGGCCTCCGTGTGCCAAAACTAGGCCACGGGCACAGCCGCGTCCAAAAATAACCGCCCGAAGGCCGGGTCGCCAAGTTCGCCCAGCGGAAAAAGGCCACAAAAACGGGTGGGCGATAGCCTTGGGGGAGGGGCTGGCCAACTTCGTTCGCCGGACTCGGAATGGCGCGAGACTTTGCGATCGGCCTCCGTGTGCCAAAACTAGGCCACGGGCACAGCCGCGTCCAAAAATAACCGCCCGAAGGCCGGGTCGCCAAGTTCGTCCAGCGGAAAAAGGCCACAAAAACGGGTGGGCTATAGCCTTGGGGGGTGCGGCTGGCCAACTTCGTCCGCCGGACTCGGAATGGCGCTAGACTTTGCGAGCGGCCTCACTATGCGGAAAATAGACCCCAGGCACAGACGCGCCAAAAAATAACCGCCCGAAGGCCGGGGCGCCAAGTTCGTCCAGCGGAAAAAGGCCACAAAAACGGGTGGGCTACAGCCTTGGGGGGTGCGGCTGGCCAACTTCGTCAAATCCACGGACTCGGAATGGCGCTAGACTTTTCGAGCGGCCTCCCTGTGCCTAAAATAGGCCCCGGGCACAGCCGCGCCAAAAAATAACCGCCCGAAGGCCGGGGCGCCAAGTTCGTCCAGCGGAAAAAGGCGACAAAATCTGGTGGGCTATAGCCTTGGGGGGTGGGGCTGGCCAACTTCGTCCGCCGGACTCGGAATGGCGCGAGACTTTGCAAGCGGCCTCCCTGTGCCAAAAATAGGCCACGGGCACAGCCGCGCAAAAATAACCGCCCGAAGACCGGGGCGCCAAGTTCGTCCTGCGGAAAAAGGCCACAAAAACGGGTGGGCTATAGCCTTGGGGGGTGGGGCAGGCCAACTTCGTCCGCAGGACTCGGAATGGCGCTAGACTTTGCGAGCATCCTCCTTGTGAGGAAAATAAGCCCCTGGCACAGACGCGCCCAAAAATAACCGCCCGAAGGCCGGGGCGCCAAGTTCATCCAGCGGAAAAAGGCCACAAAAACGGGTGGGCTATAGCCTTGGGGGGTGCGGCTGGCCGACTTCGTCCGCCGGACTCGGAATGGCGCTAGACTTTGCGAGCATCCTCCTTGTGTGGAAAATAAGCCCCAGGCAAAGACGCGCCCAAAAATAACCGCCCGAAGGCCGGGGCGCCAAGTTCGTCCAGCGGAAAAAGGCCACAAAAACTGGTGGGCTATAGCCTTGGGGGGTGGGGCTGGCCAACTTCGTCCGCCGGACTCGGAATGGCGCGAGACTTTGCAAGCGGCCTCCCTGTGCCAAAAATAGGCCACGGGCACAGCCGCGCCAAAAAATAACGGCCCGAAGACTGGGGCGCCAAGTTCGTCCTGCGGAAAAAGGCCACAAAAACGGGTGGGCTATACCCTTGGGGGGTGGGGCTGGCCAACTTCGTCCGCTGGACTCGGAATGGCGCGAGACTTTGCGAGCGGCCTCCGTGTGCCAAAAATAGGCCCCGGGCACTGCCGCGCCCAAGAATTACCGTCCGAAGGCCGGGGCGCCAAGTTCGTCCAGCGGAAAAAGGCCACAAAAACGGGTGGGCTATAGCCTTGGGGGGTGGGGCTGGCCAACTTCGTACGCCGGACTCGGAATGGCGCGAGACTTTGCGATCGGCCTCCGTGTTCCAAAACTAGGCCACGGGCACAGCCGCGTCCAAAAATAACCGCCCGAAGGCCGGGTCGCCAAGTTCGCCCAGCGGAAAAAGGCCACAAAAACGGGTGGGCGATAGCCTTGGGGGAGGGGCTGGCCAACTTCGTTCGCCGGACTCGGAATGGCGCGAGACTTTGCGATCGGCCTCCGTGTGCCAAAACTAGGCCACGGGCACAGCCGCGTCCAAAAATAACCGCCCGAAGGCCGGGTCGCCAAGTTCGTCCAGCGGAAAAAGGCCACAAAAACGGGTGGGCTATAGCCTTGGGGGGTGCGGCTGGCCAACTTCGTCCGCCGGACTCGGAATGGCGCTAGACTTTGCGAGCGGCCTCACTATGCGGAAAATAGACCCCAGGCACAGACGCGCCAAAAAATAACCGCCCGAAGGCCGGGGCGCCAAGTTCGTCCAGCGGAAAAAGGCCACAAAAACGGGTGGGCTACAGCCTTGGGGGGTGCGGCTGGCCAACTTCGTCCGCCGGACTCGGAATGGCGCTAGACTTTACGAGCGGCCTCCCTGTGCCAAAAATAGGCCCCGGGCACAGCCGCGCCAAAAAATAACCGCCCGAAGGCCGGGGCGCCAAGTTCGTCCAGCGGAAAAAGGCGACAAAATCTGGTGGGCTATAGCCTTGGGGGGTGGGGCTGGCCCACTTCGTCCGCCGGACTCGGAATGGCGCGAGACTTTGCGAGCGGCCTCCGTGTGCCAAAAATAGGCCCCGGGCACTGCCGCGCCCAAGAATTACCGTCCGAAGGCCGGGGCGCCAAGTTCGTCCAGCGGAAAAAGGCCACAAAAACGGGTGGGCTATACCCTTGGGGGGTGGGGCTGGCCAACTTCGTCCGCCGGACTCGGAATGGCGCGAGACTTTGCGAGCGGCCTCCGTGTGCCAAAAATAGGCCCCGGTCACAGCCGCGCCCAACAATAACCTCCCGAAGGCCGGGGCGCCAAGTTCGTCCAGCGGAAAATGGACACAAAAACGGGTGGGCTATAGCCTTGGGGGGTGGGGCTGGCCAACTTTGTACGCCGGACTCGGAATGGCGCGAGACTTTGCGATCGGCCTCCGTGTGCCAAAAATAGGCCCCGGGCACAGTCGCGTCCAAAAATAACCGCCCGAAGGCCGGGGCGCCAAGTTCGTCCAGCGGAAAAAGGCCACAAAAACGGGTGGGCTATAGCCTTGGGGGGTGGGGCTGGCCAACTTCGTCCGCCGGACTCGGAATGGCGCTAGACTTTGTGAGCGACCTCCCTGTTCCAAAAATAGGCCCCGGGCACAGCCGCGTCCAAAAATAACGGCCCGAAGGCCGGGTCGCCAAGTTCGTCCAGCGGAAAAAGGCCACAAAAACGGGTGGGCGATAGCCTTGGGGGAGGGGCTGGCCAAGTTCGTCCGCCGGACTCGGAATGGCGCGAGACTTTGCGAGCGGCCTCCGTGTGCCAAAAATAGGCCCCGGGCACAGCCGCGCCCAAAAATAACCGCCAGAAGGCCGGGGCACCAAGTTCGTCCTGCGGAAAAAGGCCACAAAAACGGGTGGGCTATAGCCTTGGGGGGTGGGTCTGGCCAACTTCGTCCGCCGTGAAATATAAGTGTGCAACCCAAGAGGGGGGGTGAATTGGAATTTTAAAAATTATCCTAGGCAAACCACACAACAATTCAATCTAATGTCTTAATCAATTCGAAAACAATAAATTCAAATAAACACAATATTAAAAGAGTAAGGGAAGAGAAAACGAACACAAGGATTTTTACGTGGTTCGGCTATCCCCGCCTACGTCCACGCCTCCAAGCTCACCCGCTTGAGGATTTCACTATCCAAGCCTTTCCAAGGCTTCAACGATTACAATTGACTTCGAGGTGTCAATAAACCTTTACAACAAGAGATTATCTCTCCAATCTCTTCACTCTAAGTGTTTCTCACACTTGTACTCTCACAATTTTGATGAGAAATGAAAAATACAACAATCAAACTCTCTTTAAGAATGGATATACAAATTGAAGAACAAAGATGATTTAAAGAATGATGATTCATGAAGTTGAAGCTCAATATAAGTTGTGTGCACTTGTTCTTGCTTGCTTGAGTTGTCAAAAATGAATTGGTTTTGAGTTTATATAGTTTAAACTCAAAAACTAGCCGTTATGCACTCAAAAACTAGCCGTTATGCACATTCTGGTCGTAACCGGCTTGCCGTTTATGGACATCCGGTTAGCCGCTTTCGTTCTGGTGCTTACTGCCCCGTATCCGGTTTGCCGGATTTGGAATCCGGTAAGCCGGATTCGAATTGGAAACATTCTGCCCGTAACCGGCTTGCCGGTTATCAGTATCCGGTAAGCCGGATGCTACAGTACCTGCACAGTGCACTATTTTCTGAAATTACAGTTTGACCCCAACACTTTGCACAACTGCACTATGGCCCAAAACGGTATGAAATTTTACAAATAGGTCCAATTTCAGAATTTCTAAGTAATGCTTTGTTAATCCCAAAACTTTCTGAAATTATGTTATAGCCAAAAATACTATGACACTTTTCAAATAAATCCTTTACCAAAATTTCAAGCAATACTTGTTTATTTCAAAGTTTTCAAAATTCTTTCAATTAAACTATAAACTTTGAAAAACAACCAATTTCATAAAATCATTTTTCCATTAAATATGAAACCTTTATAATGTAAAAATAATGATTTTATTTAAAAAGAATATTAAATAATTTGGGCTTAAAAGATTAATCATTCTTAATCTTGTTTGTTATCATCAAAATCAATATCATGGAAACATATATGTTAACAATCTCCCCCTTTTTTATGATGACAAACATTTCATGTATTTTAACAATCATTTTTCTTAAAAATCATTTTCCATTAAATATAAAACATTTATAATGTGAAAATAATGATTTATTTAAAATATATAAAAAATAATTTGATCTTAAAAGATTAATCATTCTTAATCTTGTTTGTTATCATCAAAATCAATATTATGAAAACATATATGTTAACAATCTCCCCCTTTTTTATGATGACAAACATTTCATGTATTTAAAGAATGATTCCACAAATTGCTTCCCTAAATATAATCTTCTTTTTACAATTTGCCAATTAGCTAAATTAATGATTTAAATACATAGATTTTTCTCCCCCTCATCATCAAAAAGAAAACTTAATTGGCAAAGAAAAAAAATAGCAAATTTTTTTTTTTTTATAAATTTGAAAACATGTATTCTTCTCCCCCTTCATCATAAAAAAAGAAAACGTAAAGGAAAACAATAAGAGTAGCAAATTTGTTACCAATGTTGTCCGAATAGAAATTTCAACAAAATCTCCCCCTAACAACAAGCATCACCTCAAATACAAGATTAGTAATATCACATCCAAATTATTATAGATCATGATAAAAGCCAACTCCATACACAAATAATCACACCAAAATATCATGAACCATTATTACATCAATTACCAAGTCAATAACTCATAACATAAATTTATCATATAAAACACCCATGCAATCAAATCATCATATGTCAAAATCATCAAAATCATCATCATAATCAAATATCAATTATCAAAACAATTACTCAAGATGCATATTATTCAAAAACATATTATACGCTCCCCCTTAATATATGGCCAATTTAAAATTTTAACCGAAATGATTTTATTCAAAAACATATCATATTAATCTCCCCCTTAAAAAAGAACAAATTCTCAAATACACAACATGGTTAAAAAGATATAAGTTTCAACAATTATAACAAACCAATAACTCCATCAATTCATCAAGCAATGCACATATAATCATCAATCATCATGAATTCCCCCAATTTATATCATTAAAATGATTTATTACTTTGTCTCCCCCTTTGGACAATAAAAATGTTCAAAAAGCATATTATCCAAAATAGAACAAGTAATAAGCTAAGCAAGGGAATGCAAAAGTCATAAGAGCATAATGTCAACAATTCAAACGTCATATAATTACTAATCACATTTTAGAAATCAAGACAACTAAACTCATCAAAGATCTAATGTGACATTTTAATATAATTTACACTCTCATATGCGCCAAGATCTCAAGGATCATGTATTTCTCCCCCTTTCGATATTATTTAAAGCAAGTAATGGATATTTAACAATACGTCAAGAAAGCATACAAAAAATGTATCCATTCACCAATCATAGATTCCATAAGATCAAATTTCATCAAATACAATGGAATCATCAAAGCATAAGTATATAATAGCAATATATAGATAATCAAAATCAACATATGCCATTATAGATCATCAAAATCAACATAGCTAAAAAGCCATCATTATGAGCTAAAGAACAAGTGATCAAATCCATTATTACAAATGCTCACATATATTTTTAAGTGATGATCTAGTAGTTACACCTTGTGATGGATCTTCAAAATTAAATTCTTAAGGTGAGAAGAAATATACCTCCACTCTTTAGGGAGTGTTTGAGAAGTACCTTCATCTTACTCCGCATTTGTTTCTTCATGTTGCTCCTTTTGATTTTCAAGTGGTGCATTCTTTTGGCTATCATTTGATAATCTTCTTGTAGCTTTTCATCTACATTATCATCAACAACAACTTTCTCCATAGAGGAAGAATTAGACTCATCAAATATAACATGTATAAATTCTTCCACAATCAAAGTTCTTTTGATATACACTTCATAAGTTTTGCTTGTGTTTGAATAGCCAAGAGAAATACCAACATCAAATTTTGGATCAAATTTGCCAAGATTATCTTTTGTGCTCAAAATAAAACATTTGCATCCAAATATCAAATAATAATCATCATCAATCCACAATGAAAGCAACAATGCATATGAAAATGTAGGTGCATAATATAATAGAAAACTATGGTAAAATCCATAAGGAGAGCACACTATGGAAGTGGTAATTTGAAATACTCAAAATGCACAAATTCGAATTTTTCAAGCTATTGAGTAAAATGAGTAAGTTTGAATCAATTAAAAAGATTTTAGACACAAGAATGATTGGGGAATAATTTATATGAATCAATTTGGATTGAAAACAAATGAGAATGATGGATTTTGCAATGAAATCAAGTGAGGAGTAATCGGCTTTTAGTGAGAGAGAGAGAAACGGAAAGCCGAATGAGAGGAAGAGGGAGAACAAAGCTAAAAGCACACGAATCCGGCTAGCCGGTTGTGAGCAGAAAGTTGAAACCCGAAACCGGCGTGCCGGATATGCATAACCGGAAATCCGGTTTTGTTCCAGCAAGCTTTTCATGCAAATTCGGCTTTCCGGTTTTGCTAACCGGTAGTCCGATTTGAGGCAGAAAGTAACATGCAAGCTATATACCGTTGGAAAGATAATTAAGTTAGCTTTCCAATAAATTTTACAGAGCTTGATTTAGAGTTCTCTAGAAGAAGTTATGACCAATTCATTACAGCATGTGCAGACTTGATTTGGAGTGCTTATAAGCATTCAAAAATAAAATGCAGAAAGGTCAAATTCGGAATAAAAACTGTATTGATTGAGCCAGAAGTAATGTGCAAGCTATATACCGTTGGAAAGATAATTAAGTTAGCTTTCTAATAAATTTTACAGAGCTTGATTTAGAGTTCTCTAGAAGGAGTTATGACCAATTCATTACAACTTGTGCAGACTAGAGATTTTCACAATAATTAAACATATAAACATTCAAAAGTGAATAAATTAAACACACCACTTAACTATCATGCTTAAACACTTCATAAACATTAACATCAAACAAATCCATCATGATAAATCACTCAATATTACACACAATGATAATTCCATCATGTAAACATACAAGCATACTTTCGCAATTTCATTTATCATGATTCATTCAACAAAATTAATATGGCAAGAATTGTTACCAAAATAATCATCTTGCCTCATCTTTTTTTTTTTTTTTTAAGATCATGCTCAAATGATTATCTCACAAGTTTCATCAAGGAACTCTCCACCATTCCTTGTTTGTGGTACCTACAAAAAAATATTCAAGTTGTGTGCTTTGGTACCCAAATATTCTTGGGTCCTTGAGTGTTAGACTTAGTTCCTTTCGGAACCCAAATACATTTGACTCCATAATACACATTTCTTTTAATTGGACATCTATTCTTCATATGACCATTTTGATTGCAATAATGACATACAATTTGATCATTTGTGGAGGTAGCCTTAACAAAATAATTCTTATAATATTTTTGTTTCAAGTAAGGCTTATACCCAAGTCCTCCTTTATCAAACACACATTTTTGTGAATTAAGCATGTTATCCAACATCTTTTGCCCATTTGTGAATTTCAAAACAATTTCATTGAGCTCATTACTCTTTCTCTTAAGCACTTCATTTTCTTTCATCAACTCATCAACTCATCAACATGTGATTTTTCATGCTCATATGAAATACTTTATTTACCTTTAAATGATGCAATTTTATCATGCAACATTTTATTATCTAATTTTAGTCCTTTAATCTTTTCATTTAATGAATCATTGCATTTTTGTAAAGCATCCTTTTCATTTTTCAAGTCATCTACATATGATTCTAGATGCTCATCCGATTCATCTCCAATTGCCATAAGTGCCAAATTCGACACTTCATGAAATTCCTCCTCGCTCGTAGTCTCCTCATACACAATTTCAAGCTTTCTCCAAATTTCATAAGCATTAGAACAATTTGAAATTCTATGAAATTCCTTTTTATCTAAGGCACAAAATAAAGCATTCATGGCCTTGGAATTTAAAGACATATTTTTCTTATTCAACTCACTTAAAGCATTCTTCCTAAGAATGAATGAACCATCACAAACTATTTCCCATAGTTCATAATCTAAGGCTTGTAAAAATACTCTCATCCTAGTTTTCCAATAAGGATAATCATTTCCGTCAAAAAACGGAGGTCTAGTGATAGATTGGCCTTCCATGATGGTTGAGCTAATTTGGGTTGCTATGGATCTTTAACTCTAGACGGTTAAGTCTACACAAGAGCACCTCTCTCTGATACCAAATGAAATATAAGTGTGCAACCCAAGAGGGCGGGTGAATTGGAATTTTAAAAATTATCCTAGGCAAACCACACAACAATTCAATCTAATGTCTTAATCAATTCGAAAACAATAAATTCAAATAAACACAATATTAAAAGAGTAAGGGAAGAGAAAACGAACACAAGGATTTTTACGTGGTTCGGCTATCCCCGCCTACGTCCACGCCTCCAAGCTCACCCGCTTGAGGATTTCACTATCCAAGCCTTTCCAAGGCTTCAACGATTACAATTGACTTCGAGGTGTCAATAAACCTTTACAACAAGAGATTATCTCTCCAATCTCTTCACTCTAAGTGTTTCTCACACTTGTACTCTCACAATTTTGATGAGAAATGAAAAATACAACAATCAAACTCTCTTTAAGAATGGATATACAAATTGAAGAACAAAGATGATTTAAAGAATGATGATTCACGAAGTTGAAGCTCAATATAAGTTGTGTGCACTTGTTCTTGCTTGCTTGAGTTGTCAAAAATGAATTGGTTTTGAGTTTATATAGTTTAAACTCAAAAACTAGCCGTTATGCACTCAAAAACTAGCCGTTATGCACATTCTGGTCGTAACCGCTTGCCGTTTATGGACATCCGGTTAGCCGCTTTCGTTCTGGTGCTTATCGCCCGTGATCCGGTTTGCCGGATTTGGAATCCGGTAAGCCGGATTCGAATTGGAAACATTCTGCCCGTAACCGGCTTGCCGGTTATCAGTATCCGGTAAGCCGGATGCTACAGTACCTGCACAGTGCACTATTTTCTGCAATTACAGTTTGACCCCAACACTTTGCACAACTACACTATGGCCCAAAACGTTATGAAATTTTACAAATAGGTCCAATTTCAGAATTTCTAAGTAATGCTTTGTTAATCCCAAAACTTTTTGAAATTATGTTATAGCCAAAAATACTATGACACTTTGCAAATAAATCCTTTACCAAAATTTCAAGCAATACTTGTTTATTTCAAAGTTTTCAAAATTCTTTCAATTAAACTATAAACTTTGAAACACAACCAATTTCATAAAATCATTTTTCCATTAAATATGAAACCTTTATAATGTAAAAATAATGATTTTATTTAAAAAGAATATTAAATAATTTGGGCTTAAAAGATTAATCATTCTTAATCTTGTTTGTTATCATCAAAATCAATATCATGGAAACATATATGTTAACACGCCGGACTCGGAATGGCGCGAGACTTTGCGATCGGCCTCCGTGTGCCAAAAATAGGCCCCGGGCACAGCCGCGTCCAAAAATAACCGCCCGAAGGCCGGGGCGATAAGTTCATCCAGCGGAAAAAGGCCACAAAAACGGGTGGGCTATAGCCTTGGGGGGTGGGGCTGGCCAACTTTGTCCGCCGGACTCGGAAAGGCGCGAGACTTTGCGAGGCGCCTCCGTGTGGCAAAAATAGGCCGCGGGCACAGCCGCGGCCAAAAATACCCGCCCGAACGCCGCGGCGCCAAGTTCGTCCAGCGGAAAAAGGCCACAAAAACAGGTGGGCTATAGCCTTGGGGGGTGGAGCTGGCCCACTTCGTCCGCCGGACTCGGAATGGCGCGAGACTTTACGAGGCGCCTCCGTGTGCGAAAAATAGGCCGCGGGCACAGCCGCGCCCAAAAATACCCGCCCGAAGGCCACGGCTCCAAGTTCGTCCAGCGGAAAAAGGCCACAAAAACGGGTGGGCTATAGCCTTGGGGGGTGGGGCCGGCCCACTTCGTCCGCCGGACTAGGAATGGCGCGCGACTTTACGAGGCGCCTCCGTGTGCCAAAAATAGGCCGCGGGCACAGCCGCGCCCAAAAATACCCGCCCGAAGGCCGCGGCTCCAAGTTCGTCCAGCGGAAAAAATGCCACAAAAACGGGTGGGCTATAGCCCTAGGGGGTGGGGCCGGCCCACTTCGTCCGCCGGACTAGGAATGTCGCGCGACTATATGAGGCGCCTCCGTGTGCCAAAAATAGGCCGCGGGCACAGCCGCGCCCAAAAATACCCGCCCCAAGGCCGCGGCGCCAAGTTCGTCCAGAGGAAAAAGGCCACAAAAACGGGTGGGCTATAGCCTTGGGGGGTGGGGCTGGCCACTTCGTCCGCCGGACTCGGAATGGCACGAGACTTTACGAGGCGCCTCCGTGTGCCAAAAATAGGCCGCAGGCACAGCCGCGCCCAAAAATACCCGCCCCAAGGCCGCGGCGCCATGTTCGTCCAGAGGAAAAAGGCCACAAAAACGGGTGGGCTATAGCCTTGGGGGGTGGGGCTGGCCAACTTCGTCTGCCGGACTCGGAATGGCGCGAGGCTTTGCGAGGCGCCTCCATGTGCCAAAAATAGGGCGCAGCCAAAGCCGCGCCCAAAAATACCCGCCCGAAGGCCGCGGCGCCTAGTTCGTCCAGCGGAAAAAGGCCACAAAAACGGGTGGGCTATAGCCTTGGTGGGTGGGGCTGGCCAGCTTCGTCCGCCGGACTCGGAATGGCGCGAGACTTTGCGAGGCGCCTCCGTGTGCCAAAAATAGGCCGCGGCCACAGCCGCGCCCAAAAATACCCGCCCGAAGACCTCGGCACCAAGTTCGTCGAGCGGAAAAAGGCCACAAAAACGGGTGGGCTATAGCCTTGGGGGTGGGGCTGGCCCACTTCGTCCGCCGGACTCGGAATGGCACGAGACTTTGCGAGGCGCCCCCGTGTGCCAAAAATAGGCCGCGGCCACAGCCGGGTCCAAAAATACCCGCCCGAAGGCCGCGGCGCCAAGTTCGTCCAGCGGAAAAAGGCCACAAAAACGGGTGGGCTATAGCCTTGGGCGGTGGGGCTAGCCAACTTCGTCCGCCGGACTCGGAATGGCGCGAGACTTTGCGAGGCGCCTCCGTGTGCGAAAAATAGGCCGCGGGCACAGCTGGGCCCAAAAATACCCGCCCGAAGGCCGCGGCTCCAAGTTCGTCCAGCGGAAAAAGGCCACAAAAACGGGTGGGCTATAGACTTGGGGGGTGGGGCCGGCCCACTTCGTCCGCCGGACTAGGAATGGCGCGCGACTTTACGAGGCGCCTCCGTGTGCCAAAAATAGGCCGCGGGCACAGTCGCGCCCAAAAAGACCCGCCCCAAGGCCGCGGCGCCAAGTTTGTCCAGAGGAAAAAGGCCACAAAAACGGGTGGGCTATACCCTTGGGGGGTGGGGCTGGCCATTTCGTCCGTCGGACTCGGAATGGCACGAGACTTTACGAGGCACCTCCGTGTGCCAAAAATAAGCCGCGGGCACAACCGCGCCTAAAAATACCCGCCCCAAGGCCGCGGCGCCATGTTCGTCCAGAGGAAAAAGGCCACAAAAACGGGTGGGCTATAGCCTTGGTGGGTGGGGCTGGCCAGCTTCGTCCGCCGGACTCGGAATGGCGCGAGACTTTGCAAGGCGCCTCCGTGCGCCAAAAATAGGCCGCGGGCACAGCCACGCCCAAAAATACCCGCCCGAAGACCACGGCGCCAAGGTCGTCCAGCGGAAAAAGACCACAAAAACGGGTGGGCTATAGCCTTGGGGGGTGGGGCTGGCCGACTTCGTCCGCCGGACTCGGAATGGCACGAGACTTTACGAGGCCCCTCCGTGTGCCAAAAATAGGCCGCGGCCACAGCCGTGTCCAAAAATGCCGGCCTGTAGGCCGCGGCGCCTAGTTCGTCTAGCTGAAAAAGGCCACAAAAACGGGTGGGCTATAGCCTTGGGGGGTGGGGCTGGCCAACTTCGTCCGCCGGACTCGGAATGGCGCGAGACTTTGCGAGGCGCCTCCGTGTGTGAAAAATAGGCCGCGGGCACAGCCGCGCCCAAAAATACCCGCCCGAAGGCCGCGGCTCCAAGTTCGTCCAGCGGAAAAAGGCCACAAAAACGGGTGGGCTATAGACTTGGGGGGTAGGGCCGGCCCACTTCGTCCGCCGGACTAGGAATGGCGCGCGACTTTACTAGGTGCCTCCGTGTGCCAAAAATAGGCCGCGGCCACAGCCGCGCCCAAAAATACCCGCCCCAAGGCCGCGGCGCCAAGTTTGTCCAGAGGAAAAAGGCCACAAAAACGGGTGGGTTACAGCCTTGGGGGGTGGGGCTGGCCCACTTCGTCCGCCGGACTCGGAATGGCGCGAGGCTTTGCGAGTAGCCTCCATGTGCCAAAAATAGGCCGCAGGCACAGCCGCGCCCAAAAATACCCGCCTGAAGGCCGCGGCGCCTAGTTCGTCCAGCGGAAAAAGGCCACAAAAACGGGTGGGCTATAGCCTTGGTGGGTGGGGCTGGCCAGCTTCGTCCGCCGGACTCGGAATGGCGCGAGACTTTGCGAGGCGCCTCCGTCCGCCAAAAATAGGCCGCGGGCACAGCCGCGTCCAAAAATACCCGCCCGAAGACCACGGCGCCAAGGTCGTCCAGCGGAAAAAGGCCACAAAAACGGGTGGGCTATAGCCTTGGGGGGTGGGGCTGGCCGACTTCGTCCGCCGGACTCGGAATGGCACGAGACTTTACGAGGCCCCTCCATGTGCCAAAAATAGGCCGCGGCCACAGCCGTGTCCAAAAATACCCGCCTGAAGGCCGCGGCGCCTAGTTCGTCTAGCCGAAAAAGGCCACAAAAACGGGTGGGCTATAGCCTTGGGGGGTGGGGCAGGCCAACTTCGTCCGCCGGACTCGGAATGGCGCGAGACTTTGAGATGCGCTCCATGTGCCAAAAATAGGCCGCGGGTGCAGCCGCGCCCAAAAATACCCGCCCGAAGGCCGCGGCGCCAAGTTCGTCCAGCGGAAAAAGGCCACAAAAATGGGTGGGCTATAGCCTTGGGGGGTGGGGCTGGCCAATTTGTCCGCCGGACTCGGAAAGGCGCAAGACTTTGCGAGGCACCTTCGTGTGCCAAAAACAGGCCGCGGGCACAGCCGCGCCCAAAAATACCCGCCCGAAGCCCGCGGCGCCAAGTTCGTCCAGCGGAAAAAGGCCACAAAAACGGGTGGGCTATAGCCTTGGGGGGTGGGGCTGGCCAACTTCTTCCGCCGGACTCGGAATGGCGCGAGACTTTGCGAGGTGCCTCCGTGTGCCAAAAATAGGCCGCGGGCACAGCCGCGCCCAAAAATACCCGCCCCAAGGCCGCGGCGCCAAGTTCGTGCAGAGGAAAAAGGCCACAAAAACGGGTGGGCTATAGCCTTGGGGGGTGGGGCTGGCCAACTTCGTCCGCCGGACTCGGAATGGCGCGAGGCTTTGCGAGGCGCCTCCATGTACCAAAAATAGGCCGCAGGCACAGCCGCGCCCAAAAATACCCGCCCGAAGGCCGCGGCGCCTAGTTCGTCCAGCGGAAAAAGGCCACAACAACGGGTGGGCTATAGCCTTGGTGGGTGGGGTTGGCCAGCTTCGTCCGCCGGACTCGGAATGGCGCGAGACTTTGCGAGGCGCCTCCGTGTGCCAAATATAGGCCGCGGGCACAGCCGCGCCCAAAAATACCCGCCCAAAGACCACGGCACCAAGTTCGTCCAGCGGAAAGAGGCCACAAAAACGGGTGGGCTATAGCCTTAGGGGGTGGGGCCGGCCCACTTCGTCCGCCGGACTAGGAATGTCGCGCGACTTTATGAGGCGCCTCCGTGTGCCAAAAATAGGCCGCGGGCACAGCCGCGCCCAAAAATACCCGCCCCAAGGCCGCGGCGCCAAGTTCGTCCAGAGGAAAAAGGCCACAAAAACGGGTGGGCTATAGCCTTTGGGGGTGGGGCTGGCCAACTTCGTCCGCCGGACTCGGAATGGCACGAGACTTTACGAGGCGCCTCCGTGTCCCAAAAATAGGCCGCGGGCACAGCCGCGCCCAAAAATACCCGCCCCAAGGCCGTGGCGCCATGTTCGTCCAGAGGAAAAAGGCCACAAAAACGGGTGGGCTATAGCCTTGGGGGGTGGGGCTGGCCAACTTCGTACGCCGGACTCGGAATGGCGCGAGGCTTACCGAGGCGCCTCCATGTGCCAAAAATAAGGCGCAGCCACAGCCGCGTCCAAAAATACACGCCCGAAGGCCGCGGCGCCAAGTTCGTCCAGCGGAAAAAGGCCACAAAAACGGGTGGGCTATAGCCTTGGGGGGTGGGGCTGGCCCACTTCGTCCGCCGGACTCGGAATGGCGCGAGACTTTGCGAGGCGCCTCCGTGTGCGAAAAATAGGCCGCGGGCACAGCCGCGCCCTAAAATACCCGCCCGAAGGCCGCGGCTCCAAGTTCGTCCAGCGGAAAAAGGCCACAAAAACGGGTGGGCTATAACCTTGGGGGGTCGGGCTGGCCAACTTCGTCCTCCGGACTTGGAATGGCACGAGACTTTACGAGGCGCCTCCGTGTGCTAAAAATAGGCCGCGGCCACAGCCGCGTCCAAAAATACCCGCCCGAAGGCCGCGGCGCCAAGTTCGTCCAGCTGAAAAAGGCCACAAAAACGGTTGGGCTATAGCCTTGGGGGGTGGGGCAGGCCAACTTCGTCCGCCGGATTCGGAATGGGGCGAGACTTTGCGAGGGGCCTCCGCGTGCCAAAAATAGGCCGCGGGGACAGCCACGCCCAAAAATAACAGCCCGAAGGCCGGGGCGCCAAGTTCGTCCAGCGGAGAAATGGCCAAAAAACGGGTGGGCTATAGCCTTGGGGGGAGGGGCTGGCCAACTTCGTCCGCCGGACTCGGAATGGGGCGAGACTTTGCGAGCGGCCTAAGCGTGCCAGAAACAGGCCGCGGGCACAGCCGCGCCCAAAAATAACCGACCGAAGGCCGGGGGGCCAAGTTCGACCAGCGGAAAAATGGCCAAAAAAAGGGTGGGCTATAGCATTGGGGGGAGGGGCTGGCCAACTTCGTCCGCCGGACTCGGAATGGGGCGAGACTTTGCGAGCGGCCTCCGTGTGCCAAAAATAGGCCGCGTCACAGCCGCGCCCAAAATAACCCCCCGAAGGTTGGCGCGCCCTAACCCCCCAGCGGAAAAATGGCCAAAACAAGGGTGGGCTATAGCCTTGGGGGGATGGGCTGGCCAAGTTCGTCCGCCGGACTCGGAATGGGGCGAGGCTTTGCGAGCGGCCTCCGTGTGCCAAAAATAGGCCGCGGGCACAGCCGCGCCCAAAAATAACCCCCCGAAGGCCGGGACGCCAAGTTCGTCCAGCAGAGAAATGGCCAAAAAACGGGTGGGCTATAGCCTTGGGGGGAGGGGCTGGCCAACTTCGTCCACCGGACTCCGAATGGGGTGAGACTTTACGAGCGGCCTCTGCGTGCCAAAAATAAGCCACGGGCACAGCCGTGTCCAAAAATAACCGCCCGAAGGTCGGGGCGCCCAAACCCCCCAACGGTAAAATGGCCAAAAAACGGGTGGGCTATAGCCTTTGGGGGAGGGGCTGGCCAACTTCGTCCGCCGGACTCAGAATGGGGCGAGACTTTGCGAGCAGCCTCCGCGTGCCAAAAATAAGCCGCGGGTATAGCCGCTCCCAAAAATAACCCCCCGAAGGTCGGCGCACCCAAACCCCCCAGCGGAAAAATGGCCAAAAAACGGGTGGGCTATAGCCTTGGGGGGAGGGGCTGGCCGACTTCGTCCGCCGGACTTGGAATGGGGTGAGACTTTGCGAACGGCCTCCGCGTGCCAAAAATAGGCCGCGGGCACAGCCGTATCCAAAAATAACCGCCCGAAGGCCGAGGCGCTAAGTTCGTCCAGCGGAAAAATGGCCAAAAAACGGGTGGGCTATAGCCTTGGGGGGAGGGGCTGGCCCACTACGTCCGCCGGACTCGGAATGGGACGAGACTTTGCGATCGGCCTCCGCGTGCCAAAAATAGGCCGCGGGCACAGCCGCGCCCAAAAATAACCGCCCGAAGGCCGGGGCGCCAAGTTCGTCCAGCGGAAAAATGGCCAAAAAGCGGGTGGGCTATAGCCTTGGGGGGAGGGGCTGGCCAACTTCGTCCGCCGGACTCGGAATGGGGCGAGACTTTGTGAGCGGCCTTCACGTGCCAAAAATAGGCCACGGACACAGCCACGCCCAAAAATAACCGCCCGAAGGCCGGGGCGCCAAGTTCGTCCAGCGGAAAAATGTCCAAAAAACGGGTGGGCTATAGCCTTGGGGGGAGGGGCTGGCCACCTTCGTCCGCCGGACTCGGAATGGGGCGAGACTTTGCGAGGGGCCTCCGTGTGCCAATAATAGGCCGCGGGCACAGTTGCGCCCAAAAATAACTGCCCGAAGGCCGGGGCGCCAAGTTCGTCCAGCGGAAAAATGGCCAAAAAACGGGTGGGCTATAGCCTTGGGGGGAGGGGCTGGCCAACTTCGTCCGCCGGACTTGGAATGGGCCGAGACTTTGCGAGCGGCCTCCGCGTGCCAAAAATAGGCCGTGGGCTCAGCCGCGCCCAAAAATACCCGCCCGAAGGCCGCGGCACCAAGTTCGTCCAGCGGAAAAATGCCACAAAAACGGGTGGGCTATAGTCTTGGGGGGTGGGGCTGGCCCACTTCGTCCGCCGAACTCGGAATGGCGCGAGACTTTGCGAGGCGCCTCCGTGTGCCAAAAATAGGCCGCGGGCACAGCCGCGCCCAAAAATACCCGCCCGAAGGCCGCGGCGCCAAGTTCGACCATCGGAAAAAGGTCCCAAAAACGTGTGGGCTATAGCCTTGGGGGGTGGGGCTGGCCAACTTTGTCCGCCGGACTCGGAATGGCGCGAGACTTTGCGAGGCACCTCCGTGTGCCAAAAATAGGCCGCGGGCACAGTCGCGCCCAAAAATACTAGCCTGAAGGCCGCGGCGCCAAGTTCGTCCAGCGGAAAAATGCCACAAAAACGGGTGGGCTATAGCCTTGGGGGGTGGGGCTGGCCCACTTCGTCCGCCGGACTCGGAATGGCGCGAGACTTTGCGAGCGGCCTCCTTGTGCCAAAAATAGGCCGCGGGCACAGCCGCGCCCAAAAATACCCGCCCGAAGGCCGCGGCGCCACGTTCGTCCAGCGGAAAAAGGCCGCAAAAACGGGTGGGCTATAGCCTTGGGGGGTGGGGCTGGCCAACTTCTTCCGCCGGACTCGGAATGGCGCGAGACTTTGCGAGGTGCCTCCATGTGCCAAAAATAGGCCGCGGGCACAGCCGCGCCCAAAAATACCCGCCCCAAGGCCGCGGCGCCAAGTTCGTCCAGAGGAAAAAGGCCACAAAAACGGGTGGGCTATAGCCTTGGGGGGTGGGGCTGGCCAACTTCGTCCGCCGGACTCGGAATGGCGCGAGGCTTTGCGAGGCGCATCCATGTGCCAAAAATAGGCCGCAGGCACAGCCGCGCCCAAAAATACCCGCCCGAAGACCACGGCACCAAGTTCGTCCAGCGGAAAAAGGCCACAAAAACGGGTGGGCTATAGCCTTAGGGGGTGGGGCCGGCCCACTTCGTCCGCCGGACTAGGAATGTCGCGCGACTTTATGAGGCGCCTCCGTGTGCCAAAAATAGGCCGCGGGCACAGCCGCGCCCAAAAATACCCGCCCCAAGGCCGCGGCGCCATGTTCGTCCAGAGGAAAAAGGCCACAAAAACGGGTGGGCTATAGCCTTGGGGGGTGGGGCTGGCCAACTTCGTACGCCGGACTCGGAATGGCGCGAGGCTTTGCGAGGCACCTCCATGTGCTAAAAATAGGGCGCAGCCACAGCCGCGTCCAAAAATACCTGCCTGAAGGCCGCGGCGCCAAGTTCGTCCAGCGGAAAAAGGCCACAAAAACGGGTGGGCTATAGCCTTGGGGGGTGGGGCTGGCCAACTTCATCCGCCGGACTCGGAATGGCGCGAGACTTTGCGAGGCACCTCCGTGTGCGAAAAATAGGCCGCGGGCACAGCCGCGCCCTAAAATACCCGCCCGAAGGCCGCGGCTCCAAGTTCGTCCAGCGGAAAAAGGCCACAAAAACGGGTGGGCTATAGCCTTGGGGGGTGGGGCTGGTCGACTTCTTCCGCCGGACTCGGAATGGCGCGAGACTTTGCGAGGCGCCTCCGTGTGCCAAAAATAGGCCGCGGGCACAGCCGCACCCAAAAATACACGCCCGAAGGCCGCGGCGCCAAGTTCGTCCAGCGGAAAAAGGCCACAAAAACAGGTGGGCTATAGCCTTGGGGGATGGGGCTGGCCACCTTCGTCCGCCGGACTCGGAATGGGGCGAGACTTTACGACGCGCCTCCGTGTGCCAAAAATAGTCCACGGGCACAGCCGCACCCAAAAATACCCTCCCGAAGGCCGCGGCGCCAAGTTCATCCAGTGGAAAAAGGCCACAAAAACGGGTGGGCTATAGCCTTGGGGGGTCGGGCTGGCCAACTTCGTCCTCCGGACTTGGAATGGCACGAGACTTTGCGAGGCGCCTCCGTGTGCCAAAAATAGGCCGCGGGCACAGCCGCGTCCAAAAATACCCGCCCGAAGGCCGCGGCGCCAAGTTCGTCCAGCTGAAAAAGGCCACAAAAACGGGTGGGCTATAGCCTTGGGGGGTGGGGCAGGCCAACTTCGTCCGCCGGACTCGGAATGGCGCGAGACTTTGCGATGCGCTCCGTGTGCCAAAAATAGGCCGCGGGTGCAGCTGTGCCCAAAAATTCACAAAAATACCCAAAAATAACCTCCCGAAGTTCGGCGCGCCCAAACCCCCCAGCGGAAAAATGGCCAAAAAACGGGTGGGCTATAGCCTTGGGGGGAGGGGCTGGCCAACTTCGTCCGCCGGACTCGGAATGGGGTGAGACTTTACGAGCGGCCTCCGCGTGCCATAAATAGGCCGCGGGCACAGCCGCGCCCAAAAATAACCGCCCGAACGCCGGGGCGCCAAGTTCGTCCAGCGGAAAAATGGCCAAAAAACGGGTGGGGTATAGCCTTTGGGGGAGGGGCTGGCCAACTTCGTCCCCCGGACTCAGAATGGGGCGAGACTTTGGGAGCAGCCTCTGCGTGCCAAAAATAAGCCGCGGGTATTGCCGCTCCCAAAAATAACCCCCCGAAGGTCGGCGCACCCAAACCCCCCAGCGGAAAAATGGCCAAAAAACGGGTGGGCTATAGCCTTGGGGGGAGGGGCTGGCCAACTTCGTCCGCCGGACTCGGAATGGGGCGAGACTTTGCGAGCGGCCTCCGCGTACCAAAAATAGGCCGTGGGCACAGCCACGCCAACAAATAAACCCCCGAAGGCCGGGGCGCCAAGTTCGTCCAGCGGAAAAATGGCCGAAAAACGGGTGGGCTATAGCCTTGGGGGGAGGGGCTGGCCAGCTTCGTCCGCAGGACTCGGAATGGGGCGAGACTTTGCGAACGGCCTCCGCATGCCAAAAATAGGCCGCGGGCACAGCCGCTCCCAAAAATAACCACTCGAAGGCCGGGGCGCCAAGTTCGTCCAGCGGAAAAATGGCCAAAAAATGGGTGGGCTATAGCCTTGGGGGGAGGGGCTGGCCCACCTCGTCCACCGGACTCGGAATGGGGCGAGATTTTGCGAGTGGCCTCCGCGTTCCAAAAATATGCCCCGGTCACAGCCGCGTCAAAAAATAACCACCCGAAGGCCGGGGCGCAAAGTTTGTCCAGCGGAAAAAGGCCACAAAAACGGGTGGGCTATAGCCTTGGGGGGTGGGGCTGGCCAACTTCGTCCGCCGGACTCGGAATGGCGCGAGACTTTCCGAGGGGCCTCCGTGTGCCAAAAATAGGCCGCGGGCACAGCCGCGCTAAAAAATAACCGCCCGAAGGCCGGGGCGCAAAGTTTGTCCAGCGGAAAAAGGCCACAAAAACGGGTGGGCTATAGCCTTGGGGGGTGGGGCTGGCCAACTTCGTCCGCCGGACTCGGAATGGCGCGAGACTTTGCGAGGGCTCTCCGTGGGCCAAAAATACCCGCCCGAAGGCCGGGGCGCCAAGTTCGTCCTGCGGAAAAAGGCCGTGGGCACAGCCGCACCCAAAAATACCTACCCGAAGGCCGGGGCGCCAAGTTCGTCCAGCGGAAAAAGGCCACAAAAATGGGTGGGCTATAGCCTTGGGGGGTGGGGCCGCCCAACTTCGTCCGCCGGACTCGGAATGGCGCGAGAATTTACAAGGCGCCTCCGTGTGCCAAAAATAGGCTGCGGGCACAGCCGTGACCAAAAATAACCGCCCGAAGGCCGGGGCGCCAAGTTCGTCCAGCGGATAAAGGCCACAAAAACGAGTGGGCTATAGCCTTGGGGGGTGGGGCTGGCCAACTTCGTCCGCCGGACTCGGAATGGTGCGAGACTTTGTGAGGGGCCTCCGAGTGTCAAAAATAGGCCGCGGGCACAGCCGCGACAAAAAATAACCGCCCGAAGGCCGGGCCGCCAAGTTCGTCCAGCGGAAAAAGGGCACAAAAACGGTTGGGCTATAGCCTTGGGGGGTGGGGCTGCCCAACTTCGTCCGCCGGACTTGGAATGGCACGAGACTTTGTGAGGCACCTCTGTGTGTAAAAAATAGGCCGCGGGGACAGCCGCACCCAAAAATACCCGCCCGAAGGCCGGGGCGCCAAGTTCGTCCAGCGGAAAAAGGCCACAAAAACGGGTGGGCTATAGCCTTGGGGGGTGGGGCTGGCCCACTTCGTCCGCCGGACTCGGAATGGCACGAGACTTTGCGAGGGGCCTTCGTGTGCCCAAAATAGGCTGCGGGCACAGCCGCGGCCAAAAACAACTGCCCGAAGGCCGGGGCGCCAAGTTCGTCCAGCGGAAAAAGGCCACAAAAACAGGTGGGCTATAGCCTTGGGGGGTGGGGCTGGCCCACTTCGTCCGCCGGACTCGGAATGGCACGAGACTTTGCGAGGGGCCTCCATGTGCCCAAAATAGGCTACGGGCCCAGCCGCGACAAAAAATACACGCCCGAAGGCCGCGGCGCAAAGTTCGTCCAGCGTAAAAAGGCCACAAAAACAGGTGGGCTATAGCCTTGGGGGGTGGGGCTGGCCAACATCGTCCGCCGGACTCGGAATGGCGCGAGACTTTGCGAGGCGCCTCCGTGTGCCAAAAATAGGCCGCGGTCACAGCCGCGCCCAAAAATACCCACCCGAAGGCCGCGGCGTAAAGTTCGTCCAGCGTAAAAAGGCCACAAAAACAGGTGGGCTATAGCGTTGGGGGGTGGGGCTGGCCAACATCGTCCGCCGGACTCGGAATGGCGCGAGACTTTGCGAGGCGCCTCCGTGTGCCAAAAATAGGCCGCGGTCACAGCCGCGCCCAAAAATACCCACCCGAAGGCCGCGGCGCAAAGTTCGTCCAGCGTAAAAAGGCCACAAAAACAGGTGGGCTATAGCCTTGGGGGGTGGGGCTGGCCAACATCGTCCGCCGGACTCGGAATGGCGCGAGACTTTGCGAGGCGCCTCCGTGTGCCAAAAATAGGCCGCGGACACAGCCGCGCCCAAAACTACCCACCTGAAGGCCGCGGCGCGAAGTTCGTCCTGCGGAAAAAGGCCAGAAAAACGGGTGGGCTATAGCCTTGGGGGGTGGGGCTGGCCAACTTCGTCCGCCGGACTCGGAATGGCGCGAGACTTTGTGAGGTGCCTCCGTGTGCCAAAAATAGGCCACGGGCACAGCCGCGCCCAAAAATACCCGCCCGAAGGCCGGGGCGCCAAGTTCGTCCAGCGGAAAAAGGCCACAAAAACGGGTGGGCTATAGCCTTGGGGGGTGGGGCAGGCCCACTTCGTCCGCCGGACTCGGAATGGCGCGAGACTTTGCATGGAGCCTCCGTGTACCAAAAATAGGCCGCGGGCACAGCCGCGCCCAAAAATACCGGGCCGAAGTCCACGGCGCCAAGTTCGTCCAGCGGAAAGAGGCCACAAATACGGGTGGGCTATAGCCTTGGGGGGTGGGGCTGGCCAACTTCGTCCGCCGGACTCGGAATGGCGCAAGACTTTGCGAGGCGCCTCCGTGTGCCAAAAATAGGCCGCGGGCACAGCTGCGCCCAAAAATACCCACCCGAAGGCCGCGGCGCCAAGTTCGTCCTGCGGAAAAAGGCCAGAAAAACGGGTGGGCTATAGCCTTGGGGGGTGGGGCTGGCCAACTTCGTCCGCCGGACTCGGAATGGCGCGAGACTTTGCGAGGAGGCTCCGTGTACCAAAAATAGGCCGCGGGTACAACCGCGCCCAAAAATACCGGCCCGAAGTCCGCGGCGCCAAGTTCGTCCAGCGGAAAAAGGCCACAAATACGGGTGGGCTATAGCCTTGGGGGGTGGGGCTGGCCAACTTCGTCCGCCGGACTCGGAATGGCGCGAGACTTTTCAAGGAGCCTCCGTGTACCAAAAATAGGCCACGGGCACAGCCGCGCCCAAAAATACAGTCCTGAAGTCCGCGGCGCCAAGTTCGTCCAGCGGAAAAAGGCCACAAATACGGGTGGGCTATAGCCTTGGGGGGTGGGGCTGGCCAACTTCGTCCACCGGACTCAGAATGGCGCGAGACTTTCTGAAGCGCCTCCGTGTGCCATAAATAGGCTGCGGGCACAGCCGCGCCCAAAAACACCCGCCCGAAGGCCGCGGCGCAAAGTTCGTCCAGCGGAAAAAGGCCACAAAAACGGGTGGGCTATAGCCTTGGGGGGTGGGGCTGGCCCACTTCGTCCGCCGGACTCGGATTGGCGCGAGACATTGCGAGGCGCCTCCGTGTGTCAAAAATAGGTCGTGGGCACAGCCGCGCCCAAAAACACCCGCCCGAAGGCCGCGGCGCCAAGTTCGTCCAGCGGAAAAAGGCCACAAAAACGGGTGGGCTATAGCCTTGAGGGGTGGGGCTGGCCAACTTCGTCCGCCGGACTCGGAATGGCGCAAGACTTTACGAGGCGCCTCCGTGTGCCAAAAATAGGCCGCGGGCACAGCCGCGCCCAAAAATACCCACCCGAAGGCCGCGGCGCCAAGTTCGTCCTGCTGAAAAAGGCCAGAAAAACGGGTGGGCTATAGCCTTGGGGGGTGGGGCTGGCCAACTTCGTCCGTCGGACTCGGAATGGCGCGAGACTTTGCGAGGCGACTCCATGTGCCAAAAATAGGCCGCGGGCACAGCCGCGCCCAAAAACACCCGCCCGAAGGCCGCGGCGCCAAGTTCGTCCAGCGGAAAAAGGCCACAAAAACGGGTGGGCTATAGCCTTGAGGGGTGTGGCTGGCCAACTTCGTCCGCCGGACTCGGAATGGCGCGAGACTTTGCGAGGCGCCTCCGTGTGCCAAAAATATGCCGCGGGCACTGCCGCGCCCAAAAATACCCGCTCGAAGGCCGCGGCGCCAAGTTCTTCCAGTGGAAAAAGGCCACAAAAACGGGCGGGCTATAGCCTTGGGGGTGGGGCTGGCCCACTTCGTCCGCCGGACTCGGAATGGCGCGAGACTTTGCGAGGAGCCTCCGTGTACCAAAAATAGGTCGCGGGCACAGTCGCACCCAAAAATACCGGCCCGAAGTCCGCGGCGCCAATTTCGTCCAGCGGAAAAAGGCCACAAATACGGGTGGGCTATAGCCTTGGGGGGTGGGGCTGGCCAACTTCGTCCGCCGGACTCGGACTGGCGCGAGAAATTGCGAGGCACCTCCGTGTGCCAAAAATAGGCCGCGGGCACAACCGCGCCCAAAAATACCCGCTCGAAGGCCGCGGCGCCACGTTCGTCCAGCGGAAAAAGGCCACAAAAACGGGTGGGCTATAGCCTTGGGGGGTGGGGCTGGCCAACATCGTCCGCCGGACTCGGAATGGCGCGAGACTTTGTGAGGTGCCTCCGTGTGCCAAAAATAGGCCACGGGCACAGCCGCGCCAAAAAATACAGTCCTGAAGTCCGCGGCGCCAAGTTCGTCCAGCGGAAAAGGGCCACAAAAACGGGTGGGCTATAGCCTTGGGGGGTGGGGCAGGCCCACTTCGTCCGCCGGACTCGGAATGGCGCGAGACTTTGCATGGAGCCTCCGTGTACCAAAAATAGGCCGCGGGCACAGCCGCGCCCAAAAATACCGGCCCGAAGTCCACGGCGCCAAGTTCGTCCAGCGGAAAAAGGCCACAAATACGGGTGGGCTATAGCCTTGGGGGGTGGGACTGGCCAACTTCGTCCCCCGGACTCGGAATGGCGCGAGACTTTACGAGGCGCCTCCATGTGCCAAAAATAGGCCGCGGGCACAGCCGCGCCCAAAAATTTTCCCCCGAAGGCCGCGGCGCCAAGTTCGTCCAGCTGAAAAAGGCCAAAAAAACGGGTGGGATATAGCCTTGGGAGGTGGGGCTGGCCAACTTCGTCCGCCGGACTCGGAATGGCGCAAGACTTTGCGAGGCGCCTCTGTGTGCCAAAAATAGGCCGCGGGCACAGCCGCGCCCAAAAATACCCGCCCGAAGGCCGCGGCGCCAAGTTCGACCAGCGGAAAAAGGCCCCAAAAACGTGTGGGCTATAGCCTTGGGGGGTGGGGCTGGCCAACTTCGTCCGCCGGACTCGGAATGGCTCGAGACTTTGCGAGGTGCCTCCGTGTGCCAAAAATAGGCCGCGGGCGCAGTCGCGCCCAAAAATACCAGCCCGAAGGCCGCGGCGCCAAGTTCGTCCAGCGGAAAAAGGCCACAAAAACGGGTGGGCAATAGCCTTGGGGGGTGGGGCTGGCCAACTTCGTCCCCCGGACTCAGAATGGCGCGAGACTTTGCAAGCGGCCTCCTTGTGCCAAAAATAGGCCGCGGGCACAGTCGCGCACAAAAATACCCGCCCGAAGGCCATGGCGCCAAGTTCGTCCAGCGGAAAAGGGCCACAAAAACGGGTGGGCTATAGCCTTGGGGGGTGGGGCAGGCCCACTTCGTCCGCCGGACTCGGAATGGCGCGAGACTTTGCATGGAGCCTCCGTGTACCAAAAATAGGCCGCGGGCACAGCCGCGCCCAAAAATACCGGCCCGAAGTCCACGGCGCCAAGTTCGTCCAGCGGAAAAAGGCCACAAATACGGGTGGGCTATAGCCTTGGGGGGTGGGGCTGGCCAACTTCGTCCGCCGGACTCGGAATGGCGCGAGACATTGCGAGGCTCCTCCGTGTACCAAAAATAGGCCGCGGGCACAGCCGCTCCCAAAAATACCCGCTCGAAGGCAGTGGCGCCAAGTTCGTCCAGCGGAAAAAGGCCACAAAAACGGGTGGGCTATAGCCTTGGGGGGTGGGGCTGGCCAACTTCGTCCGCCGGACTCGGAATGGCGCGAGACTTTGCGAGGCTCCTCCGTGTTCCAAAAATAGGCCGCGGGCACAGCTGCGCCCAAAAATACCCACCGAAGGCGCGCGGCGCCAAGTTCGTCCCCTGCGGAAAAGGCCAGAAAAACGGGTGGGCTATAGCCTTGGGGGGTGGGGCTGGCCAACTTCGTCCGCCGGACTCGGAATGGCGCGAGACTTTGCGAGGAGGCTCCGTGTACCAAAAATAGGCCGCGGGTACAACCGCGCCCAAAAATACCGGCCCGAAGTCCGCGGCGCCAAGTTCGTCCAGCGGAAAAAGGCCACAAATACGGGTGGGCTATAGCCTTGGGGGGTGGGGCTGGCCAACTTCGTCCGCCGGACTCGGAATGGCGCGAGACTTTGCGAGGAGCCTCCGTGTACCAAAAATAGGCCACGGGCACAGCCGCGCCCAAAAATACAGTCCTGAAGTCCGCGGCGCCAAGTTCGTCCAGCGGAAAAAGGCCACAAATACGGGTGGGCTATAGCCTTGGGGGGTGGGGCTGGCCAACTTCGTCCACCGGACTCAGAATGGCGCGAGACTTTCTGAAGCGCCTCCGTGTGCCATAAATAGGCTGCGGGCACAGCCGCGCCCAAAAACACCCGCCCGAAGGCCGCGGCGCAAAGTTCGTCCAGCGGAAAAAGGCCACAAAAACGGGTGGGCTATAGCCTTTGGGAGTGGGGCTGGCCAACTTCGTCCCCCGGACTCGGAATGGCGCGAGACTTTACGAGGCGCCTCCATGTGCCAAAAATAGGCCGTGGGCACAGCCGCGCCCAAAAATATCCGCCCGAAGGCCGCGGCGCCAAGTTCGTCCAGCGGAAAAAGGTCGCAAAAACGGGTGGGCTATAGCCTTGGGGGGTGGGGCTGGCCAACTTCGTCCGCCGGACTCCAAATGGCGCGAGACTTTGCGAGCGGCCTCCGTGTGCCAAAAATTGGCCCCGGGCAGAGCCGCACCCAAAAATACCCGCCCGAAGGCCGCGGCGCCAAGTTCGTCCAGCGGAAAAAGGCCACAAAAACGGGTGGGCTATAGCCTTGGGGGGTGGGGCTGGCCGACTTCGTCCGCCGGACTCGGAATGGCGCGAGACTTTGCAAGGCACCTCCGTGTGCTAAAAATAGGCCGCGGACACAGTCGCGCCCAAAAATACCCACCCGAAGGCCGCGGCGCCAAGTTCGTCCAGCGGAAAAAAGCCACAAAAACGGGTGGGCTATAGCCTTGGGGGGTGGGGCTGGCCAACTTTGTCCGCCGGACTCGGAATGGCGCGAGACTTTGTGAGGCACCTCCGTGTGCCAAAAATTGGCCGCGGGCACTGCCGCGCCCAAAAATAACCGACCGAAGGCCGGGGCGCCAAGTTTGTCCAGCAGAAAAAGGCCGCAAAAACCGGTGGGCTATAGCATTGGGGGGTGGGGCAGGCCAATTTCGTCCGCCGGACTCGGAATGGCGCGAGACTTTGCGAGCGGCCTCCGTGTGCCAAAAATAGACCCGGGTGCAGCCGCGCCCAAAAATAACAGCCCGAAGGCCGGGGCGCCAAGTTCGTCCAGCGGAAAAAGGCAGCAAAAACGGGTGGGCTATAGCCTTGGGGGGTGGGGCTGGCCGACTTTGTCCGCCGGACTCGGAATGGCGCGAGACTTTGCGAGGGGCCTCCGTGTACCAAAAATAGGCCGCGAGCACAGCCGCGACCAAAAATAACCCCCCGAAGGCCGGGACGCCAAGTTCGTCCAGCGGAAAAAGGCCACAAAAACGGGTGGGCTATAGCCTTGGGGGGTGGGGCTGGCCAACTTCGTCCGCCGGACTCGGAATGGCGCGAGACTTTACGAGGGGCCTCCGTGTGCCAAAAATAGGCCGTGGGCACGGCCGCGCCAAAATATAACCGCCCGAAGGGCGGGGCGCCAAGTTCGTCCAGTGGAAAAAGGCCACAAAAACGGGTGGGCTATAGCCTTGGGGGGTGGGGCTGGCCAACTTCGTCCGCCGGACTCGGAATGGCGCGAGACTTTGCGAGGGGCCTCTGAGTGCGCAAAATAGGCCGCGGGCACGGCCGCGCCAAAAAATATCCGCCCGAAGGCCGGGGCGCCAAGTTCGTCCAGCGGCAAAAGGAAACAAAAACGGGTGGGCTATAGCCTTGGGGGGTGGGGCTGGCCAACTTCGTCCGCCGGACTCGGAATGGCGCGAGACTTTGCGAGGGGCCTCCGTGTGCCAAAAATAGGCCACGGGCGCAGCCGCACCGAAAAATAACCGCCCGAAGGGCGGGGCGCCAAGTTCGTCCAGTGGAAAAAGGCCACAAAAACGGGTGGGCTATAGCCTTGGGGGGTGGGGCTGGCCAACTTCTTCCGCCGGACTCGGAATGGCGCGAGACTTTGCGAGGGGCCTCTGAGTGCGAAAAATAGGCCGCGGGCACGGCCGCGCCAAAAAATATCCGCCCGAAGGCCGGGGCGCCAAGTTCGTCCAACGGAAAAAGGCAACAAAAACGGGTGGGCTATAGCCTTGGGGGGTGGGGCTGGCCAACTTTGTCCGCCGGACTCGGAATGGCGCGAGACTTTGTGAGGCACCTCCGTGTGCCAAAAATTGGCCGCGGGCACTGCCGCGCCCAAAAATAACCGACCGAAGGCCGGGACGCCAAGTTTGTCCAGCAGAAAAAAGCCGCAAAAACCGGTGGGCTATAGCGTTGGGGGGTGGGGCAGGCCAATTTCGTCCGCCGGACTCGGAATGGCGCGAGACTTTGCGAGCGGCCTCCGTGTGCCAAAAATAGACCCGGGCGCAGCCGCGCCCAAAAATAACAGCCCGAAGGCCGGGGCGCCAAGTTCGTCCAGCGGAAAAAGGCAGCAAAAACGGGTGGGCTATAGCCTTGGGGGGTGGGGCTGGCCGACTTTGTCCGCCGGACTCGGAATGGCGCGAGACTTTGCGAGGGTCCTCCGTGTACCAAAAATAGGCCGCGAGCACAGCCGCGACCAAAAATAACCCCCCGAAGGCCGGGACGCCAAGTTCGTCCAGCGGAAAAAGGCCACAAAAACGGGTGGGCTATAGCCTTGGGGGGTGGGGCTGGCCAACTTCGTCCGCCGGAGTCGGAATGGCGCGAGACTTTGCGAGGGGCCTCCGTGTTCCAAAACTAGGCCGCGGGCACAGCCACGCCCAAAAATAACCGCCCGAAGGCCGGGGCGCCAAGTTCGTCCAGCGGAAAAAGGGCACAAAAACGGGTGGGCTGTAGCCTTGGGGGGTGGGGCTGGCCGACTTCGTCTGCCGGACTCGGAATGGCGCGAGACTTTGCGAGGGGCCTCCGAGTGCGAAAAATAGGCCGCGGGCACGGCCGCGCCAAAATATAACCGCCCGAAGGGCGGGGCGCCAAGTTCGTCCAGCGGAAAAAGCCCACAAAAACGGGTGGGCTATAGCCTGGGGGGGTGGGGCTGGCCGACTTCGTCCCCCGGACTCGGAATGGCGCGAGACTTTGCGAGGGGCCTCCGTGTTCCAAAACTAGGCCGCGGGCACAGCCGCGCCCAAAATTAACCGCCCGAAGGCCGGGGCGCCAAGTTCGTCCAGCGGCAAAAGGAAACAAAAACGGGTGGGCTATAGCCTTGGGGGATGGGGCTGGCCAACTTCGTCCGCCGGACTCGGAATGGCGCGAGACTTTGCGAGGGGCCTCCGCGTGCGAAAAATAGGCCGCGGGCACAGCCGTACCCAAAAATAACCGCCCGAAGGCCGGGGCGCCAAGTTCGTCCAGCGGAAAAAGGCCACAAAAACGGGTGGGCTATAGCCTTGGGGGGTGGGGCTGGCCAACTTCGTCCGCCGGACTCGGAATGGCGCGAGACTTTACGAGGGGCCTGCGTGTGCCAAAAATAGGCCGCGGGCACGGCCGCGCTCAAAAATAACCGCTCGAAGGCCGGGGCGCCAAGTTCGTCCAGCGGCAAAAGGCCACAAAAACGGGTGGGCTATAGCCTTGGGGGGTGGGGCTGGCCAACTTCGTCCGCCGGACTCGGAATGGCGCGAGACTTTGCGAGGGGCCTCCGTGTGCCAAAAATAGGCCACGGGTGCAGCCGCGCCGAAAAATAACCGCCCGAAGGGCGGGGCGCCAAGTTCGTCCAGTGGAAAAAGGCCACAAAAACGGGTGGGCTATAGCCTTGGGGGGTGGGGCTGGCCAACTTCGTCCGCCGGACTCGGAATGGCGCGAGACTTTGCGAGGGGCCTCCGTGTGCCAAAAATAGGCCGCGGGCACAGCCGCCCCCAAAAATAACCGCCCAAAGGCCGTGGCGCAAGGTTCGTGCAGCGGAAAAAAGGCCACAAAAACAGGTGGGCTATAGCCTTGGGGGGTGGGGCTGGCCAAGTTCGTCCGCCGGACTCGGAATGGCGCGAGACTTTGCGAGGGGACTCCGAGTGCCAAAAATAGGCCGCGGGCACAGCCGTACCCAAAAATAACCGCCCGAAGGCCGGGGCGCCAAGTTCGTCCAGCGGAAAAAGGCCACAAAAACGGGTGGGCTATAGCCTTGGGGGGTGGGGCTGGCCAACTTCGTCCGCCGGACTCGGAATGGCGCGAGACTTTACGAGGGGCCTCCGTGTGCCAAAAATAGGCCGCGGGCACGGCCGCGCTAAAAAATAACCACTCGAAGGACGGGGCGCGAAGTTCGTCCAGCTGAAAAAGGCCACAAAAACGGGTGGGCTATAGCCTTGGGGGGTGGGCCTGGTCCAATTCGTCCGCCGGACTCGGAATGGCGGGAGATTTTGCGAGGGGCCTCCGTGTGCCAAAAATAGGCCGCAGGCACAGCCGCGCCCAAAAATAACCGCCCGAAGGCCGGGGCGCCAAGTTCGTCCAGCGGAAAAAGGGAACAAAAACGGGTGGGCTATAGCCTTGGGGGGTGGGGCTGGCCGAGTTCGTCTGCAGGACTCGGAATGGCGCGAGACTTTGCGAGGGGCCTCTGAGTGCGAAAAATAGGCCGCGGGCACGGCCGCGCCCAAAAATAACCGCCCGAAGGTCGGGGCGCCAAGTTCGTCCAGCGGAAAAAGGCCACAAAAACGGATGGGCTATAGCCTTGGGGGGTGGGGCTGGCCAACTTCGTCCGGCGGACTTGGAATGGCGCGAGACTTTTCGAGGGGCCTCCGTGTGCCAAAAATAGACCGCGGGCACAGCCGCACCCAAAAATAACCGCCCGAAGGCCGGGGCGCCAAGTTCGTCCAGCGGAAAAAAGGCCACAAAAACAGGTGGGCTATAGCCTTGGGGGGTGGGGCTGGCCAAGTTCGTCCGCCGGACTCGGAATGGCGCGAGACTTTGCGAGGGGTCTCCGCGTGCGAAAAATAGGCCGCGGGCAAAGCCGTACCCAAAAATGACCGCCCGAAGGCCGGGGCGCCAAGTTCGTCCAGCGGAAAAAGGCCACAAAAACGGGTGGGCTATAGCCTTGGGGGGTGGGGCTGGCCAACTTCGTCCGCCGGACTCGGAATGGCGCGAGACTTTACGAGGGGCCTGCGTGTGCCAAAAATAGGCCGCGGGCACGGCCGCGCTCAAAAATAACCGCTCGAAGGCCGGGGCGCCAAGTTCGTCCAGCGGAAAAAAGGCCACAAAAACGGGTGGGCTATAGCCTTGGGGGGTGGGGCTGGCCAACTTCGTCCGCCGGACTCGGAATGGCGCGAGACTTTGCGAGGGGCCTCCGTGTGCCAAAAATAGGCCACGGGTGCAGCCGCGCCGAAAAATAACCGCCCGAAGGGCGGGGCGCCAAGTTCGTCCAGTGGAAAAAGGCCACAAAAACGGGTGGGCTATAGCCTTGGGGGGTGGGGCTGGCCAACTTCGTCCGCCGGACTCGGAATGGCGCGAGACTTTGCGAGGGGCCTCCGTGTGCCAAAAATAGGCCGCGGGCACAGCCGCCCCCAAAAATAACCGCCCAAAGGCCGGGGCGCAAGGTTCGTGCAGCGGAAAAAAGGCCAGAAAAACAGGTGGGCTATAGCCTTGGGGGGTGGGGCTGGCCAAGTTCGTCCGCCGGACTCGGAATGGCGCGAGACTTTGCGAGGGGTCTCCGCGTGCGAAAAATAGGCCGCGGGCACAGCCGTACCCAAAAATAACCGCCCGAAGGCCGGGGCGCCAAGTTCGTCCAGCGGAAAAAGGCCACAAAAACGGGTGGGCTATAGCCTTGGGGGGTGGGGCTGGCCAACTTCGTCCGCCGGACTCGGAATGGCGCGAGACTTTACGAGGGGCCTCCGTGTGCCAAAAATAGGCCGCGGGCACGGCCGCGCTAAAAAATAACCACTCGAAGGCCGGGGCGCGAAGTTCGTCCAGCTGAAAAAGGCCACAAAAACGGGTGGGCTATAGCCTTGGGGGGTGGGCCTGGTCCAATTCGTCCGCCGGACTCGGAATGGCGGGAGATTTTGCGAGGGGCCTCCGTGTGCCAAAAATAGGCCGCAGGCACAGCCGCGCCCAAAAATAACCGCCCGAAGGCCGGGGCGCCAAGTTCGTCCAGCGGAAAAAGGGAACAAAAACGGGTGGGCTATAGCCTTGGGGGGTGGGGCTGGCCGAGTTCGTCTGCAGGACTCGGAATGGCGCGAGACTTTGCGAGGGGCCTCTGAGTGCGAAAAATAGGCCGCGGGCACGGCCGCGCCCAAAAATAACCGCCCGAAGGTCGGGGCGCCAAGTTCGTCCAGCGGAAAAAGGCCACAAAAACGGATGGGCTATAGCCTTGGGGGGTGGGGCTGGCCAACTTCGTCCGGCGGACTTGGAATGGCGCGAGACTTTTCGAGGGGCCTCCGTGTGCCAAAAATAGACCGCGGGCACAGCCGCGCCCAAAAATAACCGCCCGAAGGCCGGGGCGCCAAGTTCGTCCAGCGGAAAAAGGCCACAAAAATGGGTGGGCTATAGCCTTGGGGGGTGGGGCAGGCCGACTTCGTCCGCCGGACTCGGAGTAGCGCGAGACTTTGCGAGGGGCCTCCGTGTGCCAAAAATAGGCCACGGGCGCAGCCGCGCCGAAATATAACCGCCCGAAGGGCGGGGCGCCAAGTTCGTCCAGCGGAAAAAGCCCACAAAAACGGGTGGGCTATAGCCTTGCGGGGTGCGGCTGGCCGACTTCGTCCGCCAGACTCGGAATTGCGCGAGACTTTACGAGGGGCCTCCGTGTGCCAAAAATAGACCGCGGGCACAGCCGCGACAAAAAATAACCGCCCGAAGGCCGGGGCGCCAAGTTCGTCCAGCTGAAAAATAGCCAAAAAACGGGTGGGCTATAGCCTTGGGGGGAGGGGCTGGCCAACTTCGTCCGCCGGACTCGGAATGGCGCGAGACTTTGCGAGGGGCCTCCGTGTGCCAAAAATAGGCCACGGGTGCAGCCGCGCCGAAAAATAACCGCCCGAAGGGCGGGGCGCCAAGTTCGTCCAGTGGAAAAAGGCCACAAAAACGGGTGGGCTATAGCCTTGGGGGGTGGGGCTGGCCAACTTCGTCCGCCGGACTCGGAATGGCGCGAGACTTTGCGAGGGGCCTCCGTGTGCCAAAAATAGGCCGCGGGCACAGCCGCCCCCAAAAATAACCGCCCAAAGGCCGGGGCGCAAGGTTCGTGCAGCGGAAAAAAGGCCACAAAAACAGGTGGGCTATAGCCTTGGGGGGTGGGGCTGGCCAAGTTCGTCCGCCGGACTCGGAATGGCGCGAGACTTTGCGAGGGGTCTCCGCGTGCGAAAAATAGGCCGCGGGCACAGCCGTACCCAAAAATAACCGCGCGAAGGCCGGGGCGCCAAGTTCGTCCAGCGAAAAAGGCCACAAAAACGGGTGGGCTATAGCCTTGGGTGTGTGGGCTGGCCAACTTCGTCCGCCCGGACTCGGAATGGCGCGAGACTTTACGAGGGGCCTCCGTGTGCCAAAAAGAACGCGGGCACGTCCGCGCTAAAAATAACCACTCGAAGGCCGGGGCGCGAAGTTCGTCCAGCTGAAAAAGGCCACAAAAACGGGTGGGCTATAGCCTTGGGGGGTGGGCCTGGTCCAATTCGTCCGCCGGACTCGGAATGGCGGGAGATTTTGCGAGGGGCCTCCGTGTGCCAAAAATAGGCCGCAGGCACAGCCGCGCCCAAAATTAACCGCCCGATGGCCGGGGCGCCAAGTTCGTCCAGCGGAAAAAGGGAACAAACCCGGGTGGGCTATCGCCTTGGGGGGTGGGGCTGGCCGAGTTCGTCTGCAGGACTCGGAATGGCGCGAGACTTTGCGAGGGGCCTCTGAGTGCGAAAAATAGAGCGCGGGCACGGCCGCGCCCAAAAATAACCGCCCGAAGGCCGGGGCGCCAAGTTCGTCCAGCGGAAAAAGGCCACAAAAACGGGTGGGCTATAGCCTTGGGGGGTGGGGCTGGCCAACTTCGTCCGGCGGACTTGGAATGGCGCGAGACTTTTCGAGGGGCCTCCGTGTGCCAAAAATAGACCGCGGGCACAGCCGCGCCCAAAAATAACCGCCCGAAGGCCGGGGCGCCAAGTTCGTCCAGCGGAAAAAGGCCACAAAAATGGGTGGGCTATAGCCTTGGGGGGTGGGGCAGGCCGACTTCGTCCGCCGGACTCGGAGTAGCGCGAGACTTTGAGAGTGGCCTCCGAGTACCAAAAATAGGCCATGGCGCAGCGCGCTGAAAATAACCGCCCGAAGGGCGGGGCGCCAAGTTCGTCCAGCGGAAAAAGCCCACAAAAACGGGTGGGCTATAGCCTTGCGGGGTGGGGCTGGCCGACTTCGTCCGCCAGACTCGGAATTGCGCGAGACTTTACGAGGGGCCTCCGTGTGCCAAAAATAGACCGCGGGCACAGCCGCGACAAAAAATAACCGCCCGAAGGCCGGGGCGCCAAGTTCGTCCAGCTGAAAAATAGCCAAAAAACGGGTGGGCTATAGCCTTGGGGGGAGGGGCTGGCCAACTTCGTCCGCCGGACTCGGAATGGGACGAGACTTTGTGAGTGGCCTCCGCGTACCAAAAATAGGCCACGGGCACAGCCGCACTAAAAAATAACCGCCCGAAGGCCGGGGCGCCAAGTTCATCCAGCTGAAAAATGGCCAAAAAACCGGTGGGCTATAGGCTTGGGGGGAGGGGCTGGCCAACTTCGTCCGCCGGACTCGGAATGGGGCGAACCTTTGCGAGCGGCATCCGCGTACCAAAAATAGGCCTCGGTCACAGCCGTACCCAAAAATAACTGCCCGAAGGTCGGTGCGCCCAAACCCCCCAGCGGAAAAATGGCCAAAAAACAAGTGAGCTATAGCCTTGGGGGGAGGGGCTGGCCAACTTCGTCCGCCGGACTCGGAATGGGGTGAGACTTTACGAGCGGCCTTCGCGTGCCAAAAATAGGCTGCGGGCACAACCGCGTCCAAAAATAACGGCCCGAAGGCCGGGGCGCCAAGTTCGTCCAGCGGAAAAATGGACAAAAAAAGGGGTGGGCTATAGCCTTGGGGGGAGGGGCTGGCCAACTTCGTCCGCCGTACTCGGAATGGGGCGAGACTTTGCGAGCAGCCTCCGCGTGCAAAAAATAGGCCACGGGCACAGCCGTACCCAAAAATAACCGCCCGAAGGCTGGGGCGCCAAGTTCGTCCAGCGGAAAAATGGCAAAAAAACGGGTGGGCTATATCCTTGGGGGGAGGGGCTGGACAACTTCACCCGCTGGACTCGGCATGGGGTGAGACTTTGCGAGCGGCCTCTGCGTGCCAAAAATAGGCCGCGGGCACAGCCGCGCCCAAAAATAACCACCCGAAGCCAGGGCGCCAAGTTCGTCCAGCGGAAAAATGGCCAAAAAACGGGTGGGCTATAGCCTTGGGGGGAGGGGCTGGCCAACTTCGTCCGCCGAACTTGGAATGGGGTGAGACTTTGCGAGCTGCCTCCGCGTGCCAGAAATAGGCCACGGGCACAGCCTCGCCCAAAAATAACCACCCGAAGGTCGGCGTGCCCAAACCCCCCAGCGTAAAAATGGCCAAAAAACGGGTGGGCTATAGCCTTGGGGGGAGGGGCTGGCCAACTTCGTCCGCCGGACTCGGAATGGGGCGAGACTTTGCGATCGGCCTCCGCGTGCCAAAAATAGGCCGCGGCTACAGCCGCGCCCAAAAATAACTTCCCGAAGGCCGGGGCGTCAAGTTCGACCAGCGGAAAAATGGCCAAAAAACGGGTGGGCTATAGCCTTGCGGGGAGGGGCTGGCCCACTTCGTCCGCCGGACTCGGAATGGGGCGAGAATTTGCGAACGGCCTCCGCGTGCCAAAAATAGGCCGCTGGCACAGCCGCACCCAAAAATAACCGCCCGAAGGTCGGCGCGCCCAAACCCCCCAACGGAAAAATGGCCAAAAAACGGGTGGGCTATAGCCTTGGGGGGAGGGGCTGGCCCACTTCGTCCGCCGGAGTCGGAATGGGGCGAGACTTTGCGAGCGGCTTCCGCGTGCCAAAAATAGGCCATGGGCACAGCTGCGCCCAAAAATAACTGCCCGAAGGCCGGGGCGCCAAGTTCGTCCAGAGGAAAAATGGCCAAAAAACGGGTGGGCTATAGCCTTGGGGGGAGGGGCAGGCCAACTTCGTACGCCGGACTCGGAATGGGGTGAGACTTTGCGAGTGGCCTCTGCGTACCAAAAATAGGCCACGGGCACAGCCGCGCCCAAACCCCCCAGCGGAAAAATAGCCAAAAAACGGGTGGGCTATAGCATTGGGGGGAGGGGCTGGCCAACTTCGTCCGCCGGAATCGGAATGGGTCGAGACTTTGCGAGCAGCCACCGCGTGCCAAAAATAGGCCGCGGGCACAGCCGTGCCCAAAAATAACCGCCCGAAGGCCGGGGCGCGAAGTTCGTCCAGCGGAAAAATGGCCAAAAAACGGGTGGGCTATAGCCTCGGGGGGAGGAGGAGCTGGCCAACTTCGTCCGCCGGACTCGGAATGGGACGAGACTTTGCGAGCGGACTCCGCGTGCCAAAAATAGGCCGCAGACACAGCCGAGCCAAAAAATAACTGCCCGATGGCCGGGGCGCGAAGTTCGTCCAGCGGAAAAATGGCCAAAAAACGGGTGGGCTATAGCCTTGGGGGGAGGGGCTGGCCGACTTCGTCCGCCGGACTCGGATTGGGGCGAGACTTTGCGAGCGGCCTCCGCGTGCCAAAAATAGGCAACGGCGACAGCCGCGCCCAAAAATAACTACCCGAAGGTCGGAGCGCCCAAACCCCCCAGCGGAAAAATGTCCAAAAAACGGGTGGGCTATAGCCTTGGGGGGAGGGGCTGGCCAACTTCGTCTGCCGGACTCGGAATGGGGTGAGACTTTGTGAGCGGCCTCCGTATGCCAAAAATAGGCCGAGGGCACAGCCGCGCCCAAAAATAACTGCCCGAAGGCCGGGGCGTCAAGTTCGTCCAGCGGAAAAATGGCCAAAAAACGGGTGGGCTATAGCTTTGGGGGGAGGGGCTGGCCTACTTCGTCCGCCGAACTCGGAATGGGGCGAGACTTTGCGAGCTGCCTCCGCGTTCCAAAAATAGGCCGCGGGCACAGCCGCATCCAAAAATTATCCCCCGAAGGTCGTTGCGCACAAACCCCCCAGCGGAAAAATGGCCAAAAAACGGGTGGGCTATAGCCTTGGGGGGAGGGGCTGGCCAACTTCGTCCGCCGGACTCGGAATGGGGCGAGACTTTGCGAGCGGCCTCCACGTGCCAAAAATAGGCCGCGGGCACAGCCGCGTCCAAAAATTATCCCCCGAAGGTCGTTGCGCACAAACCCCCCAGCGGAAAAATGGCCAAAAAACGGGTGGGCTATAGCCTTGGGGGGAGGGGCTGGCCAACTCCGTCCGCCGGACTCGGAATGGGACGAGCTTTACGAGCAGCCTCCGCGTGCCAAAAATAGGCCGCGGGCACTGTCGCGTCCAAAAATAACCGCCCGAAGGCTGGGGCGCCAAGTTCGTCAAGCGGAAAAATGGCAAAAAAACGGGTGGGCTATATCCTTGGGGGGAGGGGTTGGACAACTTCACCCGCCGGACTCGGAATGGGGCGAGACTTTGCGAGCGGCCTCTGCGTGCCAAAAATAGGCCGTGGGCACAGCCGCGCCCAAAAATAACCACCCGAAGCCAGGGTGCCAAGTTCGTCCAGCGGAAAAATGGCCAAAAAACGGGTGGGCTATAGCCTTGGGGGGGGGGGGGCTGGCCGACTTCGTCCGCCGAACTCGGAATGGGGCGAGACTTTGCGAGCTGCCTCCGCGTGCCAGAAAATAGGCCACGGGCACAGCCTCGCCCAAAAATAACCACCCGAAGGTCGGCGCGCCCAAACCCCCCAGCGAAAAAATGGCCAAAAAACGGGTGGTCTATAGCCTTGGGGGGAGGGGCTGGCCAACTTCGTCCGCCGGACTCGGAATGGGGCGAGCTTTGCGAGCGGCCTCCGCGTGCCAAAAATAGGCCGCAGGCACTGTCGCGTCCAAAAATAACCACCCGAAGGCCGGGGCGCCAAGTTCGTCCAGCGGAAAAATGGCCAATAAACGGGTGGGCTATATCCTTGGGGGGAGGGGCTGGCCAACTTCATCCGCCGGACTCGGAATGGGGCGAGACTTTACGAGCGGCCTCCGCGTGCCAAAAATAGTCCATGGGCACAGCCGCACCCAAAAATAACCCCCCGAAGGCCGGGGCGCCAAGTTCGTCCAGCGGAAAAATGGCCAAATAATGGGTGGGCTATAGCCTTGGGGGGAGGGGCTGGCCGACTTCGTCCGCCGGACTCAGAATGGGGCGAGAGTTTGCGAACGGCCTCCGCGTGCCAAAAATAGGCCGTGGGCTCAGCCGCGCCCAAAAATAACCGCCCGAACGCTGGGGCGCCAAGTTCGTCCAGCGGAAAAATGGCCAAAAAACGGGTGGGCTATAGCCTTGGGGGGAGGGGCTGGCCCACTTCGTCCGCCGGACTCGGAATGGGGCGAGACTTTACGAGTGGCCTCCGCGTGCCAAAAATAGGCCACGGCGACAGCCGCACCCAAAAATAACTGCCCGAAGGTCGGAGCGCCCAAACCCCCCAGCGGAAAAATGGCCAAAAAACGGTTGGGCTATAGCCTTGGGGGGAGGGGCTGTCCAACTTCGTACGCCGGACACGGAATGGGGCGAGACTTTGCGAGCGGCCTCCGCGTGCCAAAAATAGGCTGCGGGCACAACCGGACCCAAAAATAACCCCCCGATGGTCGGCGCGCCCAAACCCCCCAGCGGAAAAATGGCCAAAAAACGGGTGGGCTATAGCCTTGGGGGGAGGGGCTGGCCAACTTCATCCGCCGGACTCGGAATGGGGCGAGACTTTTCGAGCGGCCTCCGCGTGCCAAAAATAGGCCGCGGGCACAGCCGTACCCAAAAATAACCGCCCGAAGGCCGGGGCGCCAAGTTCGTCCAGTGGAAAAATAGCCAAAAAACTGGTGGGCTATAGCCTCGGGGGGAGGGGCTGGCACTTCCTCCGCCGGACTCGGAATGGAGCGAGACGTTGCGAGCGGCCTCCGCGTGCCAAAAATAGGCTTCGGGCACAGCCGCGCCCAAAAATAACCCCCCGAAGGCCGGGGCGCCAAGTTCGTCTAGCGGAAAAATGGCCAAAACACGGGTGGGCTATAGCCTTGGGCGGAGGGCCTGGCCCACTTCGTCCGCCGGACTCGGAATGGGGCGAGACTTTGCGAGCGGCCTCCGCGTGCCAAAAATTGGCCGCGGGCATAGCCGAGCCCAAAAATAACCGCCTGAAGGCCGGAGCGCCAAGTTCGTCCAGTGGAAAAATGGCCAAAAAACGGGTGGGCTATAGCCTTGGGGGGAGGGGCTGGCCCACTTCGTCCGCCGGACTCAGAATGGGGCGAGACATTGCAAGCGGCCTCCGCGTGCCAAAAATACGCCGTGGGCACAGCCGCACCCAAAAATAACCCCCCGAAGGTCGGCGCGCCCAAACCCCCAAGCGGAAAAATGGCCAAAAAACGGGTAGGCTATAGCCTTGGGGGGAGTGGCTGGCCCACTTCGTCCGCCGGACTCGGAATGGGGCGAAACTTTCGAGCGGCCACCGCGTGCCAAAAATAGGCCGCGGGCATAGCCGAGCCCAAAAATAACCGCCCGAAGGCCGGGGCGCCAAGTTCGTCCAGTGGAAAAATGGCCAAAATACGGGTGGGCTATAGCCTCGGGGGAGGGCTGGCCAACCCGTCCGCGGACTCAGAATGGGGCGAGACTTTTGCGAGCGGCCTCCGCGTGCCAAAAATATGCCACAGGCACAGCCGCACCCAAAAATAACCGCCCGAAGGTCGGGCGCGCCCAAACCCCCAGCGGAAAAATGGCCAAAAACGGGTGGGCTATAGCCTTGGGGGGGAGGGGCTAGCCAACTCGTCCGCGGACTCGGAATGGGGCGAGACTATGCGAGCGTCCTCCGCGTGCCAAAAATAGGCCGCTGGGCACAGCCGCACCAAAAATAACCGCCCGAAGGTCGCGCGCCCAAACCCCAGCGGAAAAATGGCCAAAAAACGGGTGGGCTATAGCCTTGGGGGGAGGGGCTGGCCAACTTCGTCCGCCGGACTCGGAATGGGGCGAGACTGTCCAGCAGTCTCCGTGTGCAAAAAAATAGGCATGGGCACAGCCGCGCCCAAAAATAACCACCCGAAGGCCGGGGCGCCAAGTTCGTCCAGCGGAAAAATGGCCAAAAAACGGTTGGGCTATAGGCTTGGGGGGAGGGGCTGGCCCACTTCGTCCGCCGGACTTGGAATGGGGCGAGACTTTGCGAGCGGCCTCCGCGTGCCAAAAATAGGCCGCGGGCACAGCCGGACCCAAAAATAACCCCCCGAAGGTCGGCGCGCCTAAACCCCCCAGCGGAAAAATGGCCAAAAAACGGGTGGGCTATAGCCTTGGGGGGAGGGGCTGGCCAACTTCGTCCGCCGGACTCGGAATGGGGCGAGACTATGCGAGCGGCCTCCGCGTGCCAAAAATAGGCCGCGGGCACAACCGCGCCCAAAAATAACCCCCCGCAGGTCGTTGCGTCCAAACCCCCCAGCGGAAAAATGGCCAAAAAACGGGTGGGATATAGCCTTGGGGGGAGGGTCTGGCCAACTTCGTCCGCCGGACTCAGAATGGGGCGAGACTTTGCGAGCGGCCTCCGCGTGCCAAAAATGGCCGCGGCCAAAAATAACCGCCCGAAGGTCGGCGCGCCCAAACCCCCCAGCGGAAAAATGGCCAAAAAACGGGTGGGCTATAGCCTTCGGGGGAGGGGCTGGCCGACTTCGTACGCCGGACTCGGAATGGCGGAGACTTTGCGAGTGGCCTCCGCGTGCCAAAAATAGGCCGCGGTCAGAGCCGCGCCAAAAAATAACCCCCCAAAGGCCGGCGCGCCAAGTTGCCCAAATGGAAATATGGCCAAAAATGGGTGGGCTATAGCCTTGGGGGAGGGCTGGCCAACCGTCCGCGGGCTCGGTATGGGGCGAGACTTTGCGAGCGGCCTCCGCGTTCAAAAAATAGGCCTCGGGCACAGCCGTGACCAAAATTAAACCCCCGAATGGAGGGGAGCGTAGTTCGTCTAGCGGAAAAATTGCCAAAAAACAGGTGGGCTATAGCCTTGGGGGGAGGGGCTGGCCCACTTCGTCCGCCGGACTCAGAATGGGACAAGACTTTACGAGCGGCCTCTGTGTGTGAAAAATAGGCCGCGGGCACAGCCGCGCCCAAAAATAACCCCCCGAAGGTCGGCGCACCCAAACCCCCCAGCGGAAAAATGGCGAAAAAACGGGTGGTCAATAGCCTTGGGGGGAGGGGCTGGCCAACTTCGTCCGCCGGACTCGGAATGGCGCCAGACTTTACGAGCGGCCTCCACGTGCCAAAAATAGGCCGCGGACACAGCCATGCCCAACAATAACCACCCAAAGGTCGGCGCGCCCATAACCCCCAGCGGAAAAATGGCCAAAAAACGGGTGGGCTATAGCCTTGGGGGGATGGGCTGGCCAACTTCATCCGCCGGACTCATAATGGGGGGAGACTTTGCGAGCGGCCTCCGCGAGCCAAAAATAGGCCACGGGCACAGCCGTGCCCAATAATAACCCCCCGAAGGTCGGCGCACCCAAACCCCCCAGCGGAAAAATGGCCAAAAAACGGGTGGGCTATGGCCTTGGGGGGAGGGGATGGCCAACTTCGTCCGCCGGACTCGGAATGGGGAGAGACGTTGCGAGCGGCTTCCGCATACCAAAAATAGGCCACGGGTACAGCCACGCCCAAACATAACCCCCCGAAGGCCAGCGCGCCAAGTACGTCCAGCGGAAAGATGGCCAAAAAACGGGTGGCCTATAGCCTTGGGGGGAAGGGCTGGCCAGCTTCGTCCGCCGGACTCGGAATGGGGTGAGACTTTTCGAGCGGCCTCCGCGTTCCAAAAATAGGCCGCAGGCGCAGCTGCACCCAAAAATAACCGCCCGAAGGCCGGGGCGCCAAGTTCGCCCAGCGGAAAAATGGCCAAAAAACGGGTGGGCTATAGCCTTGGGGGGAGGGGCTGGCCAACTTCGTCCGCCGGACTCGGAATGGGGCGAGACTTTACGAGCGGCCTCCGCATGCCAAAAATAGGCCGTGGACACAGCCACGCCAAAAAATAACCGCCCGAAGGCCGGGGTGACAAGTTCGCCCAGCGGAAAAATGGCCAAAAAATGGGTGGGCTATAGCCTTGGGGGGAGGGGCTGGCCAACTTCGTCCGCCGGACTCGGAATGGGACGAGACTTTACGAGAGGCCTCCGCGTACCAAAAATAGGCCACGGGCACAGCCGCGCCAAAAAATAACCGCCCGAAGGCCGGGGCGCCAAGTTCGTCCAGCGGAAAAATGGCCAAAAAACCGGTGGGCTATAGGGTTGGGGGGAGGGGCTGGCCAACTTTGTCCGCGGAACTCGGAATGGGGCGAAATTTGCGAGCGGCCACCGCATGCAAAAAATCGGTCGCGGGCCCAGCCGCGCCAAAAAATAACCGCCTGTAGGCCGGGGCTCCAAGTTCGTCCAGCGGAAAAATGGCCAAAAAACGGGTGGGCTATAGCCTTGGGGGGAGGGGCTGGCCAACTTCGTCCGCCGGACTCGGAATGGGGCGAGACTTTGCGAGCGGCCTCCGCGTGCTAAAAATAGGCCACAGGCACAGCCGCGCACAAAAATAACCATCCGAAGGCCGGGGCACCAGGTTCGTCCAGCGGAAAAATGGCCAAAAAACGGGTGGGCTATAGCCTTGTCGGGAGGGGCTGGCCAACTTCGTCCGCCGGACTCGGAATGGGACGAGACTTTACGAGAGGCCTCCGTGTGCCAAAAATAGGCCACGGACGCAGCCGTGCCGAAAAATAACCACCCGAAGGCCGGGGCGCAAAGTTCGTCCAGCGGAAAAAGGCCACAAAAACGGGTGGGCTATAGCCTTGGGGGGTGGGGCTGGCCAACTTCCTCCGCCGGACTCGGAATGGGGCGAGACTTTGTAAGCGGCCTCCGCGTGCCAAAAATAGGCCGCTGGCACAGCCGCGCCAAAAAATAACCGACTGATGGCCGGGGCACCAAGTTCGTCCAGCGGAAAAATGGCCAAAAAACGGGTGGGCTATAGCCTTGGGGGGAGGGGCTGGCCTACTTCGTCCGCCGGACTCGGAACAGGGTGAGACTTTGCGAGCGGCCTCCGCGTGCCAAAAATAGGCTGCGGGCACAGCCGCGCCCAAAAATATCCACCCGAAGGCCGGGGCGCCAAGTTCGTCCAGCGGAAAAATGGCAAAAAAACGGGTGGGCTATAGCCTTGGGGGGAGGGGCTGGCCAACTTCGTCCGCCGGAGTCGGAATGGGGTGAGACTTTCTGAACGGCCTCCACGTGCCAAAAATAGGCCACGGGCACAGCCGCGCCAAAAAATAACCGCACGATGGCCGGGGTGCCAAGTTCGTCCAGCGGAAAAATGGCCAAAAATCCGGTGGGCTATAGGCTTGGGGGGAGGGGCTGGCCAACTTCGTCCGCCGAACTCGGAATGGGGCGAAATTTGCGAGCGGCCTCCGCGTGCAAAAAATTGGCCGCGGGCCCAGCCACGCCAAAAAATAACCGCCCGTAGGCCGGGGCGCCAAGTTCGTCCAGCGGAAAAATGGCCAAAAAACGGCTGGGCTATAGACTTGGGGGGAGGGGCTGGCCAACTTCGTCCGCCGGACTCGGAATGGGGCGACACTTTGCGAGCGGCCTCCGCGTGCCAATAATAGGCTGCGGGCACAGCCGCGCCCAAAAATAACCGCCCGAAGGCCGGGGAGCCAAGTTCGTCCAGCGGAAAAATGGCCAAAATACGGGTGGGCTATAGCCTTGGGGGGAGGGGCTGGCCAACTTCGTCCGCCGGACTCAGAATGGGGCGAGACTATGCGAGCGGCCTCCGCGTCCCAAAAATAGGCCGCGGGCACAGCCGCACCCAAAAATAACCCCCCGAAGGTCGGTGCGCCCAAACCCCCCAGCGGAAAAATGGCCAAAAAACGGGTGGGCTATAGCCTTGGGGGGAGGGGCTGGCCCACTTCGTCCGCCGGACACCGAATGGGGCGAGACTTTGCGAGCGGCCTCCGCGTGCAAAAAATAGGCCACGGGCACAGCCGCGCCCAAAAATAACCCCCTGAAGGTCGGCGCACCCAAACCCCCCAGCGGAAAAATGGCCAAAAAACGGGTGGGCTATAGCCTTGGGGGGAGGGGCTAGCCAACTTCGTCCGCCGGACTCGGAATGGGGCAAGACTTTCGAGCAGCCTCCGTGTGCCAAAAATAGGCCGCGGGCACAGCCGCACCCAAAAATAACCGCTCGAAGGCCGGGGCGCCAAGTTCGTCCAGTGGAAAAATGGCCAAAAAACGGGTGGGCTATGGCCTTGGGGGGAGGGGCTGGCCAACTTCGTCCGCCGGACTCGGAATGGGGCGAGACTTTGCGAGCGGCCTCCGCGTGCCAAAAATAGGCCGCGGGCACAGCCGGACTCAAAAATAACCCCCCGAAGGTCGGCGCGCCAAAACCCCCCAGCGGAAAATGGCCAAAAAACGGGTGGACTATAGCCTTGGGGGGAGGGGCTAGCCAACTTCGTCCGCTGGACTCGGAATGGGGCGAGACTATGCGAGCGGCCTCCGCATGCCAAAAATAGGCCGCGGGCACAGCCGCGCCCAAAAATAACCCCCCGAAGGTCGTTGCGTCCGAACCCCCCAGCGGAAAAATGGCCAAAAAACGGGTGGGATATAGCCTTGGGGGGAGGGGCTGGCCAACTTCGTCCGCCGGACTTAGAATGGGGCGAGACTTTGCGAGCGGCCTCCGCGTGCCAAAAATGGCCGCGGCCAAAAATAACCCCCCGAAGGTCGGCGCGCCCAAACCCCCCAGCGGAAAAATGGCCAAAAAACGGGTGGGCTATAGCCTTGGGGGGAGGGGCTGGCCGACTTCGTACGCCGGACTCGGAATGGGGCAAGACTTTGCGAGTGGCCTCCGCATGCCAAAAATATGCCGCGGGCAGAGCCGCGCCAAAAAATAACCCCCCGAAGGCCGGCGCGCCAAGTTCGCCTAGCGGAAATATGGCCAAAAAATGGGTGGGCTATAGCCTTGGGGGGAGGGGCTGGCCAACTTCGTCCGCCGGGCTCGGAATGTGGCGAGACTTTGTGAGCGGCCTCCGCGTTCAATAAATAGGCCATGGGCACAGCCGCGACCAAAAATAACCCCCCGAAGGCCGGGGCGCAAAGTTCGTCTAGCGGAAAAATTGCCAAAAAACAGGTGGGCTATAGCCTTGGGGGGAGGGGCTGGCCAACTTCGTACGCCGGACTCAGAATGGGACGAGACTTTACGAGCGGCCTCTAGGTGCCAAAAATAGGCCGCGGGCACAGCCGCGCCCAAAAATAACCCCCCGAAGGTCGGCGCACCCAAACCCCCCAGCGGAAAAATGGCGAAAAAACGGGTGGTCAATAGCCTTGGGGGGAGGGGCTGGCCAACTTCGTCCGCCGGACTCGGAATGGGGCCAGACTTTACGAGCGGCCTCCGCGTGCCAAAAATAGGCCGCGGGCACAGCCGCGCCCAATAATAACCACCCAAAGGTCGGCGTGCCCATAACCCCAGCGGAAAAACGGCCAAAAAACGGGTGGGCTATAGCCTTGGGGGGAGGGGCTGGCCAACTTTGTCCGCCGGACTCATAATGGGGGGAGACTTTGCGAGCAGCCTCCGCGAGCCAAAAATAGGCCACGGGCACAGCCGTGCCCAATAATAACCCCCCGAAGGTCGGCGCACCCAAACCCCCCAGCGGAAAAATGGCCAAAAAACGGGTGGGCTATAGCCTTGGGGGGAGGGGCTGGCCAACTTCATCCGCCGGACTCAGAATGGGGCGAGACATTCCGATCGGCCTCCGCGTGCCAAAAATAGGCCGCGGGCACAGCCGCGTCCAAATATAACCCCCCAAAGGCTAGGGCGCCAAGTTCGTCCAGTGGACAAATGGCCAAAAAACGGGTGGGCTATAGCCTTGGGGGGAGGGGCTGGCCAACTTCGTCCGCCGGACTCGGAATGGGGCGAGACGTTACGAGCGGCTTCCGCATACCAAAAATAGGCCATGGGTACAGCCACGCCCAAACATAACCCCCCGAAGGCCGGCGCGCCAAGTACGTCCAGCGGAAAGATGGCCAAAAAACGGGTGGGTTATGGCCTTGGGGGGAAGGGCTGGCCAGCTTCGTCCGCCGGGCTCGGAATGGAGCGAGACTTTTTGAGCGGCCTCCGCATTCCAAAAATAGGCCGCAGGCGCAGCCGTGCCCAAAAATAACCACCCGAAGGCCGGGGCGCCAAGTTCGCCCAGCGGAAAAATGGCCAAAAAACGGGTGGGCTATAGCCTTGGGGGGAGGGGCTGGCCAACTTCGTCCGCCGGACTCGGAATAGGGCGAGACTTTACGAGCGGCCTCCGCATGCCAAAAATAGGCCGCGGGCACAGCCGCGCCAAAAAATAACCGCCCGAAGGCCGGGGTGACAAGTTCGCCCAGCGGAAAAATGGCCAAAAAATGGGTGGGCTATAGCCTTGGGGGGAGGGGCTGGCCAACTTCGTCCGCCGGACTCGGAATGGGGCGAGACTTTGCGAGAGGTCTCCGCGTACCAAAAATAGGCCACGGGCACAGCCGCGCCAAAAAATAACCGCCCGAAGGCCGGGGCGCCAAGTTCGTCCAGCGGAAAAATGGCCAAAAAACCGGTGGGCTATAGGGTTGGGGGGAGGGGCTGGCCAACTTCGTCCGCCGAACTCGGAATGGGGCGAAATTTGCGAGCGACCTCCGCGTGCAAAAAATCAGTCGCGGGCCCAGCCGCGCCAAAAAATAACCGCCTGTAGGCCGGGGCGCCAAGTTCGTCCAGCGGAAAAATGGCCAAAAAACGGTTGGGCTATAGACTTGGGGGGACGGGGTGGCCAACTTCGTCCGCCGGACTCGTAATGGGATGAGACTTTGCGAGCGGCCTCTGCGTACCAAAAATAGGCCACGGGCACAGCCGCGCCAAAAAATAACCGCCCGAAGGCCGGGGCGCCAAGTTCGTCCAGCGGAAAAAGGGCACAAAAACGGGTGGGCTATAGCCTTGGGGGGTGGGACTGGCCAACTTCGTCCGCCGGACTCGGAATGGCGCGAGACTTTGCGAGCGGCCTCCGTGTGCCCAAAAATAACCGCCCGAAGGCCGGGGCGCCAAGTTCGTCCAGCGGAAAAATGCCACAAAAACGGGTGGACGGGTGGGCTATAGCCTTGGGGGGTGGGGCTGGCCAACTTCGCCCGCCGGACTGGGATTGGCGCGAGACTTTGTGAGCGGCCTCCGTGTGCCAAAAATAGGCCCCGGGCACACCCGTACCAAAAAATAACCGCCGGAAGGCCGGGGCGCCAAGTTCGTCCAGCGGAAAAAGGCCACAAAAACGGGTGGGCTATAGCCTTGGGGAGTGGGGCTGGCCAACTTCATCCGCCGGACTCGGAATGGCGCGAGACTTTGCGAGGTGTCTCCGTGTGGCAAAAATAGGCCCCGGGCACAGCCGCGCCCAAAATAACCGCCTGAAGGCCGGGCGCCAAGTTCGTCCAGCGGAAAAAGGCCACAAAACGGGTGGGCAATAGCCTTGGGGGTGGGGCTGGCCAACCGTCCGCGGACTCGGAATGGCGCGAGACTTTGCGAGCGGCCTCCGTGTGCAAAAATAGGCCCCGGCACAGCCGTTCAAAAATAACCGCCCGAAGGCCGGGCGCCAAGTTCGTCCAACGGAAAAGGCCACAAAAGCGGTGGGCTATAGCCTTGGGGAAGGCTGGCCAACTTCGTCCGCGGACTCGGAATGGGGCGAGACTTTGCGCAGCGGCCTCCGCGTGCCAAAAATAGGCCGCAGTCACAGCCGTGCCATGAATAACCCCGAAGGTCATTGCGCCCAAACCCCCCAGCGGGAAAATGGCCAAAAAACGGGTGGGCTATAGCCTTGGGGGGAGGGGTTGGCCAACTTCGTCCGCCGGACTCGGAATGGGTCGAGACCTTGCGAGTGGCCTCCGCGTGCCAAAAATAGTCCGCGGGCACAGCCCCGCCCGAAAATAACCGCCCAAAGGCCGGGGTGCCAAGTTCGTCCAGCGGAAAAATGGCCAAAAAACGGGTGGGCTATAGCCTTGGGGGGAGGGGCTGGCCAACTTCGTCCGCCGGAGTCGGAATGAGGCGAGACTTTGCGAGCGGCCTCCGCGTGCCAAAAATAGGCTGTGGGCACAGCCGCGCCCAAAAATAACCGCCCGAAGGCCGGGGCGCCAAGTTCGTCCAGCGGAAAAATGGCCAAAAAAAGGGTGGGCTATAGCCTTGGGGGGAGGGGCTGGCCCACTTCGTCCGCCGGACTCGGAATGGGGCGAGACTTTACGAGCGGCCTCCGCGTGCCAAAAATAGGCCGAGGGCACAGCCGCGCCCAAAAATAACCGCTCGAAGGCCGGGGCGCCAAGTTCGTCCAGCGGAAAAATGGCCAAAAAACGGTGGGCTATAGCCTTGGGGGGAGGGGCTGGCCCACTTCGTCCGCCAGACTTGGAATGGGGCGAGACTTTATGAGCGGCCTCCGCGTGCCAAAAATAGGCCGCGGGCACAGCCGCGCCCAAAAATAACCCCCCGAAGGTCTTTGCGCCCAAACCCCACGGCGGAAAAATGGCCAAAAAACGGGTGGGCTATAGCCTTGGGGGGAGGGGCTGGCCCACTTTATCCGCCAGACTCAGAATGGGGCGAGACTTTGCGAGCGGCCTCCGCGTGCCAAACATTGGCCGCGGGCACAGCCGCACCCAAAAATAACCCCCCGAAGGTCGGCGCGCCCAAACCCCCCAGCGGAAAAATGGCCAAAAAACGGGTGGGCTATAGCCTTGGGGGGAGGGGATGGCCAACTTCGTCCGCCAGACTCAGAATGGGGCGAGATTTTGCGAGCGGCCTCCGCGTGCCAAAAATAGGCCGCGGGCTCAGCCGCGCCCGAAAATAACCACCCGAAGGCCGGAGTGCCAAGTTCGTCCAGCGGAAAAATGGCCAAAAAACGGGTGGGCTATAGCCTTGGGGGGAGGGGCTGGCCAACTTCGTCCGCCGGACTCGGAATGGGGCGAGACTTTGCGAGCGGCCTCCGCGTGCCAAAAATAGGCCGCGGGCACAGCCGCGCCCAAAAATAACTGCCCGAAGGCAGGGGCGCCAAGTTCGTCCAGCGGAGAAATGGCCAAAAAACGGGTGGGCTATAGCCTTGGGGGGAGGGGCTGGCCCACTGAGTCCGCCGGACTCGGAATGGGGCGAGACTTTGCGAGCGGCCTCCTCGTGCCAAAAATAGGCCGCGTGCACAGCCGCGACTAAAAATAACCACCCAATGGCCGGGGCGCCAAGTTCGTCCAGCGGAAAAATGGCCAAAAAACGGGTGGGCTATAGGCTTGAGGGGAGGGGCTGGCCAACTTCGTCCGCCGGACTTGGAATGGGGCGAGACTTTGCGAGCGGCCTCCGCGTGCCAAAAATAGGCTGCGGGCACAGCCGCGCCCAAAAATAACTGCCCGAAGGCCGGGGCGCCAAGTTCGTCCAGCGGAAAAATTGCCAAAAAACGGGTGGGCTATAGCCTTGGGGGGAGGGGCTGGCCCACTTCGTCCGCCGGACTCGGAATGGGCCGAGACTTTGCGAGTGGCCTCCGCGTTCCAAAAATAGGCCGCGGACACAGCCGCGCCCAAAAATAACCGAACGAAGGCCGGGGCGCCCCGTTCGTCCAGCGGAAAAATGGCCAAAAAACGGGTGGGCTATAGCCTCGGGTGGAGGGGCTGGCCAATTTCGTCCGCCGGACTCGGAATGGGGCGAGCCTTTGCGAGTGGCCTCCTCGTGCCAAAAATAGGCTGCGGGCACAGCCGCGCCCAAAAATAACCCCCCAAAGGCCGGGGCGCCCAAACCCCCCAGCGGAAAAATGGCCAAAAAACGGGTGGGCTATAGCCTTGAGGGAAGGGGCTGGCCAACTTCGTCCGCCGGACTCGGAATAGGGCGAGACTTTGCGAGCGGCCTCCGCGTGCCAAAAATTGGCCGCGGGCACAGCCGCACCCAAAAATAACCACCCGAAGGCCGGGGCGCCAAGGTCGTCCAGCGGAAAAATGGCCAAAAAACGGGTGGGCTATAGCCTTGGGGGGGGGGGCTGGCCCACTTCGTCCGCCGGACTCGGAATGGGGCGAGACTTTGCGAGCGGCCTCCGCGTGCCAAAAATAGGCCGCGGGGACATCCGCGCCGAAAAATAACTGCCCGAAGGTCGGCGCGCCCAAACCCCCCCGCGGAAAAATGGCCAAAAAACGGGTGGGCTATAGCCTTGGGGGGAGGGGCTGGCCCACTTCGTCCGCCAGACTCGGAATGGGGCGAGACTTTTCGAGCGGCCTCCGTGTGCCAAAAATAGGCCACGGGCACAGCCCCGCCCAAAAATAACTGCCCGAAGGCCGGTACGCCAAGTTCGTCCAGCGGAAAAATGGCCAAAAAACAGGTGGGCTATACCCTTGGGGGGAGGGGCTGGCCAACTTCGTCCGCCGGACTCGGAATGGCGCGAGACTTTGCGAGTGGCCTCCTCGTGCCAAAAATAGGCTGCGCGCACAGCCGCGCCCAAAAATAACCACCCGATGGCCGGAGCAACAAGTTCGTCCAGCGGAAAAATGGCCAAAAAACGGGTGGGCTATAGCCTTGGGGGGAGGGGCGGGCCCACTTCGTCCGCCGGACTCGGAATGGGGCGAGACTTTGTGAGCGGCCTCCGTGTGCCAAAAATAGGCTGCGGGCACAGCCGTGCCAGAAAATAATCCCCCAAGGTCATTGCGCCCAAACCCCCCAGCGGAAAAATGGCCAAAAAACGGGTGGGCTATAGCCTTGGGGGGAGGGGCTGGCCCACTTCGTCCGCCGGACTCGGAATGGGCCGAGACTTTGCGAGTGGCCTCCGCGTTCCAAAAATAGGCCGCGGACACAGCCGCGCCCAAAAATAACCGAACGAAGGCCGGGGCGCCCCGTTCGTCCAGCGGAAAAATGGCCAAAAAACGGGTGGGCTATAGCCTCGGGGGGAGGGGCTGGCCAATTTCGTCCGCCGGACTCGGAATGGGGCGAGACTTTGCGAGTGGCCTCCTCGTGCCAAAAATAGGCTGCGCGCACAGCCGCACCCAAAAATAACCACCCGATGGCCGGAGCAACAAGTTCGTCCAGCGGAAAAATGGCCAAAAAACGGGTGGGCTATAGCCTTGGGGGGAGGGGCGGGCCCACTTCGTCCGCCGGACTCGGAATGGGGCGAGACTTTGTGAGCGGCCTCCGTGTGCCAAAAATAGGCTGCGGGCACAGCCGCGCCCAAAAATAACCCCCCAAAGGCCAGGGCGCCCAAACACCCCATCGGAAAAATGGCCAAAAAACGGGTGGGCTATAGCCTTGAGGGAAGGGGCTGGCCAACTTCGTCCGCCGGACTCGGAATGGGGCGAGACTTTGCGAGCGGCCTCCGCGTGCCAAAAATAGGCTGCGGGCACAGCCGCGCCCAAAAATAACCCCCCAAAGGCCGGGGCGCCCAAACACCCCAGCGGAAAAATGGCCAAAAAACGGGTGGGCTATAGCCTTGAGGGAAGGGGCTGGCACAGCAAATCCGCCGGACTCGGAATGGGGCTAGACTTTGCGAGCGGCCTCCGCGTGCAAAAATTGGCTCGCGGGCAATGCCGCACCCAAAATAATCGCCCGATGGCCGGGCGCCTAGTTAAATCCAGCGGAAAAATGGCCAAAAAACTGGTGGGCTATAGCCTTGGGGGGAGGGGCTGGCCGACTTCGTCCGCCGGACTCGGAATGGGGCGAGACTTTGCGAGCGGTCTCCGCGTGCCAAAAATAGGCCGCGGGCACAGCCGCGTACAAAAATAACCGCCCGAAGGCTGGGGCGCCAAGGTCGTCCAGCGGAAAAATGGCCAAAAACCGGGTGGGCTATAGCCTTGGGGGGGGGGCTGGCCAAATTCGTCCGCCGGACTCGGAATGGGCGAGACTTTGCGAGCGGCCTCCGCGTGCCAAAAATAGGCCGCGGGCACAGCCGGGCCCAAAAATAATCGCCCGATGGCCGGGGCGCCTAGTTCGTCCAGCGGAAAAATGGCCAATAAACTGGTGGGCTATAGCCTTGGGGGGAGGGGCTGGCCGACTTCGTCCGCCGGACTCGGAATGGGGCGAGACTTTGCGAGCGGCCTCCGCGTGCCAAAAATAGGCCGCGGGCACAGCCGCGTACAAAAATAACCGCCCGAAGGCTGGGGCGCCAAGTTCGTCTAGCGGAAAAATGGCCAAAAAATGGGTGGGCTATAGCCTTGGGGGGAGGGGCTGGCCCACTTCGTCCGCCAGACTCGGAATGGGGCGAGACTTTTCGAGCGGCTTCCGCGTGCCAAAAATAGGCCACGGGCACAGCCCCGCCCAAAAATAACCGCCGAAGGCCGGGGCGCCAAGTTCGTCCAGCGGAAAAATGGCCAAAAAACGGGTGGGCTATTGCCTTGGGGGGAGGGGCTGGCCAATTTCGTCCGCCGGACTCGGAATGGGGCGAGACTTTGCGAGTGGCCTCCTCGTGCCAAAAATAGGCTGCGCGCACAGCCGCGCCCAAAAATAACCACCCGATGGCCGGAGCAACAAGTTCGTCCAGCGGAAAAATGGCCAAAAAACGGGTGGGCTATAGCCTTGGGGGGAGGGGCGGGCCCACTTCGTCCGCCGGACTCGGAATGGGGCGAGACTTTGTGAGCGGCCTCCGTGTGCCAAAAATAGGCTGCGGGCACAGCCGCGCCCAAAAATAACCCCCCAAAGGCCAGGGCGCCCAAACACCCCATCGGAAAAATGGCCAAAAAACGGGTGGGCTATAGCCTTGAGGGAAGGGGCTGGCCAACTTCGTCCGCCGGACTCGGAATGGGGCGAGACTTTGCGAGCGGCCTCCGCGTGCCAAAAATAGGCTGCGGCCACAGCCGCGCCCAAAAATAACCCCCCAAAGGCCGGGGCGCCCAAACACCCCAGCGGAAAAATGGCCAAAAAACGGGTGGGCTATAGCCTTGAGGGAAGGGGCTGGCCACCTTCGTCCGCCGGACTCGGAATGGGGCTAGACTTTGCGAGCGGCCTCCGCGTGCCAAAAATTGGCCGCGGGCAATGCCGCACCCAAAAATAATCGCCCGATGGCCGGGGCGCCTAGTTCGTCCAGCGGAAAAATGGCCAAAAAACTGGTGGGCTATAGCCTTGGGGGGAGGGGCTGGCCGACTTCGTCCGCCGGACTCGGAATGGGGCGAGACTTTGCGAGCGGTCTCCGCGTGCCAAAAATAGGCCGCGGGCACAGCCGCGTACAAAAATAACCGCCCGAAGGCTGGGGCGCCAAGGTCGTCCAGCGGAAAAATGGCCAAAAACCGGGTGGGCTATAGCCTTGGGGGGGGGGCTGGCCAAATTCATCCGCCGGACTCGGAATGGGCGAGACTTTGCGAGCGGCCTCCGCGTGCCAAAAATAGGTCCGGGCACAGCTTGCGGCCCAAAAATAATCGCCCGATGGCCGGGCGCCTAGTTCGTCCAGCGGAAAAAGCGCAATAAACCGGTGGGCTATAGCCTTGGGGGGAGGGGCTGGCCGACTTCGTCCGCCGGACTTGGAATGGGGCGAGACTGCAGCGGCCTCAGCGCGTGCAAAAATAGGCCGCGGGCACAGCCGCAGACAAAAATAACCGCCCGAAGGCTGGGGCGCCAAGTTAAATCTAAGCGGAAAAATGGCCAAAAAATGGGTGGGCTATAGCCTTGGGGGGAGGGGCTGGCCCACTTCGTCCGCCGGACTCGGAATGGGGCGAGACTTTGTGAGCGGCCTCCGTGTGCCAAAAATAGGCTGCGGGCACAGCCGCGCCCAAAAATAACCCCCCAAAGGCCAGGGCGCCCAAACACCCCATCGGAAAATGGCCAAAAACGGGTGGGCTATAGCCTTGAGGAAGGGGCTGGCCAACTTCGTCCGCCGGACTCGGAATGGGGCGAGACTTTGCGAGCGGCCTCCGCGTGCCAAAAATAGGCTGCGGGCACAGCCGCGCCCAAAAATAACCCCCCAAAGGCCGGGGCGCCCAAACACCCCAGCGGAAAAATGGCCAAAAAACGGGTGGGCTATAGCCTTGAGGGAAGGGGCTGGCCACCTTCGTCCGCCGGACTCGGAATGGGGCTAGACTTTGCGAGCGGACTCCGCGTGCAAAAATTGGTCAGCTGTGGGCAATGCCGCACCCAAAAATAATCGCCCGATGGCCGGGGCGCCTAGTTCGTCCAGCGGAAAAATGGCCAAAAAACTGGTGGGCTATAGCCTTGGGGGGAGGGGCTGGCCGACTTCGTCCGCCGGACTCGGAATGGGGCGAGACTTTGCGAGCGGTCTCCGCGTGCCAAAAATAGGCCGCGGGCACAGCCGCGTACAAAAATATCCGCCCGAAGGCTGGGGCGCCAAGGTCGTCCAGCGGAAAAATGGCCAAAAACCGGGTGGGCTATAGCCTTGGGGGGAGGGGCTGGCCAAATTGGTCCGCGGACTCGGAATGGGCGAGACTTTGCAGCGGCCTCCAGCGTGCCAAAAATAGGGCGCGGGCACAGCCGGCAGCCCTAAAAATAATCGCCCGATGGCCGGGCGCCTAGTTCGGCCCAATGAAAAATGGCCAATAAACTGGTGGGCTATAGCCTTGGGGAGAGGCTGGCCGACTTCGTCCGCCCGGACTCGGAATGGGGCGAGACTTTGCGAGCGGCCTCCGCGTGCCAAAAATAGGCCGCGGGCACAGCCGCGTACAAAAATAACCGCCCGAAGGCTGGGGCGCCAAGTTCGTCTAGCGGAAAAATGGCCAAAAAATGGGTGGGCTATAGCCTTGGGGGGAGGGGCTGGCCCACTTCGTCCGCCAGACTCGGAATGGGGCGAGACTTTTCGAGCGGCTTCCGCGTGCCAAAAATAGGCCACGGGCACAGCCCCGCCCAAAAATAACCGCCCGAAGGCCGGGGCGCCAAGTTCGTCCAGCGGAAAAATGGCCAAAAAACGGGTGGGCTATTGCCTTGGGGGGAGGGGCTGGCCAACTTCGTCCGCCGGACTCGGAATGGGGCGAGAGTTTGCGAGCGGCCTCCGCGTGCCAGAAATAGGCCGCGGACACAGCCGCGCCCAAAAGTACCGCCCGAAGGCCGGGGCGCCAAGTTCGTCCAGCGGAAAAATGGCTAAAAAACGGATGGGCTGTAGCCTTGGGGGGGAGGGGCTGGCCAACTTTGTCCGCCGGACTCGGAATGGGGCGAGATTTTGCGATCGGCCTCCGCGTGCCAAAAATAGGCCGCGGGCACAGCCGCGCCCAAAAATAATCCCCCAAGGTCATTGCGCCCAAACCCCCCAGCGGAAAAAAGGCCAAAAAACGGGTGGGCTATAGCCTTGGTGGGGAGGGGCTGGCCCACTTCGTCCGCCGGACTCGGAATGGGGCGAGACTTTATGAGCAGCCTCCCTATGCCAAAAATAGGCCGCGGGCACAGCCGCGCCCAAAAATAACAGCCCGAAGGTCGGCGCGCCCAAACTCCCCTGGGGAAAAATGGCCAAAAAACGGGTGGACTATAGCCTTGGGGGGAGGGGCTGGCCAACTTCGTCCGCCTGACTCGGAATGGGGCGAGACTTTGCGAGCGGCCTCCGCGTGCCAAAAATAGGGTGCGGGAACAGCCGTGCTCAACAATAACCGCCCGAAGGTCGGGGCGCCAAGTTCGTCCAGCGGAAAAATGGCCAAAAAACGGGTGGGCTATAGCCTTGGGGGGAGGGGCTGGCCCACTTTGTCCGCCGGACTCGGAATGGGGCGAGACTTTGCGAGCGGCCTCCGCGTGCCAAAAATAGGCCGCGGGCACAGCCGGGCCCAAAAATAATCGCCCGATGGCCGGGGCGCCTAGTTCGTCCAGCGGAAAAATGGCCAAAAAACTGGTGGGCTATAGCCTTGGGTGGAGGGGCTGGCCCACTTCGTCCGCCAGACTCGGAATGGGGCGAGACTTTTCGAGCGGCTTCCGCGTGCCAAAAATAGCCCACGGGCACAGCCCCGCCCAAAAATAACCGCCCGAAGGCCGGGGAACCAAGTTCGTCCAGCGGAAAAATGGCCAAAAAACGGGTGGGCTATAGCCTTGGGGGGAGGGGCTGGCCCACTTCGTCCGCCAGACTCGGAATGGGGCGAGACTTTGCGAGCGGCCTCCACGTGCCAACAATAGGCCGTCGGCACAGCCACTCCCAAAAATAACCGCCCGAAGGTCGGCGCGCCCAAACCACCCAGCGGAGAAATGGCCAAAAAACGGGTGGGCTATAGCCGTGGGGGGATGGGCTGGCCAACTTCGTCCGCCGGACTCGGAATGGGGCGAGACTTTGCGAGCGGCCTCCGCGTGCCAACAATAGGCCGTCGGCACAGCCGCGACCAAAAATATCCACCCGAAGGCCGGGGCGCCAAGTTCGTCCAGCGGAAAAATGGCCAAAAAACGGGTGGGCTATAGCCGTGGGAGGATGGGCTGGCCCACTTCGTCCGCCGGACTCGGAATGGGGTGAGACTTTGCGAGCGGCCTCCACGTGCCAAAAATAGGCCGCGGACACAGCAACGCCCAAAAATAACCACTCGAAGGCCGGGGCGCCAAGTTCGTCCAGCGGAAAAATGTCCAAAAAACGGGTGGGCTATAGCCTTGGGGGGAGGGGCTGGCCAACTTCGTCCGCCGGACTCGGAATGGGGCGAGACTTTTCGAGCGGTTTCCGCGTGCCAAAAATAGGCCACGGGCACAGCCCCGCCCAAAAATAACCGCCCGAAGGCCGGGGCGCCAAGTTCGTCCAGCGGAAAAATGGCCAAAAAACGGGTGGGCTATAGCCTTGGGGGGAGGGGCTGGCCCACTTCGTCCACCAGACTCGGAATGGGGCGAGAATTTTCCAGCGGCCTCCGCGTGCCAAAAATAGGCCACGGGCACAGCCCCGCCCAAAAATAACCGCCCGAAGGCCGGGGCGCTAAGTTCGTCCAGCGGAAAAATGGCCAAAAAACGGGTGGGCTATAGCCTTGGGGGGAGGGGCGGCCCAACTTCGTCCGCCGGACTCGGAATGGGGCGAGACTTTGCGAGCGGCCTCCGCGTGCCAAAAATAGGCCGCGGGCACAGCCGGGCCCAAAAATAATCGCCCGATGGCCGGGGCGCCTAGTTCGTCCAGCGGAAAAATGGCCAAAAAACTGGTGGGCTATAGCCTTGGGTGGAGGGGCTGGCCCACTTCGTCCGCCAGACTCGGAATGGGGCGAGACTTTTCGAGCGGCATCCGCGTGCCAAAAATAGCCCACGGGCACAGCCCCGCCCAAAAATAACCGCCCGAAGGCCGGGGAACCAAGTTCGTCCAGCGGAAAAATGGCCAAAAAACGGGTGGGCTATAGCCTTGGGGGGAGGGGCTGGCCCACTTCGTCCGCCAGACTCGGAATGGGGCGAGACTTTGCGAGCGGCCTCCACGTGCCAACAATAGGCCGTCGGCACAGCCACTCCCAAAAATAACCGCCCGAAGGTCGGCGCGCCCAAACCACCCAGCGGAGAAATGGCCAAAAAACGGGTGGGCTATAGCCGTGGGGGGATGGGCTGGCCAACTTCGTCCGCCGGACTCGGAATGGGGCGAGACTTTGCGAGCGGCCTCCGCGTGCCAACAATAGGCCGTCGGCACAGCCGCGACCAAAAATATCCACCCGAAGGCCGGGCGCCAAGTTCGTCCAGCGGAAAAATGGCCAAAAACGGGTGGGCTATAGCCGTGGGAGGATGGGCTGGCCCACTTCGTCCGTCCGCGGACTCGGAATGGGGTGAGACTTGCGCAGCGGCCTCCACGTGCCAAAAATAGGCCGCGGACACAGCAACGCCCAAAAATAACCACTCGAAGGCCGGGGCGCCAAGTTCGTCCAGCGGAAAAATGTCCAAAAAACGGGTGGGCTATAGCCTTGGGGGGAGGGGCTGGCCCACTTCGTCCACCAGACTCGGAATGGGGCGAGAATTTTCCAGCGGCCTCCACATGCCAAAAATAGGCCCCGGTCACAGCCCCGCCCAAAAATAACCCCCCGAAGGCCGGGGCGCCAAGTTCGTCCAGCGGAAAAATGGCCAAAAAACGGGTGGGCTATAGCCTTGGGGGGAGGGGCTGGCCCACTTCGTCCACCAGACTCGGAATGGGGCGAGAATTTTCCAGCGGCCTCCGCGTGCCAAAAATAGGCCACGGGCACAGCCCCGCCCAAAAATAACCGCCCGAAGGCCGGGGCGCTAAGTTCGTCCAGCGGAAAAATGGCCAAAAAACGGGTGGGCTATAGCCTTGGGGGGAGGGGCGGCCCAACTTCGTCCGCCGGACTCGGAATGGGGCGAGACTTTGCGAGCGGCCTCCACATGCCAAATATAGGCCGTGGTCACAGCCGCGCCCAAAAATAACCGCCCGAAGGCCGGGGTGCCAAGTTCGTCCAGCGGAAAAATGGCCAAAAAACGGGTGGGCTATAGCCTTGGGGGGAGGGGCTGGCCAACTTCGTCCGCCGGACTCGGAATGGGGCGAGACTTTGCGAGCGGCCTCCGCGTGCCAACAATAGGCCGTCGGCACAGCCGCGACCAAAAATATCCACCCGAAGGCCGGGGCGCCAAGTTCGTCCAGCGGAAAAATGGCCAAAAAACGGGTGGGCTATAGCCTTGGGGGGAGGGTCTGGCCCACTTCGTCCGCCGGACTCGGAATGGGGCGAGACTTTGCGAGCGGCCTCCGCGTGCCAAAAATAGGCCATGGGCACAGCCGGGCCCAAAAATAACCGCCCAAAGGTCGACGCGCCCAAACCCCCCAACGGAAAAATGGCCAAAAACCGGATGGGCTATAGCCTTGGGGGGAGGGGCTAGCCAACTTCGTCCGCCGGTCGCGGAATGGGGCGAGACTTTGCGAGCAGCCTCCGCGTGCCAAAAATTGGCCACGGTCACAGCCGTGCCCAAAAATAACCGCACGAAGGTCGGCGCGCCCAAACCCCCCAGCGGAAAAATGGCCAAAAAACGGGTGGGCTATAGCCTTGGGGGGAGGGGCTGGCCCACTTCGTCCGCCGGACTCGGAATGGGGCGAGACTTTGCGAGCGGCCTCCGCGTGCCAAAAATAGGCCATGGGCACAGCCGGGCCCAAAAATAACCGCCCAAAGGTCGACGCGCCCAAACCCCCCAACGGAAAAATGGCCAAAAACCGGATGGGCTATAGCCTTGGGGGGAGGGGCTAGCCAACTTCGTCCGCCGGTCGCGGAATGGGGCGAGACTTTGCGAGCAGCCTCCGCGTGCCAAAAATTGGCCACGGTCACAGCCGTGCCCAAAAATAACCGCACGAAGGTCGGCGCGCCCAAACCCCCCAGCGGAAAAATGGCCAAAAAACGGGTGGGCTATAGCCTTGGTGGGGCGCGCGGGCGAACTTCGTCCGCCGGACTCGGAATGGGGCGAGACTTTGCGAGTGCCCTCGGGGTGCCAAAAATAAGCCGCAGGCAAAGCGGCGCCCAAAAATAAGCGCCCGAAGGTCGTGGTGCCAAAACCCCCCAGCAGAAACTGGCCAAAAAACGGGTGGGCTATAGCCTTGGTGGGGGGCGCGGGCGAAGTTCGTCCGCCGGGCTCGGAATGGGGCGAGACTTTGCAAGGGGCCTCGGGGTGCCAAAAACAAGCCGCGGGCAAAGCCGGGCCCAAAAATAAGCACCCGAAGGTCGTGGTGCCAAAACCCCCCAGCGGGAAAATGGCCAAAAAACGGGTGGGCTATAGCCTTTGTGGGGGGCGCGGACGAAGTTCGTCCGCCGGACTCGGAATGGGGCGAGACTTTGTGAGGGGCCTCGGGGTGCCAAAAATAAGCCGCGGTAAAACCGCGCCCGAAGGTCGTGGTGCCAAAACCCCCCAGCGGGAAAATGGCCAAAAAAATGGTGGGCTATAGCCTTTGTTGGGGGCGCGGGCGAAGTTCGTCCGCCGGACTCGGAATGGGGCGAGACTTTGCGAGGGGCCTCGGGGTGCCAAAAATTAGCCGCGGGCTAAGCCGCGCCCAAAAATAAGCGCCCAAAGATCGTGGTGCCAAAACCCCCCAGCGGAAAAATGGCCAAAAAACGGGTGGGCTATAGCCTTGGTGGGGGGCGCTGGCGAAGTTCGTCCGCCGGACTCGGAATGGGGCGAGACTTTGCGAGGGGCCACGGGGTGCCAAAAAGAAGCCGCGGGCAAAGCCGCGCCAAAAATAAGCGCCCGAAGGTCGTGGTGCCAAAACCCCCCAGCGGAAAAATGGCCAAAAAACGGGTGGTCTATAGCCTTGGTGGGGGGCGCGGGCGAAGTTCGTCCGCCGGGTTCGGAATGGGGTGAGACTTTGCGACAGGCCTCGGGATGCCAAAAATAAGCTGCAGGCAAAGCCGCGCCCAAAAATAAGTGCCCGAAGATCGTGTTGCCAAAACCCCCCAGCGGAAAAATGGCCAAAAAACGGGTGGGCTATAGCCTTGGTGGGGGGCGCGGGCGAACTTCGTCCGCCGGACTCGGAATGGGGCGAGACTTTGCGAGTGCCCTCGGGGTGCCAAAAATAAGCCGCGGACAAAGCCGTGCCCAAAAAGAAGCGCCCGAAGGTCGTGGTGCCAAAACCCCCCAGCAGAAAATGGCCAAAAAACGGGTGGGCTATAGCCTTGGTGGGGGGCGCGGGCGAAGTTCGTCCGCCGGGCTCGGAATGGGGCGATACTTTGCAAGGGGCCTCGGGGTGCCAAAAACAAGCCGCGGACAAAGCCGGGCCCAAAAATAAGCACCCGAAGGTCGTGGTGCCAAAACCCCCCAGCGGGAAAATGGCCAAAAAACGGGTGGGCTATAGCCTTTGTGGGGGGCGCGGACGAAGTTCGTCCGCCGGACTCGGAATGGGGCGAGACTTTGTGAGGGGCCTCGGGGTGCCAAAAATAAGCCGCGGGCAAAGCCGCGCCCAAAAATAAGCACCCGAAGATCGTGTTGCCAAAACCCCCCAGCGGAAAAATGGCCAAAAAACGGGTGGGCTATAGCCTTGGTGGGGGGAGCGGGCGAAGTTCGTCCGCCGGACTCGGAATGGGGCAAGACTTTGCGAGTGCCCTCGGGGTGCCAAAAATAAGCCGCGGGCAAAGCCTCGCCAAAAAATAAGCGCCCGAAGGTCGTGGTGCCAAAACCCCCCAGCAGAAAATGGCCAAAAAACGGGTGGGCTATAGCCTTGGTGGGGGGCGCGGGCGAAGTTCGTCCGCCGGGCTCGGAATGGCGCGAGACTTTGCAAGGGGCCTCGAGGTGCCAAAAACAAGCCGCGGACAAAGCCGGGCCCAAAAATAAGCACCCGAAGGTCGTGGTACCAAAACCCCCCAGCGGAAAAATGGCCAAAAAACGGGTGGGCTATAGCCTTGATGGGGGGGGCGGGCGAAGTTCGTCCGCCGGACTCGGAATGGGGGGAGACTTTGGGAGGGGCCTCGGGGTGCCAAAAATAAGCCGCGGACAAAGCCGCACCCAAAAATAAGCGCCCGAAGATCGTGGTGCCAAAACCCCCAGCGGAAAAATGGTCAAAAAACGGGTGGGCTATAGCCTTGGTGGGGGACGCAGGCGAAGTTCGTCCGCCGGACTCGGAATGCGGCGAGACTTTGCGAGGGGCCTCAGGGTGCCAAAAATAAGCCGCAGGCAAAGCCGCCCCCAGAAATAAGCGCCCGAAGATCGTGGTGCCAAAACCCCCCAGCAGAAAAATGGCCAAAAAACGGGTGGGCTATAGCCTTGGTGGGGGGCGCGGGCTGAGTTCGTCCGCCGGACTTGGAATGGCGCGAGACTTTGTGAGGGGCCTCGGGGTGCCAAAAATAAGCCACGGGCAAAGCCGCGCCCGAAGGTCGTGGTGCCAAAACCCCCCAGCGGGAAAAAGGCCAAAAAACGGGTGGGCTATAGCCTTTGTGGGGGGTGCGGGCAAAGTTCGTCCGCCGGACTCGGAATGCGGCGAGACTTTGCGAGGGGCCTTGGGGTGCCAAAAATAAGCTGCAGGCAAAGCTGCGCCCAAAAATAAGCACCCGAAGATCGTGGTGCCAAAACCCCCCAGCGGAAAAATGGCCAAAAAACGGGTGGGCTATAGCCTTGGTGTGGGGCGCGGGCGAAGTTCGTCCGCCGGACTCGGAATGGGTCGAGACTTTGCGAGGGGCCTTGGGGTGCCAAAAATAAGCCGCGGGCAAAGCCGCGCCCGAAGATCGTGGTGCCAAAACCCCCCAGCAGAAAAACGGCCAAAAAACGGGTGGGCTATAGCTTTGGTGGGGGGCGCGGGCGAAGTTCGTCCGCCGGACTCAGAATGGGGCGAGATTTTGCGAGGGGCCTCAGGGTACCAAAAATAAACTGTGGACAAAGGCGCGCTAAAAAATAAGCGCCCGAAGGTTGTGGTGCCAAAACCCCCCAGCGGAAAAATGGCCAAAAAACGGGTGGGCTATAGCCTTGGTGGGGGGCGCGGGCGAAGTTCGTCCGCCGCACTCAGAATGGGACGAGACTTTGCGAGGGGCCACAGGGTCCCAAAAATAAGCCAAGGGAAAACCCGCGTCCAAAAATAAGCAACCGAAGATCGAGGTGCCAAAACCCCCCAACGGAAAAATGGCCAAAAAACGGGTGGGCAATAGCCTTGATGGGGGGCGCGGGCGAAGTTCGTCCGCCGGACTCGGAATGGGGCGAGACTTTGCGAGGGGCCTCGGGGTGCAAAAAATAAGCCGCGGGCAAAGACGCGCCAAAAAATACGAGCCCGAAGGTCGTGGTGCCAAAACCCCCCAGCGAAAAAATGGCCAAAATACCGGTGGGCTATAGCCTTGGTGGGGGGCGCGGGCTTAGTTTGTCCGCCGGACTCGGTATGCGGCGAGACTTTGCGAGGGGCCTCAGGATGCCAAAAATAAGCCGCGGCAAAGCCGCGCCGAAAAATAAGCGCCCGAGGATCGATGTGCCAAAACCCCCCAGCGGAAAAATGGCCAAAAAACCGGTGGGCAATAGCCTTGGTGGGGGGCACGGGCGAAGTTTGTCAGCCGGACTCGGAAAGGGGCGAGACTTTGCGAGGGACCTTGGGGTGCCAAAAATAAGCCTCGGGCAAAGCAGGGCCAAAAAATAAGCACCCGAAGGTCGTGGTGCCAAAACCCCCCAGCGGAAAAATGGCCAAAAAACGGGTGGGCTATAGCCTTGGTGTGGGGGGCGGGCGAAGTTCGTCCGCCGGACTCGGAATGGGGCGAGACCTTGCGAGGGGCCAAAGGGTGCAAAAAATAAGCCGCGGGCAAAGCCGCGCCCGAAAATAAGCAACCGAAGATCGAGGTGCCAAAACCCCCAGCGGAAAAATGGCCGAAAAACGGGTGGGCTATAGCCTTGGTGGGGGGCACGGTCGAAGTTCGTTTGCCGGACTCGGAATGGGGTGAGACTTTGCGAGGGGCCTCGGGGTGCCAAAAATATTCCGCGGGCAAAGCCGCGCTAAAAAATAAGCGCCCGAAGGTTGTGGTGCCAAAACCCCCCAGCGGAAAAATGGCCAAAAAACGGGTGGGCTATAGCCTTGGTGGGGGGCGCGGGCAAAGTTCGTCCGCCGCACTCAGAATGGGGCGAGACTTTGCGAGGGGCCGCAGGGTCCCAAAAATAAGCCAAGGGAAAACCCGCGTCCAAAAATAAGCAACCGAAGATCGAGGTGCCAAAACCCCCCAACGGAAAAATGGCCAAAAAACGGGTGGGCAATAGCCTTGATGGGGGGCGCGGGCGAAGTTCGTCCGCCGGACTCGGAATGGGGCGAGACTTTGCGAGGGGCCTCGGGGTGCAAAAAATAAGCCGCGGACAAAGCCGCACCCAAAAATAAGCGCCCGAAGATCGTGGTGCCAAAACCCCCAGCGGAAAAATGGTCAAAAAACGGGTGGGCTATAGCCTTGGTGGGGGACGCAGGCGAAGTTCGTCCGCCGGACTCGGAATGCGGCAAGACTTTGCGAGGGGCCTCAGGGTGCCAAAACTAAGCCGCAGGCAAAGCCGCCCCCAGAAATAAGCGCCCGAAGATCGTGGTGCCAAAACCCCCCAGCAGAAAAATGGCCAAAAAACGGGTGGGCTATAGCCTTGGTGGGGGACGCAGGCGAAGTTCGTCCGCCGGACTCGGAATGCGGCGAGACTTTGCGAGGGGCCTCAGGGTGCCAAAACTAAGCCGCAGGCAAAGCCACCCCCAGAAATAAGCGCCCGAAGATCGTGGTGCCAAAACCCCCCAGCGGAAAAATGGCCAAAAAACGGGTGGGCTATAGCCTTGTTGTGGGGCGCGGGCGAAGTTCGTCCGCCGGACTCGGTATGCGGCGAGACTTTGCGAGGGGCCTCAGGATGCCAAAAATAAGCCGCGGCAAAGCCGCGCCGAAAAATAAGCGCCCGAGGATCGATGTGCCAAAACCCCCCAGCGGAAAAATGGCCAAAAAACCGGTGGGCTATAGCCTTGGTGGGGGGCACGGGCGAAGTTTGTCGGCCGGACTCGGAAAGGGGCGAGACTTTGCGAGGGACCTTGGGGTGCCAAAAATAAGCCTCGGGCAAAGCCGGGCCAAAAAATAAGCACCCGAAGGTCGTGGTGCCAAAACCCCCCAGCGGAAAAATGGCCAAAAAACGGGTGGGCTATAGCCTTGGTGTGGGGGGCGGGCGAAGTTCGTCCGCCGGACTCGGAATGGGGCGAGACCTTGCGAGGGGCCAAAGGGTGCAAAAAATAAGCCGCGGGCAAAGCCGCGCCCGAAAATAAGCAACCGAAGATCGAGGTGCCAAAACCCCCAGCGGAAAAATGGCCGAAAAACGGGTGGGCTATAGCCTTGGTGGGGGGCACGGTCGAAGTTCGTTTGCCGGACTCGGAATGGGGTGAGACTTTGCGAGGGGCCTCGGGGTGCCAAAAATATTCCGCGGGCAAAGCCGCGCTAAAAAATAAGCGCCCGAAGGTCGTGGTGCCAAAACCCCCCAGCGGGAAAAAGGCCAAAAAACGGGTGGGCTATAGCCTTTGTGGGGGGTGCGGGCAAAGTTCGTCCGCCGGACTCGGAATGCGGCGAGACTTTGCGAGGGGCCTTGGGGTGCCAAAAATAAGCTGCAGGCAAAGCTGCGCCCAAAAATAAGCAACCGAAGGTCGTGGTGCCAAAACCCCCCAGCGGAAAAATGGCCAAAAAACGGGTGGGCTATAGCCTTGGTGTGGTGCGCGGGCGAAGTTCGTCCGCCGGACTCGGAATGGGTCGAGACTTTGCGAGGGGCCTTGGGGTGCCAAAAATAAGCCGCGGGCAAAGCCGCGCCCGAAGATCGCGGCGCCAAAACCCCCCAGCGGAAAAACGGCCAAAAAACGGGTGGGCTATAGCTTTGGTGGGGGGCGCGGGCGAAGTTCGTCCGCCGGACTCAGAATGGGGCGAGATTTTGCGAGGGGCCTCAGGGTACCAAAAATAAACTGTGGACAAAGCCGCGCTAAAAAATAAGCGCCCGAAGGTTGTGGTGCCAAAACCCCCCAGCGGAAAAATGGCCAAAAAACGGGTGGGCTATAGCCTTGGTGGGGGGCGCGGGCGAAGTTCGTCCGCCGCACTCAGAATGGGGCGAGACTTTGCGAGGGGCCACAGGGTCCCAAAAATAAGCCAAGGGAAAACCCGCGTCCAAAAATAAGCAACCGAAGATCGAGGTGCCAAAACCCCCCAGCGGAAAAATGGCCAAAAAACGGGTGGGCTATAGCCTTGGTGGGGGGCGCGGGCGAAGTTCGTCCGCCGCACTCAGAATGGGGCGAGACTTTGCGAGGGGCCACAGGGTCCCAAAAATAAGCCAAGGGAAAACCCGCGTCCAAAAATAAGCAACCGAAGATCGAGGTGCCAAAACCCCCCAGCGGAAAAATGGTCAAAAAACGGGTGGGCTATAGCCTTGGTGGGGGGCGCGGGCGAAGTTCGTCCGCCGGACTCGGAATGGGGCGAGACTTTGCGAGGGGCCTTGGGGTGCCAAAAATAAGCCGCGGGCAAAGCCGCGCCCAAAAATAAGCGCCCGAAGGTCGTGGTGCCAAAACCCCCCGGCGGAAAAATGGCCAAAAAACGGGTGGGCTATAGCCTTGGTGGGGGGCGCGGGCGAAGTTCGTCCGCCGGACTCGGAATGGGGCGAGACTTTGCGAGGGGCCTCGTGGTGCCAAAAATAAGCCGCGGGCAAAGCCGCGCCCAAAAATAAGCGCCCAAAGGTCGTGGTGCCAAAACCCCCCAGCGGAAAAATGGCCAAAAAACGGGTGGGCTATAGCCTTGGTGGGGGGCGCGGGCGAAGTTCGTCCGCCGGACTCGGAATGGGGCGAGACTTTGCGAGGGGCCTCGGGGTGCCAAAAATAAGCCGCTGGCAAAGCCGCGCCCAAAAATAAGCGCCCGAAGGTCGTGGTGCCAAAACCCCCCAGCGGAAAAATGGCCAAAAAACGGGTGGGTTATATCCTTGGTGGGGGACGCGGACGAAGTTCGTCCGCCGGACTCGGAATGGGGTGAGACTTTGCGAGGGGCCTAGGGGTGCCAAAACTAAGCCGCGGGCAAAGCCGCCGCCAAAAATAAGCGCCCAAAGGTCGTGGTGCCAAAACCCCCCTGCGGAAAAATGGCCAAAAAACGGGTGGGCTATAGCCTTGGTGGGGGGCGCGGGCGAAGTTCGTCCGCCGGACTCGGAATGGGGCGAGACTTTGCGAGAAGCCTTGGGGTGCCAAAAATAAGCCGCGGGCAAAGCCGCGCTAAAAAATAAGCGCCCGAAGGTGGTGGTGCCAAAACCCCCCATCGGAAAAATGGCCAAAAAACGGGTGGGCTATAGCCTTGGTGGGGGGCGCGGGAGAAGTTCGTCCGCCGGACTCGGAATGGGGCGAGACTTTGCGAGGGGCCTCGGGGTGCCAAAAGTAAGCCACGGACAAAGCCGCGACCAAAACTAAGCGCCCGAAGGTCGTGGTTCCAAAACCCCCCAGCGGAAAAATGGCCAAAAAACGCGTGGGCTATAGCCTTGGTGGGGGGCGCGGGCGAAGTTCGTCCGCCGGACTCGGAATGGGGCGAGACTTTGCGAGGGGCCTCGGGGTGCCAAAAATAAGCCGCGGGCAAAGCCACGCCCAAAAATAAGTGCCCGAAGATCGTGGTGCCAAAAACCCCAGCGGAAAAATGGTCAAAAAACGGGTGGGCTATAGCCTTGGTGGGGGACGCGGGCGAAGTTCGTCCGCCGGACTCAGAATGTGGCCAGACTTTGCGAGGGTCCTCGGGGTGCCAAAAATAAGCCACGGGCAAAGCCGCGCCCAAAAATAAGCTCCCGAAGGTCGTGGTGCCAAAACCCGCCAGCGTAAAAATGGCCAAAAAACGGGTGGGCTATAGCCTTGGTGGGGGGCGCGGGCGAAGTTCGTCCGCCGGACTCGGAATGGGGCGAGACTTTGCGAGGGGCCTCGGGGTGCCAAAAAATGCCGTGGGCAAAGCCGCGCCCAAAAATAAGCACGAAGATCGTGGTGCCAAAACCCCCCTGCGGAAAAATGGCCAAAAAACGGGAGGGCTATAGCCTTGGTGGGGGGCGCGGGCGAAGTTCGTCCGCCGGACTCGGAATGGGACGAGACTTTGCGAGGGTCCTCGGGGTGCCAAAAATAAGCCGCGGGCAAAGCCACGCCTAAAAATAAGCGCCGAAGGTCGTGGTGCCAAAACCCCCCAGCGGAAAAATGGCCAAAAAACGGGTGGGCAAAAGCCTTCGTGGGGGGGGCGGGCGAAGTTCGTCCGCCGGACTCGGAATGGGGTGAGACTTTACGAGGGGCCTTGGGGTGACAAAAATAAGCCGCGGGCAAAGCCACGCCCAAAAATAAGAGCCCGAAGGTCGTGGTGCCAAAACCCCCCAGCGGAAAAATGCCCAAAAAACAGGTGGGCTATAGCCTTGGTGGGGGGCGCGGGCGAAGTTCGTCCGCCGGACTCGGAATGGGGCGAGACTTTGCGAGGGGCCTCGGGGTGCCAAAAATAAGCCGCGGGCAAAGCCACGCCCAAAAATAAGTGCCCGAAGATCGTGGTGCCAAAAACCCCAGCGGAAAAATGGTCAAAAAACGGGTGGGCTATAGCCTTGGTGGGGGACGCGGGCGAAGTTCGTCCGCCGGACTCAGAATGTGGCCAGACTTTACGAGGGGCCTCGGGGTGCCAAAAATAAGCCGCGGTCAAAGCCACGCCCAAAAATAAGCGCCCGAAGGTCGTGGTGCCAAAACCCCCCAGCGGAAAAATGGCCAAAAAACGGGTGGGCTATAGCCTTGGTGGGGGGCGCGGGCGAAGTTCGTCCGCCGGACTCGGAATGGGGCGAGACTTTGCGAGGGGCCTCGGGGTGCCAAAAATAAGCCGCGGGCAAAGCCACGCCCAAAAATAAGTGCCCGAAGATCGTGGTGCCAAAAACCCCAGCGGAAAAATGGTCAAAAAACGGGTGGGCTATAGCCTTGGTGGGGGACGCGGGCGAAGTTCGTCCGCCGGACTCAGAATGTGGCCAGACTTTGCGAGGGGCCTCGGGGTGCCAAAAATAAGCCGCGGTCAAAGCCACGCCCAAAAATAAGCGCCCGAAGGTCGTGGTGCCAAAACCCCCCAGCGGAAAAATGGCCAAAAAACGGGTGGGCTATAGCCTTGGTGGGGGGCGCGGGCGAAGTTCGTCCGCCGGACTCGGAATGGGGCGAGACTTTGCGAGGGGCCTTGGGGTGCCAAAAATAAGCCGCGGGCAAAGCCGCGCCCAAAAATAAGCGCCCGAAGGTCGTGGTGCCAAAACCCCCCAGCGGAAAAATGGCCAAAAAACGGGTGGGCTATAGCCTTGGTGGGGGGCGCGGGCGAAGTTCGTCCGCCGGACTCGGAATGGGGCTAGACTTTACAAGGGGCCTCGGTCTGCCAAAAATAAGCCACGGACAAAGCCGCGCCCAAAAATAAGCCCCCGAAGGTCGTGGTGCCAAAACCCCCCAGCGGAAAAATGGCCAAAAAACGGGTGGGCTATAGCCTTGGTGGGGGGCGCGGGCGAAGTTCGTCTGCCGGACTCGGAATGGGGCGAGACTTTGCGAGGGGCCTTGGGGTGCCAAAAATAAGCCGCGGGCAAAGCCGCGCCCAAAAATAAGCGCCCGAAGGTCGTGGTGCCAAAACCCCCCAGCGGAAAAATGGCCAAAAAACGGGTGGGCTATAGCCTTGGTGGGGGGCGCGGGCGAAGTTCGTCCGCCGGACTCGGAATGGGGCTAGACTTTACGAGGGGCCTCGGTCTGCCAAAAATAAGCCACGGACAAAGCCGCGCCCAAAAATAAGCCCCCGAAGATCGTGGTGCCAAAACCCCCCAGTGGAAAAATGGCCAAAAAACGGGTGGGCTATAGCCTTGGTGGGGGGCGCGGGCGAAGTTCGTCCGCCGGACTCGGAATGGGGCCTAGACTTTGCGAGGAGACTCGGGGTGCCAAAAATAAGCCACGGGCAAAGCCGCGCCCAAAAATAAGCGCCCGAAGGTCGTGGTGCCAAAACCCCCCAGCGGAAAAATGGCCAAAAAACGGGTGGGCTATAGCCTAGGTGGGGGGCGCGGGCGAAGTTCGTCCGCCAAAATCGGAATGGGGTGAGACTTTGCGAGGGGCCTCGGGCTGACAAAATTAAGCCGGTGGGCACAGCCGTGCCAAAAAATAACCGCCCGAAGGCCGGGGCGCCAAGTTCGTCCAGCGTAAAAAGACCACAAAAACGGGTGGGCTATAGCCTTTGGGGGTGGGGCTGGCCAACTTCGTCCGCCGGACTCGAAATGGCACGAGACTTTGCCAAGGGCCTCCGTGCGCCAAAAATTGGCCCGGGCACAGCTGCGCCCAAAAATAATCGCCCGAAGGCCGGGGCGCCAAGTTCGTCCAGCGGAAAAAGGCCACAAAAACGGGTGGGCTATGGACCTTTGGGGTGGGGCTGTCCAACTTCGTCCGCCGGACTCGGAATGGCACGAGACTTTGCGAGGCGCCTCCGTATGCCAAAAATAGACCGCGGGCGCAGCCGCGCCCAAAAATAACGGCCCGATAGCCAGGCCGCCAAGTTCGTCCAGCGGAAAAAGGCCACAAAAACGGGTGGACTATAGCCTTGGGGGGTGGGGCTGGCCCACTACGTCCGCCAGACTCGGAATGGCGCTAGACTTTGCAAGGGGCCTCCGTGTGCCAAAAATAGGCCGCGGGCTCAGCCGTGCTAAAAAATAACCGCCCGAAGGCCGGGGTGCCAAGTTCGTCCAGTGGAAAAAGGCCACAAAAACGGGTGGGCTATAGCCTTGGGGGGTGGGCCTGGCCCACTTCGTCCGACGGACTCGGAATGGCGGGAGACTTTACGAGGGGCCTACGTGTGCCAAATATAGGCCGAGGGCACAGCCACGCCCAAAAATAACCGCCCGATGGCCAGGGCGCCGAGTTCGTCCAGCGGAAAAATGCCACAAAAACGGGTGGGCTATAGCCTTGGGGGGTGGGGCTGGCCAACTTCGTCCGCCGGACTCGGAATGGCGCGAGACTTTGCGAGGGGCCTCCGCGTGCCAAAAATAGGCCGAGGGCACAGCCACACCCAAAAATAACCGCCCGATGGCCAGGGCGCCGAGTTCGTCCAGCGGAAAAATGCCACAAAAACGGGTGGGCTATACCCTTGGGGGGTGGGGCTGGCAAACTTCGTCCGCCGGACTCGGAATGGCGCGAGACTTTGCGAGGAAGTTGGCCAGCCCCCAAGGCTATAGCCCACCCGGTTTTGTGGCATTTTTCCGCTGGACCAACTCGGAATGGCGCGAGAATTTGCGAGGGGCCTCCGGATGCCAAATATTGGCCGCGGGCACAGCCGCGATAAAAAAGAACCGCCCGAAGGCCGGGGCGCCAAGTTCGTCCAGCGGAAAAAGGCCACAAAAACGGGTGGGCTATAGCCTTGGGGGGTAGGGCTGGCCCATTACGTCCGCCAGACTCGGAATGGCGCTAGACTTTGCGAGGGGCCTCCATGTGCCAAAAATAGGCCGCGGGTACAGCCGCACTCAAAAGTAACCGCCCGAAGGCCGGGGCGCCAAGTTCGTCCAGCGGAAAAAGGCCACAAAAACAGGTGGGCTATAGCCTTGGGGGGTGGGCCTGGCCCACTTCGTCCGCCGGACTCGTAATGGCGGGAGACTTTGCGAGGGGCCTCCGGATGCCAAATATTGGCCGCGGGCACAGACGCCCAAAAATAACCGCCCTAAGGTCGGCGCGCCCAAACCCCCCAGCGGAAAAATGGCCAAAAAACGGGTGGGCTATAGCCTCGGGGGGAGGGCTTGGCCAACTTCGTCCGCCGGAATCGGAATGGGGCGAGACTTTACGAGCGGCCTCCGTGTGCCAAAAATAGGCCGCGGGCACAGCCGCGCCCAAAAATAACCGCCCGAAGGCCGGGGCGCCAAGTTCGTCCAGCGGAAAAATGGCCAAAAAACGGGTGGGCTATAGCCTTGGGGGGAGGGGCTGGCCAACTTCATCCGCCGGACTCGGAATGGGGCGAGACTTTGCGATCGGCCTCTGCGTGCCAAAAATAGGCAGCGGGCACAGCCGCTCTCAAAAATAACCACCCGAAGGCCGGGGGGTCAAGTTCGTCCAGCGGAAAAATGGCCAAAAAACGGGTGGGCTATAGCCTTGGGGGGAGGGGCTGGCCAACTTCATCCGCCGGACCCGGAATGGGTCGATACTTTGCGATCGGCCTCCGCGTACCAAAAATAGGGCACGGGGACAGCCGCGCCCAAAAGTAACCCCCCGAAGGTCGGCGCGCCCAAACCCCCCAGTGGAAAAATGGCCATAAAACGGGTGGGCTATAGCCTTGGGGGGAAGGGCTGGCCAACTTCGTCTGCCGGACTAGGAATGGGATGAGACTTTGCGAGCGGCCTCCGTGTGCCAAAAATAGGCTGCAGGCACAGTGGTACACAAAAATAACCGCCCGAAGGCCGGGGTGCCAAGTTCTTCCAGCGGAAAAATGGCCAAAAAACGGGTGGGCTATAGCCTTGGGCGGAGATGATCGCCAACTTCGTCCGCCGGACTCGGAATGGGACGAGACTTTGCGACCGGCCTCCACGTGCCAGAAATAGGCCACGGGCACAGCCGCGCCCAAAAATAACCCCCCGAAGGTTGGCGCGCCCAAACCCCCCAGCGGAAAAATGGCCATGAAACGGGTGGGCTATAGCCTTGGGGGGAGGGGCTGGCCCACTTCGTCCGCCGGACTCGGAATGGGACGAGACTTTGCAAGCGGCCTCCGCGTGCCAAAAATAGGCTGGGGGCACAGCCGTACCCAAAAATAACCGCCCGAAGGCCGGGGTGCCAAGTTCGTCCAGCGGAAAAATGGCCAAAAAACGGGTGGGCTATAGCCTTGGGGGGAGGGGATGGCCAACTTCGTCCGCCGGACTCAGAATGGGGCGAGACTTTATGAGCGGCCTCCGTGTGCCAAAAATAGGCTACGGGCACATCCTCGCCCAAAAATAACCCCCCGAAGGTCGGCGCGCCCAAACCCCCCAGCGGACAAAAGGCCAAAAAACGGGTGAGCTATAGCCTTGGGGGGAGGGGCTGGCCGACTTCGTCCGCCGGACCCGGAATGGGTCGATACTTTGCGATCGGCCTCCGCGTACCAAAAATAGGCCGCGGGGACAGCCGCGCCCAAAAATAACCCCCCGAAGGTCGGCGCGCCCAAACCCCCCAGTGGAAAAATGGCCATAAAACGGGTGGGCTATAGCCTTGGGGGGAAGGGCTGGCCAACTTCGTCTGCCGGACTAGGAATGGGATGAGACTTTGTGAGCGGCCTCCGTGTGCCAAAAATAGGCTGCAGGCACAGCGGTACACAAAAATAACCGCCCGAAGGCCGGGGTGCCAAGTTCGTCCAGCGGAAAAATGGCCAAAAAACGGGTGGGCTATAGCCTTGGGCGGAGATGATCGCCAACTTCGTCCGCCGGACTCGGAATGGGACGAGACTTTGCGACCGGCCTCCACGTGCCAGAAATAGGCCGCGGGCACAGCCGCGCCCAAAAATAACCCCCCGAAGGTCGGCGCGCCCAAACCCCCCAGCGGAAAAATGGCCATGAAACGGGTGGGCTATAGCCTTGGGGGGAGGGGCTGGCCCACTTCGTCCGCCGGACTCGGAATGGGACGAGACTTTGCGAGCGGCCTCCGTGTGCCAAAAATAGGCCGGGGGCACAGCCGTACCCAAAAATAACCGCCCGAAGGTCGTTGCGCCCAAACCCCCCAGCGAAAAAATGGCCAAAAAACGGTTGGGCTATAGCCTTGGGGGGAGGGGCTGGCCGACTTCGTCCGGCGGACCCGGAATGGGGCGACACTTTGCGAGCGGCCTCCGTGTGCCAAAAATAGGCCGCGGGCACAACCGCGCCCAAATATAACCCCCCGAAGGTCGTTGCGCCCAAACCCCCCAGCGAAAAAATGGCCAAAAAACGGTTGGGCTATAGCCTTGGGGGGAGGGGCTGGCCGACTTCGTCCGCCGGACCCGGAATGGGGCGACACTTTGCGAGCGGCCTCCGTGAGCCACAAATAGGCCACGGGCACAGCCGCGCCCTAAAATAACTGCCCGAAGGCCGGGGCGCCAATTTCGTCCAGCGTAAAAAGGCCACAAAAACGGGTGAGCTATAGCCTTGGGGGGTGGGGCTGGCCAACTTCGTCCGCCGGACTCGGAATAGCGCGAGACTTTGCGAGGGTCCTCCATGTACAAAAAATTGGCCGCGTTCACAGCCGCGCCCAAAAATAACCGCCCGAAGGCCGGGGCGCCAAGTTTGCCCAGCGGAAAAAAGTCACAAAATCGGGTGGGCTATAGCCTTGGGGGGTGGGGCTGGCCCACTTCGTCCGCCGGACTCGGAATGGCGCGAGACTTTGCGAGGGGCCTCCGTGTGCCAAAAATAGGCCGCGGGAACAGCCGCGACCAAAAATAACTGCCCGAAGGCCAGGGCGCCAACTTCGTCCAGCGGAAAAATGGCCAAAAAACGGGTGGGCTATAGCCTTGGGGGGAGGGGCTGGCCAACTTCGTCCGCCGGACTCAGAATGGGGCGAGACTTTGCGAGCGGCCTCCGCGTGCCAAAAAATGGCCGCGGGCACAGCCGTACCAAAAAATAACCCCCCGAAGGCCGGGCCGCCAAGTTCGTCCAGCGGAAAAATGACCAAAAAACGGGTGGGCTATAGCCTTGGGGGGAGGGGCTGGCCAACTTCGTCCGCCGGACTCGGAATGGGGCGAGACTTTGCGAGCGGCCTCCGCGTGCCAAAAAATAGGCCACGGGCACAGCCGCGCCCAAAAATAACCGCCCGAAGGTCGGCGCGCCCAAACCCCCCAGCGGAAAAATTGCCAAAAAACGGGTGGGCTATAGCCTTGGGGGGAGGGGCTGGCCAACTTCGTCCGCCGGACTCGGAATGGGGCGAGACTTTGCGAGCAGCATCCGCGTGCCAAAAATAGGCCACGGGCACAGCCGCGTCCAAAAATAACCCCCCGAAGGTCGTTGCGCCCAAACCCCCCAGCGGAAAAATGGCCAAAAAACGGGTGTGCTATAGCCTTGGGGGGGGGGGGCTGGCCAACTTCGTCCGCCGGACTCGGAATGGGGCGAGACTTTGCGAGCAGCATCCGCGTGCCAAAAATAGTCCACGGGCACAGCCGCGTCCAAAAATAACCCCCCGAAGGTCGTTGCGCCCAAACCCCCCAGCGGAAAAATGGCCAAAAAACGGGTGTGCTATAGCCTTGGGGGGGGGGGCTGGCCAACTTCGTCCGCCGGACTCGGAATTGGGCGAGACTTTGCGAGCCGCCTCCGCGTGCCAAAAATAGGCCGCGGGCACAGCTGCGTCCAAAAATAACCGCCCGAAGGCCGAGGCGCCAAGTTTGTCCAGTGGAAAAATGGCCAAAAAACAGGCGGGCTATAGGCTTGGGGGGAGGGGCTGGCCAACATCGTCCGCCGGACTCGGAATGGGTCGAGACTTTGCGAGCGGCCTCTGCGTACCAAAAATAGGCCACGGGCACAGCCGCACACAAAAATAACAGCCCGAAGGTCGGCGCCCCCAAACCCCCCAACGGAAAAATGGCCAAAAAACGGGTGGGCTATAGCCTTGGGGGGAGGGGCTGGCCAACTTCGTCCGCCGGACTCGGAATCGGCCGAGACTTTGCGAGCCGCCTCCGTGTGCCAAAAATAGGCCACGGGCGCAGCCGCGCCCAAAAATAACCCCCCGAAGGTCGTTGCGCCCAAATCCCCCAGCGTAAAAATGGCCAAAAAAACGGGTGGGCTATAGCCTTGGGGGGAGGGGCTGGCCCACTTCGTCCGCCGGACTCTGAATGGGGCGAGACTTTGCGAGCGGCCTCCGTGTACCAAAAATAGGCCGCGGGCACAGCCACGCCCAAAAATAACCGCCCGAAGGCCGGGGCGCCAAGTTCGTCCAGCAGAAAAATGGCCAAAAAACGGGTGGGATATAGCCTTGGGGGGAGGGGCTGGCCAACTTCGTCCACCGGACTCGGAATGGGACGAGACTTTGCGAGCGGCCTCCGCGTGCCAAAAATAAGCCACGGGCACAGCCGTGTCCAAAAATAACCACCCGAAGGTCGGCGCGCCCAAACCCCCCAACGGTAAAATGGCCAAAAAACGGGTGGGCTATAGCCTTGGGGGGAGGGGCTGGCCAACTTCGTCCGCCGGACTCGGAATGGGGCGAGACTTTGCGAGCCGCCTCCGCCTGCCAAAAATAGGCCACGGGCACAGCCGCGCCCAAAAATTACCTCCCGAAGGTCGGCGCGCCCAAACCTCCCAACGGAAAAATGGCCTAAAAACGGGTGGGCTATAGCCTTGGGGGGAGGGGCTGGCCAACTTCGTCCACCGGACTTGGAATGGGGTGAGACTTTGCGAACGGCCTCCGCGTGCCAAAAATAGGCCGCGGACACAGCCGCGGCCAAAAATAACCCCCCGAAAGTCGTTGCGTCCAAACCCCCCAGCGGAAAAATGGCCAAAAAACGGGTGGGCTATAGCCTTGGGGGGAGGGGCTGGCCCACTACGTCCGCCGGACTCGGAATGGGGAGAGACTTTGCGAGCGTCCTCCGCGTGCCAAAAATAGGCCGCGGTCACAGCCGCGCCCAAATATAACCACCCGAAGGCCGGGGCGCCAAAATCGTCCAGCGGACAAATGGCCAAAAAACGGGGGGGCTATAGCCTTGGGGGGAGGGGCTGGCCAACTTCGTCCGCCGGGCTCGGAATGGGGCGAGACTTTGCGAGCGGCATCCGCGTGCCAAAAATAGGCTGTGGGCACAGCCACGCCCAAAAATAACTGCCCGAAGGCCAGGGCGCCAACTTCGTCCAGCGGAAAAATGGCCAAAAAACGGGTGGGCTATAGCCTTGGGGGGAGGGGCTGGCCAACTTCGTCCGTCGGACTCAGAATGGGGCGAGACTTTGTGAGCGGCCTCCGCGTGCCAAAAAATGGCCGCGGGCAAAGCCGCACCAAAAAATAACCGCCCGAAGGCCGGGGCGCCAAGTTCATCCAGCGGAAAAATGACCAAAAAACGGGTGGGCTATAGCCTTGGGGGGAGGGGCTGGCCAACTTCGTCCGCCGGACTCGGAATGGGGCGAGACTTTGCGAGCCGCCTCCGCGTACCAAAAATAGGCCGCTGGCACAGCCGCGCCAAAAAGTAACCGCCCAAAGGCTGGGGCGCCAAGTTCGTCCAGCGGAAAAATGGCCAAAAAACGGGTGGGCTATAGCCTTGGGGGGAGGGGCTGGCCAAATTCGTCCGCCGGACTCGGAATGGGGTGAGACTTTGCGAGCAGCCTCCGCGTACCAAAAATGGCCGCGGGCACAGCCGAGCCTAAATATAAACCCCCGAAGGTCGTTGCGCGCCAACCCCCCAGCGGAAAAATGGCCAAAAAACGGGTGGGCTATAGCCTTGGGGGGAGGGGCTGGCCAACTTCGTCCGCCGGACTCGCAATGGGACGAGACTTTACGAGCGGCCTCCGCGTGCCAAAAATAGGCCGCGGGCACAGCCGCGCCCAAAAATAACCGCCCGAAGGCCGGGGCGCCAAGTTCGTCCAGCTTAAAAATGTCCAAAAAACGGGTGGGATATAGCCTTGGGGGGAGGGGCTGGCCAACTTCGTCCGCCGGACTCGGAATAGGGCGAGACGTTGTGAGCGGCCTACGCGTGCCAAAAATAGGCCAAGGGCACAACCGCGCCCAAAAATAACTGCCCGAAGGCCGGGGCGCCAAGTTCGTCCAGCGGAAAAATGGCCAAAAAACGGTTGGGCTATAGCCTTGGGGGGAGGGGCTGGCCAACTTCGTCCGCCGGACTCGCAATGGGGCGAGCCTTTGCGAGTGGCCTCCGCATGCCAAAAATATGCCGTGGCCACAGCCGCGCCCAAAAATAACCACCCGAAGGCCGGGGCGCCAAGTTCGTCCAGCGGAAAAATGGCCAAAAAACGGGTGGGCTATAGCCTTGGGGGGAGGGGCTGGCCAACTTCGTCCGCCGGACTCGGAATGGGGCGAGACTTTACGAGCGGTCTCCGCGTGCTAAAAATAGGCCGCGGGCACAGCCACGTCCAAAAATAACTGCTCGAAGGCCAGGGCGCCAAGTTCGTCCAGCGGAAAAATTGCCAAAAAACGGGTGGGCGATAGCCTTGGGGGGAGGGGCTGGCCAACTTCGTCCGCCGGACTTGGAATGGGGCGAGACTTTGCGAGCGGCCTCCGCGTGCCAAAAATAGGCCGCGGGCACAGCCGTGCCCAAAAATAACCGCCTGAAGGCCGGGGCGCCAAGTTCGTCCAGCTTAAAAATGTCCAAAAAACGGGTGGGCTATAGCCTTGGGGGGAGGGGCTGGCCAACTTCGTCCGCCGGACTCGGAATGTGGCGAGACATTGCGAGCGGCCTCCGCGTGCCAAAAATAGGCCGAGGGCACAGCCGCGCCCAAAAATAACCGCCCGAAGGTCGGCGCGCCCAAACCTCCCAGCGGTAAAATGTCCAAAAAACGGGTGGGCTATAGCCTTGGGGGCAGGGGCTGGCCAACTTCGTCCGCCGGACTCGTAATGGGACGAGACTTTGCGAGCGGCCTCCGCGTGCCAAAAATAGGCCGCGGGAACAGCCGCGCCCAAAAATAACCCCCCGAAGGTCGGCGCGCCCAAACCCCCCAGCGGGAAAATGGCCAAAAAACGGGTGCGCTATAGCCTTGGGGGGAGGGGCTGGCCCACTTCGTCCGCCGGACTCGGAATGGGGCGAGACTTTGCGAGCTGCCTCCGCGTCCCAAAAATGGGCCGCGGGTACAGCCGCGCTTAAAAATAACCCCCTGAAGGTCGGCGCGCCCAAACGGCCCAGCGGAAAAATGGCCAAAAAACGGGTGCGCTATAACCTTGGGGGGAGAGGCTGGCCCACTTCGTCCGCCGGACTCGGAATGGGGCGAGACTTTGCGAGCGGCCTCCGCGTACCAAAAATAGGCCGCGGGCACAGCCGCGCCCAAAAATAACCCCCCGAAGGTCGGCGCGCCCAAACCCCCCAGAGGAAAAATGGCCAAAAAACGGGTGCGCTATAGCCTTCGGGGGAGGGGCTGGCCAATTTCGTCCGCCGGACTCGGAATAGGGCGAGACTTTGCGAGCGGCCTCCGCGTACCAAAAATAGGTCGCGGGCACAGCCAAGCCCAAAAATAACCCACCGAAGGTCCGCGCGCCCAAACCCCCCAGCGGAAAAATGGCCAAAAAACGGGTGGGCTATAGCCTTGGGGGGACGGGCTGGCCAACTTTGTCCGCCGGACTCGGAATGGGACGAGACTTTGCGAGCGGCCTCCGCGTGCCAAAAATAGGCCGCGGGCACAGCCGTGCCCAAAAATAACCGCCCGAAGGCCAGGGCGCCAAGTTCGTCCAGCGGAAAAATGGCCAAAAAACGGGTGGGCTATAGCCTTGGGGGGAGGGGCTGGCCAACTTCGTCCGCCGGACTCGGAATGGAGCGAGACTTTGCGAGCGGCCTCTGCGTGCAAAAAATAGGGCGCGGACACAGCCGTGCCCAAAAATACCCCCTCGAAGGTCGGCGCGCCCAAACCCCCCAGCGGAAAAATGGCCAAAAAACGGGTGGGCTATAGCCTTGGGGGGAGGCGCTGGCCAACTTCGTCCGCCGGACTCGGAATGGAGCGAGACTTTGTGAGCGGCCTCCGCGTGCAAAAAATAGGCCGCGGACACGGCCGTGCCCAAAAATACCCCCTCGAAGGTCGGCGCGCCCAAACCCCCCAGCGGAAAAATGGCCAAAAAACGGGTGGGCTATAGCCTTGGGGGGAGGGGCTGGCCAACTTCGTCTTCCGGACTCGGAATGGGGCAAGACTTTGCGAGTAGCCTCCGAGTGCCAAAAATAGGCCGCGGGCACAGCCGCGCCCAAAAATAACCCACCGAAGGTCCGCGCGCCCAAACCCCCCAGCGGAAAAATGGCCAAAAAACGGGTGCGCTATAGCCTTGGGGGGAGGGGCTGGCCAACTTCGTCCGCCGGACTCGGAATGGGGCGCGGCCTCCGCGTGCCAAAAATAGGCCGCGGGCACAGCCGCGCCCAAAAATAACCCCACGAAGGTCGGCGCGCCTAAACCCCCCAGCAGTAAAATGGCCAAAAAATGGGTGGGCTATAGCCTTGGGGGGAGGAGCTGGCGAACTTCGTCTGCCGGAATCGGAATGGGGCGAGACTTTGCGAGCGGCCTCCGCGTGCCAAAAATAGGTCTCGGGCACAGCCACGCCAAAAATAACCCCCTGATGGTCGGCACACCCAAATCCCCCAGCGGAAAAATGGCCAAAAAACGGGTGCGCTATAGCCTTGGGGGGAGGGGCTGGCCAACTTCGTCCGCCGGACTCGGAATGGGACGAGACTTTGCGAGGGGCCTCGGGGTGCCAAAAATAAGCCACAGACAAAGCCGCTTCCATAAATAAGTGGCCGAAGATCGTGGTACCAAAACCCCCCAGCGGAAAAATGGCCAAAAAATGGGTGGGCTAAAGCCTTGGTGGGGGGCGTGGGCGAAGTTCGTTCGCCGGACTCGGAATGGGGCGAGACTTTGCGAGGGGCCTCGGGATGGCAAAAATAAGCCACGGGCACAGCCGCGCCCAAAAATAAGCGCCTGAAGGTCGTGGTGCCAAAACCCCCCAGCGGAAAAATGGCCAAAAAACGGGTGGGCTATAGCCTTGGTGGGGGGCGCGGGCGAAGTTCGTCCGCCGGACTCGGAATGGGGAGAGACTTTGCGAGGGGCCTCGGGTTGCCAAATATAAGCCGCGAGCAAAGCCGCGCCCAAAAATAGGCGCCCGAAGGTCGTGGTGCCAAAACCCCCCAGCAGACAAATGGCAAAAAAACTGGTGGGCTATAGCCTTGGAGGGCGGCGCGGGCGGAGTTCGTCCGCCGAACTCGGAATGGGGAGAGACTTTGCGAGGGGCCTCGGGGTGCCAAAAATAAGCCGCAGGCAAAGCCGCGCCCAAAAATAAGCGCCCGAAGGTCATGGTGCCAAAACCCCACAGCGGAAAAATGGGCAAAAAACGGGTGGGCTAAGCCTTGGTGGGGGGCGCTGGCGAAGTTCGTCCGCTGGACTCGGAATGGAGCGAGACTTTGCGAGGGGCCTCGGGGTACCAAAAGTAAGCCACGGGCAAAGCCGCGCCCAAAAATAAGCGCTCGAAGATCGTGGTGCCAAACCCCCCAGCGGAAAAATGGCCAAAAAACGGGTGGGCTATAGCCTTGGTGTGGGGCACGGGCGAAGTTCATCCGCCGGACTCGGAATGGGGCAAAACTTTGCGAGGGGCCTCGGGGTGCCAAAAATAAGCCGCGGGCAAAGCCGCGCCCAAAAATAAGTGCCCGAAGATCGTGGTGCCAAAACCCCCAGCGGAAAAATGGTCAAAAAACGAGTGGGCTATAGCCTTGGTGGGGGACGCGGGCGAAGTTCGTCCGCCGGACTCGGAATGGGGCGAGACTTTGCGAGGGGCCTCGGGGTGCAAAAACTAAGCCGCGGGCAAAGCCGCGTCCAAAAATAAGCGCCCGAAGGTCATGGTGCCAAAAGCCCACAGCGGAAAAATGGGCAAAAAACGGGTGGGCTATAGCCTTGGTGGGGAACGCGGGCGCGGGCGAAGTTCGTCCGCCGGTCTCAGAAAGGGGCGAGACTTTGCGAGGGGCCTCGGGGTACCAAAAATAAGCCGCGGGCAAAGCCGCGCCCAAAAATAAGCGCCCGAAGGTCGTGGTGCCAAAACCCCCCAGCGGAAAAATGGCCAAAAAACGGGTGGGCTATAGCCTTGGTGGGCGCGCGGCGGTTCGTCCGCCGGACTCGGAATGGGGCAAGACTTTGCGAGGAGCCTCGGGGTGCCAAAAGTAAGCCACGGGCAAAGCCGCGCCCAAAAATAAGTGCCCGAAGATCGTGGTGCCAAAACCCCCAGCGGAAAAATGGTCAAAAAACGAGTGGGCTATAGCCTTGGTGGGGGACGCGGGCGAAGTTCGTCCGCCGGACTCGGAATGGGGCGAGACTTTGCGAGGGGCCTCGGGGTGCCAAAACTAAGCCGCGGGCAAAGCCGCGCCCAAAAATAAGCGCCCGAAGGTCATGGTGCCAAAACCCCACAGCGGAAAAATGGGCAAAAAACGGGTGGGCTATAGCCTTGGTGGGGGGCGCGGGCGCGGGCGAAGTTCGTCCGCCGGTCTCAGAAAGGGGCGAGACTTTGCGAGGGGCCTCGGGGTGCCAAAAATAAGCCGCGGGCAAAGCCGCGCCCAAAAATAAGCGCCCGAAGATCGTGGTGCCAAAACCCCCCAGCGGAAAAATGGGCAAAAAACGGGTGGGCTATAGCCTTGGTGGGGGACGCGGGCGAAGTTCGTCCGCCGGACTCGGAATGTGGGCAGACTTTGCAAGGGGCCTCGGGGTGCCAAAAATAAGCCGCGGTCAAAGCCACGCGCAAAAATAAGCGCCCGAAGGTCGTGGTGCCAAAACCCCCCAGCGGAAAAATGGCAAAAAAACGGGTGGGCTATAGCCTTGGTGGGGGGCGCGGGCGAAGTTCGTTCGCCGGACTCGGAATGGGGCGAGACTATGCGAGGGGCCTCAGGGTGCCAAAAATAAGCCGCGGGCAAAGCCGCGCCCAAAAATAAGCGCCCGAAGGTCGTGGTGCCAAAACCCCCCAGCAGAAAAATGGGCAAAAAACGGGTGGGCTATAGCCTTGGTGGGGGGCGCTGGCGAAGTTCGTCCGCTGGACTCGGAATGGGGCGAGACTTTGCGAGGGGCCTCGGGGTGCCAAAAGTAAGCCACGGGCAAAGCCGCGCCCAAAAATAAGCGCTCAAAGATCGTGGTGCGAAACCCCCCAGCGGAAAAATGGCCAAAAAACGGGTGGGTTATAGCCTTGGTGGGGGGCGCTGGCGAAGTTCATCCGCCAGACTCGGAATGGGGCAAGACTTTGCGAGGGACCTCGGGGTGCCAAAAATAAGCCGCGGGCAAAGCCGCGCCCAAAAATAAGTGCCCGAAGATCGTGGTGCCAAAACCCCCAGCGGAAAAATGGTCAAAAAACGAGTGGGCTATAGCCTTGGTGGGGGACGCGGGCGAAGTTCGTCCGCCGGACTCGGAATGGGGCGAGACTTTGCGAGGGGCCTCGGGGTGCCAAAACTAAGCCGCGGGCAAAGCCGCGCCCAAAAATAAGCGCCCGAAGGTCGTGGTGCTAAAACCCCACAGCGGAAAAATGGGCAAAAAACGGGTGGGCTATAGCCTTGGTGGGGGGCGCTGGCGAAGTTCGTCCGCTGGACTCGGAATGGGGCGAGACTTTGCGAGGGGCCTCGGGGTGCCAAAAGTAAGCCACGGACAAAGCCGCGCCCAAAAATAAGCGCTCAAAGATCGTGGTACCAAACCCCCCAGCGGAAAAATGGCCAAAAAACGGGTGGGCTATAGCCTTGGTGGGGGGCGCGGGCGAAGTTCATCCGCCGGACTCGGAATGGGGCGAGACTTTGCGAGGGGCCTCGGGGTGCCAAAAATAAGCCGCGGGCAAAGCCGCACCCGAAGATCATGGTGCCAAAACCCCCCAGCGGAAAAATGGCCAAAAAACGGGTGGGCTATAGCCTTGGTGGGGGGCGCGGGCGAAGTTCATCCGCCGGACTCGGAATGGGGCAAGACTTTGCGAGGGGCCTCGGGGTGCCAAAAATAAGCCGCGGGCAAAGCCGCGCCCAAAAATAAGCGCCCGAAGGTCGTGGTGCCAAAACCCCCCAGCGGAAAAATGGTCAAAAAACGGGTGGGCTATAGCCTTGGTGGGGGACGCGGGCGAAGTTCGTCCGCCGGACTCGGAATGGGGCGAGACTTTGCGAGGGGCCTCGGGGTGCCAAAAATAAGCCCTGGGCAAAGCCGCGCCTAAAAATAAGCGCCGAAGGTCATGGTGCCAAAACCCCACAGCGGAAAAATTGGCAAAAAAACGGGTAGGCTATAGCCTTGGTGGGGGCTGGGCGCGTGGCGAGTTCGTCCGCCCGGACTCGGAAAAGGGCGAGCTTTACGAGGGCCTTGGGGTGCCAAAAATAATCCAAGGGCAAAGCCGCGCTAAAAATAAGCGCCCGAAGGTCGTGATGCCAAAACCCCAGCGGAAAAATGGCCAAAAAGCGGGTGGGCTATAACCTTGGTGTGGGGCGCGCAGGCGAGATTAAATCCACCCGGACTCGGAATGGGGCGAGACTTTGTGAGGGGCCTCGGGGTGCTAAAACTAAGCCGCGGGCAAAGTCACTCCCAAAAATAAGCACCCGAAGGTCGTGTTGCCAAAACCACCCAGCGGAAAAATGGCCAAAAAACGGGTGGGCTATAGCCTTGGTGTGGGGAGCGGACGAGATTAAATCCGCCCGGACTCGGAATGGGGCGAGACTTTGCGAGGGGCCTCGGGGTGCCAAAAATAAGCCACGGGCAAAGCCGCGCCCAAAAATAAGCGCCCGAAGGTCGTGATGCCAAAACCCCCCAGCGGAAAAATGGCCAAAAAACGGGTGGGCTATAACCTTGGTGTGGGGCGCGGGCGAAGTTCGTCCGCCGGACTCGGAATGGGCGAGACTGCGAGGGGCCTCGGGGTGCTAAAACTAAGCCGCGGGCAAGGTCACGCCCAAAAATAAGCACCCGAAGGTCGTGGGGCCAAAACCTCCCAGCGGAAAAATGGCCAAAAAACGGGTGGGCTATAGCCTTGGTGGGGGGTGCGGACGAAGTTCGTCCGCCGGACTCGGAATGGGGCGAGACTTTGCGAGGGGCCTCGGGGTGCCAAAAATAAGCCACGGGCAAAGCCACGCCCAAAAATAAGCGCCTGAAGATCGTGGTGCCAAAACCCCCCAGCGGAAAAATGGCCAAAAAACGGTGGGCTATAGCCTTGGTGGGGGGCGCGGACGAAGTTCGTCCGCCGGACTCGGAATGGGGCGAGACTTTGCGAGGGGCCTCGGGGTGCCAAAAATAAGCCACGGGCAAAGCCGCGCCCAAAACTAAGCGCCTGAAGATCGTGGTGCCAAAACCCCCAGCGGAAAAATGGTCAAAAAACGGGTGGGCTATAGCCTTGGTGGGGAGCGCGGGCACGGGCGAAGTTCGTCCGCCGGACTCGGAAAGGGGCGAGGCTTACGAGGGGCCTTGGGGTGCCAAAAATAAGCCGCTGGCAAAGCCGCGCCCAAAAATAAGCGCCCGAAGGTCGTGGTGCCAAAACCCCCCAGCGGAAAAATGGCCAAAAAACGGGTGGGCTATAACCTTGGTGGGGGGCGCGGGCGAAGTTCGTCCGCCGGACTCGGAATGGGGCGAGACTTTGCGAGGGGCCTCGGGGTGCTAAAACTAAGCCGCGGGCAAAGTCGCGCCCAAAAATAAGTGCCCGAAGGTCGTGGGGCCAAAACCTACCAGCGGAAAAAATGGCCAAAAAACGGGTGGGCTATAGCCTTGGTGGGGGGTGCGGACTAAGTTCGTCCGCCGGACTCGGAATGGGGCGAGACTTTGCGAGGGGCCTCGGGGTGCCAAAAATAAGCCACGAGCAAAGCCGCGCCCAAAAATAAGCGCCCGAAGGTCGTGGTGCCAAAACCCCCCAGCGGAAAAATGGTCAAAAAACGGGTGGGCTATAGCCTTGGTGGGGGACGCGGGCGAAGTTCGTCCGCCGGACTCGGAATGGGGCAAGACTTTGCGAGGGGCCTCAGCGTGCCAAAAATAAGCCACGGGCAAAGCCGCGCCCAAAAATAAGCGCCCGAAGGTCATGGTGCCAAAACCCCACAGCGGAAAAATGGGCAAAAAACGGGTGGGCTATAGCCTTGGTGGGGAGCGCGGGCGCGGGCGAAGTTCGTCCGCCGGACTCGGAAAGGGCCGAGGCTTTGCGAGGGGCCTTGGGGTGCCAAAAATAAGCCGCTGGCAAAGCCTCACCCAAAAATAAGCGCCCAAAGGTCGTGGTGCCAAAACCCCCCAGCGGAAAAATGGCCAAAAAACGGGTGGGCTATAACCTTGGTGGGGGGCGCGGGCGAAGTTCGTCCGCCGGACTCGGAATGGGGCGAGACTTTGCGAGGGGCCTCGGGGTGCTAAAACTAAGCTGCGGGCAAAGTCACGCCCAAAAACAAGCACCCGAAGGTCGTGGGGCCAAAACCCCCCAGCGGAAAAATGGCCAAAAAACGGTGGGCTATAGCCTTGGTGGGGGGCGCGGACGAAGTTCGTCCGCCGGACTCGGAATGGGGCGAGACTTTGCGAGGGGCCTCGGGGTGCCAAAAATAAGCCACGGGCAAAGCGGCGCCCAAAAATAAGCGCCCGAAGATCGTGGTGCCAAAACCCCCAGCGGAAAAATGGTCAAAAAACGGGTGGGCTATAGCCTTGGTGGGGGACGCGGGCGAAGTTCATCCGCGGACTGGAATGGGGCGAGACTTTGCGAGGGGGCCTCGGGGTGCAAAAATAAGCTGCGGGCAAAGCCGCGCCCAAAATAAGCTACCGAAGGTCATGGTGCCAAAACCCCACAGCGGAAAAATGGGCAAAAACAGGTGGGCTATAGCCTTGGTGAGGGGGAGGCGCTGGCGCGGGCGAAGTTCGTCCGCCGGACTCGGAAAGGGCCGAGGCTTTGCGAGGGGCCTTAGGGTGCCAAAAATAAGCCCTTGGGCAAAGCCGCGCCCAAAATAAGTGCCCGAAGGTCGTGATGCCAAAACCCCCCAGCGGAAAAATGGCCAAAAGCGGTGGGCTATAGCCTTGGTGGGGGCGCGGACGAAGTTAAATCCGCGGACTCGGAATGGGGCGAGACTGCGAGGGGCCTCGGGGTGCCAAAAATAAGCCACGGGCAAAGCGGCGCCCAAAAATAAGCGCCCGAAGATCGTGGTGCCAAAACCCCCAGCGGAAAAATGGTCAAAAAACGGGTGGGCTCTAGCCTTGGTGGGGGACGCGGGCGAAGTTCGTCCGCCGGACTCGGAATGGGGCGAGACTTTGCGAGGGGCCTCGGGGTGCCAAAAATAAGCCACGGGCAAAGCCGCGCCCAAAAATAAGCGCCGAAGGTCATGGTGCCAAAACCCCACAGCGGAAAAATGGGCAAAAGCGGGTGGGCGATAGCCTTGGTGGGGAGCGCTGAGGCGCGTGGCGAACTTCGTCCGCGGACTCGGGAAAGGGCGAGGCTTTGCGAGGGGCCTTGGGGTGCCAAAAATAAGCCGCGGGCAAAGCCGCGCCCAAAAATCAGTGCCCGGAGGTCGTGATGCCAAAACCCCCCAGCGGAAAAATCGCCAAAAAACGGGTGGGCTATAACCTTGGTGTGGGGCGCGGGCGAAGTTCGTCCGCCGGACTCGGAATGGGGCGAGACTTTGCGAGGGGCCTCGGGGTGCTAAAACTAAGCCGCTCGCAAAGTCACGCCCAAAAATAAGCACCCGAAGGTCGTGGTGCCAAAACCCCCCAGCGGAAAAATGGCCAAAAAACGGGTGGGCTATAGCCTTGGTGGGGGGCGCTGGCGAAGTTCTTCCGCCGGACTCGGAATGGGGCGAGACTTTGCGAGGGGCCTCGGGGTGCTAAAACTAAGCCGCGGGCAAAGCGGCGCCCAAAAATAAGCGCCCGAAGATCGTGGTGCCAAAACCCCCAGCGGAAAATTGGTCAAAAAACGGGTGGGCTATAGCCTTGGTGGGGGCAGGCGAGATTCGTCCGCGGACTCGGAATGGGGCGAGACTTTGCGAGGGGCCTCGGGGTGCCAAAAATAAGCCATGGGCAAAGCCGCGCCCAAAATAAGCGCCGAAGGTCATGGTGCCAAAACCCCACAGCGGAAAAATGGGCAAAAAAGCAGGTGGGCTATAGCCTTGGTGGGGAAGCTTGGTAGCGGCGAGAGATCGTCCGCGGACTCGGGCAAGGGAGCGAGAGCTTTGCGAGGGGCCTTGGGGTGCCAAAAATAAGCCGCGGGCAAAGCCGCGCCCAAAAATAAGCGCCCTAAGGTCGTGGTACCAAAACCCCCCAGCGGAAAAATGGCCAAAAGCGGGTGGGCCATAACCTTGAGGAGGCGTGAAAGGCGAGTTCGTCCGCCGGACTCGGAATGGGGCGAGACTTTGCGAGGGGCCTCGGGGTGCAAAAACTAAGCAGCGTGCAAAGACACGCCCAAAAATAAGCACCCGAAGGTCGTGGTGCCAAAACCCCCCAGCGCACAAATGTCCAAAAAAAGGTGGGCTATAGCCTTGGTGGGGGGCGCGGACGAAGTTCGTCCGCCCGGACTGGAGAATGGGGCGAGACTTTGCGAGGGGCCTCGGGGTGCCAAAAATAAGCCACGGGCAAAGCGGCACCCAAAAATAAGCGCCCGAAGATCGTGGTGCCAAAACCCCCCACGGAAAAAAGGTCAAAACACGGGTGGGCTATCTCCTTGGTGGGGGACGCTGGCGACGTACGCCAGCCGGACCCGGTATGGGGCGAGACTTTGCGAGGGGCCTCGGGGTGCCAAAAATAATCCGCGGGCAAAGCCGCGCCCAAAAATAAGCGCCCGAAGGTCATGGTGCCAAAACCCCACAGCGGAAAAATGGGCAAAAAACGGTTGGGCTATAGCCTTGGTGGGAGAAGCTTGCTGGCGGAGATCGTCCGCCCGGACTCGGGAAAGGGCCGAGGCTTTGCGAGGGGGCCTTAGGGTGCCAAAAATAAGCCGCTGGCAAAGCCGCGCCTAAAAAATAAGCGCCCGAAGGTCGTGGTGCCAAACCCCAGCGGAAAAATGGCCAAAAGCGGGTGGGCTATAACCTTGGTGGGGGCGCAGGCGAAGTTCGTCCGACGGACTCGGAATGGGGCGAGACTTTGCGAGGCGCCTCGGGGTCCTAAAACTAAGCTGCGGGCAAAGTCACGCCCAAAAATAAGCACCCGAAGGTCGTGGGGCCAAAACCCCCCAGCGGAAAAATGGCCAAAAAACGCTGGGCTATAGCCTTGGTGGGGCGCGGGCGAAGTTCGTCCGCGGACTCAGAATGGGGCGAGACTTGCGAGGGGCCTCGGGGTGCCAAAAATAAGCCACGGGCAAAGCGGCGACCAAAAATAAGCGCCCGAAGATCGTGGTGCCAAAACCCCCAGCGGAAAAATGGTCAAAAAACGGGTGGGCTATAGCCTTGGTGGGGGACGCGGGCGAAGTTCGTCCGCCGGACTCGGAATGGGGCGAGACTTTGCGAGGGGCCTCGGGGTGCCAAAAATAAGCCGCGGGCAAAGCCGCGCCTAAAAATAAGCGCCCGAAGGTCATGGTGCCAAAACCCCACAGCGGAAAAATGGGCAAAAAACGGGTGGGCTATAGCCTTGGTGGGGAGCGCGGGCGCGGGCGAAGTTCGATCCCGCGGACTCGGAAAGGGCCGAGGCTTTGCGAGGGGCCTTGGGGTGCCTAAAATAAGCCGCGGGCAAAGCCGCGCCCAAAAATAAGTGCCCGAAGGTCGTGATGCCAAAACCCCCCAGCGGAAAAATGGGCAAAAAACGGGTGGGCTATAGCCTTGGTGGGGGCGCCTTAAGGCGCAGGCGAATCGGCGAACTTGCTGCAAAGGTCCGCGGACTCGGAAAGGGCGAGAGGCTTGCGAGGGGCCTTGGGTGCAAAAATAAGCCTACAAGGCAAAGCCGCGCCCAAAATCAGTGCCCGTGAGGTCGTGATGCCAAAACCCCAGCGGAAAAATCGCCAAAACGGGTGGGCTATAACCTTGGTGTGGGGCGCTGGCGAAGTTCGTCCACGGACTCGGAATGGGGCGAGACTTTCGAGGGGGCCTCGGGGTGCTAAAACTTAAGCGCTGGCAAAGTCACGCCCAAAAATAAGCACCGAAGGTAAGGTGGTGCCAAAACCCCCAGCGGAAAAATGGCCAAAAACGGGTGGGCTATAGCCTTGAGTGGGGCGCTGGCGAAGTTCTTCCGCCGGACTCGGAATGGGGCGAGACTTTGCGAGGGCCCCTCGGGTGCTAAAACTAAGCCGCGGGCAAGCCGCACCAAAAATAAGCGGCCAAGGTCGTGGTGCCAAAACCCCAGCGGAAATATGGCCAAAAACGAGGGTGGGCTATAGCCTTGGTGGGGCGCTGGCGAGATTCGTCCGCCTGGACTCGGAATGGGGCGAGGCTTTGCGTGGGGCCTCGGGGTGCGAAAAATAAGCCATGAGCAAAGCCGCGCCGAAAAATAAGCGCCCAAGATCGTGGTGCCAAAACCCCAGCGGAAAAATGGTCAAAAACGGGTGGGCTATAGCCTTGGTGGGAGGCGCTGGCGAGTTCGTCGACCGGACTCGGAATGGAGGCGAGACTTTGCGAGGGGGCTCTCGGAGTGCCAAAAATAAGCGCCCAAGGTCGTGGTGCCAAACCCCCAGCGGAAAAAATGGCCAAAAAGGTGGGCTATAGCCCAAAAATGCACATGGTTCGGCGCTCGAAGGGCGAGACTTTGCGAGGTGCCTCAAAACCCCACAGCCGCGAAAAATGGGCAAAGTCGTGGTGGGCTATACCCCCTTGGAAAAATGGGCCAAAAACGGGTGGGCTATAGCCTGAATGTGGCGTGGCGAAGTTCGTCTCCCGGACTCCTGAAAGGGCCGAGGCTTTTGCGAGGGCCTTGGGGTGCAAAAATAAGTCGCAGGGCAAAGCCGCGCCCAAAAATAAGTGCCCGAAGGTCGTGATGCCAAAACCCCAGCGGAAAAATGGCCAAAAACGGGTGGGCTATAGCCTTGGTGTGGGGCGCGGCGGTTCGTCCGCCCGGACTCGGAATGGGGCGAGACTTTGCGAGGGGCCTCGAAAGTGCCAAAAACTAAGCGCGGAGCAAGCAAAGCCACGCCCAAAAATAAGCACCCGAAGGTCGTGGTGCCAAAACCCCCAGCGGAAAAATGGCCAAAAAACGGGTGGGCTATAGCCTTGAGTGAGGGGCGCGAGGCGGTTCCGCCATGGGACTCGGAATGGGGCGAGACTTACGAGGGGCCTCGGGGTGCTAAAACTAAGCCGCGGGCAAAGCCGCACCAAAAATAAGCGCCCGAAGAGTCGTGGTGCCAAAACCCCAGCGGAAATATGGCCAAAAACGGGTGGGCTATAGCCTTGGTGGGTGGGCTTTGGCGAAGTTCGTCCGCGGACTCGGAATGGGGCGAGACTTTGCGTGGGCCTCGGGTGCCAAAAATAAGCCGCGGCCAAAGCCGCGCGCAAAAATAAGCGCCCAAGGTCGTGGAGCCAACGCCCCCAGCGGAAAAATGGCCAAAAAACGGGTGGGGTTCGCGAGCGAACTTCGTCCGCCGGACTCGGAATGGGGCGAGACTTTGCGAGGGGCCTCGGATTGCCAAAAATAAGGTGCGGGCAAACCCGCTTCCAAAAAGAAGTGCCAAAGGTCGTGGTGCCAAATCCCCCCAGCAGAAAAATGGCCAAAAAACGGGTGGGCTATAGCCTTGGTGGGGGGCGCGGGCGAAGTTTGTCCGCCGGACTCGAAAGGGTCGAGGCTTTGCGAGGGCCTCGGGGTGCAAAATAACTGCGGGCAAAGCCGCGCCCAAAAATAAGCGCCCGAAGGTCGTGGTGCCAAACCCCCAGCGGAAAAATGGCCAAAAACGGGTGGGCTATAGCCTTGGGGGGGGGGCGAAGTTCGGCGGACTCGGCGTCCGTCCGCTGGACTCAGAATGGGCGAGACTTCAGCGGCCCGAGGTCGGGGCCTTGGGGTGCTAAAACTAAGCCTTATGGGCAAAGATCCCATTGACAAAAATAAGCGCCCGAAGTCGTGGTGCCAAAACCCTCAAAATAAATAGCGCAAAAAATGGCCAAAAAAGCGGTGGGCTATAGCCTTGGTGGGGGCGGTGGGCGGATGAAAATTGGAAACTGGTGGGTTGGCCGCCTCGCCGGACTCGGAATGGGGCGAAGATCTGCGAAACTTCAGCGAGGGCCAAAAACTGGGTGCTTATGGCAAAAATACCGCCTCGGAATGGGGCAAAGCCGCGCCCAGAAATAAGCTCGAAGGTCGTGGTGCCAAAACCCCCAGCGAAAAATGGCCAAAAACAGGTGGGCTATAGCCTCTGGTGGGGCGCGGGCGAAGTTCGTCCACTGGACTCTCGAATGGGGCGAGACTTTGCGAGGGGCCCCGGGTGCCAAAATAAGCCAGGGCAAAGTCACGCTCTGGGCAAATAAGCAACCCAAGGTCGTGGTGCCAAAACCCCAGCCGGAAAATGGCCAAAAACGGTGGGCTATAGCCTTGGTGGGGCGCGGCGAAGTTCGTCCGCCGGACTCGAATGGGGCGAGACTTTGCGAAGGGCCTCGGGTGCCAAAATAAGCCGCGGGAAAAGCCGCGCCCAAAAATAAGCGCCCAAGGTCAGGGTGCCAAACCCCCAGCTGAAAATGGCCAAAAACGGGTGGGCTATAGCCTTGGTGGGGGCGCGTAGCGGTTCGGTTCCGTCTCGGACTCCGGAATGGGGCGAGACTTTACGAGGGCCTCGGGTGCTGAAAAATAAGTCACGGGCAAAGCCGTGCCTAAAAATAAGCGCCCGAAGGTCGTGGTGCCAAAACCCCAGCGGAAAAAAATGGCCAAAAACGGGTGGGCTATAGCCTTGGTGGGGGCGCGGCGAAGTCCTGGTCCGCCGGACTCCTGAATGGGCCGAGATCTTTGCAAGGGGCCTCGGGTGGAAAGCAAAATAAGCCATGCGGCAAAGTTCATCCGCGACCAAAAATAAGCGACTCTCAAGATCGTGGTGCCAAAACCCCAGCGGAAAAATGGCCAAAAACGGGTGGGCTATAGCATTGGATGGGGCGCTGGCGAAATCTCGGTCCACTGACTCGAATGGGCGCGAGACTTTGCGAGGGGCCTCGGGTGCCAAAATAAGCCACGGCAAAGCTCAGCCCAAAAATAAGCACCAAGATCGTGGTGCCAAAACCCCAGCGGAAAATGGCCAAAAACGGGTGGGCTATAGCCTTGTGGGGGCGGGCGAAGTTCGTCCGCCGGACCTGAATGGGGCGAGACTTTGCGAGGGGCCTCGGGTGCCTAAAAATAAGCCACATGTGGGCAAAGCCGCGCCCAAAAATAAGCACCAAGATCGTGGTGCCAAAACCCCAATGAAAAACGGGTCAAAAACGGGTGGGCTATAGCCTTGGTGGGGGCGCGACGAAAGTTCGTCCGCCGGACTCGGAATGGGGCGAGACTTTGCGAGGGGCTCCTGGGTGCCAAAATAAGTCATGGGCAAAGCCGCGCCAAAAATAAGTGCCCGAAGATCATGGGTGCCAAAACCCCCAGCGGAAAATGGCTAAAAACGGGTGGGCTATAGCCTTGGTGGGGGCGCGGATGGTTCGTCCGCCGGACTCGGGAATGGGGCGAGACTTGCGAGGCCTCTGGGTGCCAATAATAAGCTGCGGCAAAGCAAAGCCTAAAAATAAGCACCCAAGATCAGGTGCCAAAACCCCCAGCGGAAAAATGGCCAAAAACGTGGTGGGCTATAGCCTTGGTGGGGGCGCGCGCTAAGTTCGTCCGCCTGACTCGAATGGGGCGAGACTTATGCAGGGGCCTCGGGTGCCAAAAATAAGCCGCATGGCAAAGCCGCGCACTTCAAAAATAAGCGCCCGAAGATCGTGGTGCCAAAACCCCAGCCGGGAAAATGGCCAAAAACGGGTGGGCTATAGCCTTGGTGGGGCGCTGCGAAGTCTCGTCCGCCCGGACTCGGAATGGGGCGAGACTTTGCGAGGGGTCTCCGGGTGCCAAAAATAAGCTGCTGGCAAAGCCGCGCCAAAAATAAGCGCCCGAAGGTCATGGTGCCAAAACCCCCCAGGAAAATGGCCAAAACGGGTGGGCTTATAGCCTTGGTGGGCGGGCTGGAAGTTCAGTCCGCCTGACCCTGAATGGGGCGAGACTTTGCGAGGGGCCTCGGGTGCTAAAAATAAGCCGCTGGCAAAGCCGCGCTCTAAAAAATAAGAAAGCCCCAAGGTCGTGGTGCCAAAACCCCCAGCTGAAAAATGGCCAAAAACTGGTGGGCTATAGCCTTGGTGGGGGGCTGCCAAACGGTTCGTCCGCCGGACTCGGAATGGGGCGACACTTTGCGAGGGGCCTCGGGGTGCCAAAATAAGCCATCGTGGGCAAAGCCGCCCAAAAATAGACTTTACAGGGCCCCGGGTGGCTGGTCCGGACCAAGACTTGTCGTGGTGCCAAAACCCCAAGATCGTGGTGCCAAAACCCTCAAAAATGGCCAAAAACGGGTGGGCTATAGCCTCATGGGGGGCGGGCGGTTCGTCCGCCGGACTCGGAATGGGGCGAGACTTTGCGAGGGGCCTCGGGTGCCAAAAATAAGCCGCTGGCAAAGCCGCGCCCAAAAATAAGTGCCCGAAGATCGTGGTGCCAAAACCCCTAATGTGGGAAAATGGCCAAAAATGGGTGGGCTATAGCCTTGGTGGGCGCGATGCTGGTTCGTCTAAGCCTGACCGGACTAATGGGGCGCAGACTTGCGAGGGGCCTCGGGTGCCAAAATAAGCCACGGGCAAAGCCAGCGCACTAAAAATAAGTGCCCTAAGATCGTGGTGCCAAAACCCCCAATGAAAAAATGGCTAAAAAACGGTGGGCATAGCTTTGCTGGGGCGCGGGCGATGTTCGTCCACGGACTGAATGGGGCGAGACTTTGCGAGGGGCCTCGGGCTGTTAAAATAAGCCGCGGCAAAGCCGCGCCTAAAAATAAGTGTACTGAAGATCGTGCCAAACCCCAGCGGAAAAATGGCCAAAAACGAAGTGGGCTATAGCCTCGGGGGGGGGGCGCGGCGAAGTTCGTTCGGCCTTGACTCGAATGGGGCGAGACTTTGCGAGCGGCCTCTGGTGCTGAAAATAAGCCATGGGCAAAGCCACATCCAAAAATAAGCGCCCGAAGATCGTGGAAGCAAACCCCAGCATGAAAAATGGCCAAAAACGGTGGGCTATAGCCTTTGGTGGGGTGCTGGCGGTTTCGTCCGTCGGACTCGGAATGGGGCGAGACTTTGCGAGGGGCCTCGGGTGCTAAAATAAGCCACGGCAAAGCCGCGCCTAAAATAAGCGTCGAAGGTCGTGGTGCCAAAACCCCAGCTGAAAAATGGCCAAAAACGGGTTGGCTATAGCCTGTGGTGGGGGCGCTGGCGAAGTTCTGTCCACGGACTCAGAATGGGGCGAGACTTTGTGAGGGGCCTCGGGTGCTAAAATAATGCTGCTGGCAAAGCCGCGCCCAAAAATAAGTGCCCGAAGGTCGTGGTGCCAAAACCCCAGCGGAAAATGGCCAAAAACGGGTGGGCTATAGCCTTGTGGGGGAAAGGGCGGTTCGTCCACGGACTCTGAATGGGGCGCAGACTTTTGCGAGGCCTCGGGTGCCAAAATAAGCCAAGGGCAAAGCATTACCCAAAATAAGCGCCCGAAGGTCAGGGTGCCAAAACCCCAGCGGAAAAATGGCCAAAAACGGGTGGGCTATAGCCTTGGTAGGGGTGCGCGAAGGTCGTCCGCTCGGACTCGGGAATGGGGCGAGGCTTTGCGAGGGGCCTCGGGTGCCAAAATAAGTCATGGGCAAAGCCGCGCCCAAAAATAAGCGCCCGAAGATCGTGGTGCCAAAACCCCCAATGGAAAATGGCCAAAAAACGGGTGGGCTATAGCCTTGGTGGGGGGCGCGGGCGAAGTTCGTCCGCCTGGACTCTGAATGGGGCGACACCAAGCGAGGGGCCCTCGGGTGCCAAAATAAGCCAGGCGGGCAAAGCCGCGTTCAAAAATAAGCCCCCAAGATCGTGGTGCCAAACCCCTACGCAAAGGAAAATGGCACAAAAACGGGTGGGCTATAGCCTTGGTGGGGGCTGGGATGGTTCATTCCGCCGGACTCGGAATGGGTCGAGACTTTGCGAGGGGCCTCGGGGTGCCAAAATAAGTCCGCGGGCAAAGCCGCGCCCGAAAATAAGCGCTGTTGTCGTGGCGTGCCCAACCCCCAAATGTGGAAAATGGCCAAAAACGTGGCGGGCTATAGCCTCATGGGGGGCGCGGCGGTTCGTCCACTGACTCTTGAATGGGGCGAGACTTTGCGAGGGGCCTCGGGTGCAAAAATAAGCCGCTGGCCAAGCCGCGCCAAAAATAAGCACCAAGGTCGTGGTGCCAAAACCCCCAGCGGAAAAATGGCCAAAAACGGGTGGGCTATAGCCTTGGTGGGGGCGCGGGCGGAAGTTCGTCTCACGGACTCTAATGGGGGCGCAGACTTTGCGTAGGGGCCTCGGGTGCCAAAATAAGCCGCTGGGCAAAGCCGCACTCCAAAAATAAGCGCCCGAAGATCGTGGTGCCAAACCCCCAAGCTGGAAAATGGCCAAAAACGGGTGGGCTATAGCCTTGGTGGGGGGCGTGGCGAACTTCTCGTCCGCCTGACTCTAATGGGGCGAGACTTTGCGAGGGACCTCGGGTGCCAAAATAAGCCGGGCGGCAAAGCCACGCCCAAAAATAAGCCTCGAAGATCGTGGTGCCAAAACCCCCAGCGGAAAAAATGGCCAAAAACGGGTGGGCTATAGCCTTGGCTGGGGCGCGCGAAGATCGTCCGCCGGACTCTGGAATGGGGCGAGACTTTGCGAGGGGCCTCGGGTGCCAAAAATAAGCCAGCTGGGCAAAGCTGCGCCCAAAATAAGCGCCCGAAGGTCATGGGAAAGCAAAACCCCCAGCGGAAAATGGCCAAAAACGGTGGGCTATAGCCTTGCTGGGGGCGCGCAGCGGTTCGTCCGCCTGGACTCCCTGAATGGGGCGAGACTTTGCGAGGGGCCTCGGGGTGCCAAAATAAGCCGCGACAAAGCCGCTTCAAAAATAAGTGGCCCAAGATCGTGGTGCCAAAACCCCAGCGCGAAAAATGGCCAAAAACTGGTGGGCTATAGCCTCACATGCGGGCGCGGACGGTTCTTGGTCGACCGGACTCGGAATGGGGCGAGACTTTGCAGGGGCCTCGGGTGCCAAAATAAGCCGCGGGCAAAGCCGCTACCCAAAATAAGCGCTAGAAGGTCATGGAAATAAAACCCCAGCGGAAAATGGCCAAAAACGGGTGGGTTATAGCCTTGGTGGGGGTGTGCGGGCTTAAGTTCGTCCACTGGACTCCTGAATGGGCTTAGACTTTGCAAGGGGCCTCGGGTGCTAAAATAAGTCATGGCAAAGCCGCCAAAAATAAGCTACCAAGATCGTGGTGCCAAAACCCCAAAATGGGAAAATGGCCAAAAACGGGTGGGCTATAGCCTTGGTGGGGGCTGGGCGGTTCGGTTCACCGACTCTGAATGGGGGCGAGACTTTGCAAGGGGCCTCGGGTGCCAAAATAAGCCACTGGGCAAAGCCGCGCCCAAAATAAGCGTCCGAAGGTCGTGGTGCCAAAACCCCAGCGAAAAATGGCCAAAAACGGTGGGCTATAGCCTTGGAGGCGCTGGCGATGGTTCGTCCGCCTCGGACTCGGAATGGGGCGAGACTTTGCGAGGGGCCTCGGGTGCCAAAATAAGCCCGGGCAAAGCCGCGTCTCAAAATAAGCGCCCGAAGATCATGGTGCCAAAACCTCCAGCTGGAAAATGGCTAAAAACGGGTGGGCTATAGCCTTGGTGGGGGGCGCGGCGGTTCGTCCACGGACTTTGCATAGGGCGAGACTTTGCGAGGGGCCTCCGGGTGCCGAAAAAATAAGCCGCGGCAAAGCCGCCGCGCAGCTCTAAGATCAAGTTGCCAACAATTCCCCAAATGAAAAATGGCTAAAATGGGGCGTATTATAGCCTTGGTGGGGGGCGCGGGCGAAGTTTTGGTCTGGCTTGATTCAATGAATAAGATCTTCTGCAGGGCCCTGGGTGGCAAAATAAGTCTGCTGGACAAAGCCGTCGCACTAAAATAAGTGCCCGAAGAGACTGTAGCCAAAATTTCCAAATAAAATGGCCAAAAACGGGTTAATAGCTGAGGAGTAGCCTTGGTAGGGGGCGTTGGCTAAGTTCAACTACCTCGGACTCCTAATTGGGCGACATCATGCGAGGGGCTCCGGCGCAAAAATAAGCCGCTGGGTGCCAGCCACTCAAAAATAAGCGCTCGAAGATCATGGTGCCAAAACCCACCAAAGGGAAAATGGCCAAAAAACAGGTGGGCTATAGCCTTGGTGGGGGCGTTGGCGAAGATCGTCCGCCTGATCGTGGGAATGGGGCGAGACTTTGCAGGGGCCTTGGGAAAATTAAATAGGCCTATGGCAAAGCCGCGCTTAAAGTAAGCGCCCTCGAAGATCGTGGTGCCAACACCCCCTGTAACGGAAAAAATGCCAAAAACGGGAGGGCTAGAGCCTTGGTGGGGGCGCACATGCGGTTCATCTCTACTGACTCTGAACGTGGTCAAGACTTTTGCGTGGGGCCTCGGGTGCCAAAATAAGCCGCGACAAAGCCTCGACCAAAATCAAGTGCCCGAAGGTCGGGTGCCAAACCCCCAGCGGAAAATTGCCAAAAACGGGTGGGCTTTAGCCTCGGTGTGGGCGTGATCAATGTTCGCCCCATTGACTCTGGGAATGGGACGAGGCTTTTGCGAGCAGCCTCAAAAGCCAAAATAAATCCATGACAGTGCCGCTGCTGCAAATGTGCGCTCGAAGATCGTGGTGCCAAACCCCTAGAGGAAAAAAATGGTCAAAAACTATGGCTTTTAGCCTTGTGGGGGCGCGATTTGCTCGTACGCCTGACTCCGCCGGGAATGGGGAAGTACACTTTGCAAGGGACCTTGAGTTAAATTAAGTCACGGCAAAGCCGCGCCCAGAAATAAGCGCCCGAAGGTCGGGAAAGCAAAACCCCAGCGGAAAAATGGCTAAAAACAGGTGTGGTTGGGGAGTTTGAAGGGGGCGCTGGCGAAGTCTGGCCCACCTGACTCGAATGGGGCGAGGCACTGCGAAGGGCCCCTAAGTTAAAAATAAGTCGCTGGCACAGCCGCTACCAAAAACAAGCGCTGGAAGATCGTAGTTGCCGAACCACCAGCAGAAAAATGGCCAAAAACGGTGGGCTTTAGCTCTTGGCTGGGGGCGCTGGATGGTTCCGTCCACTGACTCTAATGGGGTGAGACTTTGCGAGGGGCCCCGGGCGCCAGTAAAAATAAGCCGGGCAAAGTCAAGGTCTAAAATAAGTGCCCGAAGATCGTGGTGCCAAACCTCCCTGCCGAAAAAAATGGCTAAACCTGGGTGGGATGGAGCCTTGGTGGCGGCGCGGGCGAAGCTCGGTCTCGCTGGACCTGGAATGGGGCGAGATGTTTACGAGGGGCCCTCGGGTGCTGGGGAAAATAAATCATGGGCATTGTAAATACTAAAAATGTGCTACCACTCAAGATCGTGAAAGCAAACCCCCAAATGAAAAAATGGCCAAAAACGGTGGGCTATATAGCCATGTAGCGGGGCGCTGGCGAAGTCATCCTCCTCTGACCTGGACTTTGGGCGAGACTGTGCAAGGGGCACTCGGGAGACAAAAATAAGCTTACGCGCTGGGCCATGTTAAGAAATAAGCCTCAAGGATCGTGATGCCAAAACCCCCCAAAGGAAAAAATGGCCAAAAAACGGTGGTGGAATAGAGCCTCAGTGCCGGGCGCGGTGGAGTTCGGGCCCGCCTCGGACTCCTGCACGGGGCGAGACTTTGCAAGGGGCCTCGGGGTTAAAAAATAAGCCGCCGCGACAAAAGCCGCGCCCAAAAATAAGCGTCGTATATCGGGTGCCAACAATTCCCCAGCGAAAAAATGGCTAAAAACGGGTGGGCTTTAGCCTTGGTGGGGGCGGAAGCTTGTCCGCACGACTTGCATGGGACAAGACTTTGCGAGGGGCTCGCGTGGGAGTAATAAGCTATGGGCAAAGCCGTGCTCAAAAATAAGTGCCCGAAGGTCGTGGTGCCAAAACCCCCAGCGGAAAAATGGCTAAAAACGGTGCATGGTAGCCTCGGTGCGGGCGCGGGTGAAGTTCGTCCTACTGTCTCGGAGAACGGGGCGAGGCTTTACAAGGGGCCTCGGGTGCCAAAAATAAACCGCGGGCAAAGCTGCGACCCAGAAATAAGCAACCGGAAGATCGTGGTGCCAAACCCCAAGCCGGAAAATGGCTAAAAAACGGGTGGCTTATAGCGATTGTGGGGGCGTGGGCGAAGTTCGGTCTCGCCTGACTCCTGGACCGCTTTGCATATCTACGCGAGGGGCATCAAAAGCCAAATAAGCTACAAGTAAAGCGTCACCAAAAAATAAGCCTCCAAGATCGTGAAAAGCAACACCTCAAAATTAAAAAAATGGCCAAAAACAAAAATGGCCATAAGACGGCGTATGCCAATAAGATCATTCACCGACCGAATGCGGCGAGACTTTTGCGAGGCCTCGGAAGTTAAATCATCTACTGCAAAGTCATTACCAAAATAAGCACCAAGGTCACGCTACGTAACCCCCAAATAAAAACGGCCAAAACAGCATGTGAGCCTTCGGTGGGGGGGCAAGGAAACCACATTCACTGACTCTAATGGGACAAGACTTTGTAAGGGCCTCGGTGCCAAAATAAGCCGGTAAAGCCACTCAAGGTCGTGGTTGCCGAACCTCTGCAGCGGAAAAAAATGACAAAAAAACTAAGGCTTTCACCTTGGTGGGGCTAGAGACGTTCGTCTACTGGACTCCGGAATGGGACGACACTTTGCATGGAGGTCTCGTGCAAGTTAAAATAAGTCACGGCAAAGGCCGGTGCCCAAAATTAAGTGCCCGAAGATCGTGGTGTCAAAACCCCCAAATGGAAAAATGGCCAAAAAAACAAGGTGGGCTATAGCCTTGGAGGGGGGCGCTGGCGAAGTTCGGTCCGCTCGGACCCTAATGGGGCGTAGACTTGCGAGGGGCCTCAAAAGTTAGGCCAGCCGTTGGCAAAGCTGCACCAACAGACACAAAACTCTTAATGAAAACTATTAAAAATGGGCGGGCTATAGCTCATGGGGGCGGTTGGGTTAGTCCGCTCGGACTTTAATGGGGCGAGACTTTACAGGGGGCCTCGGGGTGTTAAAAATAGCCACAAAGCCGCTTAAAAATAAGCGCCCGAAGGTCGTGGTGCTAAACCCCTCATGGAAATGAAAATAAAAACCTATGGGCTATAGCTCGTGGGGGCGCGATGGTCAGTCCACTTATCTAATGAGGTTTGCGTGGGCATCAAAGAAAATAAGTCATGACAAAAGCCGCTACCTGAAAATGTTTCTACCAAGATCGGGAGCCAAAACCCCAAATGAAAAATGGCCAAACGGGCATGATATAGCCTTGGCGGGGGGCGGGCGAAGGTCTGCCTGCTCGGACTCGGAATTGGGCTTACACTGTACGAGGGCACTCTGTGAAGCAAAATAAGCCATGGGTAAAGCCACGCCTAAAAAAATAAATGCACGAAGATCGTGGTGCCAAAACCCCAAGCGGAAAAAATGGCCAAAAACAAAGTTGGCTATAGCCTGGTGGGTGGCGCGGGTAAAGTTCGGCCCCAATGGACTCCGGAATGGGGCGAGACTATGTGAGGCGCCCCTGGGTGCTGTAATAAGCTGCATGCAAAGCCAGTGCCCAAAATTAAGTGCTCGAAGATCGTGGTGTCAAACCCCTAGCGATGAATGGCCAAAACAAAAGTGGGCTATAGCACTGACGGGTGCATGGCTGTGCTCGTCATACCGGACCTCGGAATGGGGCGCAACTTACAAGGGGCCCTGGGTGCCAAAAAGGAGCCAGGGAAAAGCCGCTACCAAAAACAGCACCCGAAGATCGTGGTGCCAAACTCCCCAAATGAAAAATGGCTAAAATGGAAGTGGGCTATAGCCTCAAAGCGGAAGTGGCGGATCGTCCGCCGGACTCCGGAATGGGGCGAGACTTTACGAGGGCCTCGGTTGAAAGAAATAAGCCAGCGCCAAAGCCGCCGCTTAAAAATAAGCGCTCGAAGTTGCCTGGTGCTAAACCGCCTCAAGGGAAAATGGCCAAAAACCGGTGGGCTATAGCCTTGGGCGGGGAGGGCTACAACTTCGTCCGCCGGACTCGGAATGGGGCGAAGTTCCTTGCGAGCGGTCCGCGTGCTGGGTGCCAGGTCAGCGGGAACAGTCAGCTGGCCCAAAAATAACTCCTCTCAAGGACGCTACCAAAACCTCATGAAAAATGGCCAAAAACGGGTGGGCTATAGCCTTGGTGGGGGGCGCGGGCGAAGTTCGTCCGCCGGACTCAGAATGGGGCGAGACTTTGCGAGGGGCCTCGGGGTGCCAAAAATAGGCCGCGGGAAAAGCGGGGCCCAAAAATAAGCGCCCGAACTTCGTGGTACCAAGACCCCCCATCAGAAAAATGGCCAAAAAACGGGTGGGCTATAGCCTTGGTGGGGGGCGCGGGCGAAGTTCGTCCGCCGGACTCGGAATGGGGCGAGACTTTGCGAGGGGCCTGGGGTGCCAAAAGTAAGCCGCGGGCAAAGCCGCGCCCAAAAATAAGCCCCCGAAGGTCGTGGTGCCAAAACCCCCCAGCGGAAAAATGGCCAAAAAACGGGTGGGCTATAGCCTTGGTGCGGGGCGCTGGCGAAGTTCGTCCGCCGGACTCGGAATGGGGCGAGACTTTGCGAGGGGCCTCGGGGTGCCAAAAATAAGCCGCAGACAAAGCCGCGCCCAAAAATAAGCACCCGAAGGTCGTGGTGCCAAAACCCCCCAGCGGAAAAATGGCCAAAAACGGGTGGGCTATAGCCTTGGTGGGGGCGCGGCGGTTCGTCCGCGGACTCGGAATGGGGCGAGACTTTGCGAGGGGCCTCGGGTGCCAAAATAAGCCACGGGCAAAGCCGCGCCAAAAATAAGCGCCCGAAGGTCGTGGTGCCAAAACCCCAGCGGAAAAAATGGCCAAAAACGGGTGGGCTATAGCCTTGGTGGGGGCGCTGGCGAAGTTCGTCCGCGGACTCGGAATGGGGCGAGACTTTGCGAGGGCCTCGGGTGCCAAAATAAGCCGGGCAAAGCCGCGCCAAAAATAAGCGCCCGAAGGTCGTGGTGCCAAAACCCCAGCGGAAAAATGGCCAAAAACGGGTGGGCTATAGCCTTGGTGGGGCGCGGCGGTTCGTCCGCGGACTCGGAATGGGGCGAGACTTTGCGAGGGCCTCGGGTGCCAAAATAAGCCGCGGCAAAGCCGCGCCCAAAAATAAGCGCCCGAAGGTCGTGGTGCCAAAACCCCAGCGGAAAATGGCCAAAAACGGGTGGGCTATAGCCTTATGGGGGCGCGGGCGAAGTTCGTCCGCCGGACTCGGAATAGGGCGGGACTTTGCGAGGGGCCTCGGGGTGCCAAAACTAAGCCACGGGCAAAGCCGCGCCCAAAAATAAGCGCCCGAAGGTCGTGGTGCCAAAACCCCCCAGCGGAAAAATGGCCAAAAAACGGGTGGGCTATAGCCTTGGTGGGGGGCGCGGGCGAAGTTCGTCCGCCGGACTCGGAATGGGGCAAGACTTTGCGAGGGGCCTCGGGGTGCCAAAACTAAGCCGCGGGCAAAGCCGCGCCCAAAAATAAGTGCCCGAAGGTCGTGGTGCCAAAACCCCCCAGCGGAAAAATGGCCAAAAAACCGGTGGGCTATAGCCTTGGTGGGGGGGGCTGGCGAAGTTCGTCCGCCGGACTCGGAATGGGGCGAGACTTTGCGAGGGGCCTCGGGGTGCCAAAATAAGCCATGCGGCAAAGCCGCGCCCAAAATAAGCGCCCGAAGGTCGTGGTGCCAAAACCCCAGCGGAAAAATGGCCAAAAACGGGTGGGCTATAGCCTTGGTGGGGCGCGGCGGTTCGTCCGCTGGACTCGGAATGGGGCGAGACTTTGCGAGGGCCTCGGGTGCCAAAATAAGCCACGGCAAAGCCGCGCCAAAAATAAGCGCCGAAGGTCGTGGTGCCAAAACCCCAGCGGAAAAATGGCCAAAAACGGTGGGCTATAGCCTTGGTGGGGGCGCGGGCGGTTCGTCCGCGGACTCGGAATGGGGCGAGACTTTGCGAGGGGCCTCGGGTGCCAAAATAAGCCGCGGGCAAAGCCGCGCCCAAAATAAGCGCCCGAAGGTCGTGGTGCCAAAACCCCAGCGGAAAAATGGCCAAAAACGGGTGGGCTATAGCCTTGGTGGGGGCGGGCGGGCGGTTCGTCCGCGGACTCGGAATGGGGCGAGACTTTGCGAGGGGCCTCGGGTGCCAAAATAAGCCACGGGCAAAGCCGCGCCCAAAAATAAGCGCCCGAAGGTCGTGGTGCCAAAACCCCAGCGGAAAAATGGCCAAAAACGGGTGGGCTATAGCCTTGGTGGGGGCACGGCGGTTCGTCCGCTGGACTCGGAATGGGGCGAGACTTTGCGAGGGGCCTCGGGTGCCAAAATAAGCCTGGGGCAAAGCCGCGCCCAAAAATAAGCGCCTGAAGATCGTGGTGCCAAAACCCCAGCGGAAAATGGCCAAAAACGGGTGGGCTATAGCCTTGGTGGGGGATCGCTGGCGGTTCGTCCGCCGGACTCGGAATGGGGCGAGACTTTGCGAGGGGCCTCGGGGCCAAAATAAGCCGCAAAGCCGCGCCAAAATAAGCCGAAGGTCGGGCAAAGCCGCGGAAAAATGGCCAAAAACGGGTGGGCTAAGCCTTGGTGGGGCGCTGGGTTCGCGCCGGACCGGAATGGGGCGGACTTTCGAGGGGTGGTGCCAAAACCCGGGCATAGCGGAAAAATGGCCCAAAAAAACGGGTGGGCTAAGCCTTGGTGGGGTCGTGGCGGTTCGCCAAAACCCCACTCGGAATGGGGCGAACTTTGCCAAAAACGAGGGGTGGGCAAAATAAGCCGCGGCAAAGCCGCGCCAAAAATAGCAAGGTCGTGGTGCCAAAACCCCAGCGGAAAATGGCCAAAAACGGGTGGGCTATAGCCTTGGTGGGGCTGGCGAAGTTCGTCCGCCGGACTCGGAATGGGGCGAGACTTTGCGAGGGGCCTCGGGTGCCAAAATAAGCCGCGGGCAAAGCCGCGCCAAAAATAAGCGCCCGAAGGTCGTGGTGCCAAAACCCCAGCGGAAAAATGGCCAAAAACGGGTGGGCTATAGCCTTGGTGGGGGCTGGCGGTTCGTCCGCCGGACTCGGAATGGGGCGAGACTTTGCGAGGGGCCTCGGGTGCCAAAATAAGCCGCGGGCAAAGCCGCCACGCCAAAAATAAGCGCCCGAAGGTCGTGGTGCCAAAACCCCAGCGGAAAATGGCCAAAAACGGGTGGGCTATATGGCCAAAAACGGGTGGGCTATAGCC